>CM077246.1:31207478-31869978 GCA_039654775.1 Spinibarbus caldwelli | reverse complement strand
AGTGACCGATAGTGATTCAATGACCTTTTCCCAAAAATTTTTAATTGGGGTACAATACCAAAGAGCGTGAACATATGTATCTGTTTCATTTTGGGTGCAATGTGAACATGTTTCTGAAGTGAATCCCATTTTAAACAATTTCTGTCCAGTTAAGTGAAATCTGTGAAGTACTTTATACTGTACAAGTTGCAAGTTGGCATTTTTTGTCATAAAGTAAATATTTTTGCAGATTTGTGTCCAGAAATCGGCATCAGGAGCAATAGATAGGTCTGATTCCCACTTAGCATGTGGTAAACTTAATGTGTTGTCTGATTTTAATATTATTCTATATATTTTGGAGAGTAGTTTTTTTGAGGACGATATATTAATTAACTCTAAAGTTCTAGATTAACGGTTCGAATGTTAATTTTTGATTGGACAGATGATTTGATTTGTAGATATTCCAAAAAACTATTACTCCTGATGCCGTATTCCTGGACCAAATATGAAAATGAGGCCAGATTATTTCTATGAAAGATGTGTTGGAGTTGTGTTATACCCTTTTCTGCCCATGTGTGTAAATTAAGTGGCTTTTTATTAACTGTATAATCTGGATTATTCCAAATGGAGGTGTGTTTAGATGGAGCAAGAGGAGTGTTTGTTATTTGGTGAAATTTCCACCAGGCTGTCAGAGCTGCTGCTATAGTCGGTGCTTTAAAACAGGGGTGTTTTTTGATTGTCTGACTATAGAATGGTAAATCTGAAATTCGAATGTCCTTACAAATTGTTTGTTCAATATCTAGCCATATGTTTTCTGATGAGTTTGGGTGAATCCATTTGTATATCTGTTGAAGCTGATTAGCCAGAGAGTAATGGTAGAAATGTGGTGCTTCCAATCCTCCTTGTGTTTTTGGTTTCTATAGAGTAGATAGTTTAATTCTTGGGGTCTTATTTTCCCAGTAAAATTTAGTAATAATTGAGTCTAAAGATTTAAACCAGGTGAGGGTGGGTTGTGTTGGGATCATTGAGAATAAATAATTTAGTTTAGGGAGTCATTTTGATTACTGATATTCTGCCCATAATGGATAATGGTAATTTCATCCAGCGTTGAAGATCATCATTTATTGTTTTGAGTAATGGGGTGAAATTAAGACTAACCAGCTCTGACAGCCTGGGGGAAATATTAATGCCTAAATATGTGATGTGATTGGTGCATAGAGGGATAGGTGATGTCTGGGATGTCACATCCAAGCTATTGTGATTTAATGAAAGAATACAAGATTTACTCCAGTTGACTGAATATTCAGAAATATGAGAAAATGAATCAATAAGTTTAATTGTTTCTTGTAATGATGATGAGGTATCTTGTAAATAAAGTAATATGTCATCGGCATAAAGACTGATTTTGCGCTGTATGTTTAATGTTTGAACTCCTTTAATGTAGCTGTTTTGGCGGATGGCTGCTGCTAACGATTCGATAAAAATGGTGAATAATGTGGGAGAGAGTGGGCATCCTTGACTAGTTCCCCTGTGCAGTGTGAAGCTACGTGATGTTAGTCCATTAGTGATGACAGTGGCTGAAGGTGATGCATATAGAATTTTAATCCAATTAATGAATGACTCCCCAAAACCAAACCTCTCTAATGTGGAAAACAGGAATTTCCAGTTGACCCTGTCAAAAGCTTTTTCTGCATCCAGAGTGGCTATGATGGCTTTTGCTTTTTGAATTGAAGAATAGTACATTAAGTTGAATAATCTGCGTGTATTGGTGGATGCTGGTCTACCTTTAATGAAACCGGTTTGATCTGGGTGTATTATAGATGGTGTGACCTTTTCTATTCTATGAGATAATACTTTGGCGATGATTTTAATGTCAGCATTGATCATAGAAATGGGACGGTAGCTTGATGGTAATTTTGGATCTTTATTGGGTTTGAGAAGAAGTGTAATTGTGGCAGTATTCATATTAGCTGGGAGTTTTAATTTTTGTTGTGACTCATTAACATTCTGATGAAGAGTGGTGATAAAGTGGACCAAAAGTGTTTGTAAAACTCAGCGGGGAATCCATCAGGACCTGGTGCTTTATTATTAGGCATGTGTTGTAGTGCTGTAAGAAGTTCAGGTTGAGTGATGGGTGATTCTAGGCTGTTTCTTTGGTGTTCATTCAGGTGTGGCAGATTGATACTGTTGAGAAATGAGTTGATGTCATTTTGATTTGGGTCTTTTTCTGATGAGTATAATTTGCTACAAAAATTTTGAAAAATTTGGTTAATTTCTTCCGGTGAGTTAGTGGATTTTCCTACTGGGTCTGTAATAACTGAAATTGTTGCTTTTTCCTTGTTTCGTTTGATTTGATTTGCCAAGTATTTACCAGATTTATTACTATGGTGAAATTCTTCTTGTCTGAGCCTATGAATCAGGAATTGAGTATGTTTATTGATTATTGCATTTAATTTAAGTTTATATTCTCTTAATTTATTTTGGGTTTCTTCTGTTGGGTTATTTATATTGATGTCTTGAAGTTGTTTAATTTTCTGTTCCAATTCTATTTCTTGTTCTTTTTCCTTCTTTTTTTTGTAAACGGAGTATGAGATTATTTTCCCTCGTAGTATTGCTTTTCCTGTTTCCCACAGAAGAGAGGGAGACAATCCAGGGGTGTCATTCATTTCTAGAAAGAATGCCCACTCTCTTTTAAAATAGTTGTCAAAATCTGGGTCTTTCAAAAGAGATGTGTTAAAACGCCATCTGGTAGCAGGTTTAAGAGGTTCACTTCTGTTCCATTTTAATGTTACTGGGGCATGGTCGCTAATGACAATTGGATGAATCTTTGATTCGGAAATGTTTGATATAACAGAATTACTGGTGAGAAAGAAATCAATGCGGGAATATGAGTGATGGACTGGTGAGAAAAACGAGTATTCTTTAGCATTTGGGTGTTGTAATCGCCAGCTATCGCCAAGACCAAAATCACTCATGAACTGTTTTATGGTTTCTGCAGATTGCCACATGCGTTTATTATTTAAACTAGATCTATCTATTGCTGGGTTGAGAACTGTATTAAAATCACCTGCTATTATGACTGGACAATTAGAAAGATTTGAAATAGAGGAAAAGAAGTTTTGAAAAAAAGATGGGTCGTCTGTATTTGGGCCGTACAGATTACCAATTGTAACTGGGCTATTATCGATTGAAATGTTTATAATAATAAAACGTCCCTCGGGGTCTATAACAGTGGCATTATGAATAAATTAGATGTTTTTACTTATTAAAATGCAAACTCCTCTTTTGTATTATATTGAGCTGAGAAAAAATTATTGTATTTTGATGATTTAATATTATCTTGATCTGCATCTGATAGATGTGTTTCTTGCAAAAGGCATATGTCCGCTTGTAGTTGTAGCTTGTATGATTCATGACTTTGACCTTCTTTGCCTGAGAACCAATTCCACCAAGGTGCAACATGAGAGCTAATTGTGAACTATTTTTAAATTAATGAACAACAGTTACTTATTAGGAAATGCGAGTGAAGAGTTCAGAAGAGCCAGGGGGTAATGTCTTTATCACGGTATAACTGTCCATTTATGTAAAGTTTGTCCACAGTGATGATTGCCTTTTTTCCTTCATTCATCATTTGTTTTCGGATTGGGAAGAGAAGTTTTCGACGCTCGAGAAAGTCCTTTGGATATTGATTGTTGAGTCCGTAGTTTGTGCCTTTGAGTTGTCTGCCTTGCCTCTGAACCAGTTCTTTTTGTTTATAATGTTCGAATTTTGCGATGATTGAACGTGGGCGGTTGTTGCTGTTCTGGGATCTGATCCGATGCACTCGGTGAAAAGTGATATCCTGTACAGTTTCAGATGGTAATTTGAGCTGTTTTATCATGAAGTCCTTTACTGATTGTTCGGGGTCGTCTGGGGTTTGTTCCGGAATGCCTGTGAAAACTAAATTGTCCCTCATACTTCGTGATTGTAAGTCCAGAATGCTCTCTTTCATGGATTTGTTTTTTGTGACAACGGAGGTGAGTTGAGCGGTAAGAGAGTGAACGGAGTCCTTTAAAAAATTATTTTCTTTGGTGAGAGTGTCTATCTGTTCTTGGCTGAATTCTAAGCTGTGCCGTAGTTCTTGAAAGTCCTTGTGTATTACTTCTATTAGAGCGATCCTTGCATCAAGTCCGGAAAGTTTATTTTCAATGGAGAGTAGAATGTGGCTTACGTCTGTGCAGCACGGCGGTTTATGTGATGTGGATGGTGTTGAACCTGTGCTGGATAGTGAATCGGGACGGGGTCTTTTGGAGTTTGGAGTGAGATTGCCTTTACTTTTTTTGTTGTCGTCTGGTTTGTCCTTGTTCATGGTGCTGTAGAGTCTGTTATAATGCGTGTCGATATAATCCTCAAAGTAATCCAGGTTGCAAAGCGTTATAGTCCAGTTTTGAAACGGAAGGGAAAAAATGCAAAACGAGAGAAGAAAAAGAGATAGAGGAAAAAAAAAAAATATATGATTGAAATCCAGCAGCGGGGAGCCGCCATTTTGGATTCTGCACCTGATCTCGTTGGGTTCTCGCGTTACGCAGCAACATGGCACTAAGTTGTTAGAAAAGAAATGTGTAGAGACATCATTGCTTGATGACGCCAGGAACCGATGAATCAGCTTTTTGAACCGGTTCAATGAGCCGAACCGTCTGAAAAGAACCGGTTCACGGAAATGAATCGGACTTTGCATCACTAGTCTTGAGCTATACAGAGTTAAATGAAACCTACCAGCCAATCAGAAATTAGAATGTTGTTGTTTCCGGGTAAATTACGTGTTCCCACTGCAAGCACGGTCGTTACTAGGCAACATAGATGCGCACACTCACAGAGTATAAGTTGGGAGAGCAAGATAGCTAACCTCTTCATTTTTTTTTAGTATTTTGATTTTATGATTCCTGGACAAAATCACTTGTGATCAAGATAGTGAGGGATGATGTTGGGGAACATAGCTAAATTTGTGCTAAATTGTTATTGATACAGTAAAAAACTCTCCAAATTCTTAGCTTGGCTTCCTGAAGGAAAGGACTAGAGACTGCATCTGTTAAAGCAGAGCGCTCTTGCTATCATTTCAGTAATGGTTTATATCCTGGCAATGCGTACATTAATCATTGCATTTCAAAGATGTCAGGGAAAAAGCAAAAGAGTATTATTTCAATGACACACGCTCAGGGAAAGGTCTGCAATCCTGCTGTACGTGTGCAGTATGTATATTGAGCACTGCTGTTCAGTTGGCTTGTTTGGGGACAAATTTATTTATTTGTTTTTTGATACATTCATGTTTTTGAAATATATGCAACAAATCACTTTATTTTAAATGAATTTGTCTTTTAATCAGATTTACCAATTGTTATAATTTCTATGTGTGCTGGTCAATTATGAACAATATGTGAAATTGAACTGCTAACAAAAGCTTGAGAGAATTGTGTGGGGCCGAGGGGCCGCTGCTGCAAATATCTGAGTGGCTCCTCCTCTAACAGATGCAATCTCTCTCCAAACTCCAAACAGAGCGTAAAAGTGGATTTCTTGTCCTGTGGCCCCCTCTATAGGACAGCATTAGTCATATAATCATATTTCAGCAATCGTGTTGCCAGGGTGAAATAAATCTTCCTAAGGCCTTCAGAATCAACAGTGCAGGCATCTGTAGCTTAAACTCAATGGCAATGAAACCGTTGTTTTAACCAATCAGATTTCAAGTTGGCAGCACCAGAGCCATCTAGCAGGCTTACGATAACGTCAGCATTTTCTCGTCCTTTGATTGGATGCTCAGAGAGCGTACTAGTCAAAGCTAGCAAACAGCATCAGTAAATAATTTTTGTTTTCACAGTATTATTACTGTCTCTCAGGTTTCTTACATATATGCTGCGTACAGTGTGTTATTGTAGATTTTCAGTACATTCTGAAAAATATTCGCCTTCTGTAAATGTAAATACTAAAGTACTAAATAACTGTGAAAAACAACCACACGCCTCCTCGGCACCGGTGCTGTGAAAGACTCATGAAGATGAAAAACCACTAGAGTATGGTAGGTTAAATTTCATCTTTGACTTTTTTTTTTATCACTTTATGCATTGTATTCTGATGTTATCTGCCAGATATAAAGCCAGGTTTAAGTTTCTGTAAGAATATCTCAGTTTCTCGAGTCGAGCTGTATTAACAGGTCTTTTTTTCCTCCGGCCGCAGCGCCGCTGGCAGAGAGGCAGACCGATGGGAGACTCGTCCTGAAGAGAGTCATAGGGGTACGTTAAACACATGTATACACTTTTCTTCTTTGTCTTGTATGAATTATTTTAATGTTACTTGATCACTTTCCCAGTAAAGCTGTGCTAACTAGTATTTTCCTCCCGCAGCGCGCGGGCAGACCGGCGGGGAGACTCGTGAAGACGAAAAGCAGTAAGAGTTCGTTAAATTGTTAGGTCAACTTTAAAACACATGTAATCACCTTATTTGTTTTATACCAATGCAATCTGTAAGGTATAAATACGTTTGAGTGAATAAATGGCTGTAAGAACATCGGGTAGACTGTTTTTGTGTTATTTTGTTAGGTGAATGCTTCAGCTAGAGATGATGTGCTGCGCAGCTGTGGCAACTGTTGAATTGTGTTAATTGGGTTTCTTGCTTTAGTAATAGCATTCATTCGCGTTCTGTGTATTATTTATGGTTTCTATAGCCGTGGCGTCATTATGATGGTATTAAGAGACCTCCACCTGTGGATTAATTCATGTAGGACTCCACTGAAGGCCTAGGGGTGCGTCTCAATCAGCTCCCTTGTTCAGTAGTCAGGGCACTGATCAGGGAGTCAGCCATTTTAAGGGCTGTCTCAATCGTCAAATCCTTCCAGCGCACTGGAACGTTCACTCCCTGAAAAATCCCACAATGCATCACGAATTCTAGGGAGCATCAGTGCTCACTATGCTCCCTAATAACGTCACATTTCTGAAGCGCAAAACATAAACCACACGAGCCACTTTGACAAATATAATGACACGCGATAGAAGATTTGAAAAGACAAACAAAACTTTTTGGTATATTTCAACATAAACACACATCGCTAGACAGGCAATGAACACATCTAATTAACATTTATAATTAATATTCGGCTGAAATATTGTATGAACATGTAACAGAACAATGTCTTTAAAGAGAATAAAAAATATTATCAAAATGAGATTGGTCCTGCCTGTTGTTTATTAATTCTAGAGATGACGTTCTACAATGTTGTCCGTTGACGCTGTACGTAATCATGTCACTGGGATTCGAGTGATCACTGTCCCAACGTGCAGTGAGTCAGGGAACATACCAGTGACCGAATTCATGTACACGATCTACTGATTCACGAGCTCGGGAGCTAGGGAGCTGATTGAGACGCACCCTAGGTGTGAAATGCACGGCCCGCCACTGTTAAAATCACATGATCAGCGACTAGTTGATATCAAGCTTAAAACATCATGGCAGAGCATTAAAGTCGACATTTTAGTGTTGTCATCTTTGGATGAACTATATTAGTGATCAGTATGAAATCAAATATTTTGCATTTGTTCAGAGGGAGTTTATTTATTTATGCTGAGTACTGTAAATGCTATCATGTCTAAAACATCAGCCAAGAGGGATGAGGATTACCAGCAGCTGGACAAGACATTGTTCTGCTTCATATATTTATCATTACTAGATGCCATTGTAGTCAGAGTGAAACAAACTAAAAAAAAAAAATAATATATATATAAATATGAATTGGAAAATTGTTATATTAAAAGATATTAGAAAAAAAAAACTGTAATAATGAACACTGGTACCACATTTATATATACCAGTCATTGTGTATTTATCAAATTTTATTTTACAAGCGGATTTTAAACAAAATTTTACATCAAATGATACAACTTACTGAGGATAAAAACACATGACTATCAGACGGATGATCTTACCACAGTGTCTCCAGTTTACAGTGAGGATCCTCCAGTACAGCAGACAGCAGCTTCACTGAATCTCCAAGTTTATTCCCAGACAGATTCAGATCTCTCAGGTGTGAGGGGTTTGATCTCAGAGCTGAAGCCAGAGCAGCACAACCTTCATCTGTGACGCCACAATACCTCAACCTGTAGAGAACAATAACACACTCTTCACTCTCTCAGATCAGATCAGATCAGATCAACAGGTACAAATCACAATCCTAAACAGACTAGTAAATATGTCTACATTTCCACTGAAGTTTTATCACAGTTGTGAAAATGATAAAGAAATTCAAAAAGCTTTCAACCCCTGTGCTTCAAAAATCTCTATTTATGTTGGAAGTTTAATAATAACAGAGGCACAGAGGAAAGATGATCTTCAGTAGTCATGTTTGTTAATCACTGTATGATCCACTGATACTGTGGTACAGGATGAAACAAAATTGCCTTTAATAATAATAATAATAATAATAATAATAAAAACTTACTGATTTTGATTTCAGAACAAGTACAAAAATAAGTGAAAAGAGCAGCAGGGAAAGGAATATTAATCAAAGTACCAGAAGCAGCTAAACCTCCATTAAATGGCTGCTGGGTCAAAAACAGGAGAAAGAGGTCAGATTTTATATTATAATTAGATAATAATTGTGTAAATGTAATTAATTACACAACATACCAATTAATTAATCACAAATTAATCACACATCAAATTTGGCAGAGATATTACCCCCAAAAGATCCTTTAAAGTCATTATTGTGTCAAATAAGCACCGGCGCAGACCCCTACAAACAGTGAACAGCTCGATCATTTAGCTCACTGCAGTTTTAAAGCCCTCATTATCTGTTTGTTTTTATTGGTTTTTGTCATTAAATTAAATTATATGATGTAATATATTGTCACATGCAATTTTCATGCTTCATCTTCAGTTAACAGAATCATTTTTTTTTGCGCTGAGATATAGTGAGTCCACTTAACATTTTAAAAGCTGATTTTCTAAATTGTAGTTCTAAAATTTACATAAAGGGTTTAGGTCTTACAGAAGACAATAACATGTGACTATGAGAGAGATGATCTTACCACAGTTTCTCCAGTTTACATCGAGGATCCTCCAGTACAACAGAGAGAAGCTTCACACCCGGATCTCTAATTGCTTTATTATTCAGATCCAGATCTCTCAGCTGTGAGGGGTTTGATCTCAGGACTGAAGTCAGAGCAGCACAATCTTTATCTGTGACACCACAATCACTCAAACTGTAGAGAGATGAAAACACACTTATTAAACACAAATTAAAATAAAAGACTAAAAGGGTGAAAAAAGACAAGTGGGACATGACATGGACTCAGGATAGCAAACTCTCAGTGTGCAACAGAGCAAACGTCATTCATTTTATTAATAATAAAACAAGTTAATAATCAAATTTGCAATAAAGAGCTTTACTGTGGATCAAATCCACATCATTTAAGTACTAACTCATTTATAACATTAAACTAGTTGGTTTCAAACTAATCCATGTTAAAGACATTGACTGGCAGGTGCTTTAGAGTCCAACTTTTATCTAAAAAACTGCTAAATACTAGAAATCAATTAATTTCAGGAATTAAAAATAATAATAATCAGGGAAGATTTATAATGTTGTTATTAAAGTATTGTTTCAAATATGTTTTCATATTGCTCCATTAACTGATACTATTATTATGAGATTTAGATGTTCTTTGCTTTAACAGTGAAGTGATTGTTCTCAGTGATACTTACTGAACTTTTAATCACAGGCAGCAGACTCTGAAGAACTTTCAGTTTTTCAGCTTTATTGTTTTCTCCAACAAATTTATTAATATCAAACTCATCCAGTTTCTTCTCTGATGTCAGCAACACAAAACGTACAGCTGACCACTGAGATGAAGAGAGTTTGGTTTCCTTTATTGTTCCAGATTTCAGATAGTGTTGTATTTCCTCCACTAGTGAATGATCACCCAGTTCATTCAGACAGTGGAACAGATTGATGGATTTCTCTGGAGAGTCAATGGTCCTGATCTTCATCTTGATGTACTCAACTGTTTTCTCATTGCTGTCAGATCTGCTTCTTGTCTGTTTCATTAGTCCTTGTAGGAGAATCTGATGAGACTGCACTGACAAACCCAGAAGGAACCGCAGGAAAAGATCCAGATGTCCATTTTTACTCTGTAGAGCCTCATCCACAGCTCTCTGATGCAGCTCAGATAATGAAACACGTTGAAACAATTCTTTTACTTTAGACAACAGACTCTGGTCAAACACATTTCTGTTGTGGTTTGTACAGGAGAAGTGCACATATAGAGCTGCTAGATGTTCCTGAATGCTCAGATGAACAAAGCAGAAGACTTTCCCCTGATACAAGCCCAACTCCTCTCTGAAGATCTGAGTGCACAATCCTGAGTACACTGATGCTTCTCTCACATCAATGCCACACTGTCTCAGGTCTTCCTCATAGAAGATCAGGTTTCCTTTAACAAGCTGCTCAAAAGCCACTTTCCCCAGTTTGAGGATCATGTCTTCATCTGTCACGTTCTTCTCATAGTCCTTCTCATGTTTGATGTTGGTCTGAAGGATCAGGAAGTGTGTGTACATTTGAGTGAGAGTCTTGGGTATCTCTCCACTCTCTGCTGGACTCAACATCTTCTCCAGAACAGCGGCTGAGATCCAGCAGAACACTGGGATGTGGCACATGATGTAGAGGCTCCTTGATGACTTCAGGTGTGAGATGATTGTATTGGCCAGACTCTGATCACTGATTCTCTTCCTGAAGTATTCCTCCTTCTGTGGCTCATTGAAGCCTCGTACCTCTGTCACTCGATGGACACACTCAGAGGGGACGAGATCAGCTGCTGCTGGTCTGGAGGTGATCCAGATGAGAGCAGAGGGAAGCAGATTCCCCACAATCAGGTTCATCAGCAGCACGTCCACTGAGGCTGATTCAGATATATTACACAGTTTTACTTTACTCTTAAAGTTCAGAGACAGACGACACTCATCCAGACCATCAAAGATGAACAACACTTTATATTCATCACTGGATATTTCCATTTCTTTAGTTTCAGGGAAAAAGTCATGAAGAAGATCTGAAAGACTGAGTGTTTTGTCCTTCATCAGATTGATTTCTCTGAAAGGCAGTGGAAATATGAGCTGGACGTCCTGATTCTCTTTCCCTTCAGCCCAGTCCAGGATCAACTTCTGCACAGAGACTGTTTTTCCAATGCCAGCGACTCCCTTTGTCAGCACAGTTCTGATGGCTTTGTCTCGTCCAGGTAAAGGTCTAAAGATGTCACTGCATTTGATGGCTGTGTCCTCTGTTGCTGCTCTCCTGGATTGTGTCTCAATCTGTCTCACCTCATGCTCATTACTGATCTCTCCACTCTCACTCTCTGTGATGTAGAGCTCTGTGTAGATCTCATTCAGGAGTGTTGGGTTTCTCTGCGTCGCTGTTCCCTCATACAGACGACCAAACTTCTTCATCAGATTTAATCTAAACACGCGGAGGACTTCATGCCTGGAAAATTAAAATACTGCATTAAATTAGCTAATGAGCACAATGTCTTTTCTGTATTCTGTATCATAATCAAATAATCTTTTACAGAAATATTAGACCTGGGATCAGTCTTTGTATCTTCACTCTTATAATCTAATGGTTGATTCATAGATGCGTCACTCCTCATCGACACACAGCTGGACTCTGATCTCTTCTGCTGAACTGAACTATAACAGAGAGAGATTAGAGTGAATCCTTTGAATTACCATATTTAAGAACATATTTATATGTTTATTACTTAATCACTTTAAAGAGTACTTCATTATATTTCATTTGTAAACACTGTTATTACAAAAAATGTTTAACTGAACTGAGTGCATTCACAATATAAAATGCCATACTATAATCATATTTTTACAGAAATATTATACCTGAGATCAGTCTGTTTATCTCCACTCTTAAAATGCATTGGAAGAACCATAGACCAGTCACTCCTCAGAGACACACAGCTGAGCTCCTGCTTCTGATCTCTTCTGATCAACTGAACTGTATCAAAACACATTTAATCCTTTATGATGATAATCACAAATTAAGTATTTTCATCAAAGGGAACTTCATGAGGAGGCTTTATGGTCTTTTTGTTTAAATAACATTTTATCTTAAAAATATAGAGACATAAAAAGCAGGATGGAGACTCCCATTTACTATCATTAAAATAGTGATTTAATTCAGCCTTTATTCAAAGTACCTGCATCCTGGAGAAAAATCTTCATCTCTGGATGTTTGTGTGTCATCCATGATGAAGCAGAATCTGATGTCCAGCACTGACTCTGAATGAAATGACAAACAAACACAATAATTCAGCTGAATGGATCCTGAGAGAAACAGATCATGAGACGCGGAGTTCACTCAAATACACAACATTAGTTGTGTTCACAAATGATCAAATAAACCACCACAGACAGCACCAAACACCAATGAAACCACGTTCATTTGCTTAAATTCAATTATCAAACACATATCAAAGAACTGCTACGTTCTTCAGAGTAAATATGAATACGGAAGTCACCTGCACCTTCATCAACATTTAATTAGCCTTCATTAATTAGATTCACAAACTCCACCGGCTTCTACGCGTAAATCCTTGGCTTATCTTTTATAAAGGTTCCTATGAAACACTTATAGAATCCGTATAGAATTCCGTATAGAATCGATTCTGGCTGTTTAAATGGCGAAACTTCAAATGTACTTTTACTTTCAGTTTTTTATTTGTGCCGCAAGCGATGAGTAAGGGAGCGTCTTTAAACTCCACGCTTAGTGGAAAAACCTTAACGATGTCAAATTATTTATTCAAGTTTTAGAAAACAAAATCATTTAAAAACACATCTGCATTTCTAACATTTCTACATTCTAAAGGTTTTATTAGGCTCACAGCGAGATTCTAGATTTATTACAGGTACTAGAGATTTTGCCTTTACCTCTCTTTATAACAGTTTCACTATAAGAACATTTTTTTGGGCGATTTTTGAAAAGAAAAAAAAATCGTTTCACTGCGTCCATCCATCTTTACCTTACTCCTTTTATTCTGGGTTTAGTAAACTCACTCATACATCTTATTTAGCCCTAAAAGGTGCATGTTGGTACATTAAATGCACATATTAATATTGAAGTGTGCATAGTAGGCTAAGTAAATGTTTACCACCCCAGTGACAGCTTTTGTACCTGTTTTGCTAGAGTATACTGAAGGAATGATGTTAGGATGGATGGATGCAGTGAAACAAATTCAAAATCATTTTCTTACTTTGCAGTTTGATGATCAGAATGAAGTGAGATGCAGGTTCTGAGGAAACCCAACATGTCTGTTCACCTTACGTTTACAGTATAATGCCCTTCTTCTGTCTTGTTAATATTTGTGTCAATCTATTGTTTTCTGCTCCACTGCTTGTACTATTATCTGTTGTAATTGTCTACTCTGTTGCTGTTACGTTTTATTTATTGTTTATACACTGTAAAGCTTTCTTGAGCTATAGAAAGCACTATATAAATAAAACTTATTATTATTGTTGTTGTAAATGTATCACATAATGCTAAACTGCTGGGAGACCACAGACACTTGTCCTTACCTGTACTCAGGGGCGTCGCTAGTGGGGGGGAAAGGGTGACAGAGTGCATAGGGCCCAGAGGTCTGGGGGGCCCGCGATCGCCTAGGCTACTGGGACATTCCATTCTAGTAGTGGGCTGATCGCCGAAGCGAGGGAGACTTCACGATATTAGGCGCTGTTTTTAAATTACAGCGCATGCGAAACCGCATAACGCAAATACTCCTAACGTGTGAAGCGGCGCGACCCGATGCATCCGCCAGCCGCGCGTCAAAGCAGAGCGGATCAGTACCCGCACAGCGCTGAAGAACGTGCACCGCGCTTCTGCCACAATGGATTGCTTCAGTCTGTTCCTGTCTGTTGTGCTGCTGAGAGGTTTGCGATTGTAGCTCCGCTTTTTTATTGAATCTTTACCTTACTTTCACTCTCTGTTGTTTAAAGTGATAATATATAACTTAACTCCCACCATATTTCTGGTATTATCTATCAAACTAATCTAACTAATTTGATCGTTCGCTTTTAAAAACGCGAGTGCAGCGCGCGTGCAGCGCGTTAGCTGGTTAGCTTGTTACTCGCGGTTCCATTCACGTTTCTATTCGCGCCTATTATTGTTTACTTTTTTCTCGCTCCGTTTTTATTTCTCTCTCGCTCCGTTTTTCACAAGTTCATCAAACAACAGTGGTAAGTGGTAAGTTAAGTTGGTATCATTCATCAGTCACGGTGAGTAATGGCTTCTCCTTCTCTTGTTGTTTGCACTTCATGCCACATGTACAGTTTATCTCTCTCTGTCGGCGACGAGGGATTCACATGTGATAAATGCAGGGAAATAGTTAGGCTGTCAGAGAAGATTTTAGAACTAGAGACACGCATCCAAACTTTAGTTGAGGATAGTAAGAATGTGAGAGCTGTAGATACTGCTTTGGATGCGACTAGCTCAGGGACTCCTGTACATTGTTCGGTTCCGGTTGAGCCCGTGCAGCAGGGCAACTGGGTGACTGTGAGACGGCATAGTCGCGGGTCAAAACACCGCTCTTCCGTTCCGATCAAAACATCAAACAGGTTCTCCCCACTCGGTGACGCACCCACTGAGAAACCTGATGAAAGTGCTCTAGTAATTGACGATTCTATTGTACGGAACGTGAAAATAGAGACACCAGCCACCATAGTCCAATGTTTACCGGGAGCCAGAGCGCCTGACATCTTGGCAAATTTAAAAGTGCTGGCTAATGCTAAACGTAAATTCAGTAAGATTGTTATCCACGTCGGCGCTAATGATGTTCGACTTCGCCAGTCGGAGATCACTAAAAATAATGTTAAAGAGGTGTGTGAACTTGCAAGTACGATGTCAGACACTGTAATATGCTCTGGTCCCCTCCCTGCTTACCGTGGCGATGAGATTCATAGCAGACTGTCGTCACTCAATGGCTGGATGTCTAAGTGGTGCCCGCAGAATAACGTAAGTTTCATAGACAATTGGAAGAGTTTTTGGGGCAGACCTGACCTGTTGAAAAGAGATGGTGTTCATCCCTCCTGGGGTGGTGCCGCTCTTCTCTCTAGAAATATGGCACATAGTCTTAGAGTTCGTACTTGACTAACTAGGGCCCAGGTCAGGGAGCAGACAGACTGGATAAACCGACCGTCTGCTAGCCGCCTAACGTCACAGAAGTCAGTTAATTCTCAGCACATAGAGACTCCTTCACCTAGATATCACACTATAGAGACTGTGTCTGTTCCCCGTACTAGAAAATACAGAAAATGTCCAAACCAAAGTAATAGTAACAATTTAATTGATGTTCAACAAATAAAAAATGTTTACAATACAGAGAAACAATTGATAAAACTTGGCTTACTGAATATCCGGTCCCTTTCTACAAAAGCACTATTTGTAAATGATATGATCACTGACCATAAGCTAGATATGCTTTGTTTGACAGAAACATGGCTAAAACCAGATGAATACATTACTTTAAATGAGTCTACCCCCCAAGATTACTGCTATAAAAATGAGCCACGTCCAAAAGGTAAAGGGGGAGGTGTTGCTACAATTTATAGCAATATTCTCAGTATTTCTCAGAGGGCAGGCTTTAAGTATAACTCGTTTGAAGTTATGGTGCTGCGTATAACATTATCTAGAGAAACACGTGTTAGTGATAAATCCCCTGTGATGTTTGTATTGGCTACTGTGTACAGGCCACCAGGGCACCACACAGACTTTATTAAAGAATTTTCAGATTTTCTATCTGAGTTAGTACTGGCTGCAGATAAAGTCTTAATTGTTGGTGATTTTAATATCCATGTCGATAATGAAAAAGATGCATTAGGATCAGCATTCATAGACATTCTGAACTCTATTGGGGTTAGACAACATGTTTCAGGACCTACTCATTGTCGAAATCATACTCTAGATTTAATACTGTCACATGGAATTGATGTTAGTGGTGTTGAAATTCTGCAGCAAAGCGATGATATCTCAGATCATTATCTAGTCTTGTGTAAACTCCATATAGCTAAAACTGTAAATTCTACTCCTTGTTACAAGTATGGTAGAATCATCACTTCTACCACAAAAGACTGCTTTGTAAGTAATCTTCCTGATTTATCTCAATTCCTCAGCATATCCAACAGCGCAGAAAAACTTGATGATGTAACAGAAACTATGGACTCTCTCTTTTCTAGCACTTTAGATACAGTTGCTCCTTTACGCTTAAAGAAGATCAAAGAAAACAGTTTGACTCCGTGGTATAATAAACAGCACTAAAGTCGCTTGATCCATTCAGATGTGACACAATTGTTATACAGTCGTGTGATATTACATTAAAGGTTCTGTAGCGATGCCGGCTAAAAACAACCAAGACAACGGAAACTGCATGACGAGGTAAAATGGAAAATGCCAATAGGCTTGTCAAATCAGCACAATAGTAATTTAACTTTAAGTTATTGACACTGTACAAATAGCCTATGTGTTGGTAGAAATGTGTTTATTATAAATGCATATTGGGGAATATTTTAATTTCATAGAAGTTGTTTTGTAGTTTCTTCATGTTTAGATTTTTTTTTTTTTTTAACTAGAAATTTTATAGTTTATTATTACTTATTTTAAAAACCATCTAACCATGGTAATGAGGATCATGCTTTTACTTCTTGTGACCACCTATAAGACTATAACACTAACCTATAACACTAACAGACAGCTAAACTCTGGATTCTAAGCAAGAACTTCTTTCTTTTTAGATGTGTAGTTCTAATGAATTTTAATTGAAGTAAAATGTTAATTCAATAAAGGCCTGATTAAAGATAAATATCAGTGTCTTATATAAATTAGGTGCTTATTATTTACAAATAATAAAGTTCTTAAAGGGAGATTCACCCAAAAATGAAAATTGTCATCATTTACTCAACATCATGTTATTCCAAACCTGTATGCATTTCTTTCTTGCGTAGAACATAATTTGAGAAATTCAAGAAACTTTTGTCCATACAGTAGAAATAAAGGGTAACCAAAATGGTTTGGTAACATTCTACAAAATATTTTGTGTTCAACAGAAGAAAGTCGTTTGGAATGACATGAGGGTGAGGAAATGATGACAGAATTTATTAGCAGTAACTTTCCAGCAGTCTAGCTCAAAATCAATGCTTTACTGTCAAGTGCTTTTCTATGTGACAAAATGCATTATTATTCTGTTGCATTTCACGTGAATTCAGTAATATCTATCAGTATTAATTTCTGTCCTGTTTTATTTATTAATTTATTTACTACAATTGAAGGCCCAATGACCCATGAAAACATTCAAGGGGGAATCTGTGGGCCAGATGGGCTCGATTTGTCCAGGGCAAATTTTTAACCACAGTCCAGCCCTGAACGTTATTTTACATTTTACGATTGAAACTCATATCCCAACCCCCACCCCCCCACTATGGGGGGCCCCATAGCAAATTCAGTGCACAGGGCCCAGAATTCCTAGTGATGGGCCTGTCTACGAGTCGCGGCGGTGGGGGAACTGGGACAGGCGGATTAATGGTAGAATGAAAAACTGGCTTTAATTTGGAAATATGGAAGACGGGATGAATTCTCCAATGAATTTAGGAGCAAGCTTATTACAGATGGTAAGGAGAGGAATATTCTTGGATGAAAGCCACACTTTTCGACCAACTACTTAGACGGGAGCCATTGACCGGTGGTGATCGGCCTGGGCCTTGGTGCGTGACCCCACCTGGAAGATAGACTCTCTGGCCTCCCTCCAGGTGCGGCAGCACCTCTGGACAAAGGCGTGAGCAGAAGGGACCGCGAATCAATTCAATCTCAGAATCAATTCAAAAATAGCGATGCATCGATTTATTGTTGCTGCCCTAACTTACATGCTTTTGTCATTCATCATTACTGTACAACCTTATACATACTTCACAATATCTACTATTAACTATGAACATTTCATAGTCTTATGTATTTGTTGTGTTTGTTTAGTTTGTGAAAACTGTACATTGTTACAAGATAGTTTGTATTACAGAAAATATTTGATGTTCTTTGCTGTAGAATTTGTTCTTATTAGTTTAGAATAGATAATTCATAATAACTAGGAATTGAAAAAAAGAAGAAAAATGTCTAATTTCTAAGAATTTTAGAGTTCACTTTGTGTGTTCTGTTGCTCCTCTGGAAAAATACTGAAATATGTACTGTTCTTTGTTACCTCTGGCTGGCCAAACTTTTAGACAGTACAGGTGCATCTCAATAAATTAGAATGTCGTGGAAAAGTTCATTTATTTCAGTAATTCAACTCAAATTGTGAAACTCGTGTATTAAATAAATTCAATGCACACAGACTGAAGTAGTTTAAGTCTTTGGTTCTTTTAATTGTGATGATTTTGGCTCACATTTAACAAAAACCCACCAATTCACTATCTCAACAAATTAGAATATGGTGACATGCCAATCAGCTAATCAACTCAAAACAGCTGCAAAGGTTTCCTGACAGGGGCGTAGCAAGCTTTTCAAAAGTGCGGGGGATGGATGTGGTTTGTTTGTTAACAATAAAAACGATGAATACAATGACAGAAGGGTACAAAAGGTATAACATACAAGGTATAACTGAGGGTGAGCTGCAACTGGTTTCTGGGAGTTATGATGAACTAATGGACATCTTTGAAATGGACCTAATAGACTGGTTTGGAGAAGTATTACCCGGTACTCCTGAATCTCCTGTGTCTCCGCTGGTTCCGTCCAGCCCTGAATCTCCTGCGTCTCCGCTGGTTCCGTCCAGCCCTGAATCGCCTGCGTCTCCGCTGGTTCCGCCCAGCTCATGTCCTCCTGTGTTCCCTCCACCGTGGCCCGTCATCCCACTGGCTCCACCGGGCTCCCTCGTCCCTCCGGCTCCGCCTTGGTCAGTCGTCGACCATCCGCCGCCTCGGGACTCCACTCCTCTGGCTTCACCTCGTCACTCTGTCCCTCCGGTTCTGTCAGGCTCCTCCTTCCCTCCACCTTCATCCTCAGTCGCACCGGCTCCACCACGGTCTTCCGGACCCCTGCCTCCGCCTTGGTCGCTTGAGCCTTCAGCTCCACCTAGGCCCTCCGGAGCCTCGGTGTCACCTAGCTAGCTGCTGAACAATATCCCAATTAGCAATTACCATTAGTCTAAAAAACGACATATAATACAGAAAACACTCGACATGTCAACAAAACATAAACAGAACATCTTCCCAAACACATATCAAGCTTATTTAAACCTCGAAAGCACAAACACTCATTCAAAGTACCTGGAACAGGGAGATGTAAATGACCATAACCATAAGTTCCCGCCTCCTCAGCACGAGCTGACCGATAAATTTAACACACCAAGAGAGGCGGGACTTAAGGCAGAACAGCAATCATCAGCCGGTCACACTCAAAACCGGTGTCATGTTTGAGAGGGAGGGGAGAGGAGGCAACCGCAGCGAGCGCAGACACAGAGCGGCCAGAGAAACAGAGGAGCGACTGCTGTAAGGTGTTTGTGCAAAACTGTGGAAAAACTGCAGAAAAAGTGCGGGTGTTGAACCCTCTCACCGGGAAAAGTGTGGGTGTTAAAACACCCACATCCCCCACGGGTGCGACGCCCCTGTTCTTGAGCCTTCAAAACGGTCTCTCAGTTTGGTTCACTAGGCTACACAATCATGGGGAAGACTGCTGATCTTACAGTTGTCCAGAAGACAATCATTGACACCCTTCACATGGAGGGTAAGCCACAAACATTCATTTCCAAAGAAGCTGGCTGTTCACAGAGTGCTGTATCCAAGCATGTTAACAGAAAGTTGAGTGGAAGGAAAAAGTGTGGAAGAAAAAGATGCACAACCAACCGAGAGAACCGCAGCCTTATGAGGATTGTCAAGCAAAATCGATTCAAGAATTTGGGTGAACTTCACAAGGAATGGACTGAGGCTGGTGTCAAGGCATCAAGAGCCACCACACACAGACATGTCAAGGAATTTGGCTACAGTTGTTGTATTCTTCTTGTTAAGCCACTCCTGAACCACAGACAACGTCAGAGGCGTCTTACCTGGGCTAAGGAGAAGAAGAACTGGACTGTTGCCCAGTGGTCCAAAGTCCTCTTTTCAGATGAGAGCAAGTTTTGTATTTCATTTGGAAACCAAGGTCCTAGAGTCTGGAGGAAGGGTGGAGAAGCTCATAGCCCAAGTTGCTTGAAGTCCAGTGTTAAGTTTCCACAGTCTGTGATGATTTGGGGTGCAATGTCATCTGCTGGTGTTGGTCCATTGTTTTTTTTTTTTTTTTTGAAAACCAAAGTCACTGCACCCGTTTACCAAGAAATTTTGGAGCACTTCATGCTTCCTTCTGCTGACCAGCTTTTTAAAGATGCTGATTTCATTTTCCAGCAGGATTTGGCACCTGCCCACACTGCCAAAAGCACCAAAAGTTGGTTAAATGACCATAGTGTTGGTGTGCTTGACTGGCCAGCAAACTCACCAGACCTGAACCCCATAGAGAATCTATGGGGTATTGTCAAGAGGAAAATGAGAAACAAGAGACCAAAAAATGCAGATGAGCTGAAGGCCACTGTCAAAGAAACCTGGGCTTCCATACCACCTCAGCAGTGCCACAAACTGATCGCCTCCATGCCACGCCGAATTGAGGCAGTAATTAAAGCAAAAGGAGCCCCTACCAAGTATTGAGTACATATACAGTAAATTAACATACTTTCCAGAAGGCCAACAATTCACTAAAAATGTTTCTTTTTTATTGGTCTTATGAAGTATTCTAATTTGTTGAGATAGTTAATTGGTGGGTTTTTGTTAAATGTGAGCCAAAATCATCACAATTAAAAGAACTAAAGACTTAAGCTACTTCAGTCTGTGTGCACTGAATTTATTTAATACACGAGTTTCACAATTTGAGTTGAATTACTGAAATAAATAAAATTTTCCAAGACATTCTAATTTATTGAGATGCACCTGTATACTGTAATTTCACTTGGGAGCACATTATTTTTAAAGTGTTTGACATGAACATGTAAATATGCACTTGAAGTGCTGCTTAAGAGACACTGTCTGTTTATGAAATGCTGAAAGCCCTGTTAATGACTACTCTATGCAGTGCCTGATTAGAGGAACCTGCACGTGATTTATGATGCATGTTGTCTTAAATATGCAAATAAAAATGTATGTCTTTAAAATTATTATGATTATACAATCAATTTTGCACCATACATTTGACACCCTAAGGCACAAGACACATTGTATGTTACATGTACTACTCCATACATATTATGTGCAGGAATAGAGGTTGTTGAGCATTTTATCATAGTATCAGAGTCATATATAACATCATGATATGAGATGTCCTAAAATTTCATGGTAAATGTCAATCACAGACAGTGACTGCTGTGCTGAGCATTGTTGGGAAACTAAATTAAAAATGTAACTACAGATTTTTAAAAAATTTTAAATAGCTTCAACACACTAATCTGTAATAGTCATTTATTTATACTGCTCAAAAAATTAGGGGAACACTTAAATAACACATTGGATCTTGATTAATTAAATATTAAAGTTGATTTTTTTTTTATTTTATTTTATTTTTTTTACTTAGAGACATTGTGTAATTCATTGAGTACAAAATGATGAAAATGGTCAATGGCAACCAAAATCATCAATAATCAGGGTATCTTCCGTCCAATCGTTTTTTAATGTAATATTGAAATCTGAAAAATGAAAAACGGCACATAGTTTGTTTTTCGATTGTTCAAACAAAACGAAAAATCAAGAATTCGGCTTCATTTTTCGTTTTTACATTCAGGGATAGAAAACAAATAAACAACTTGAATATTTGATCTCTACATGTGGGCGGGAATGAAACGCCCCTCTCCACTGATTGGTCAACCCAACATTACAACATAATAATAGTCCTAAAAAACATAATAAGAGTCCTCTGCATCTACGGATTCTTAACGTGTTTATTTCTACTACATTTGATTTCTTTCTCTTCATCAAACAGCCAGATTAATGAATGGCTTGACACAAACCATACCAAGGCAGAGCCTTTTGGCCCTTTGGCACACCGCCTGATTTATTACAGCTAACCACCTATCAAAATCTGTGCGGCAAAGCTGCGTGACACACTGCAGCGTGGGGAGAATGTATTGTAGTGAAGCGCAGACCACTATCAATTTATGTGAACATATGGTCATAACTTTTGTTGTAGACAATACACTGTGTTTTGGACAATGGAAGAACTTAAATAATATGACAGATATGAAAAGAAATGACTTTGTGTAATTTACCTTCACAGCACATCTGAGTCATTCCATGAAACCGGTATGATTTGAGTCCCTCTGACCTTTTTAAGTGTATTTTATCTATTGGGTCACCAAAATCTATTTTTAAAAGCTTTTAGTATTAATTGAAATGTCTCCTTTAATAAGGTTTAAAAACATGGCATACATTTTATCTTTGTATTAGACATTATCTTGTTTTTTTTCAGTTGACACCACCTATATTGTCATGTCCCTCATGGCCTTCTATGAGAGTGTACTTGGGATATGAATAATAAAATTAGAGAATAAGTCCATACATTTTGCCATTCTCATAAATATCTATCTGTGCTTTTTTGCTGGTAATGTATTTTTCTCTAAGCAAATTCAAGATTATTCATTAAAATTGTATTATTTAGTTCCATACCTCAGTAACCCCTCAACCCCGTTACACAAATCATTCTCCCCCCATAAAAAATAATGAACTGATCTTTATGTGACATCATTTAAGTCTTCTGAACAACATTGTGAGCAGACACAGGCAAGTTACCACCTTCTTTTATAACAATAATTTATTAATATTGTGATATTGTGGTTGCCAAGCTTAACAACTCAGCCCGTTACATGAAATAAAGATAGAAAACTATTACTTGTGAAAATGATCTTTGTTATTTCAACAATATACTGTACATGATTTCTTAATATCATGCATGCCATGTGCTCTCCTGTTATTCACTACATTTAGAGCAGTGGCCATTTTGAGCAAAAAATCACAACCCCGTCACACTCAACCCCGTTACTTATTTGATCATAACGGGGTTGTGAGATTGTGATGGGGTTGTGTTTTTAACACTTTGGTTCTGTTATCCAGTAATTTATATGAATTATTATATTTGATCAAGAGTCTTATACCACATGCATACGTTGAATGTAGTAATGTCTATTTTAAAGCTGTGTGTGTGTGTGTGTGTGTGTGTGTGTACCTGTTTTTATATCCCGGTGGGGACTTTAACCTGACTCATGGGGACTCGTGTCACGGTGGGGACCTAAATTGAGGTCCCCACGGGTAAAGAAGCTTATAAATCACACAGAATGAAGTTTTTTGAAAATCTAAAAATGCAAAAAGTCTCCTGTGAGGGCTAAGTTTAGGAGTAGGGTTGGTGTAGGGCAATAGACTATACGGTCTGTACAGTAGAAAAACCCTTACGCCTATGGAAGTCCCCACAAGGATAGCGAAACAAGTGTGTGTGTGTGCACGTGTGTTTTGCCTAGATTTTCACATCTCAGTGTTAAGTAAATTGCTCTGAAAGAATGTTTGATTTAATGATATCAATTTAAACATCTACAGACATCTATGAGTCTGTGATGGCACCAACAACAGCGGCAGAAAGGCAGTATGAAATACAGTTTTTATAGAAAATCTTAGAAAATCTTACAGTGAATTTGAGTAAAAACAACTATTTATATGTTAAGCTGTATTTTTCTGGAAGTTAAATATGTCATTAATGTTGTGGGGTGTTCAGAAAACTAACTACTGTGAGTCAGTCACACAACGGTTCTGTGACTTTGGTTTAGTTGGCAGAGAAACTAACAATTTTGTATGCCATCAGTTATCTCACAGTTAATACTCAATATTAATTAAATAAACTCAGCTTATTGTCTAAAACTACCTATGTTCACATAAATTAACAGTGGTGTGCACTTGTCTACAATACATTCTCCTCACGCTGCAGTGCATTGTGCAGCTTTGCCACACAGATTTTAATAGGTGGTTAGCTATAATAATTCAGGTGGTGTGCCATAGATGTAAGCTAGTAGGTAGTTGTGAGTGCAGGTGCGAAGTAAATTAATATTTATGAGATAAGCTAATATTTCATGGGTTTGTCTCAGAATTTATGCCTACACAAAAGAAAGCTCTATCTGGGCTCTGCCTCGGTACGGTTTGTGTCAAGCCATTCATTAATCTGGCTGTTTGATGAAGAGAAAGAGATAAAATGTAGAAGAAATAAGTCAAGTCAAGTCAAGTCACCTTTATTTATATAGCGCTTTTAACAATACAGATTGTGTCAAAGCACTTAACAGTATCAAATTGGAGGATAGAGTGTCAGTAATGTATAATAATAAGATTAAACACTCAATTTTCAGTTAAAGGCACTTCATTATTGAATTCAGAGATGTCATTGTCTAGCTCAGTTTAGTTTAAATAGTATCTATGAAATAAAATTGATGATAATCGTTAGAAATTAAGTGTCCCCAACTGAGCAACCCAGAGGTGACAGCGACAAGGAACCAAAACTCCCTCTGTGACAGAATGGAGAAAAAAACCTTGGGAGAAACCAGGCTCAGTCGGGGGCCGGTTCTCCTCTGGCTAGGATATTATTGTTTATTTATTTTTTACTTATTGTTTTAATTAAATTTTAAATGTATAAATGTATTATATTTCTATTCTTATATTGTTGCAATTTCTAACAATAATAGTATTATGTAGTTAGGTATTTTATATTTTTAGTTATTTTGTTTTATTTATGGCGCTACGGTGATGTTACGGTGTCGAATTGTTGAATAAAGTCGTTATATTTGTTTTATTTCCATACAAAATTATTCTCGTTGCTTTCTTAACGTTACGGTTGAACCACTGACGGCAGATGGAGTATTCTGACGATGGTTTTCAAACTTTTCTGTACCTTGACAGTGTAATTTACTTGGCAGTCAGTGGGACAGTCAAAAGCCTCCCGGTTTTCATCATTAAATTGTGTTCCGAAGACGAACGAAGCTTTTATGGGTTTGGAATGACATGGGGGTAAGTGATTACTGACAAAATTTTAATTTTGGGGTGGAGTATCCCTTTAAGTTACAATGGATTTTATTTCTAATAGTTATAATATATTACAAGTCTAATATCTTGCCATCTTTCTTATGCTACTTTACTTAAAGGCACAATATGTAATTTTCGCCGCTAGAGGGCGTGTATTCTAAACAAACAAAGAAACAAAGGCGTAGTTTGATGACGCCGTGACTGAGTGTGGAATCATGGGAGTTGTTGTCTTCATCCCCACAGCCGATGCAATCCGACAGGACCCGGGCAGAAATCATGTGCATGGATGAGCTAATGTATTAAAGATTTATTAACGCCATAGTATGAAGCAGGGTGAGGCTGAAAGCTGTCAAAGCGAAACGAGGCCGCTGAACGAGTGTGACACACGGCTCGAAAGCAGCGGAGCTTTTATTATGCCACAGTTGACCACTTCCGCTCCTTCCGGTCGTGCTTACGTGAGGTAAAGCAGCGCTGTTTTATCATACTAGATACATTTGAAAGTTCTGTTATAATGCTACTTTGTGCGGTCGTCACTTGTCTAATAAAACGCATAATATATTAAAGCATCTTTGGTGTTTGCATGTTTTTTTACAAAACAAAACCGGAAATCGAGGGTGTATGACATCACTGGCAGGCGACACAATGACACTATGGACATGGTCTGTGTCGCTAGTTAAAATAGCTTATTTCTCTGGATTTACACATTCTTCGAAACATTTGGGATAATGTAAGTACACAAGTCAGCAAAATATATAACACTGTTCTAGTGGTTTTTGGATATTTCAATAAAAAAATCTTACATACTGTGCCTTTAAAGCAATCAAAGACAGTATAGTTAAAAAAAAAATAAGTAAGTAAAATAAACAAATAAATAAATATATATATATATATATATTTTTTAATTAATTAATTAATTTATTTATTTATTTTTTCTCAAACAGCCATAAGATCAGACATCATCAGATCAGATGAATGTGTTCACATTTGCTTTATTTTTATTGTAATATCGGTATGTTTATTTTGATGGTACCCTTTAGACAGCTGTTGATAAGCAACTCTGAAACTATATGCCAACTAGCAGTCATTGCAGTATTAGTAGTATGTCTGCTAAATATATGCTAACACTTTATTTTAATGGTTCCCCAAAAAACTGACTGTAAGAAACTTTGCAAGTACATCAACATTCTACCTGCCCTAACCTTAACCTAAGTTTACTAATACTCCAATAAGAGTTAGTTGACGTGTAGTTGCAAGGTTGCTTATAGTTAATAGACTAAGGGGACCATCAAAATAAAATGTAACCTAACATATAAACATTGCATTTTTTTCAGTTGAAAGCATAACTAGCTCACATTAAAATTAATATAAGCCTCACAGGGAACACTCAAATAACACTCTGCACCTAACCACTTAAGAGATGTAGTAAGATACTGTGCAAATCTTAAATAAACAATGTTAAGATATATAGTCCATTATAAATGTAAAAGTAGATTTAATATGGTGTTCATTGTGTGTTATAGATAATCATAATCTTAAAACTTATAACCACAAATGCATAAGTATCATAATGTATTATAATTGTTGTTATAAGATGATATATTATAAGGTTTTTATAATACATTATGCATTCATTATAATGCCTTAAGAATGCCCTTATAATGCATTATAAATATGGGCTTCATAGAAAATGTTACCAAAACCTCATACTCACGTCTTCTGTAGGTGAAGCTGGATCACGAATGATTCGCATGAATATAGACACATTAGGTAGATCGGGGGTGCATTCCCTTCAAAAACAAACAATTCACTGCATCTTCAGTGGCTCAGATGTCGGGAGTAAATGACGACTGCTATGTTTATTATTACATCCAATAACAAAACACCTCAGTTACTTAGGAGCCATTCTTGTCTACATCTGCTCCGGGAGTGAAACAATAGGTCTAAGGTAAAACACCAGTGTCAATCAACAATCATGGGTGGGGCCTTGGCCAGTGGCAGGAATCTGAGAACGGCTTGATTTGAGAAAGTGGTAATGAATTTAGCACTGACTTTACCACTGGGTGGATTTTTATCATTATAGGGTGGTTGTGTACACACACTGCCAACACACATTTATGTTCAAACAACATGTAAAAGTGCATTTCGCATCCAATGACCCCTTTAAATATTACATTAAAGGACTCGTCTTACTGAAGACAAAGACATGTAACTATCAGAGATATGATCTTACTGTAGTATCTCCAGTTTACAGTGAGGATCTTCCAGTAAAGCACAGAGAAGCTTCACACCCAAATCTTGTAGTTTATTCCCAGTAAGATTCAATTTTCTCAGGTGTGAGGGGTTTGATCTCAGAGCTGAAGCCAGAGCAGCACAACCTTCATCTGTGACACCACAATAATCCAACCTGTAGAGAACAATAACACACTCTTCACTCTCTCAGATCAGATAAGATCATTTGTAAAAAAATATAAAAAGGGTATGTAAAAAAAGCAAAGTTTTTTCGTCAGGGCGGTCATAATATTTGTAAACTACGGGGCTGTTGACTGCTTGAATCTGATTTGTTGATGAATGTTCTAAGGTTTGCAATTATATTTAGGGAAACACATGGTTAAAGTAATTCCAGTAGTCTTGACCGCATTAAAGTTTTGTAACACTGTGCCAAAAGATTTCAGTTACTTAAAAGGTCCTTACAGCCTACGACAGCAAAAGAACCAAAATCCACAAAAACCCTGACCAAGCCAATAAATATAACAAACAATCAGATAAAAATGTCAAAAAAAAAAAAAAAAAAAAAAACCTTGAGATGAACATGATGATCAGTAAGAATGAATCCAGTATGTTCTTCTTCACTTCCCAGCTCTGTTATTAAGAAACAGCTCAAGTGTTCAGTCATTTACAGATCAATCATGTGAAATCACAGCAGCACAAATATACTTAGTGTTTCATGTGTGGGAGTCAAATAAGTTCTTACGTCAATATCTCCAGTTTACAGTGAGGATTTTTTAGTAGAGCAGAGAGCAGATTCACTGAATCTCCTAGCTTATTCTCAGTCAGATCCAGGTATCTCAGGTGTGAGGGGTTTGATATCAGAGCTGAAGCCAGAGCAGCACAACCTTCATCTGTGACGCCACAATCACTCAACCTATAGAGAACAATAACACACTCTTCACTCTCTCAGATCGGATCAGTCAGGTACAAAAAAAACAAATTAAAAAAAATGACTAACCTTGACTGACAAGTCACAATTCGATATAGACAATTAAATATTTCTAATTTATCAGTCGTGAAAACAAAAATAATTTATAAAACATAAAAAATTATATCATAAACAGTTAAATACATGTGCTTCAAAATCCCAATTTACATTGTAACTTTAATCATATGAGAGGCACAGAGGAAAATATGGTTTTCATTTATGTTTGTTATTTAGCAGATATAAGCAGGTTTTTAAGCGTGGTGATTGTCAATATCATGAGAACGGGTTTTTTATTTCATCAACAACAACAAATACAAGAAAAGGTATATTAATATATATTTATATATTAAACAGAGGTGTATAGTTTGCACAGATTAAAAACATTATAACCACCTGCCTAATACGCTATAGGTCCTCCGTGCACTTCCAAAACTGTGATGATATGCCTATGCATGAGCCCTACAAAACCGCTGAATGTGTCCTGTGGTATCTGGCACCAAGACGTTAGCAAGTCCTGTAGGTTGTGAGGTGAAACCACCATGGATCAAACTTGTTGGTCCAGCACATTCCACAGATGAACAATTGGATTGAGATCTCGGGAAACTAAGCCAAGGTAACACCTTGAACTCTTCATCATGTTCCTCAAATATTCCTTAACAATGTGTACAGTGTGGCAGGGTACATTATCTTGCTGAAAGAGGCCACTTCCACCAGGGAACCCCAGTGCCATGAAGTGTACCTGGTCTGCAACAATGCTTAGGTAGGTGTTACATGTCAAATTTTGAAAAGTTGCAACATTGCTTGTTGTAACTTGAGGTCCTACTGGCATGGAGTGGTCCTGCGGCATCATGGTTGGACTGGATGTCTCCAATTTCCTCCATGTGAACAGCAACCAGAAGAAAGGCCCAAGAGAGATATGGTCATGGATTTTAAGGCCTTTTAACTTCGGCAGAGGTCACACCTCCTGAGTTCGGCTTGTCTTGTTTGGAAGCTGACTCATTTGCATGATCAGAGTGGGCTGGCAGTTCGGCGTGCCTTTATACTCTGATTAATATAGCAAGCATGAAATGCATGTTATAAGGAGGCAATGTACACTAATGGATAGGAACTTAAATCAGGATTATTTTTATATCGAGCATTATATAGACAAGGTTACGTTAACTAGTGGTTCAATCGTGAAGCATGCATACAATAGTATATAAGTATATAATACGAAAGACAATACACAAAACAGTAATAATATACACAATGTCCTGGGAGTATGCTTGTTCATTCATAATATGGTTTGCCTATGAATTAATGGAAAGAAGACCTTTTTATGGTCTTATGTTTAAAAGTGAATTAAGTTAAAGTCAAAATTCCCTCCATTCCTTTGGGTCGTAAAAGCTTGCTGATGTGCCTTTGCTGCTGTGGTAAGCAGATACCTGGTGTTACATCTTGGGTTAGCTTCAGTTCAGGGGAGGGTTCCATAGGATTCTACCCCAGAGTTGGTGACTTCAGGAGTGGTTGTTGTGTCATGGTAGATGCTATCAGGTGATGTGTCATGGTCATATAGGCTGTAGCAAGGTGCAGGTCTTTAAGTTTGTGCAGCAGGTGTCAAGGCAGTGTCACTACCTGTCTTCCTGAAGTCAGTTGGTCTGGGGCAGGTGGTTGTTTGTAGTGGCAGAAAATAGTTATGGAGATTGTGTATAATGAAAAGAGTTTCAGAATGACCTAGTGCTTGTGGCAGGAGGGAAGCAGATGGCTGTTGTTCTTCTCTTAGTCACCAGAAGTCTGAGAAGTGTTGCTTTGCTCTTGTGGCAGCATCAACATGAGCTTGCCTGACTGATGTTGTCTGGCTGCTTCTGAGCCATTGGCTGAACTACAGAATGCTCCTCTCTTGGAGTGGTCTGATGCTTTGTTGTACCAGGGTTGGAATTTGCTCTTCACAGTGCTCTACAGGTGAGTTCTGTTCAAGGAGCTCTTTTGCTATTGTCCTGTAACTCAAAAGAAGGTGTGTCCAGCTGTCCTTGTACACCCTCCACTTGGCACCCGTGTGAAAGGTGAGGAGGAGAATGTTGTGGTGAACTGATATTGACATCCTGTGGTGGTTGCAGGGTGAGGATGCCCTCTTCCATGGCTTCTCCCAGTTTTTTGGCACATGGGTCTGTTGCATTGGTGATGGTTCTGTCCTTTGCTGGCTAGGAACCTTTCTGTAGAAGGGTCTTGCACTGTGGAAATGCTGGGTGCCTTTTGGTGCTTTGGATTCTGGGTTTTGCAGTTCAGAATTATTGGTTACAAACACTTTTGTGGAGGCCCTGTATCTGTGACAGGTCACAAAGTTGTTGAATAGGCATTGTGTGGGGGCAACCCATAATGCCTAAATGGTGAAGTACTGTCAGATGGAGGTTTCGGAGGAAAAAGCTCTTGAAGTCGCTGTCTTCCTCCATCCCACTGCAAGCTCCAATGTAAACTTGTCAAAGTCTGCGGTAATAAACTTGGGGAGTTTCATGCCGGCCCTGTTTGGTGGCTAGGGCAGGGATCAGTTCGTTTTCAAACTCTGGGTCTGAGAATACTTTTATGATGGATTGTTTTAGCTGCTGGTAGTCTGAATGGATGTTTCCTGGCTGTTGTGCAAGGAAGGGTCGCACCTCTGGGCTGGAGGTGATCCAGAGGTTCAAACTGTTCAAAGACTACAAGTGAAAGTCAATGTCCCACAGGTAGGTGTGGACGTTGTGGTCTCCTGCAAGATCTGTTGTGAATATAGGAATATTTCTGGATATTCGGTTGAGATCTTTGTGAGTCACTCCATGTGCCGTTTCAGCATTTGTCTGAATTAATCCCTTTTCCTTCTGTGTCTGCAGAGGTTTTCAGAAAACTGGCTGATGAAGTGTTAAGCAGAGGGCTTTGGCTCCCAGTCAGAGTGAGAGTTAATGGACTTAAATCACCTGATTAGACTGAAAACACTCTAAACTAAATCTCTGGGTGTGTCTCAATCAGCTCTAGTTCAGTAGTCAGTGCACTGGTGAGGGAGTCAGTCAGAGTGAGAGTTAATGGACTTAAATCATCTGATTAGACTAAAAACACTCTAAACTAAATCTCTGGGTTTGTCTCAATCAGCTCTAGTTCAGTAGTCAGTGCACTGGTGAGGGAGTCAGTCAGAGTGAGAGTTATCACCTGATAAGACTGAAAACACTCTAAACTAAATTTCTGAGTGAGTCTCAATGAGCTCTAGTTCAGTAGTCAGTGCACTGGTGAGGGAGTCAGTCAGAGTGAGAGTTAGACCAATATGTGGGGGTGCTAAGAAAATAATTGATAATCATGACGTGCTTCATGTTTTTTTTTTTTTTTTTTTTTTTTAAAGCAGCTATGGTACACACCACATTTAACAGAAGTATAGTTTTAAATTTTATTTGGCCAAAGAATAGGCATATTCAACAAAAATGACACAAAGACGTGAACAAGACAATGACAAAAACCTTTTACATGTAAAGGAGAAAGACTTCAGAACTGCACAGCATGTGCTCAGCATTAACAAAACAATTCAGATACATGCATAATCAGAACTGTGCATACTTTACACTTCAATTAAACATTAAACGAACATCATATCACAATCGTAGTGATTATGTAATGGATAAATGTAGCCTAATGCAGGAAACTGCGCTCACAGGTTACTGTAACAGATATGTGTAAACAGTACAGGACAGCACCCATGCGCACAGCATTAACAACACAATACATATTTACATGCATAATCATAACTGTGCTTCCTACCTGCACTCTTGTCTTCTTTTATCAAAAAACGGTCCATCTCAACTGCTTGGGGGGTAGGGTGACCAGATTTCTCATGGTGGAATACGGGACGGGTGGGCAATATGACAGTAATATGAGAAATGTTATTTATTTATATTTTTAAAGAAAATTACAAATATACGCAAATTACAAACCATAAGACAAAGACTAAGAGATACAAATGAAATACACTTGTTTTTCAAATAGCCTACAGTAGGTTTAATTAACATATATACATTTATTTACATCTTTTTTTTTTTTTTTGTTGTTTGATTAACATTAATGACACAGACAGGTATTTAATTAGGCTGCTATCCCTTTTTGAAACCCTTCCGTTTCTGCTAAACGCCAGTGCAGACAGTTGGAGAAGTCCAAAGATTACCTTCTATTCATGTTTACAGGATTTATAATATTAGCTACGTAAAATGCAACTAAGGTCATTACTATTATTACTTTACTGTTTGTGTTAATTGAGCCAGTGGCATTTGAAACTTACCTATGTTTGGGTCCAGTGAATGAATGAAATAATCTGTACTGTTCACGAAATGGATGTTGACGAACTCATGGTGCGTTCACATAGATGACTTTTTTCCTTACCAATTATGTAAATGTATAAATGACTTATTTCTCAAAAATGTTTGTATTACATTTTTTTTTTATTACTATTATTGAAATACATTGTCTTGTGAGACATCAGTTGATCTTCCTGCGGTGGAAACGGGGCTATAAATATCCGTTTCTGAAATCTGCACATGAATCAGTTTGTTCCATCAACATTTAACAACATATTTTAATATTTTACATTTACACAGTTATCTTTGCGTGGACTGTAAAAAGATACAGTAGTTATAAATTTAAGGTTTTGTTTTATTTGTTTAATAAATGTAAATATTTTGTAAAAATATAGTGTATGCGCTGCTTATAGACACCAGACAGATAATCATTTGTGGAACAGATGCTCATTTTCACAAAACATATAAATATTTATAAAAACACAGTAGGGAATTGCACACACCAATCTTTTAATAAATGCAAACACTATAGCCTAATTAAATTACGTTAAACAGATACAGTTATAAAAAATGTTACGAAATGAAGTTAATAAAACATACATTGAGTCCATAATGCAGAAATCTCTGAGCAGCTCTTTGACAGTCGCAAACTTCATGATCTGATCAGATCTTTTAGATAGAGTTGTTCTAAGCACAAGGAGAATGTCCAGGTCATGTACACAGCTATCAGAATAAAATCAAGTCTTTGAAAATGTGCAGCATTGCACATTTGAGTGGTTTGTGTTTGAGCCCATAGGCCCCCTAGCCCCGGTGTAGCGCCGTCACTGTGCAACAACCTATTAGACTAAAACACTGACTGGAATATTTGGACATTTTTTGCAGTGGTACACAGCAAAAGAATACATTAACTTGGTCAGGGGCATGAGGGTGAAAAACAACTCAGTTGGAAGGAATACCAATTGGAAAAATCTCTCATCCTGCACTGCCAGCCAAGCTATCCTCCACTGGCAAACAGCTACCTCTCATTGATTTGGTTTGATGCCAACTGTTGCCAGTGTTCCAGTGCAAAAAGTGTAGGACGAGCAAAAAAGAAAGAGCTGATCACTGCTGTCTCTGTTGTTACTCACTGATACAGAGACAGTGAATCAAAAACTGTAAATCCAGCATAGAGAGACTCAGTGAATGCATTGTTGTATGTGTGTAAGTGTGTGAGTGTGTGTGTGTCAGAGACACTGTAGAAGGACAGAGTGCCAGCTGACACGTCCACATACACTCCTACTCTCCTACAGGAGTGTGAAGGGACACGTATGTCAATTGAAATAAGATTGTGCCAGACAGAAAATTTGTTGTTATAACATATCAGACTCCAGGAGTGCTTATTGTATCCAAATTCACAGGCACAACTTCCTCCTTTCCTTCTGATTCCTTTATATGTCACTGATATAATAGCATTTTCAATCCATTCAGCCTCCCAGTAACAGCGTCCAGACAGACTCTCTCTACACAGAACCTGAGGACACCCATCGAATCTTTCTGGATGATCAGGATATGATTGAGGTTCTTCCACAAGTGTCACCTTTCTGTTCTTTTCGGACAGAATGAGACGTGCGTGTGCTGTGTTTGGATCCAGGGTGAGACCACAGGCATCTAAATACAAGAGATAATCACAAAAGGTGTATACTTTTTTAACTATAATCGTGAGGGTCAAATGTCCTCACTTATATAGTAAAATAATACAACAAGCGACTAGCGAGATCATTTTACTGGTCCTCATTAGTTAAAAAGGCTTATAAATCGGCCAAGACATTTTTATTTAAATCTAGTGTTTTGCACATTTTTGAGATGAGTAAATTTAGGTGTAAGGATTGGATTAGGTGATAGAGAATATCATTAACCTGATATAAAATCAATGGAAGTCTATGCAGTGTCCTTACTAATATGTGTGTGGTGTTTGTGTGTGTAGACATACATTTGTGTAGGCCTGCTGTAATCCTCAACTCTCCTCCATTATCCACACTGTAAAACACAAAGTGTCAATCTGCAGATCTGATATAATTAAAAAACACATAAGCATACACAACAGTGTTGACATACTTAAGTTTATCCAGTGTGTTTGGATGGTTGAGCAGTTTGACTCCTGAATCTCCTGGATGATTGTAGCTTAAATCCAGTTCTCTCAGGTGTGAGGAGTTAGACCTCAGAGATGAAGACAGATACTGACAGCCTTGCTCTGTCACCATACAGCCAGACAATCTACAGACACAACAGCAGTCCAATTTGTCAATTAAAGATTACTATTTATCACACAATTACATGTGCAGTTCACTCAGACTCTGCCCACATTTTATCTATAATACTTTTACGACATACAGTAACTGTATGCTACAGCTGATTTGAACATGAATAAATAGTTATCAGCGGTCACTGAACAGGACAAATACAGATGTTTCTTCATCTATAAGTAATGATAAATCTTAAGTAGTGCCTCACATTGAAAAGGCTGAAATCAATCCTAGACAAAGAAAATAAAGTAGTGACTTGTTAGCGCTAGTTTTCACATGTGTGTGAGTGGAGAACAAGCAGCTACCGCTCTGGGTTGATGAAATTAAGCTTGTACAAATTATTTTACGGGAATAAGCTTCATGTTATGCCTGATCTTCCCTTGTAACTTTCTTTTTTTCAGCCTGACATGAAGCACTTATTAAATGCTAAACATTTTCCAATCTTCGGAACCTGGTCCGCAAAAAGTTTGGGAACAACTGATCTAGATAAACTTGAAAATGCTTATTTTTCTCAATGTTTTGGCCTTCCTTCTAGTCTGTAGTACATTTAAAAATTATATTTTCTTGATGTTGTGTGGACTAATGTAAGTGTCCTGTAAAGTGGACGTCTCAGATTATTCTGAATTAATTGTGTTTATGTTAAGTTAAAAAGGCACTTGAAGTAGTATGAATAAAAGCAGTGAAAAAAGTTGAGGCTATATACAGGTGCATCTCAATAAATTAGAATGTCGTGGAAAAGTTCATTTATTTCAGTAATTCAACTCAAATTGTGAAACTCGTGTATTAAATAAATTCAATGCACACAGACTGAAGTAGTTTAAGTCTTTGGTTCTTTTAATTGTGATGATTTTGGCTCACATTTAACAAAAACCCACCAATTCATCTCAACAAATTAGAATACTTCATAAGACCAATAAAAAAAATTAAAAAAAAAAAACATTTTTAGTGAATTGTTGGCCTTCTGGAAAGTATGTTCATTTACTTTATATGTACTCAATACTTGGTAGGGGCTCCTTTTGCTTTAATTACTGCCTCAATTCGGCGTGGCATGGAGGTGATCAGTTTGTGGCACTGCTGAGGTGGTATGGAAGCCCAGGTTTCTTTGACAGTGGCCTTCAGCTCATCTGCATTTTTTGGTCTCTTGTTTCTCATTTTCCTCTTGACAATACCCCATAAATTCTCTATGGGGTTCAGGTCTGGTGAGTTTGCTGGCCAGTCAAGCACACCAACACCATGGTCATTTAACCAACTTTTGGTGCTTTTGGCAGTGTGGGCAGGTGCCAAATCCTGCTGGAAAATGAAATCAGCATCTTTAAAAAGCTGGTCAGCAGAAGGAAGCATGAAGCGCTCCAAAATTTCTTGGTAAACGGGTGCAGTGACTTTGGTTTTCAAAAAACACAATGGACCAACACCAGCAGATGACATTGCACCCCAAATCTTCACAGACTGTGGAAACTTAACACTGGACTTCAAGCAACTTGGGCTATAAGCTTCTCCACCCTTCCTCCAGACTCTAGGACCTTGGTTTCCAAATGAAATACAAAACCTGCTCTCATCTGAAAAGAGGACTTTGGACAGCTGGGCAACAGTCCAGTTCTTCTTCTCCTTAGCCCAGGTAAGACGCCTCTGACGTTGTCTGTGGTTCAGGAGTGGCTTAACAAGAGGAATACGACAACTGTAGCCAAATTCCTTGACACGTCTGTGTGTGGTAGCTATTGATGCCTTGACCCCAGCCTCAGTCCATTCCTTGTGAAGTTCACCCAAATTCTTAAATTGATTTTGCTTGACAATCCTCATAAGGCTGCGGTTCTCTCGGTTGGTTGTGCATCTTTTTCTTCCACACTTTTTCCTTCCACTCAACTTTCTGTTAACATGCTTGGATACAGCACTCTGTGAACAGCCAGCTTCTTTGGCAATGAATGTTTGTGGCTTACCCTCCTTTGTGAGGGGTGTCGATGATTGTCTTCTGGACAACTGTCAGATCAGCAGTCTTCCCCATGATTGTGTAGCCTAGTGAACCAAACTGAGAGACCATTTTGAAGGCTCAGGAAACCTTTGCAGGTGTTTTGAGTTGATTAGCTGATTGGCATGTCACCATATTCTAATTTGTTGAGATAGTGAATTGGTGGGTTTTTGTTAAATGTGAGCCAAAATCATCACAATTAAAAGAACCAAAGACTTAAACTACTTCAGTCTGTGTGCACTGAATTTATTTAATACACAAGTTTCACAATTTGAGTTGAATTACTGAAATAAATGAACTTTTCCACGACATTCTAATTTATTGAGATGCACCTGTATAATGTATGCTGTATTTATTTACTCAAGTATATGTCATCATACCTCAAACTTATCCAATATGTGCTACCGGAGTTTCATGTGAGTGTGATGACATTGCAGGAGTGAACGCATTTCATAAAATGAAGTGAACTTACACCTGTGTGTCTTAATCAATGAGACAAGCATGTTACTGACAGAATCAACAACAGACGGACAGGCAGGTGAGCATGGCTGATCAAAGATGCATGGCTGCCTTATTGCACTTCACAAAGCTAGTGAGCATGTACAGATAGCATGATCATGTACAGTATTGCTCGCCAAAGGATGTGGGGAAAGAATATTAGCACACTTCAGAAACTGAAAAAACGGATGCTGAATTAATTGTCAATTATTTTGTTGCTGAGTGCTAGTCATCACTAAGGTGGTGGAGTTGGTTCAGGTGTTCCAGTGAGGACACCAAAGCTAGAGAAGGGATTGCATTCAACAGATTTATAAAGATATAATATATAAAGATAACAATATATAGGAAATAACAATAACAATAATTAGTTAGTGCTCTCTATTCATATATAGGATATGAGCATGAATACTGGTACAAAGTGTTTTGGATATGTTCTAACAAACAATGCTTCATATCACAAACCACAACATCCATAGGGGTCTCTTAGAAAGTACTACAAGGTTCACAAACTTTCAAGCACCACCGTATACTATACTAAAACTAGTGGTATTCGTAATGTTGACCATTAATGAAATATCTGTACTCAGGCAAAGATTATTAAAAAGCTCAAATAGACATTTTCATTGTAAGACTGAAACAACCAAGACATTACAAGCATCCAAAAATTCAAGAGCAGGACAAATGTGACATGTTTAGTTTGATAAGATTAAGTCTTTATCTGTGTAAAATACCTCAGTATGTTCAGTTGACAGTGTGAACTCTTCAGTCCATCAGAGAGCCACTTCACTCCTGAATCCTGCAGATCGTTGTTACTAAGGTCCAGCTCTCTCAGGCAGGAGTTGGTTGACTGTAGAGCTGAAGACAAACTTTCACAGCACTCACCAGTGATATTACAGTTGACCAATCTAAGCAGAACAAAAAAGCAGTAAGAAACTCCTGTCACAAAACCTGTTACATGACAAATTTGCAGTGATCACTTCCAGCTAAACTCTTTGGGAGACTGTGTGAGCTGTGGGGGTGTTGATGGATCCAATCAGCACAATTAATGATTTGATCATCATGCGGAATATGCACCAGATGTAATCATATTCAGATGTAATATTTTTCCTGCAGAAGAATAACAGAATCCATTGAAAATTCCTCCTTTAATATATTTTGGATCTTAACTCTTTCCCTGCAAGCATTTTTCAAAAAAAGTTGACAGCAAAGCCAGCATTTTGAAAGCCAGCAAAATTGTCAATGACCCCAGAATATTTTGTTGTATGACTATCTGCACAAACAATATATCAAAATAAAGACCTGAGTCTTTAAAAAAAATAAATAAAAAAAGAACAATTCTAAAAAAAAAAAAAACACAAAAAAAACCAAAAAAAAAAAACCTTGTATTCAAGCTTTTTATTAACACTTGAATGTGGGTAGGTTTCATAAATCAACATTTTTAACAAAAAGCTGAAAAAAAAATGTTTTTATCAAAGAGTATATTTGGATCAGATTCCGAACAATGATTAAAATGAGGGATTTTATAATTTTGGAATAACTGTTTTTTGAATAAACACTTTTAAATTGTTGTTTGAAGTTGTGTTCTGTAGGCTAGTAATCAAAAATAGGGCCTCTGTGGATTTTTTTTTTTTTTTTTTTTTTTACAAATTTAAAGAAAATGCAATTGAGTTTTTTTTTTCACATTTGTTGGACTAATATTGCTTGTCAACTGACAAGCTTCCCATTTAAATTAGTATAACTGCAGTTTTATAGTTAATAAAATCTTTTAAAAAAAAAAGACAAATTATTCACAAATTTTCCTGGATAAAAAGTAAGTTGAGTAAAATGGTGTAAAAGGTGTGTGTGGATTAGTAATATGGCCCTTGGTAAAGAAAAAATGCTGGCCCTCATCACTGTCAAAGTTGCCCATCCTTGAGCAAAACATAGATATCAAATCACGTTCATCAACACCCCAGCTTGCACAGTCTTACATGTCTTCATGGGCTCAACATTTCATTCAGTAATGTTAAAAAGCATTGACTTATATGCTGATTAATGTTTGATGATCATGCTAGCTTGTATACTACTTATTACACTGCTACAGCTATAGCCCTAGTTTCTGTTTCTTTGCCTGTGTTTTGAAGGTTCTGTACTGTCTCAAAAGATGTATAAAGCCACCTCTGCCATATAACCGGAAAATTCTGTTAGCTTATATTCAGCACACAAAAGAGTCGGTGGCCACACTAGTACATGGCACATGTAAAATACACACAAGATGTAGGTAAACTCAAGGAGTGCAGACAAAAGCGTGAACTCACCAGCTATTTAGGAACATGTTGTGTATTGCTTGTGTTTCTGTATTCTTTATTACTATGCATTTGTTTGTTGGTAGTGGTACCAACTACTGAAATGTTTGTATTATGATGACAACACTATTTCAAGCTAATAACAACAAATAACTAATTATACTGAAGCTATTTACTTAAGTAGATAGATAACCATTCAATTACATAATTAATTTAATCAGAGCAGTAGTTTTTTTGGCAAAGAGTGGCAAAAAGTATGTTATAAACAAAGGTTCAGTTTACTTCCTCCTTCCTATGCTACAACCATAAAGAAGATCACAATTTTTTTCTTTTTTTTTTTTTAAACTGCACTTGGGTTCTTCACCCACAAGCTAAGGTTTTGTTAAAATGTCCTATTCAAAACAAAATATGAAAGTAGAACCTCAGTATGTTCAGTTGACAATGTGAACTCTTCAGTCCATCAGAGAGCAGCTTCACTCCATAATCCTGCAGGCAATTGTTACTGAGGTCCAGCTCTCTCAGATGAGAGTTTGATGATTGGAGAGCAGAAGACAAACTTTCACAGCACTGACCAGTAAATCTACAACCTGCCATACTGAAGAAAAGCATAAAGGATTAATTAATTAAAACGTGAGTACATACTCATGTGAGTTTTGTATAAATTTTAAGATAAAGGCTACAGATAACTGGCAGGTATGTACAGTAATTTAAAATAAAATGATAATTATGAGATGAAATGTTTTAAAGTAGCCATTAAATAAGGAGGAAAACAGGATTTATCTCATGCTATTAGAAATAAAAAAATACTATATTTTTAAATTTTTTGTATTTTTAGAAATGTTTTTAAAGGTTTTACATACAACGTAGTCATTTATGACACTCATTCTGAAATCACCACCAGGTGACATAAAAGGACTGTTTGCAACACCGCTCAATAAGCCTGGAAGTGTGACATTTTAGCTTGTGAATGAACATTAAAAAATAAATAAATAATGATAATAAATAATAATTATATAACATTGTAATATTTAATCTCAGTTAATTATTATATTAATATATATATATATATATATATATATATATATATATATATATATATATATATATTTCTGTACACACCTATATAACCAAACTTTGTGTGACATGACACAAAGACAAACATTATTTAAATATTTAAAAAAATATACAAATCTGTTTATTTCACAATAACCAAAAAATATAGGTAATCACAAAAAAAAAAAAAAAAAAAAAAAAAAAGAAAATTTGTCAATTGTCTAGCAACTTGAAAGAGGTTCAGGGGATTTGATGCAGCATATGTATGCAGGCAACATGTTTTCATCTTGTTACTATGACATGAACTGTTTTATTTAATCAAACTATTCATTAAAATACTTCAACATACTGAATGAATGAATCAATGTGAAACTCAAACCTGAGTATTTTCAGTTGACAGTCTGAACTCTTCAGTCCAACAGAGATCAGCTTCACTCCTGAATCCTGTAGGTCATTGTTATTCAAGGTCAGCTCTGTTAGATGGGAGTTTGATGACTGCAGAGCGGAAGACAAGCTTTCACAGTGCTGATCAGATAGACGACATCCAACAAGGCTGTAGTGAAGAACAACAATGTAGTGAGGAGGAGATGGGTGGCTAATATTCTCTGTATTCTAGGCATGACAAAAAAATACTTTAATGGATCATATAACTAATATCCTGTGTGACATGAAGGTCTCTGAACAAAGATCATGATTGATCCAATGGTCATTTGAAAGCTCTAATGAAAGGACATGAGTTTGAGTCTGAATATGGATTCATTCAAACATCATTAATCAAGTTTACATTTTATTAAGTCTTCTAGTTATGGCTCAACGCTTTGTTATAAATAATAGGGCTGTGCGATATTGACAAAAAATTATATCTATTTTTTTGGGATTTTATCATTGATTAAAAAATAAATACTCACATAGCTTTTCTGCAGTTAATCATCGCTGGTATCAGTCTCATTTTACCCACATTTGATGTGTTGTATTTCATGAAATCAAATTCATCCAGCACCTCCTCTGACATCTGAAGCATGTAGGCTATTGCTGAGCAGTGACCAGGGGAAAGTTTATTCTCTGAATGTTCACCTGATTGCACAAACTCCTGAATCTCTCTGCACAGAGTCTGATCATTAACTTCAAGAAGGCAGAGGAACAGACTAATGGATCTGTCAGCTAAGTAACCATAGCTTTCCTTAATTTTGTCTTTAATGTACCGTGTGATTTCTCTGATGGTCTCTGAGCTGTCTTCTGTACTTGTCAGTAGATCCTTTAAGAGTCTCTGATTGGACTCCAGTGAGATGCCCAAATGGAACCGCAGAAAAAGGTCCAGGTAACCATTTGTACTCTGAAGAGTTTTATCAACTGCTGATTTTAGAAGCTCACACAAAGAGTTGTGCTTAGTTGTGTAGCTCTTATGTTTGTTATCCAGAAAAAACTGCAATGACTCCATTTTCTTTATCAGATGGGAGTAAAACACAAATAAAGCAGCTAGAAACTCCTGAAAGCTCCGATGTATGAAGCAGTAGACCTTCCTGTGATGAATCACTGATTCCTCCTTAAAGATCTCAGTGCAAATCCCAGAATACACAGAGGCATCAGTGGCGTCTATACCGCTCTCTTTCAGGTCTTCCTCATAAAACATGACATTGCCCTTCATCAGCTGTTTGAAGGCCAGGTCAGCAAGTTTCACAATCACTTCTCTGTTGGACTGCAGGAGTTTCTCTGGATCTCTCTCTTCATACTTCTGATTTCTTTTGTTGATCTGAATCAGCAGGAAATGGATGTACATTTCAGTCAGATTTTGAGGGATTTCTGAACTTTCATCTTGTTTCAGGAGGTTTTGAAGCACATTGGCTGAGATCCAGCAGAAGACGGGGATGTGGCACATGATGTGGAGGCTTCTTGACCTTCGAATGTGTGAAATGATTTTTCTGGCTTGATGCTCGTCACTGACTCTCTTCCTGAAATATTCCTCTTTCTGAGGGTCACTGAATCCCTGAATTTCAGTCACACGGTTGATGTATTTGGAGGGGATCTGATGGGCTGCTGCTGGTCTGGTGGTGATCCAGATGAGAGCAGAGGGGAGCAGCTCTCCTTTCATGAGCTTTGACATCAACACACCCACTGATGAAGGCTCATTCACATCACTAACTTTTTCATCATCTGAAAACATCAGTGTGATTCTGCTTTCATCCAGACCATCAAAGATAAACACAACTTTACACTCCTCATAAACTTTTGAGTTCAGATCTTGAAGTTCAGGATGAAAGTCCAACAGAAGTCTGTGAAGACTGTACTGATTGTCTTTAATCAAGTTCATCTCTCGAAATGGAAGCACAAACATGAAATCTACATCCTGATTTGCTTTGCCCTCGGCCCAGTCCAGAATAAACTTCTGCACAGAAACGGTTTTTCCAATTCCAGCAATGCCTTTAGTAAGGACAGTCTTTATTTTGTCTTTCACTTTACAGCTTGGTCCCACCAAGGGTTTAAAGATGTCATTGCAGAAGATTTGAATTTCTTGAGAGTGTTGTGTTCTGGGTGTTTTCTCCATCTGTAAAACCTCATGGTCTTCATGCACTCCTTCACTCTCTCCCTCGATGATGTACAGCTGCGTGTAGATGCTGTTCAGAAGGGTTGCATTCTCATGTAGGTTGTTTCCTTCAAATAATTTTTCATACTTGTTATTCATGCTGGTTTTGTGCTGGTCTTTGACTTTCTGTAGTACATCATCTACTGGTATGTGAGAATCCTGCAGTTCTCCAGTCTGATCATCTCTATTCCCACAGCACAAACGAAAAGAAAAACAAAGAATGAATGAGGGCACAAACAGCAAGATCTCCTAGGAAAGCCATGTGTGTCGCTCTCAAAACCAGCTGACACAACACAGGTGAAAAAGCCATCATAATCCAGCATATGGACCAACATGGAATTCATGCTGGATTATACTGGATGTATATACTACATTATACCTGGAGTGCTCAGTCCTGTTCCTAGAGATCTACTTTCCTGCAAAGTTCAGCTCCAACCCTGATCAAATGAACTGATCTTCAGGAGCACGGACAGGTGTGTTGGTATGTCCTATCTCCTCAGAGTAGCTAGTGCTAACATAAGAAAGTCTCAGTGACATCCTCAATTCTGGACCTTGAGATCCACATTCCTGCAGAGATTAGCTCCAACCTGGATTAAACACACCTACCTGCAACTTTGTAGCCTGTTCAGGTGTGTTTGATTAGGGTTGGAGCTAAACTCTGCAGTAAAGTGGATCTCAAGGGCCAGAGTTGAGGACCCTTGATCTAAATGTTCTGTTGTTTGCTGTGACAATAAACATACTGTTTATGTACTCCTGGACTCTGAGCCACTAAAGTCAATAATTCATTTTATCTCTCTGTGTTACTGATTGAATAATTCTGTCTCCTGTTCTCCAGTACTGGTTTTGTGTTACCTGGGGTTTAAGATCGCTGTCCAATCACTGAATGTAAGTGGTTTTCTCATGGATTCAACACTCTTCATAGACACATGGCTGGGCTCTGGAGATGATGCTGTCTGACTTTCATATGATCTGAGAAAAACATTGATAGTTCATGTTATCTTTTTGTCACTGATATTTAATGAATAATTTGGCCTTTGTCTTCAGTACTGGATATTGTCTCACCTAGGGCTGAAGATCTCTGTCCTATTACTGAATGTAAGGGGTTTTCTCATGGATTCAACACTCTTCATAGACACATAGCTGGGCTCTGGAGATGATGCTGTCTGACTTTCATATGATCTGAGAAAAACATTTATAGTTCATGTTATCTTTTTGTCACTGATATTTAATGAATAATTTGGCCTTTGTCTTCAGTACTGGTTATTGTCTCACCTAGGGCTGAAGATCTCTGTCCTATCACTGAATGTAAGGGGTTTTCTCATGGATTCAACACTCTTCATAGACACATAGCTGGGCTCTGGAGATGATGCTGTCTGGTTCTGAACAACATCCCCCTCCTCTCTCTCCTTGTAGTGACTCATTTTAGCAGGCGGCGTCTCCTATGATTTAACCCTGATTTTCAGGCCTTTAGAAACACCCACAACATAACAGCAGAACTTGTAACTAATTGCAGGTGTATATCTGATATTTAAAAAATTTAAAAAAGTGCACACATCTGACAGGCAACAAAAAACTCAATGAGGGTGCTCAACTACTCTGAACAGTAAAAAGAAGAAAAAGTTGGTACATCACAGGTCCAAAAGCACAAAAATGTTTCACGAGTTCGTGTGCCTAAATAATCTTAGCATTAGTGGTAAACAGATTTGGCTTGATGTCTGCAAGAGAGGGGCTCTGAGAGAATATTCTTCTCAAGCTCCGATAGCCCCCACCCCACTAACTAACGACAGAAGTGGTAAGAGGCTGTTTACTTGGGTACTAATTGGAAGATTAGATGGGCACACTCCTCCCGCAATTCCGTTAATAACTTCACTTTATTACACGTTCTTAACACAGGTGACGTGTCAAGCCGTCTGGCTCCTCATCGAACTTGCATTTTTGGAGCTGTGGTGTGCGCCAACTTTTTCTTCTTTTTACTGTATGTGTAATATACACATATGAAATCAACTTCAACATAATTCTAGAAGTGATGTGTCATATACTTTCATTTAATATCATTTTGGTTTCGTTATAGTATCTAAATTAGAGCTGAAGAATTAATGGAGTCAAAAGCTCCGTATACTGGATCAAAAAAATGTGTATATATGCTACTTTAGTCACAGGGTCTATTTATAAGGATGTTCCAATTAGAATTGCATAGACATTATGTCACAGTTACTTCCATTTTCATGGATTTTTAGTATGAAATATGTTTTGGAAAATGGGGTAAGTTTCTTACTTAAAGTGACTTTTTTTGGAAGTAGCTAGATGCTATTTACAGTAAGTGAAAATAGCATATTTTTTTAGCAATAGATGACATTTAAACTAAGTGAAAATAGCGATATACTCTATCTACACTAAGTGAGTATAGCAGCATTTTCTAAGCGATATGCAATTTACAGAAAGTGCAAATAACAATAAATACTATTTACACCATGAAAAAGTAGCAGTTCTTTGCAATAAGTGTAAATAGTAAATAGATGCTATCTATACGTTGACAGATACTATTTGCACCTCACCACAGTATTTTTGTACATTAACAGTATACAATAGTAACAGAGTGTAAATGATTGGGACAATAAAGGGGGCAGTTGTGGCCTAATAGATAGAGAGTCGGACTTGTAACCCGAAGGTTGTGGGTTTGAGTCTCAGGTCTGGCAGGATTTGTCGGTGGGGGGAGTGAATATCCAGCGCTCTCTCCACCTTCAATAGCACGACTGAGGTGAGACCCTTGAGCAAGGCACCGAACCCTCAACTGCTCCCCGGGCGCCGCAGCATTGGCTGCCCACTGCTCCAGGTGTATGTTCACTACTGTGTGTGTGCACTTTGATGGGTTAAATGCAGAGCACAAATTCAGAGTATGGGTCACCATAATTGGCCTCACTTCACTTCATAAAAGCCCTCTCTAACTCTACCCAATAAATACTTTTATCATTATTAAACACTCATTAGGCACTTTATTTCCACTTTTTAAACATTTTCTTAATTTTTATTGAAAAATGCCTTTCCGATGTGATATGTGATGGGAAAAGGGAGAAGAGCGAGCTCGGCAAAATCGCATCAAAAGCTAGCTCTACGAAGCCACTGAAGATGTTGAACCCGCATGTCTTTTTTTAAACTTGATTGGCTCAACCAGAGATGTTGGGCGGAGCTAGTGTAAATAGAGTTTGCCAACAAGGGACGCTATTTGCACTTAGTGTAAATAGATAGTAAATTTTTTTTTTGTGCATTTTTTAGACATTACAAAGATATTATACACATTATACAGACATTACAAACCTTTGAGCTGCACTTACTCATTTCTGAATACATTTACATTTTCGAACAAAAAGTTAGTGATGAATCATACTTTCTTTGTGAAAATGTTCATACAGGCACAAATTTATGCACAGACATTCTTAATGAACAACGTCCATTCTGTGTCAACTCAGGGTTTGACCTGAGAGTGTGACAACATAGCTGGGTAGCCACTGAAATCAACATAAATAAATTAAATAGAAAATTATGCAATTCATTATGCATTCATTGAGCATTTGTTTGTAAACAGTAACCTTGCTTTTGTACATTGCTTTAATAAGGAGGGGAGCAAACTAGGGATGTAACGGAATGAAAATTTCTTATCAAGATTATAGAGACCAAAATTATCACGGTTATCAGTATTATCACGGTATTGTTAAAATGTGCTGGAGATGTTCAAAAAGTACCAACACATAAATCACTTCACCAAGTTTTATATTTAAAAATCAACAAACAACAAATAAAATGACTTTTTGTTTGCATAATCACTAAAACAATAACATTACCAATGATGTCCGGATTTTAAATGACAACTTGACTGACAACAGTTTAATAGCATGTTCAAATATCTAATGTAAATGTTTAAATAAAGCTTTGAAAAAGTTTCATAAAAAGTTGAACCTCACATTTCAGCCTTTAAATAAAGAAAAGAGTTGAGTCAAAATTATATTATGTTATTTATGTTAAAATGATTATATGTTATTATATGTATGTTAAAATGATTATATGTATTTTATCTGCTCCATAAATAATTCTAGATAACTTATCTGAAATGTTTAAATGTGTAGAATCCACATAAGCTTGTTTTTCATCAACCGGACAAAATTTACAGCAGGGCATGCAAATTTGGTCCGTTCTTGGCCAGACAGAAACTGCACACAGGCTGAATGTAAATATAAGTCTCTGTAAATCCACTCTCTGACAGCAGGTGGCGCTTATGGAAAAGCTGAATTGCAGTAGTGATGGGAAGTTCGGGTCATTTTACCGACTCGGACCTTTGAGTCTCGTTCAGCAAAATGAACGAATCTTTTTTCGAGTCATTTCATTCATTTTAGCAAAACATAATTAAAATGTTACGTGTTCTTCCCTAACACGTCTACTACTTACGCAAACGTTGATCACACTACAAACAATACAAAACTTTAATGCTATAAGAAACAGAAAAGATTAATTCATTGTTTACCTGGGTCTTTAGTCTATGATTAGCTCATCACCTCTTCTCTCTCGAGTCTTCGGGTTTGAGTCGTTCGTTCATCACGTGACAGCCCCATAAACTTATCTAATGCAGTCTGAGCCAGAAAGAGAATTGATTCGTTCATCTCTCGAGTCTTTCGAGTCGTTCGTTCTTTTGTCACGTGACGTGACAGCATTGGATAGAGAAATTAGTTAATTTACAACCTTCCTTACAAACGGGTGCATAGTTATTATCATCATCATCATCATCATCATTATAATTATTATTTACACTTACAGTTACATGAAGTGTTTCTGGTCTCAAATTGTAGCTTTTTATTTCTTACAGTTTATAAATGTGTGAATTTCTGTCATGATGTTTTTTTTTTTCCATAACACTGAATGTGGTAACAAAGGTAATAAAGAGTTGGTTATTATTATTATTAAGTCTCTTTCCAGCTCAGACTGCATTGGTTATGTTTATGGGGCTGTCACGTGATGAACGAACGACTCGAAAACCCGAAGACTCAAAACATAGACATAATAAATACCTTGACGCCTCATTGGCCGCTCGACCGCACGTCAACTTCGCTGCCATATTGGTCCGGGCAACTGTCCATAAATCTCATATCAGGACAGAAGAAAACATACCTGACTCGTCAGCAGTTTGGGGATCTACAGACCATCGTACATTAATAAAAACAGATCTCGGGGTATTATCTTTCATAGGTAAGAATGAACAGTTGTTTCTGGGTGTTTTTTTGGTCATTTTTAACATGATGTTGGCAGCTTAATTAGCCACCAGTGTCAGGCGATTAATAGCTAGCGATATTGCTAGTTAGCTGTGAAAGCTGAGACTTTATAAGAAATCAAAATTTAAATGAATTCTTATTAAGTATTAACTTATATTGTAGTTTATATCATAAAGGTAATTGTGCTATGAGCACCATATGTACAGTGAGCACTTTGACAAGACCGTGTCAGACTGTCAGGATTAGGGACGGAGCTAAAGCATCGCTCTTTCATTTGATTACTCATTTACAAAGAGTAAGTTTATCATCACTAGATTATAAAGAGTTGATAGCTTATCATCAAACTGTGGACTGATTATATATATTTTTCCTTTTCAGCCAATTGCAAACAGGACAACACAAGCGTCAAAGAAATCTGAAGAAAGCCTGTTCTCTGCATTTCCAAGAGACTAAACCTCCACAGCCTAATGTTGTATTTGTACTAGTTAAAGCCCGAATAGCCCTGAATGAATGGCCAGAATGACTCTGATCATATTCAAACTTCTCTCTCTCTCTCTCTGTCTCTCAATCTCTGCCAGGGTCAAAAATTGACTTTTCCATTGTGGGGCAATATTTGCCCCCGGAATAGACTTCCAGGAGCATTGTTTACCTTTGTAAGGGCAATTTTTATAACAATATTATGTAATATAATTACCTTATTAAATGTCTCTGTCATTTTTGTCAAATATTTAAGTATAACCGGTTTCTTCAATCACAAGAGTTTTTTTTTTTTTTTTTTTTTAATTTTCAAAAATCATGGTTTTTATTATGTAATCATGTCTTTATTGTCTTTGTTAGCTGGTTTTTAAAGTTATTTTTAACCCATTCAAAATAACCCAACTGCAGTTTGATTGAGATTAATTGGAATGCACAATGAAAAATTATGCTATATTATAATGCTATCATTCATGTTGTTATTCATTTATTATGGTATACATATAATTGTTGCTATTATAAATCTATTAAATCACTTATGTTATAGTACTGTTGTACTCTCTATTTTATTATATTATTCACTTTACTACAACTTGTATTACATATACTTTTTAATATTACATATCAGTTTTACTATATTTTTACTGTGCACTGTATCAGTGCATAATATTTTACCATTGTAACTGTAAGTTTTACTGGATCCATAAAGGATTATCAGTTACATTTGTTAATGTTTGTTGTGGAGTTTATATCTGTATAGAGTGCTATGAAAATAGGAAGCAGACTACCAGTCTGTCACTTTTTGATTTGTATTTGCTGATTTTATTCCTTTTTCTCTATTATGGTAAAGTATTAGTGCTTAAATTAGTATTATTTCGATTTTTTTTCCAGTATTTCAAAGGGAATGAGCTGTGTTCTGACCTGAGGCACAAGAAAAGCTAAAATGTTGGGGTTGAAGACAGAGAAAGCGATGAAAAAACAATTTCATTTAATGTACATTAAGATTACATGCATATATCACAGTCATACTACATTAATTTTAGAATTGTTTACAGAAAAATAAATAAATAAATAAATAAATCAACACGAGTGTGAGTGTAAGCTTTCACAATTTCTCACGAAAATTAATCATTTTCTAAGCCTAACTAAATAACTGGAGGCAGAGTTATTTTTAAGTCCATGTAGATCACAAACCACTGAAATCGGATGATAAATGTACACGTTATCGTGTTTTTATCCAGAAAAACCACAGCTCCTCCGTTTACCTCCATGTGTTTTTAACAGTCTTGCCCGGACAAACATGGCGGACGCGTTGACGTATCACAGCAACAGCTCAAAGCGACCAATGAGGCGTCTAGGTATTTTATATGTCTATGACTCGAAACAGGTGAACTAATTCAGTAAAGAACCTGTAGGATGTTGCGCATGCGCGACTGAACGAATCACTCCCCGAGATGACTCGTTCTTCCCGAGTTAAAGATTCGTTCAAAATGAACGAATAAATTACAGCTGTTTCCCGTAAACTCCGTGGACAAAGCAATTAAGAACATTTCCTTTATGTATTATATGGAGCGAAGATGAAAACAAAATGCCATCGAATCGTTTCTCAAGAGAGTCAGAACCTTCAGAGTTACATTCATATAATTAATTCATTCATATATTCATTTGTATAATTCCCTTAGCACTCTTTTAAATCCTCCCAGCTTTTCCACCCTGTTTTCACTAAAAACGAAGCTACTCTGCTGCTGTGCGCACGTGAGACTGTTACTGAAAACTGTGCTTTATGCTGGACAGTATTTATTTATCGTGAGTTGTTCAAATCGCGGTAATCTAAAATGTTTTTAATTATAATTAAAATATGAAACGGTAATACTAACCGTGGGGAATTTTATCATGATTTATCGTCAGACTGGTAATCGTTACATTCCTAGACTAGAGCAAACGTGGTGTCTTGCAAAGAAAGCAGGATATGCCCATGTTTCCTCAGAAGGCCCCATCTTTGCCATGGCTACGGCACTGGAGAAATACAAAATATAACAACTGTTCAGTATGAATGTTGAGAAAACCTCATTTAAACCTGGACTGCATTGTATTTTGCATGAATGTTTATAATACATTATATGAAAAATGTTATCTATTTAATAATTGTGTCTGATGCGTCAAGTATACCCTGCAATAAAACTCCGTCAAGTTTGAACATAACTATAAATTCCACACATGAACATCTAATTTCAAGTTATTATACGCAACTTTTTTAAATTATGAGACTCACCAATAAATATGACAGAAGTTGTAAGCTTTGTTTCAGCAGTCTGCAGTGGCGTCTTACCAAATACACAATTCAAACTTTTGGTTTCGATTTTAATGTTACTGTGGAGAAAAAAACAAGTATCCTGACTGTGATTGGTCTATCCTGACAGAAGAGGGCTGTGATTGGTCAATTTCATGTATGAGTGTGCCAGTCGTTTTTTTTTTTTTTTTAATTAAACATAAACTCTCCCAGCTTACTTAACACGTTTTAAGACTGATGTTTTTTTGTTTTGTTTTGTTTTTTTTGTTTTTTTTTATGTGGTGAGTTATAAAAAGTTATTAAAAAAATCTGTTTGGTTGGATTAGAATCTGAAAACATTACCAGTGAGTAATAAATATACTTGTTTATCCATGAACTACAAATGTGTTTGAAAAACAGGCTTTGAAAAACTAAAAGAAATCATAAACAATTTAGCATAATGCCAAAAAAACAGGTTATGCCTAAATTGATTTAAAATGTATAAGAGAACACACAGTGTAGTAGGCTTATATGTTGTGATCTTTCTCTGTGTATCGCAATCATATATTTTATAATGTTACGATGCATGATAGGGGTCATCTACTAAGTAATGGTTACAGGATAATCTCAAGGTGGCTGTCCGCAATCTGAAGCTCAGAAGAAGATGGGTGATGCAGCAGCATAATGACCCTAAACATTTAAGTAAATATGTAAAATCCACCTTTTGGGGTGGCCCAGTCAAATCCCAGACCTCAACCCAATAGAGAATCTGTGGAATGACCTCAAGGGAGCCATTCACACCAGACATCCTAAGAATATGGGTGATCTGAAGCAGTTCTGTCAGGAAGAATGGTCCAAAATTACTCCTGGACATTGTGCAAGACTAATTCACAGCTACAGGAAGTGCTTGCTTGAGGTTATTGCTGCCAAAGATGGTTCAACCAGTTATTAAAGTCCCCGTGAACTGGAAGTTGCGGAGGACTTTTACTTCAGTGTATGCTATGAAATGCCGTTCCTGCTCTGATGACGCCGGTTTGAAGGGTTGGGTAGAATATATCCTTAACCAATCCCCTCTAACAGTTAATCTGCTATGAGCGAAAAATGGAGAGGAGGTGCACTAAAATAAAAACCCAGCCCTCTATTCAATATTCCATTTCACTTTTTATGTTTAATGGGTATGTTCAAAAAAGACATGAAAGATCATGACTGTTTGCGCTTTATCAACTTAGAAATATTGTGTTTGCTGATATTTGTGATTTTGGTGAAGATCATCTCACATTTCATGACCAATGTAAGCAGAAAACCAGTAAATTGAAAATGGTTCATGAAAATGGTTTGCAACTGTATATATCATTATCATGAAATACACTATACTGCCAAAAGTTTTTGGACGTCTGCCTTTACATGCACATGAACTTTACTTCCCGGGTTAGTGTCATCACAAACCTAGAAATTTACATAAACCCCGCCCCCCGGGAACATGCAACAAAGGGGGCGAGGCCATGTTGCAATGCTTTAGAGAAGAGGAAGAGTTGTTGTCATGCCGTCAGACCTAGGGGTGCGTGCATGAAAAAATATATTCATATATGAATCGTGATTCTGTCATAACCTTTCTAATGAATTCACAAGTTTCACAATCAATGTTCTAAAGCAGCGGTTCTTAATCCTGTTCCTCGTATCCCCCTGCTCTGCATCTCTCTCTCTCTCTCTCTCTCTCTCTCATTCAGATCATCAGCTCACCAGCTCAGCTTCAACAATGAACTGTTCCAATTATACACTTTATGTGTATAGACAGACAGATATTTTTCACATAGCTATGAGAAACGTTAAACATGGATGCGCGATTACACTTTCCGTACTGTATTAAAGCTTTAATCAGGATAAAACCGTATATTAAAAGCTAACATAAGCAGTAGCATTTACAAATAACAGCGTATCTAAAAGTATGAGACAACAACAAACAAAAAACATACCATTAAGTGTCGTGTGCTTGCACAGGTTCTGCATGATCTTCTTCACTAATATCCTCTGTGTCTCATACGGGCTCAAATGATAAGCAATATTGGCGACGCCATTGTTTACAATACAACCGAAGCACATGCCACTGAGCTGAGGGGCGTGACGTTTAGACGCGCACTGACGGTTTAGCGAATCACAACACACTGGGCCAGCTAACCAATCTGAACACATTGCGTATTTCTGAGGGAGGGGCTTCATAAAACCAGGAACTCATCGGAGTGTTTATCAGAGAAGGGACAGAGTGGTGTAGAATAAAGGTAAATTATGTGGAAAAATAACACATTTTTTAAAAAAAATGAAGCATTAACACATGTTAGACTGCACCCCATAAACACAATCAAGCCTAGAAAAAAAAACAGTCATCCGCCCCTTTAATATGGAGTTGGCCCACCCTTTGCAGCTATAACAGCTTCAAGTCTTCTGGGAATGCTTTCAACACGGTTTAGGAGTGTGTTTATGGGAATTTTTGACCATTCCTCTAGAAGCACATTTGTGAGGTCAGGCACTAATGTTGGTCGAGAAGGCATTGTAACACTTGGCCTAAGCAAGGCAGGCTACACAAATAAAGTTTGCTCTTTTACCTCTTAATAGTGTTTTTGAATGTCTGCACGCACCATAAATAACCACCAAAACAAAGAATAAATGCCAACCCAGAGTATACTTTACAAGAAGACAGAAAAACAATATTTAAATATACACAATAAACGAATGTGTGTGCATTTGCATTGTCCTTTAAAGTCCAATATTAAGTGTGTGTGTGTGTGTGTGTGTGTGTGTGTGTGTGTGTGCGTGTGTGTGTGTGTGTGTGTGTTATGGGTCAGCCTCACTGGTAAAGAGTTTTGAGTCTGGGAGCACGTTGAGGAACAGCACTGTCCAAGGTAAAATAATCCCACAAGATCGGTTATTTCCAAGGAGGGAATTCAGAGTCACAGTCAAAAAACAGCGAGTGTGAATGACGCAATCGCTCTCTATAGTCCAAACTTGAGCACAAATAGTGTTGCTCCCTAAACGCCAGTAAACCTGCTTCTTTTATTGGAAGTGTCAAATCAGCTGATCCCATGACATAACAGGGTTTCCCTGGCATGTTGCTGAGGAACTCTCGAGAGAAGAAAGAGGATCCACAACACTCGACGGGGCAATACAAACAAAGGGACAACGATAACAGCTGAAATATATATCAACAATCAGATTAGTATTTTATCAACAGCTTTATAAATGTCTCCCTCTTGTGAGGCCGTGCTACATAAATCCCCCCAGCCAATGGCGTCGAAGGTGAGCATCCATAATAATGCTTAAAATTAACCACATTAATCACAACTGTTTTAGGTGGGTTGCCCCAGCACACCGTGTAATTTATTGGCCCTGTTTTACTTTTTATTTCAGCTAGACCCTCCCACTTAGGCACTAGACTAGTTTTTAACCAATCTAGGTCACCCGGTTAAAACTGCACATTTTTTCTACGGTAATTATAATACCTAGCTTGTTTGGCTTGGCTCATCCTCATCCTGTTTTTCATCTCCTCTGCCAGGATGTTCTGTCATTCCACCAGGGAATACACAGCCTGATCAGGTGAAGGTGGTCTGTGGATTAGGCATTCCAGTGGTCCCAGTACAATATTTATTTATTTATTTTTTTTTTTTTTACAAATTAAACAGAAACACTGCACAGCAGATAAACACTGTGGAACAAATTACATTACATTATATTGTAACATTGTACATCTGTTGTCCTTCTGTGCCTCAGCTGCGCGAATGTACCGCTGTGATTTAATATGCTGAGATATGTTATTTTTCCGATATTACAATCAGTGCGACACACTTTGCAAAAGGTGTGGGCGTTGTTTACATGGTTTCAAGACAAGAAATTAAATTCTTCCGTCCAACTGTTGTTAAATTTACATTAATATGTTTTTTTTCTTCGCCGGAGCACCACCACGTGACTCTTTTCCTTCCGTTTCTACCACTGATTCAACTTCCCGCGTCTACTACTTGCGCAGAAATCTACAGCACAACTGGGTTGTAGGTTGCCAGGTTGAGGTCACAAATGTTGTGAAAATTGTATATTGTGTTGTAGCAAATTAGCTCCAAAGGGAATTGTATATAAATAATTACAATTAATTATGATTAATTACAATTATTTATATCGGCTGACAGTAATAACTGTAGCAGAGTTAAATTGCCATCAGCTGATCTGTTCGTCCAGCGAACATTCAGTGTAAATTCATATCAACTCTAAGAAAGGATATTTCCGTGGCCACAGAAAATACCTTCATATTAATGCATTGGCGCATGTAGCAAGGGTCAAAATTGTAAAGGGACAATTATTTGCAAGGCAGAATCAGCAACTCATGTAATTTGTGCACAAGAGTTTTATTAACTAAACGCTAACACACATAACTAATCTAAACAAACAAACGAATAACATACTCTCACGCATACATACAAAGTGGAGCTAAAGTGGATGAAAGAAGCCATTAGATAAAACAGAGAATGCAGTTATGGAAAGAGTCAGTTAACCACCTGAGTAAAACCATCAGCGCCGTTTATAACGGAGTCTATAACTTATAGTAAACCTCTGTTTCGTTTAGTTAAATGTACTATACTTGCACAAATTGATCGCTGACGAGTGTCCAGAATGCAGTCTCGGATGAAAGTCTTGATGGTTTCAAGGTTTTGGACATGCAATCACGTTCTTCCTGGTTTGAAGAGTGATGAATTCCAAAGATGTTTTGACTCGATGGTGATTGGGAGTTTCTTCCCAGGTGAAAAGTGAAGAAGAGTTAAGAGACATCTGCTAAGATCCAAGAATCTTTGGTCGAATGGAGAGATAAGGCCACAAAGCTTGGCACAATAATTTAAGGGTCCAGAAGAGTTCTAGCTCACATCTTCCTCATCCTCTTAGGGTCTAACAGAACCGCCGACTGGGTCTTTGTGGTCAAGAGTCATCTCCCAGGCTGGGGAGATCACCCACGGGCCCACCGGGCGTGCCCTCACCGGTTCAGGCTTTCCGTGAGTCCCTCATGGAGCAATCAGAAGAGAGCGGAAGAGCTTTTTGCAGAAGAGGCTTTTTGCAGAAGAGAGAGGCCGGACCTGTGTGTGAGAGCTTTATCTGGTATAGAGGTCACACCTCTGGGGAGTCAAAGAGCCAATGGACTCCAGTCTCTTTGGAGGGAAGGTTTTACGACTCTTTGTCTCTGAGCATGGTAATTTGCATGGGAAGTTGATATACAAAACTTCTTAGAACACTTATATGTTGCATAGGTAGCAACATATAATATACACTCTCAATTAGATCACCCAAAGACAAATTGATAGAGATCAAACATGATATAAGTGAGGTAATATTAACTAGTGATCTATCATAAGCATGCATAAAACAGGATACAGTACAAAAGACAATATACAAGAACAGTAACAATATACACAATGACCTGAGGATATGTGTGTTCATTCAAAGAAAGATTTTTCTATGAATTAATTAGAGAAGAGTCCATTTTTATGGTATAATGTCTTTTTCCTAAGGGAAAATGAGGTGAGTGTTTCTCGGCCCGCATTCCTTAGAGCAATAAAACTAGTGTTATCAGGTTGGTTGCTATGGAACCGGGGGCCTGGAGTCATCCATAGACATACCGGCACCCAGAATGTGTGTTGGGTGAGGGGTCTGTGATTATTTGTTAATCTAATAACTAATTTGATTTGTTAAATCTGATGGACAAATGTGTGTCTGATTTGTCCAAATGCTACAGTGTCGATTGTGTGAGGGAATGCGTTTCATACAAGATCTGGCAACTGGACAACCTTGGAATAAAATATTGATGTGATTATTCATATAACTAAGTTTGGGCCATACAAATTACAGGAGTTTCCCGGGAGAAATAACAAAACGGGAGGGGGGCGGGAGATGGGATTGAAATACGGGAGACTCCCGGGAAAAACGGGAGTGTTGACAGGTATGCTGGGGACCCCTGTCGGACACCAGATACTTAGGGACTCCCCAACAAGTAAAAATCTCCTCACAGAGGATTTTCACTATTTTCTGGGTCTTGGCATTCCTAAGTGGAAACATCTCCACCCACTTCTTGTAATAAACAACAATGACAAGGAGGAAGGTGTTCTGTTTTTTACTGGTGGGGAATGGACCCATTAGATCCATCCCTAGGGTGTGTCCAGGCTCTGTGATCTGCGAACTTTGCAAAAGTCCAGATGTTTTTGTTTTTTTGTTTTTTATTGCTGGGTTTGTATTTCTGGCATACCTCACAGCCTTTGACATACTCCCAAGCGTCCTTCCTGACAGACAGCCACCATGCCACGTCCAAGATTTTCAGCAGGGTTTTTAACTGCCCAAGATGGCCTCCTAGAAGATTGTCATGGTAGTAATCAGTTATTAGAGCTTGTGGTACTACCAGCTGATACTTTTCTCCCTTATTTTTCAACGGAACTTTGCAGTACCTCACCCCTTGGTGGTCTTCAAAGGTGATGGGCTGTTCTTTGACTGAGCAAGTTTGGATGCCAGACTGCAGGTGAACGATGGTATTGTCTGAACCTTGAGCTTTAGCAATTTCTTCCAATGAGTGTGGTAAGGTTGTTGAGTGATAAGAAGAAATTGAGAGGCAAGGGGCAGCATTAGTAGAAGGTGGCTCATATACCCGGGATAACGCATCTGGACCCATGTTGAGGCAACACTTCCTGTGATGTACTTGAAAGTTGAATTGTTGCAGTCAGCATGTGAGGCGTGAAGGGGTTTTGGGGCAGTTGAAGGCCCAGGCGAGTGCAGCATGATCCGTTAAGACATCAAACAACCTCCCCTCCAGGTAATGCCTCCATTTTTCAACAGCCCAAACCACAGCTAGATATTCTTTTTCAGATGTATTATAATTTCTTTCTGCCCCTGTTAAGGTCCGTGAAGCATATACCACCACCTTTTCTCCTTCTGGAGAGTGTTGAGCATATGCCACCACCTTTTCTCCTTCCGGAGAGTGTTGAGTGAGGATAGCATCCAGTCCTACACCGCTTGTGTCTGTGTGAACTTGGAAGGTTCTGCTGATGTTTGGTTGGATGAGTACAGCTGAGTTTTGTAATGCTTGTTTAAGTGCATCCATGCTATCTTGACACAGCCCAGAAATCTTTAAGGTCTTGCGGAGGGGGGAACTCTGCAACAGCCCTCGTCTTCTCTCGGTCAATCTCCATACCCCTCTGTGAGACTATATGGCAGAGGAACTTGAGCTGTCATTTGAAGAAGTGGCATTTCTTCATATTCAGTGTCAGGTTGGCTTGGGTGAGTTTATGGAAGACAGTGTTGAGATGTTGAATGTGCTGCTCTAGTGTCTTTGAATAGATGATGATATCGTCGATGTAGACGAAACAGACCTTCCCCCTCTAGTCAGCCAAAACTCTCTCCATCAAACGCTGGAAGATTACTGCGGAGTTTCTGAGCCCATATGGCATAGACTTGAATTGAAATAGCCCCTTTTTGCATTATTGACACTATTTTCCTATCTAATACTGTAAAGTTGCTTTGACACAATCTGTATTGTTAAAAACTCTATATAAATAAAGGTGACCTGACTTGACCTTGGTGGTAATAAAAGCGGTCTTCTCTTTACTCACCTCCTCCATCTCCACTTGCCAGTTTCTGGACCGCAGATCCAATGCACTGAACCAGGAGGCGCCTTCCAGGGATTCTAAGATGTCATGAATCAAAGGCATCGGGTAAGCATTGGGTACAGTCTTGCTGTTTAACTTTCTGTAATTCAAACAGAACCTGTACGAGCCATCAGGTTTGGGGACCAGGAACACAGGTGAAGGCCAAGGCGAGAAGGAGGGCTCAATGATGTTGTCTCGGAGCATCTGTTAAACTTGTTCCTAGATGATCTGTTTTTTGAGGGAAATAACTCTGTATGCAAGGGATTTGAAAGGTATGTCATCCATCAATGTGATCCTGTGCTGTACTACTGATGTTTTACCCAGGATGTTTGAAGTGGTGCATGGCCAAGCAGAGATCAACTTAAGCAACTCTTCCTGATTGTCATAGTCCCACTGTGTAATCTCTGGGGTGAAGGACATGAGTTCGGGAAGTCTGCCAGTTGGTGGTAAGGCGTAGTATAGATTCAACTTAGCAGCTGTAAGGGAATGAGCTTGACCCGAAGGTGTAGTCAGACCTGCTGGGACCTGTGATGGCAAGAAAGGGTAATATGTGTATCCTTTTCCAGATCTTAAGCCATACATGCCTTGTCCCACTTCCAAAACAGATCCAGTGGTATTCAGGAAGTCCAGCCCAGCAATAAGGGGAAAGGCGAGGTGAGTGTTTTTCAGGATATAGGTGTCCAGAGTGCACTCTTGATCATGCCAGTAATACTGTAACTTTTGCAGGTCTCTGGACTGGTGAATCGTTGTGTCTGCCGTAATGACTCTCTGAGGGGTAGAGATAATGACTGATGGACTCTCAGTCTTCAGTTGTTTCCAGAAGTTCTCCTGCATCAAAGTGTAAGAGCTTCCCGTGTCTAATACCACCTTCACCTGTCCATTCACCCTTACAGGAGCAATGAGGAGAGATGTGACTGGATGGGGCTGTGCCAGGGTTACTCCAGCCAGGTTTTTGCTATTTGTATGCTCTGCGGACTTCTTGGTCTTGTCTTTGCTACCCTGGGTACTGACTTTCTGTCAGAAGTCCTTCGCTCCCATGCAATCCCTTTCCACCATTGACCCAACCTTCACCAGCTGCTCCATGGCGTTCACTGTCCCCCGTAGGCATCCTGCACCCCTAGGGTTGATGTTGTTCAGGATGTGGTTCACCACCTCTTCCTCTAAGATCTCTGGGTTCCATTTCAAACAGAGAGCCCGATAATCATAGGCGAAGTCTCTCAAGCGTTGTCGCGGCTGCTGGACCAACGTCCTCAGCTTCTCCTCCACTTCAGAGAGGTAATCATCTGAAAGAAAAGCCGCCATGAATGCCTTTTTGAAGGATTGCCAATCTGTTACCTTAGCCTTCTCTGCTTTCCACCAGCTCAGAGCGGGTCACTTCAGGACTGTACGCTGGGGAGAGGCCTGATCTCCAGAAAGCGCATTAGGTGTGTGAGTATGCACAGGAGGAGGTATATCATTTTAACTTTATTTTTTTGGCCCGCCAAATACCTTGGGATTTATAAGCGTTGTATTTTATGTTGTGTATTAAAAAAAAACATATACTTAATGAATTAATGACACAATGATCACTAGACTACTGCTTATTTCTATAGAGGAACTGATCAGCTGTGGTGAACCTCAAATTGTTGACCATGTGACCATGTTGACCATGTGAAATCACGGTACTGCAAGACCCGCTCTGTATTTTGACCACCCACACCGGGCAGGTGTTAGTAAAGTGCTGTGGAGCTTCTGGCCAGATGGTGGAATGCAATGTGATTTTAAGGCCGGGACACACCAAGCCGACTTCAGAGAATAAGCGGCGACGAAAGCCGATGTTGTTGTCGCCTCGTGTCGGCAGCGTCGGACCAAAAAGCTGCGCTCGAACACACTGCACAGACTACAGCCAACTGCAAAGTAACACGTTCGTTCTGCGAATGCGTGAGAGGAATTAACTGTTTATATCAGCAGCTATCAATAGTATATATTCATCATTCAAAAGGAGAAACCGAAACAAAGATATACAAGATAAACGCAGATATACGAAACATAAACAAAGTAGCGCTTGCTTACCATTTTGAATATCAGTAACGTTGATAACTTTAGTCATTTTAAGTGGCTCATGTTGTTATGAAAACATTCGCGTATTAGAATAATTTGGAAAGATCATGTAACATTTAAACAGCCTTCTGTCTGTACCATCTTCATTTACTTGCTTGTTTTCATCACTTTCGCTTTAATTCTCGGGCACTGACTCGTTCGCTAAACTGAACATCCAGTCAGAGTTCTCACTTTCCCCGATGGCCACGACGCCGATTCAACATGTTGAATCAGGCAAACTGCCGCCGATGTGAGCCTGACGAGAGCCGACGAGTGGAACACACCAAACAAACTAGCCCATCGCTCGCCGTCGGCCCGACGTTGGTGTTTATGTTTTGATTAAAAGATAGTTAACATTAAACTTCAGCGAAACCCTAAGAATTCAAAACATTTTTTTACACTAGTGCTCTCATTATAACATTACGTATATGACAGTAGTTATTAATGTTCTGCATTTCTGTTTTGAGCTGCGCACGCTGAAGATGACCAGTAGAGTGACGCATTTGATAGCAGGTTTTTAATCAATGGGATTTAACTCATCATTTATCTCATATATAATACGCTTCGGTATTTATACAACATAACGTTAATATTGGGACTTATAGGCTATCTGCACAAAATGCCCCGAATGCACATGAACGCGTCTGCGTGGCTCTGAATGAATTCCTTTTGTGGATGCGTTCTTCACGCAACAACGTGCAGAAACACAGCAACTAAAGTCTAAAAATTCACAGCATTTTATTGTAATAGTGTTCTCATTATAATGTTATGTATATGATGGTCCCAGTCATAGTTATTAATATTCTGCATTGTTGTTTGTCCTGCTCGCTGAAGAGATAATCACCGTAGTACTACAATGAAGCGCTTTACTGCAGCGCAACTCAACCAAATGCATCGTATATGAGATAAATAATAAATATACGATATTGTAGGATCAGAACGAGTCAGACAAAGTTAAGATTCGATCCGAACATTGAAACATGAGGAGCCGAAATTCCAGAGAGGATCCCAAGGCTGCAACAGGATGTTCGTCATAAATCAGATTCCTAGCTCCAGCCCTCTGAAGAAAGCAAACCAAAAAGCCTCTTTCACAGAACAGCTTGCAACATTCAAACAAAAGAACACTTATTGATAATTCCAATTCAGGAATGAGACGATCAAATTTGGGGCAAGTAATCAGAACTGATGATCAAAGATATGGCTGTCACTTGTAAATCTGTGATCGATATCACGAGCTAGAGACTTCATTGGGTGGGTCACCCCAGCTCTCCACATAGAAGGCAAAGACGGAGACTGAAATTCCTTAAGAGACCTTTTAACCTCTCTAGTCTTCACAGAACATGTCCTTATGTTCACAGAACGGTACAGAAACTGCCTTTTCACATATAGATGCACCAAAATCATCTTAAAAGGACTTATGAGACTTATCATGTTTATGCATAACCCCATATCATGTATGTAACCCACACGATTAACCATCATGTTTTAATCACATATGATGTATGTCTTTTAATAACTAGGGAATAGTTTAAGAGTTAATACTCATGTTTGGTATGTATGAGTTTGAAAAATCATGCTTTAAATGTTTCTTCCAATCAATTCTTTGTCAAATGTACCATAGTCTTGTTAGAGAAATCATGTCCAAAATTGTACTCCGTAAGAGCGGGAAAATTTGGACCCTATGACTGATAACATGTTAGATTTATGAATGGGGAGGAGAAACATACAACACCACGAGCCAAGATCATTTCTAATTGGTCAAGATGTCCAGATAGGACGGTCTAGAAGCCGAGTCAGGACACCATCAAACTCTCTCTTCCTCTTGGTTCCTCTCTTGCTTCTTCTCTTTTGCCACCCGCGTTTCGACGCTGCTCTTTGAGCATGCTCTGGCCTACATGCCAGCTGCTACCACAATGAGAAGAAAAACCACCTAGTCTCGTTACATTCTTTTATTCTTTTACTTTAATTTCTTGTCTTTCTGTGAGAGTTTTGTTAAGTTAAGTTTGCCGCAAAGTCCAGCTTCGACTGCACCCGCCAAAACTTCAACCAGACCTACTCCGCATCAAGAGCCAACGCCCAAGACATCACTACGAAAGACCACTGAACTCAGCCAATCAGCAACCTCGGGAAACCCCTTTCTCCAAAGACGACAAGGACACAAGGGAATTCCTTAAAGGCAACATAAGCAAGTACAACCTCCAGACTTTTGCTGAGTCGGTGCAGTTTAATATAAATTTTAGCCTCATTGAGAAACTCAATGTGAGGGTCAAATGATTGATGGTTCAGGTGTATGTAATTGCACATTGCTGTAAACTTGGGATTTCACATTTCATTCTTTAAACTTATCCTTTCCTCACTTTCTTTCTGCAATGTGTGAATGTGTGAATGCGTGTGTTCATGTGTTAGATTAGATTAGTTTACATGTCTTAGGTTTATATAAATAAAGTCGTTTATATTGAAAAGAGAAGTATCTTGTGTTTTGTGCTTACAAGTTAATGTCTTAATCTGCCGATCTTGTTACTGTGCTTATTAATAGTGTGTTCACTATATTTTGGATTGTAATATCCAGTGCAGAGTTGATGTTATACGGCTCGTTCAGTGACTCGCTGCTGACTCAGTGATCAGCCGTGAAACAGTGATTCTGTTCAAATTCCCTATAAAATCATAAATGATTTCCTTTGAGCTAAATTGACTTGTTTCCCTTATATATATATTACTTATATATTTACAAATTTTTACAATATATATAAACCAACTGAAATGTTTTGAAATCACTTTTACCCTACCTGATCGAAAAAATCCAGTCTTTCACTCTGCCTGTGTCAATTTGAGTCTTGCTACAGATTTAAATCCCTGCCTCCAAGATGCTCCTCTGTCGGTCATTGGTTATGGAAAGTGAAATTAATTCTATAGGGGTGGTTGGATTTATTCACGCACATTAAAATATTTATTTAAAGCTTCTTTCTTTAAAGATTCTTATTTACAGCATTATCTTAATAGGATGTATATTAATTTATTGGGAGAAAACTGAGATTGGGAGTCGAATCAGGCTCCTCCAATCGAAGCATCGAATCTTCGACTATTCAGGGTCACCTCTACCTATATCTAAAACTTTTTCCACAGTGACCACATCTTTTCGGTTGAAACTTTTTCCACATTGTTGGCAGGTGAAAGGCCTTTCTCCAGTGTGAACTCTCATGTGGCCTTCAAAGTGTTGTTTTTCAATGAAACTCTTTCCACACTGAGAACACAGGTAGGGTGAATCTCCAGTGTGAGTTCTCATGTGGTTTTTTAAGTGTCGTTTTTGACTGAAACTCTTTCTACACTGAAGGCATGTCTAGCATTTTTTTTTTTGATGAAAACTCTTTATGATGAAAACTCTTTCCACACTGTTGGCAGGTGAAATTACTTACAGTTCCTGCATTTTTAGCCCTTTCTCGGGAGGAAGTCTTTTCAGCCTGTGAGCAACTAAAAACTCCTGTTATGAAATCACAATTCTTATATTGATCTTTCTCTTCCATCTCATTCAATATATCACTCTCTTTTTTTGGCACCAGGCAAAAAGAGAGAAAAGAGGGAAATGCAAATTAACACCAGTTTAATGGCACAAGGCAACAGACAACAAAATATTTAGACATGTAAAGGATCGAAATCCCAGGTAAAAAGCAATGCTAAAACCGCTTCTAAAATACATGTGTGAAACAGTCCGTTTAGAACGACAATGCCCCGGGGTTAAGCACAGTGTGAAAATCCCTATAATATCATAGTGCTTGATAAACTGATGTTAAGGGTGCTTTCACACTAGCACTTTTGGTGCGCACCTGGGTTCAACTGATGTCAGAGTTCGGTACGTTTGGATGATGTGAACGCAGTCTTCTGAACTCGGGTGCACACCTGTGAGCTGTACCCAAGTCTGCTTAAAAGAGGTGGTCTGGGGTACGTTTCAAGTGAACTCCGGTATGGTTCACTGCTGATATGAACGCAGTCGTACCAAATCGTGGAAGTGAATTGCTATTAATGGTGTATTATAGGATAAAAATGTGTGTTTGTGTGTGTTTCACTCACTTTCCTGACAAGCGTGGCTGACGCACTGCAAGCAGAGAGCTGTTTATCTCATTTCTGCTTGCATTCAGCGTTCTTTAGAGCATTTGCAGTATATTCGAGGCAGAGTGCTTATTTTACAAAGCTTTAGAAACAAATCCAACTGTTCAAAAACAAAAATATAAAAGTGAGGAGAGCAACATTATGCCGCTGTCTCCTGCGCTGTCGTTACAAAGCAATTTACTGTCAAATGTGCATTTCCAAAAAAAATAAACATGTTATTAGTAACTGCACTTAATAATGAAAAAAAAATTGTAAATTTATGATTAAATTGCCTTTTTAAGTTCACAGGAGAGAGCGGTTCTCAGCGCCGCCGATTTGGTGCACTTTTTCCGGGAAATAGAGGTTTGTTTACATTTTATTTAATTTATAAAGTCTTTAATGTGGTGTAAATTATATTATCTTACACAACACAACATAAGGACAAGATGTCAGTCAGCTGCGTCAGCAGCGGTGGTTTCGTGCTGTAAACGCCTTTGCCTTGCATAACATAAATGGATTTTATTCATTATAATACTGAGTGTAATTTAATTTGATGTTAAAATATGTTCTCTAATCTCAGTACTGTTTGTTTTGGGGCAGGTTTTGGAGTCAGTCATGCCATCTCTCAGCTACGAGTGAAACGTGAGGCCGCGGTCTAAAGTTCGCAGTTCCCCTGGCGAAAAGCAGCCCTTCACCGGCTCAGATTTCGGCGACACACCGGCACGAGAATTAGCACTATTTCGGTAAAAAGCAATTACAGAGAATGGTTGAATACACTTAAATTAAAATGCTACTTCTAAATATGCCTTTTTTTTATTTCTAAAATGCTTGTTGAATGAGTTTAAATGTATGTAATATTGTAAAATACACTGTATTCACCCAAATAAATTCAATTTGTCTTGTATTTTGTCCATGGGTGTTCTTGCTTAATAATAAATGTTCATCTTTTGATTATTGCTGTTGCCTATAGTAATTCGGTGTGTGATTTTTAATTTCCAGCCCATTTTAAGCCAGCAATATAATAATTTTTAAACAATTAAACAATAAAACAACCCAGCATGGTGGGTAAAACATTTAACCCAGCATGTGTTCTGTCCAATATTTACCCAGTGATGGGTTCCCTTTAACCCAGCATTTTTTAGAGTGTAGTTACCCATAATTGTGTAAAAACAGATCAACTGCAAAATTTACAACCTAAATTCCAGAAATGTTGGGACGTTTTTTTAAATTTGAATAAAATGAAAACTAAAAGACTTTCAAATCACGAGCCAATATTTTATTCACAATAGAACATAGATACATTTACATTTAGTCATTTTGCAGACGCTTTTATCCAAAGCAACTTACAAATGAGGACAATGGAAGCAATCAAATTCAATAAAAGAGCAATGATATGCAAGTGCTATAACAAGTCTCATAGATAAAACTCAACATATCAGTCATCTCAACATAGATAACATAACAAATGTTTAAACGGAGAAATTTTACACTTTTATCCACTGAATGAGCTCATTTCAAATTTGGTGCCTGCTACAGGTCTCAAAAAAGTTGGCACGGGTGCAACAAAGGGCTGAAAAAGCAAGAAATTTTGAAAAGATTCAGCTGGGAAAACATCTAGCAACTACTTAAGTTAATTGACATCAGGTCTGTAAAATCATTAGCTATAAAAGGGATGTCTTAGAGAGGCAGAGTCTCTCAGAAGTAAAGATGGGCAGAGGCTCTCCAATCTGTGAAAGAGTGTGTAAAAAGATTGTGGAATACTTTAAAAGCAACGTTCTTCAACGTCAAATTGCAAAGGCTTTGCAAATCTCATCATCTACAGAGCATAACATCATCAAAAGATTCAGAGAAACTGGAGCAATCTCTGTGCGTAAGGGATAAGGCCGAAGACCTTTGTTGAATGCCCGTGGTCTTCGGGCCCTCAGATGACACTTCATCACTCATCAGCATGATTCTGTCATTGACATTACTAAATGGGCACAGGAATACTTCCAGAAACTACTGTCAGTAAACACAATCTGCCATGCCATCTGCAGATGCCAACTAAAGCTCTATCATGCAAAAAGGAAGTCATATGTGAACATGGTCTAGAAGCGCCATCGTGTCCTGTGGGCCAAGGCTCATTTAAAATGGACTGTTTCAAAGTGGAAAAGTGTTCTATGGTCAGACCAGTCCAAATTTGACATTCTTGTTGGAAATCACGGACGCCATGTCCTCCGGGCTAAAGAGGAGGGAGACCTTCCAGCATGTCATCAGCGTTCAGTTCAAAAGCCAGCATCTCTGATGGTATAGGGGTGCATAAGTGCATGGGGTATGGGCAGCTTGCATGTTTTGGAAGGCACTATGAATGCTGAAACGTATATAAAGGTTTTAGAGCAACATATGCTCCCCTCCAGACGACGTCTATTTCAGCAGGACAATGCAAAACCACATACTGCAACTATTACAACAGCATGGCTTTGTAGTAGAAGAGTCCGGGTGCTGAATTGGCCTGCCTGCAGTCCAGAGCTTTCACCTATAGAGAACATTTGGCACATCATTAAACAAAAAATATGTCAAAGACGACCACGAACTCTTTAGCAGTTGGAAACCTATATCAGGCAAGAATGGGACCAAATTCCAACATCAAAACTCCAGAAACTCGATGCACAGACGTCTTCAAACTGTTTTGAAAAGAAGAGGAGATGATACACCATGGTAAACATGGCCCCGTCCCAACTATTTTGAGACCTGTAGCAGGCATCAAATTTGAAATGAGCTCATTTTGTGCATAAAATTGTAAAATTTCTCAGTTTAAACATTTGTTGTGTTATCTGTGTTCTATTGTGAATAAAAAATTGGCTCATGTGATTTGAAAGTCTTTCAGTTTTCATTTTATTCAAATTTAAAAAAAATGTCCCAACATTTCCGGAATTCAGGTTGTATGCAAGTATAAATATATCTTAATATAGCCCAAATGTGGCCCATATGGGACCCACAAATAAACAATAATGGGCAACGTAACTGAGGCCCACAATTTTATCCAAGCTGGGGCCCACATTCAGCCCATGAATGTGCCCACCCTGAACCCATGCCCAGTTTACGACCATATAGCCCAGATACAACCCATGTCGGGCCCATATGGACATGTTGGCTGGGGTATGTACTTTAAATAATGTTTAAATGGTGTAATATTTATTATTTTGGTTATGTACTTATTCATTTCATTGTGACTGCCGGTGAAGCAGTCGATTCCGTTCCCCTCTGGAATTCCTGTTCCCCCTCGATGCAGCGTGTCTGTTGAGCAAGTTGCCAGGTCTGCGTTAATGAAACATTGCCCCAAAGTAGCCCAATTCCGTGAAAAAAACTGGATTTGACAACACTGTTGCTGAAAGCACATACAAATTCACCAGAACACAACTGGATGTACGGAAAACGAAAAGGGACATGTCTTGCTACACTGCAGCATAATAAAATGATTTTCACACTCCAGTTAATTCTCTGTAATATTTTTTTAAACCTCACAATTGTTCCTTTGCTTTTGTCTTATGCCTGAGTTTATGCAGTTTAATTTTGCCTTTGCAAATTAGTCTAATCTGTCGGTAACCTCCAAACTCAATGCCTCATATTAATGTTTCCATATAGAGCTACAATACATTTTAATTAATATTCTATTTGATTAGAACCTGATCTGAAAAAAAATTGATCCGTCTACCTTCTTACTGATACAGTGGCATATATTGAATCTGAGCACTTAAGCAAGTGTTATTGTTTTCACAATAAAGCCTGTATACAAGATGCAGGTGTGGAACATAGTGTTGTAATTGTAACTGGCATACAATTTCAGAGTGCACCAGCAAAATCATTCATGCAATCATTCAAAATAGCTCAGCTATAAATTGGGGAGATGACCACAAAATGTTGTCACCCGAATGACTCTTCTTGCTGGCTTATGAAAGCAATGGTTCCAAACCTATATGAGGAAACTCTAAATTATAAACCTTGAGGTGTTTATCCATTTGTCATAAAAAAAAAGAGCAGAAATAGGCCTATGTCATTTGCAGATGTTCCTCCAGTTTTCAAGTTGATGGTAAGCAAACTACTTTAAGTGATAACTCCTCTACACTGACAAGTTTTCTCGAAGTGAAGTGAGGTATAGTGATAGACAAGACTTGATACTGACAAAAAGTCAATGCTTGTCAATGAACTTACTTAACTGACCTGAAGCAACTAGCACATTAATAACATTAATAATTTTAGTTTAAATGGGCCTATTCCTTCAATTGGGCCTTTAGAACCTCAATGAAGGTTATTTGTTTAGATTTTATTAACAATAAAGCTATTTCAATATATGGCAAACTTTACCATATCTCCTCAAAAAACAATGTTGCGTTAAGAAGAAAAGTGGTTGCTGGACAAAAAGAGGCCAACCAATTTTTTTTTTTTTTTTTTTTTTTTTTTTAGAATCAGAACATCGTGGAACAGTAAAAAAAAATATTGCCATTTAAGCTAGATTCTACTGAGAACTAGTATTATTATTACTGGCCTGGAATGGGGGTGAACATTGATAAATAGGTAAATAGACTACTAATTTTGATACTAAATTTTAATTTTGATTTTTGATTGTTATGGAATGCATTTCTCATTAGCTTGTTTCTGGACATCAGGTTTTGCAGTGTGCTCAGTGCCAGTTTAGCAGACTGTCCATCAAGTAAGAGCCCAAGTACAATATGTGTATGTAAACTTGTTGTCCACAGATGTGCATGGGTTTTCCGACAAAGAAGTCATGAGGTCACATTTAAATGCATTTATTGGGCTAGTTTAATTTTAAGGTGGACAAGCCTCTGGAACTGCCACTGGGAAAGTCACCAGGACCAAAAATGGAAATGAGTACATTTGTGTCCTGGTTGACTAGTTATTACACAAAATAGCCTACACTATTCTGAATAAGTCTGCAGCAGTTGTCTCTCACTGCATCATTAAATTCTTTTGCAGGTTTGGGGCACCAAAGAGAATACTTACTGATGTGGCCCGGTGAAACACACCAAATTGAGAAACTAACGGAATGTATAGTCGATATAAAAAACTGGATGACGAGTAACTTCTTACTGCTAAATTCTGAAAAAATAGAGGTGTTAATTATCGGACCTAAAAACCCCACATGTAATAACCTAGAACACTATCTAACACTTGATGGCTGCTCTGTCAATTCTTCTTCATCAGTTAGGAACCTAGGTGTGCTGTTTGATAGCAATCTTTCATTTGAAAGCCATGTTTCTAGTATCTGTAAAACTGCGTTTTTTCATCTCAAAAACATATCTAAATTGCGACCTATGCTCTCAATGTCAAATGCAGAAATGCTAATTCATGCATTTAGGACCTCAAGGTTAGACTATTGTAATGCTTTACTGGGTGGTTGTTCTGCACGCTTGATCAATAAACTACAGTTGGTCCAAAATACAGCAGCTAGAGCCCTTACTAGAACCAGGAAGTATGACCATATTAGCCCGGTTCTGTCAACACTGCACTGGCTCCCTATCAAACATCGGATAGTTAATTACTTATAAAGCCCTGAATGGCTTAGCTCCTCAGTACTTGAGCGAGCTCTAATCACATTGTAGTCCTCCACATCCGCTGCGTTCTCAAAACTCTGGCCGTTTGATAATAATTAGAATATCAAAATCGACTGCGGGCGGCAGATCCTTTTCCTATTTAGCGCCCAAACTCTGGAACAATCTACCTAACACTGTTCGGGAGACAGACACACTCTGTCAGTTTAAATCTAGATTAAAGACACATCTCTTTAACCTGGGTTACACATAACACACTAATACGCTTCTATTATTCAAATCTGTTAAAGGATTCTTAGGCTGCATTAATTAGATCAACCGGAACCGGGAACACTTCTCATAACACACAATGTACTGGTTACATCGTAAGAAGAATGGCATCCACACTAATATTTGTCTATTTCTTTCTTATTCTGTTTCTCAGTCCGTGTCCGGATCAGATGCTGGATCGGCGCCGGGAGTGATGTCTGTGACCCTGATCGTCGGCGGAGGCCGGACACCTGGATGAGCCCCGGGGACATATCCCCAGTGAAGACCTCGACTTAAATACAATAAAACTTAAAATTAAACAAAATAACTAAAAATATAATAAAATACCTAACTACATAATACTATTATTGTTAGAAATTGCAACAATGTAAAAATAGAAATATAATACATTTATACATTTAAAATTTAATTAAAACAATAAGTAAAAAAAAATAAATAAACAATAATATCCTGGCCAGAGGAGAACTGGCCCCGACTGAGCCTGGTTTCTCCCAAGGTTTTTTTCTCCATTCTGTCACAGAGGGAGTTTTGGTTCCTTGCCGCTGTCGCCTCTGGCTTGCTCAGTTGGGGACACTTCATTTCTAGCGATTATCGTCAATTTGATTTCATAGATACTATTTAAACTAAACTGAGTTAGACAATGACATCTCTGAATTCAATAATGAAATGCCTTTAACTGAAATTGAGTGTTTAATCTTATTATAATACATTACTTACACTCTATCCTCCAATTTGATACTGTTAAGTGCTTTGACACAATCTGTATTGTTAAAAGCGCTATATAAATAAAGGTGACTTGACTTGACTTCACTTATCTGACACACTCAGTTCAGTTCATGAAGCTCTCTCCTGAAGAGCTGATGATCTGAATCAGGTGTGTTAAATAAGGGAGACACACAAAATGTAGAGCAGTGACTCTCCGGGACCAGGACTGAAAACTTCTGATAGAGCTTTATACAAAACAGATTGCTTCAAAGCTTTACAGGGTTAAACATGTAAATAATGATTCAGTGATGCAAACAGACTTCAATTCAGCTGTAAATCAGCCCTGTAGAAAACAGTGATGTCATCATCCATTTCAGTTCAGTTCTCATTCAATAGTGTCTGTTCAGTCAATTCAATAATATTGCTGAATATTAAGTGTCTCCAACTTAGGAAGCCGGAGACAATAGCGGCAAGGAACCCAAACTCCACTGGTGACACAGAAACAGAGGGGGAAAAAATGGGGATACCCGTCTCAGTCGGGGGCCAGTTCTCTGGTCAGGCGAACCAACAGATCCTCTACATTACTACTGGTTTACTTTTGCAAAAAAAAAAAAAAAAGAAACAAAGTAAATTAAATGATTATTATGAAACAAAAACAAGATATTATCCTATATATCATTATTATCATTATAATATAAAATATAATATTATTATCATTATTCCTTTTTCGTTACACAAATTTGAATTTGGTAAACCTTGACTAGAATTCTGTAAACTCACTTCACAGTAGCCCATGTTTTCTTTTTTTCAACTTGTTATAGTTTAATTCAATATTATATAGAATACACCAGGGACCTGTACCATGATGGTAGATGAACAAATTCAGAGTTACAGGATTAGTTTAGAGTTGACAAAACCAAACCACTCCAATCCGGCTTTGTTGGTACCATGATGCTGATCATCAACTTTCTTTGTCAACTCAGGCTTTGATCCTGAGTTTTTTATTTTATTATATATTTTTTTATTATTAGAATTATCAACAAGTATACAAAAATATACAACCCTAGTAACAGCAAAATCACAAAACAAAAAGAACAAAAGAAAAAAAAAAAAACATACAGGGCCAGGGGTAATATAAATTACATTATATAAAGTAAAGGTGCCTCAAAAGGCACTTTTTTACAACCAGGCAAAAGGTCACAGAGCATACAGTCAACTGTACATTATTGGAAAGAACCAATATTATAAGATGCACAAAATGTTATCGATTTTAAGGCTTAATATTGCTGGAGGTAAATATTGTATCCAAGTAATACTTCTTTACAAAATCTAAGAAATAGGGGCTTTACAGACAAAAATTTGCACTTATGTATAAAAAATTTAGCTAGTAAAATAAATAGATTTATTAGAAAATATTTATCCTTTAGATTCTTATCAACATGATAAAAACCAAACAAAACATCCTTGCATAACAAAGAAAAATTGTCTAAGAGAGAAGCACATATAAATAAACAGAATTTAAAAAAAAATAAATAAATAAATAAATAGTTACATGGGTACTTTCCCAAAAAAGATGAGCGACAGACTCATCTACCATTCCACAAAAGGAACAAAGAGGATCCTTCTCCGGAAGCATTTTTTTTTATATAAACATTCACAGGGTAAACTCGATGTAGCAGTTTAAAGGATACCTCTTTCACCTTGTTCGTAATTAAATATTTATTGGGTAAAGACCACACGCTCTTCCAAGGAATATCATGAAGATAATTACTCCAGTGAAATACAACAGAAGGAACAGTAGTCATATTCTGAAAAAGATGTTGAATCTTTCTATTCTATTGAGCTATTTGAACTCCTTTTGGCTATTGGCTGGGCTAATCAGAAGCTGGCCACAGCGACTGTTAAAGTATTTAAACTGCTTGGTCGCTGTTAGAACTTGGGAGAAGCCGATTAGTCACCAGAAGAGACAGACGGCAGCGCGTAAGTGTTGTAATACTTGTTCGTAGATCTGTTGTTTAAATTATTTACTTGCTGCTAGGAAGGAATACTTCGTTTCCTACCTATTTCTATCCTGCATTTTCATTGAGGTTTATATTTTTGATTGCACTTACTGGTAATTATAATAATTACTTAACATTACTAAACATTACTTTTTGCTACCCGTGTGCCATCAACCCCCTTACCGGTTACTTTTAGATGAAACCTACGCTCCCTTTCTCCCTCCCATCTTTCCTCTGTAGTATCCTCCTCTCTTCCCTCACCTACCCATTTCTCATCTCTGGATGTGAATGCAGCTACTGACACTCTATGCTATACCTTAACCTCTTGTCTTGACGACATTTGTCCTCTCTCCTCCAGGCCAGCACGGGCTGCTCCTTCTAACCCCTGGTTATCCAATGTTCTTTGTGAGCATCGGACCAAACTCAGAGCGGCAGAGAGAAAATGGCGCAAGGTCCGTCGAACCTGAGTAGGAATCAGTCTTTGCTCTCATCTTTCTCTGCTGAAGTCCACACTGCCAAATCCTCACATTTCCACAACAAGATCAACAGCGCTCCAGACATGCGTAATCTCTTCAGAAAATTTTATTCTCTCCTCTCTCCACGTCCCACCACTTCTATAACAGCTGATGACTTTGCCACTTTTTTTACAGGCAAAGCTAGAACAATCAGTAATCAGTTCTCACCTCCACACACACACGACCTCCAACCAACCACATCCACTACTAAAACTCCCATCTTCTCCTTCTGTCCCCTCACTGAGGCGGCAGTATCCAAACTCCTCGTCTCCAGCCATCCTACAACATGTCCTCTAGACTCAATCCCCTCACACCTTCTCCAAGCAATCTCTCCCACTCTTACCAGCACTCACACACATCATCAACACATCCCTCCTCACAGGCATTTTCCCCACTGCATTCAAGCAGGCTCGGGTAACCCCACTGCTCAAAAAACCTACATTAAACACTTCTCTTATAGAAAACTACAGACCTGTCTCTCTCCTTCCATTCATAGTGAAAACACTCGAACGAGTTGTCTTCAACCAGGTCTCATTGTTTCTTTCACAGAACAACAAACTGGATGCTAAACAGTCAGGTTTCAGGAGTGGCCATTCAACTGAGACTGCGCTACTCTCAGTCACTGAAGCCCTGCAAATTGCAAAAGCAGACTCCAAATCATCAGTCCTCATTCTGCTGGATCTATCTGCCGCTTTTGACACTGTTAATCATCAGATCCTCCTGTCTACCCTCTCATCTCTGGGCATCACTGGGATTCCACTTCGCTGGTTTGAATGCTATCTCACTAGTAGGTCTTTCAGGGTGGCCTGGGGAGGGGAGGTATCCACAGCACATCAACTGGTCACTGGGGTTCCTCAGGGATCGGTTCGTGGACCCCTCCTCTTCTCCACATACACTACTACATCACTGGGTCCCATCATACAGGCACATGGCTTCTCCTACCATTGCTACGCTGATGACACACAGCTCTATCTCTCTTTTCAACCAGATGATCTAACGGTAGCTGCACGGATCTCAGGCTGCCTGGCGGACATCTCGGCATGGATGAAAGAACATCACCTACAGCTCAACCTGGCAAAGACTGAGCTTCTTGTCTTCCCTGCCACTCCAACTCTACAGCATGACTTCACGATTCAGTTAGGTTCATCAACAATTACCCCATTAACTTCGGTCAGAAATCTTGGTGTAATCTTTGATGACCAGTTGACCTTCAAAGAGCACATTGCAAAGACTGCTCAATCTTGCAAGTTTGCACTACACAACATCAGAAAGACCAGGCCCTTTCTGACAGAACATGCTGCACAACTTCTTGTCCGGGCCCTTGTCATTTCTAGGCTGGACTACTGTAATGCTCTTCTGGCTGGACTTCCATCAAAACACAATCAAACCTCTACAAATGATTCAGAATGCAGCAGCACGACTGGTCTTCAATGAGCCCAAAAGAGCCCATGTTACACCTCTCTTTATCTCCTTGCACTGGCTACCAGTTGCAGCCCGCATCAAGTTCAAAGCACTGATGCTTGCATATAGAACAACAACAGGCTCAGCACCCGCCTACTTCCACTCACTATTACGAATCTACACCCCCTCCAGAAGTCTGAGATCTGCTAGTGAGCGACGCCTCGTGGTACCATCACAGAGAGGCTCAAAATCACTCTCCAGAACATTCTCATTCACCATTCCTGGCTGGTGGAATGATCTTCCCACCCCTATCCGGAATGCTGGATCCCTATCAATCTTCAAGCAACAACTGAAAACTCATCTCTTTCAGCACTACTTGACTTCATCCTAAAAAAAAAAAAAAAAACTTCTCTTTATTTATTCCTTTCCTTGCTAGCTTGTACTTATTTGAACAATGTCTGAGACTTGTTGTTACGAGCACTTCCTCTGTCTGATGTCTTTTCAAGATGAATCGCTTTATGTATTCCCCAATTGTAAGTCGCTTTGGATAAAAGCGTCTGCAAAATGACAATGTAAATGTAAATATTATTTAGGCAACTTACCAACAGCAGAAAATGTCCTTTCTGGTCACAAAAGTGGTGTAAAACTTCTCCAACAAAACAGTTTTTCAAAATCAAAACTCCAGCTGAATGTTCTGAGACGTGAGCCAACCAAATGTCATTGTTCCACTGATTTTTCCAAAAAGCAAAATCACTAGGAATGGAGTGGGACTCTTAGGAAAAAAAAAAAAAAAAAAAAAAATCAGTCTTGAATGATTTTGCAGAACAAAGTTTTACGTTCAGTAATGTCTCTAAGACCCCTGGCATTGAGTGAAATAACAGAAATAGATGTAGAATAAGAACTCTTAACTATGAACAGAAAATAATAAAGCTTACTGAAGCTTACTGGTTGAAAATGCAAAGGTAGCTGACAAAAAGGCCATGTCAAAAACGTTTACAGCCAACCACAGTGTTCTTCACAAAATAGAATAGCTCAATGAACCTCTCTTGAAAGTTTGAACAGTTCACGAAGGGTTGATTTCAGAACCTTCAATGAAAGCACAGTGACCAAAAAAGTAAACTCTTTTCCCCTCCTTATGAGCCTTTTCCACCGCAGGCCATAATAGAAGCCTCCTTTCTCGGTCAAAAGCAGTAAGGTCCTCAGTAAACAGAAGACCGTTCGCACGCAGAAACTCAGATGATTTCGCCGCTCTCCACACCCCGTCTCTCGCCACCTGGGAGGAAAACTGAATAATGATGGCTCGCAATGTGATGAACAGTGTCAGTCTTATCCGGTAGAATTTTGCTTCCCTCTGGAAAAGTGGCGACACAAATACGAATAGATTCAGCTCTGATAACTTTCTTTTTCCGGCACTACTTGCAGGCGTAAATTCCAGCGACACAAGTAATTCTCTAAATCTGCAATCCTTGTCTCACAGAACTCCATCTTATTTTCCTCAGAGCTCAATCTAGTTTCAACATGACCAACCTTCCCCTTAATGTCATTAAGCTCGGCATAGATATAGTCAACAGTTTTTTTTAGCCCTTCAATTTTCAGAGCATTATTACCCACCATTTTCTCCAGGGCATCTGATCGGTTATTTATTAGATGAGAAAGCGTGGAAATCCCGGAATCATCCTCTGCTCTGCCTTTCTTTGAAGGCGGTTTACCTGGGCTCTCAGGAAGCGGTGTAGATAAAAGCTGATCCCCAGGAGAAGCGTAGCTGTGGACATCCATATTACTAGATACACGAGAAGCACGCGGTGTCTCTCCTCCTTTCCTTTTATCTGCTGTTGATTTCATTTTCAAAGTTTTGAGAGGTAACTTTACAGTAAAATAGATGTAGATTCTAATACGTGTAGCATGATTATATGTAGCGTAGTTAAGCTGTTAAAAGATTTGTCAGCGGAGCACTATGTAAGTAGACTTAGCAGGACGCCATCTTGGATCCCCCCAGATCCTGAACTTGTGAAGCAAGTGCACATGAATGTGTGACATCACTGGCAAACAGCCTTCTTCTTGTTCTTCTTCTTCTTTGAGGTATAACGGCGGCTTGCATCCAAGAGCGTTGCATTACCGTTATCTTCTGGATTATTCTCCTGCGATATTACTCCAGTTTATTTCCTCCAACTTGTTTTCCGCGATCATATTCTCCTCATCAAACCCGTTCTAATTAAGAAATTACAAATAATCACACCACTTTGCAGTATATCTTTTATACCTACTCCTGCCAACCCATCTCTTCTTAATTCTTCCCTGGCAAACAGCCAATCACGAGCCTTGGTTAAAGGTTAAAGGTTTTGCTAAAGGTTAAGAGATTGAAGAATATGATGAATTTAAATGCATTTACAATGAAAAAAGTACTTGTTCATGAAAGAGGACAAATAAAATAAATTATCTTGCTTTATCAGTGCAGTCACAAGTGAAACTTATGTTAGTTTATATAGTTGGAAATATACAGCAATAGAGACTCGAACATGTAAAGTCAGATTTAGTCAATTTTAAAGGGGTCATATGATGCGATTTCTATTTTGCCTTTTCTTTAGTGTTTTATGTAGCTGTTTGTGCATGTATAAGATCTGCAAAGTTACAAAGCTCAAAGTCTCCCACAAAAGGATTTATTCTAAAAAGAAGGCTGATCCAGACCAGGCTAAAACGGCTCATTCAAACACGCCCCTACATGTGGAAATATTTGCATAATGCTGCCCAAATGTTCACGCAAAGAAAGAAGGCGTGGTTTCGGGGACCGCAGTAGTGTTGATGCAGCCATGTCAGGGAGATGCTGTGTGTTTCTGTGCAAAAGCAAAAGCACTTTATTCGGCCTTCCGAAAGTAGATGCAATTAGGAATCATTGGTTAAGATTTGTTTACAACACAACAGCACAACCCAAATGTTCGAATTTGTGCAACGCATTTTATGGACGACAGTTTTGTGAACCTTGGAGAGTAACTCAAGATGGCGCCGCCGAGTTCGGATGCTTTCCTGGTCGCTCCACTTAGATTGTGCTTTTATTTACTTTCTTACTTACTTTTGCTTTCTCTTTTTACACACATAACGTCTGCACTGATCACTTACAAAAAAGAAACACTTTTGGACATTGGATACCGCTACACTAACCTGATTCAGGACACTTTATACTCCAACCCGTCGTGGCCATTCGAGATTCTTCGGAACATGGAGATGAACAATGGCCACTTAAATAACCTCCCGAGGCGACGGATCAAGAAACACCGCGGGAAACGCGCTGGGATTCGCAACAGACTGAGGAAAAGAGCTCACAGTCCTCCTCTACCAAGCATTCTACTCGCCTATGTCCAATCTCTGGAGAATAAGATGGACGATCTTAGAGCCAGGATAAGTTTCCGACGGGACATAACGGACTGTAACATCCTTTGTTTGTCTGAAACATGGCTCACGACCTCGGTCCCGGACACTGCTGTTACGCCGTCTGATAACTTCTCTGTTTTACGGATGGACAGAACAGCTGAGGCCGGTAATTCCAAAGATGGAGGAGTGTGTTTCAAGATTAACAAGAAATGGTGTGACCCCAGGAATATCTCCACTTTGTCGCGCTCCTGCTCGCCTCATCTGGAACATCTATCCATTATTTGCCGCCCATTCTATCTGCCCCGTGAGTTTTCATCGATCATCGTTACTACTGTTTACATCCCACCACAATCAGACACCAGCTTGGCTTTGTCTAAGCTTCATGATGTGCTCAGCGGCTACGTCAACAAACATCCTGGTGCTGATCTTATCATTGCGGGGGACTTTAACAAAGCCAACCTCAGGCAGGTCATGCTGAACTTTTATCAACATGTATCCTGTCCAACTAGAGGACCGAATACACTGGAACATTGCTACTCTCAGTTTAAGAATGCCTACAGCTGGTCCTCCCACTCAGAAGCTATGGTACAGGTGGCTCTTGATGACGTCGACTGGGACATGTTCTGGGCGAGTTCATCTGACGTCAGCGAGTTCACAGATGTAGCATTAAGCTTTGTAAACACGCTAACCGAGCAAGCAACTGAAACAAGAACTATAAGGACCTTCTCAAATCAGAAACCGTGGGTGGACAGAACAATCCGTGCTGCGGTAAACAAACGCACTGCCGCTTACAATGCCGGTCTCTTGTCGGGGAACATGAGCGAGTACAAAGCATTGTGCTATGCTCTCTGACGCGCAGTAAGAGCCGCCAAACTCCGATACAGGGAGAGAATAGAGTCTCACTTTCAGCTTAATGACTCCCGACTCATGTGGCAGGGACTGAGGACCATATGTACCTTCGGAAATAAATCCTCTGCTGAGGTGAGAGCAGATCCGTTGCTGGCTGACGAGTTAAATTCTTTCTATGGCCGCTTTGACAGCAATTGCGGCTGCGCGACTCTGCCGATCAGCACGTCAGAATGCGGCAGTCAGAGTAGTGATAATCATGTAATCACTGTGTCGGAGGACGATGTTTGGAGGGCCCTAAAGCAAGTGAACGTCAGGAAAGCAGCTGGACCTGATGGGATTACTGGCCGTGTTCTGAGGTCCTGCGCTGATTAGCTCGCTGGTTTGTTTACTTCCATCTTTAATGAGTCCCTTGCTACCTCTGTGGTTCCCACCTCCTTTAACTCTTTCCCCGCCATTAACGAGATATCTCGTCAATTAAGAGACAACGCTTCCCCGCCATTGACGAGTTTTTACGGCAATCCGTGTTCTAGGTGTATTACGGTAAGGAAAGCCCTAGCGCATGTCCTGAATGAGTTACGGGACTTCCGGGTCTTTAGGGTGCGAATAGAAGACGATCGACATAAATGGAAGCGTCAGAGAAAATGTAGATCATATATAGATCATGTATGTAGATCATGTTTTGACCATTTTGAATCTGATCGGGACGAAGTAGTCAGTGAGAGAGATGCCTTTACAGACACAGAAACATCTCTAGTTGTAACCGATAATCCGTCGATCTGAATAGGTGTGTGTTTGTGTGTGTGTGTGGGCGCGATCTATCTATCTATCTATCTATATATGTGTGTGTGTGTGTGTGTGTGTGTGTGCGTGCGTGTACAGTATATGTATGCATATGTATGTATGTAGCCTATATGTGTGTGTGTGTATATAATCATATGTATATGTTTGTGTGTGTGTGTGTGTGTGTGTGTGTGTCTGTTTGTTCTGTTTATTGAATGCAATTTCAATTATTCATATAATTATTTACAAGTGAAAGAATATGACATCTGAATGTAGTTTGCTTGAAAATGCACTACTTTGATAAAAATGCATTTTTCTCAGTTTTTTGTCCAAAATGTTGTATTTTTCATGAAACCTATCTGCATTCAAATGGTGATAAAACATGAACACATGAAGATAGAATAAAATATGTTATTTTTGTTTAAAAGCAGAGGCTTCGTTCTTTATTTTGATATATAATATGTTCTTATATTCATAGCAGAAAATATTCTGAGGGCCGTCAAATTTAGGTGAAAATCATCAAAAATGCTGGCGGTGGCTGGCAACTTTTTTTAAAAACGCTGGCGGGGAAAGAGTTAAAAAATATGTCATCATCCCTATGCCTAAGAACAGTAAACCCTCTTGTCTGAATGACTATCGTCCAGTTGCCCTCACATCAATAGTCATGAAGGTCTTTGAGAGACTGGTAAAGAACTACATTTGCTCATCCATCCCTGATACTTTGGACCCTCTTCAGTTTGCCTATCGTCCCAATAGATCTACTGAAGATGCCATCTCTCACGTCCTGCACTCTTCTCTCACGTACATTGACAGCAACAACAGGAACTATGTAAGGCTGCTATTTATTGACTATAGCTCAGCTTTCAATACCATTGTCCCCAGCAAGCTAACTTCTAAACTCATAGACCTCGGCCTTAACTCTTCACTCTGTGACTGGATCCTGAACTTCCTCACCGGCAGACCTCAAGTGGTGAAAGTAGGCCAGTTCACCTCCAACTCCATCACCCTGAAAGTAGGAGCCCCACAGGGCTGTGTCCTTAGTCCCCTGCTCTACTCTCTCTACACACACAACTGCGTGTCTTCCCACAGCTCCACATCTATCATCAAATTCGCTGATGATACTGTGGTTCTGGGCCTCATTTCCAATAATGATGAGACCGCATACTTGAATGAGTCGTGTGTGTGTGTCTGTCTGTGTGTGAGAGAGAGAGAGGGTCACACATCACAGTGGAGTCAGCTTTCTTAACCGCTGCTTGTGTACTACAAATACATATGAGCATCATCACTGTCTGTCACGCGATTCTGTTCCCCTTTTGGGCTTGAACTGATGGTAAAACTAAGGACATTATTAACTGTCTTTATATTTATTTTGAAAGCTGAAGCTCGCGATTATGGTAAGGGCCTTTACATTTCCGACACGTGCTTGTGGTGTTCGGCCAATCACAATGGACTGGGTCAGTTGGCCAATCAGAGCAGACTGCGCTTGTTGGAAGGAGACGCGTTTGAGAGAGGCGGGGCATAGAGGACCTACAATAATGTACAGTATGTTTTTTGAACATTAAAGCATGTCAACATATTCTGTTACACCAAAAACACAAAATAATGATCTTTAAAATAGCATCATATGACCCCTTTAAAGCGTTATCTATTGATTCTACAGCTTATTTATATTACATACGTTCTGTATATATTAACATTAATTTAAAATAAATGATTTATAGTAACTGTTAAACTAAAATTGCTTGTGTGTAATGGATTAATAATAATATAAATCATATAATTTTATATATCATATAAAATAACTCTAAATAATTATCATTAAAGCCAGACAATTTTTTTTTTTTTTTTTTTTGTACTAGTGACCTTTAATTTGGAGCAAGATAAACTGAGCAAAATCGAATTTGAGAAAAAAATTTGAGAGGAGCGAAATCTGCGCAGAACCGATCACCGGTGATCACCGCGAGATGCATGCCGGTTAGAAAAGTGTCGGATGTGGCGGCTGTGTCAGATTGTGCAGTCGTGTGCAGTTGCTCTCCACCAACTGCGGGCAAAGGCTAGAAGGGATACGTATCCGACCGGAAATGCGCTACTGGGCATGTGCACATCAGTACAGAGTAATTTTTGTCACACTGTACAACAATAATTACTATTTTCGCATTATTGTAAGGGGTAGGTGAAGACGTTAATAAAACACAATCTAATAGGTAGAAAATTAAATTCATTGTCAGTTTTCGGTCGGATACATATCCCTTCTAGCCACAACCCCGACTGCGCTGACCAAAAGCATGATGGGAAACGACTGACTGACGACACAGCTTAATACTCATTGGTTCAGACAACCGTGATGCTGCGTTCTCTTCTAAAATGTTTTATTTTTTTATCTGATTTCATTCGATTATGTATTTAAATTATGCATAAATATTTCCAAACACTATGACAGTGCGATCTCTGTGTGAGATGTGAGACTGTTGTCATATTTCTATAAAAATCTAAAATAGCCTACATGTTTGTATTAAAATAAAAATGGATGATAAATATGGAATTAAATAGCAAGCACTTTGAGTGTCTTGTTGATCATATTTATAGCAACAGAACTGATATTATATCATGTGTATTAGCAGCACAGCACATGAGTACGAATAACGCGATAATAATCTGCCTTTGATCTCATAGGTATCTATTCTTCTTCGAGAGGTCAGAACTGTCCGTCTTGACTGCGCTTATTTCACTACTCCCCTCACTGCAGCCGCCTACTCTCACCTACATTTCAGGCGAGGCGCATCTCAAACAAGCCTAGTGACTTTTTTTTTGTGTCAGACATGTGTCACTTTGTTAACATCTGATTGGTCCAATTTCAGTTTGAGATCTCTAACTCAGAACCTACAATCTATGCTCAGAACACAACTGCCACTAGGGATGTGCTGAACGGGGCTTTTGAAGCAGTGAGGCTTTTACAACAAACTGCGTTGATGCTTCGACGCTTTTGATACAGTGCTCTACTCCGCCTGCTGGTGGTCAATAAAAATTCTTACACCAACTGTATCATTTAGATCTTTTCTTCATTGGGATGTCATTGTAAGGTTTAATTGTCTATTTAATATGCATATGTGTCATTAGCAAGGCGGCATGTGTGTGTACAGCAATAAAGTTTCCAGAATTTATTGTATTTAGCACAATACAATGACAATAAAGACTTTATGTTCTTCATTTTTACTTACTTGTGTCTTTTCACATTCTAAATAGAACATTTAATACCACAATAAATTAGGCCTACGCCATTTTTCATTGAACCATTTTTGTCTTCCTTACAAAAGAACACAAACATGCTCATTGTTAAAAAAAACACAAATGCACAAATACAAATGCAATTATTGCTTTAATATATCTTGCAATAATATATTTTTTTCTCACCAATGTGAGCCGTTGACAACTGAGGACAGTGTTTACAAGCAGCAAAAAATGTTTGTGGTTAAGGAAGGACTTTTATCCTTTTTGGGATCAGTGGTTGAGCCCGCAAGGTGTTTTAATTTTTATTCAGTCAGGTCCATAAATATTGGGACATCGACACAATTCTAACATTTTTGGCTCTATACACCACCACAATGGATTTCAAATGAAATGAACAAGATGTGCTTTAACTGCAGACTGTCAGCTTTAATTTGAGGGTATTTACATCCAAATCAGGTGAACGGTGTAGGAATTACCACAGTTTGCATATGTGCCTCCCACTTGTTAAGGGACCAAAAGTAATGGGACAATTGGCTTCTCAGCTGTTCTATGGCCAGGTGTGTGTTATTCCCTCATTATCCCAATTACAATGAGCAGATAAAAGGTCCAGAGTTCATTTCAAGTGTGCTATTTGCATTTGGAATCTGTTGCTGTCAACTGTCAAGATGAGATCCAAAGAGCTGTCACTATCAGTGAAGCAAGCCATCATTAGGCTGAAAAAACAAAACAAACCCATCAGAGAGATAGCAAAAACATTAGGCGTGGCCAAAACAACTGTTTGGAACATTCTTAAAAAGAAGGAACGCACCGGTGAGCTCAGCAACACCAAAAGACCCAGAAGACCACGGAAAACAACTGTGGTGGATGACCAAAGAATTCTTTCCCTGGTGAAGAAAACACCCTTCACAACAGTTGGCCAGATCAAGAACACTCTCCAGGAGGCAGGTGTATGTGTGTCAAAGTCAACAATCAAGAGAAGACTTCACCAGAGTGAATACAGAGGGTTCACCACAAGATGTAAACCATTGGTGAGCCTCAAAAACAGGAAGGCCAGATTAGAGTTTGCCAAACGACATCTAAAAAAGCCTTCACAGTTCTGGAACAACATCCTATGGACAGATGAGACCAAGATCAACTTGTACCAGAGTGATGGGAAGAGAAGAGTATGGAGAAGGAAAGGAACTGCTCATGATCCTAAGCATACCACCTCATCAGTGAAGCATGGTGGTGGTAGTGTCATGGCGTGGGCATGTATGGCTGCCAGTGGAACTGGTTCTCTTGTATTTATTGATGATGTGACTGCTGACAAAAGCAGCAGGATGAATTCTGAAGTGTTTCGGGCAATATTATCTGCTCATATTCAGCCAAATGCTTCAGAACTCATTGGACGGCGCTTCACAGTGCAGATGGACAATGACCCAAAGCATACTGCAAAAGCAACCAAAGAGTTTTTGAAGTGAAAGAAGTGTACTGTTATGCAATGGCCAAGTCAATCACCTGACCTGAATCCGATTGAGCATGCATTTCACTTGCTGAAGACAAAACTGAAGGGAAAATGCCCCAAGAACAAGCAGGAACTGAAGACAGTTGCAGTAGAGGCCTGGCAGAGCATCACCAGGAACGAAACCCAGCGTCTGGTGATGTCTATGCGCTCCAGACTTCAGGCTGTAATTGACTGCAAAGGATTTGCAACCAAGTACTAAAAAGTGAAAGTTTGATTTGTGATTATTATTCTGTCCCATTACTTTTGGTCCCTTAACAAGTGGGAGGCACATATGCAAATTGTTGTAATTCCTACACCATTCACCTGATTTGGATGTAAATACCCTCAAATTAAAGCTGACAGTCTGCAGTTAAAGCACATCTTGTCCGTTTCATTTGAAATCCATTGTGGTGGTGTATAGAGCCAAAAATGTTAGAATTGTGTCGATGTCCCAATATTTATGGACCTGACTGTACATTCACATGTCAGTTGTTTTTAATAGTAGTACTATAATTAACAACGATACACCACGTAAAAACACTACATACATATGGGCATGCTGACTGATATAACTATAACATTGCACTAAATGGATCGCGGGTACGGAATAGCACTCACTCCTGCATTTGTAACCATAGCAACATTTTGTCGTCTTGCGCGAGTGAAAAATTTTTTAGTCGTTTGTTGTGTGGCATTTTTTGGCTTAAGACTTTTTGTCCATCGATTTCAACTAAACTACCGCTGATAGACGTGCTGCTTTTTGTTTATGCTCGGGAGGCTGCTTTGGAGAGCGCTGTCTTGCAGTGTTGCCATGTCCTCATATTTACAAGCGCTTTAAGGCATGTTGTTTGGTCTCATCTCATAAAGATAGGCACTTTATGGAGTTAATAAAGTGGTCTGTCGTGGATATGGGACATATGATTTTTTTAGTGTTATAAAACATAAAGGATTTGGGTGTTTTAGTCTTTTTTGTGCTTGTCCTTGTTTGTTTGTTTTGGTTTTTTTTATATGAAGATCTGACAACACTGACACTTTACCACAGGGCTCATGAGCGCAGCTAGCCCCGTGTCAAAATGTGCTAAGTTAAGACTTCTTTCACTGTTATTTTCTTGCATCTCACATACAGACGAAGACACATTTCTGATGCACGTTCAAATACATCATTAGCAACTAGTTGTTCAGTTCAGTTCTGTACACACTGCGCAGAATTTCTGTAAATGCGGTTGGTTGTCACTACGGCCATGTACACATTGCAGTTAAATCGGTTGTCAGTTCACCTTTTACTCCTTAACTGCGTCCTGTACACACATAATTCACTAAAATACGGGAGTGACAACCGCATTAACTCCCGAAAAATACAGGTAGTGACAACAAACTCCGTATTTTAAAATCAGAATAAACAGCATATTGGTTGTGAATTCCAGAGTACTGATACTAATGAGGCCTAATGCTATTTTGCCCTCCCAGCCATGTAAAGAATGAGGTTTATCTAGATAGAGGTGCAAGACTGGTTAAAATTGCAGCTCTGCAATGATAAGTTAGCTATATGATTTGTGTCTGGAAGCATGTTGTTCAGCTGTGTTTTATTGCCTTTGGGAATGTCATTATTAAAACATAAATAAGTAAGTAAGTAAATAAATAGGAAAGACGGTTGTTTAAAGGGGCCCTATTATGCTTTTTCACTTTTTGAATTTTAGTCGGTGTGTAGTGTGTATGTTTGGGCATAAAAATATATACAAAGTTACAAATCTCAAAGTCCACTCTAAAGGGAGATATTTCGTTTTTAAAAAATCCCTTTTCAAGAACTACAACGAACGGCTCGTTTGGACTACAAAGATGTTTTCCTGTATTTGTGACGTCACAAATTGGCCCATTAGAATATTATTAAAATAAATCCCGCCTCCGGAAATTTGAATGCACGTTTCAAAATCAAAACCCGGTGTGGGTGTTTTTATATCACTGTATTTCTGAAGGAAACCGACTGTCTTCAGAAAATTTTGGATGTCATTTTCATTTCATCTTACATGTAATGTCTGATAAAGCAGCGTTTGTGAGCGGAGCTCTGCTTTGTGTACAGTGTTACCGGGGAAACAGCGCTCCAACAGTGTCTCCCGCTGGCAGAGAACTAATTTGCATATACTGTATATGCCGCCACAAATAGTGTGAAACTCTGTGGGACTATGGTATAAATAAATTCAACTGTATAACAGTTTCACTGCAATTCATGTTATAATGTTAGAATTAAAGAACAATAAACATAATACATATTACCTGTCACAGATTACACGGAGACGGATACTAGGAACGGGTAGACGAGGAGTAATTCCAAAAACAAGAGTCTTTAATGAAATCAAACTGAAGGGTACAAATAACAGGCAGGAAACACTCACGCGACAGACAGAGATGACGTTCAATACTCGACAGGAAACACAAGGCAGAACACACTATAAATACACAACGTAACAAGATAATTAAACACACAGCTGGACAATAATTAACTAATAAACACAGGAAAAGGAAACTAACCAAATATGGGCATACAAGAGGAAGGGGAACACAAGACACAAGACAATCCTGACATTACCGTTGTACTTATCTGTACATAGTAAATGCAGTTATTTTTAAGCTGTTGTTGACATCCTATCTAAAACGTGATTTAGCCAAAAAAAAAACAATAACAATATCGTTACCACTTTAATATGTCTTGCAATATCCGTGCGTGCACAGGTTCTGCGCGATCCTCTTGTTCAATATTCTCGGAGTCTGAATTTACCGTTCGCAAAGAGCTTGATTGACAGGCGATCTGACCAATCAGAATGCGGATATTATGTGCCACCCCTGCTATCCGCCATCTTGCCCAACAGCTATGGCCTGTCTCCATAGAAATACACGTTAAAACGGAGTAAAAAATATCGACTGAATTTAAACTTTTTCAATATAACTAAATATAAATATGTGCAGAGGATTAAGCTGTGCTGTTGTTCACTGCCACAGTAACGGCAATAAGCAATAAGGTATTCCTGTAAAGTACTTGTTTTGCGTACCAGAAAATCTATCATGTCCGGCAATGTATGCATGGCTTGCAGCGCTGAAGTTAAAATACTGAGTGTTAAATAATAAAATAATGTTAAAACGTGTGCTCTTATCATTCTGTGGACAAAATCCCGCAGTAAATCCCGTGAACTTCGCCCGAATGGGAGCTGTATATGCACATGTGTGCTCATCTGTTTTCAATGCAGGTTAATCGCGACGCTTCATGTCATCTTCCCTCTCATTAAACTATGACAGGTCCTTTACTGCAAAAAGACGGTCACTGCGACACTCTAAAGTGATGAAACTATGGTGCTATTTGCTTTTTTTAAAACCATTTTCATAGGTTTCACGCTATATTGTTGGCTCGGAAAATATGTAAATACGCATGCCCAGTAGCTGCAGCTGTATCTCTTCTAGCCTTAACCACAAATCAGACGGGAGAGTAGATTAACTTCGGCGGACTTACACTTGAAAAACTGTTCCGCGGTTGAAATAAAACACTTTCTGATGTTTATTCATGTTAATTTCGTGCTTTAAGTAAATATGAAAAGACGATCGGGCAATACAGTGATCTGTCACGACACAAAACTGTCACAAAACTGTATTTAATGTTTGAACTCAGTTTAAAAGCTGAGGGTCCTGAGACCTTGTTTCATATCAGAAGTAACCTGCTCTGTCTTCTCTGTCGGTGTGTTGTCAGTTTTCTCTTTGCTCTGCGATGTATTTTTCACTGCGTGAGAACATGTGTAGTGTGAGAGTGGCATTGTTTGTCGGTCATGGCAACAGTAACTAAGGGTGGGCGGGTTTTGCGAACGGTCAATTGATATGGCAATACTGGCGAACTTGCTGCTTTGGCAAGGGGCGGGGCAGTACTGAAACACCGTCTAAGCTGTTCGCCAATCACAACGCACTGGTACAGCTAACCAATCACAACACATTTAGTTTTTCAGAAGGTGGGCCTTCATCAAACCCGGAACTAATCGAGCCGTTTGTGCCAGGCTGAGGAGGAAGGTATCGTAATAATGTAAATTATGTGAAAAATAATGCGATTTTCAAACCACCAAGCATGAGAGAGTTCTAGTACACCCACAAAACAAAATCAAGACTTTGTAAAAGAGCATAATAGGACCCCTTTAATATGATTTTTTTGTGCTAGAGGGGCATTTTATTCCTGAATAAATCAATGAATTATTTGGTTTTGAAACGCTTGCACGCTGTTTGCATGAGCACAATATTCAATATTTATTGAAACTGAGTATATGTTACCAATATATGATATTCTTGATGCTGCACTGCACTGATCTATATGTTGTTTGGATGACAAAAAGTTCAAGAAGTTATCTTTAGGCTGGTAAGGCTCAGCAGTCTAACAGTGCTTGTCATTGTCAAAATGATTGAGATGGCCTATCAAATCAAAGAAGGTGGGTTTTGCTGTTCACTGAACCTGAATTAACTTGACTGGCTGAATTTCATCTTGCAACATCATACCTGGATGTATCCAACCTATTGTATTTGAAAGACAAAAGATAAACAGTATTAAACTGTTAAATAAATCACAGGAAGCACTGTGGGCAGAGGGCTGATCTCAGGGACACCAGGACTTGGAGATCACTGGATGTGGAACCACCAGAGTCATGGTTGATGAATTCAATGTTCAAACAATCTCCATGTCTACCGGGTAGTATGTACAGAGTTAAAAGCAACAGTCCTAGTACTGACCCTTGTGGTACTCCATAATCAACTTTTGAACGATATAATACCTTTTCATTTACTGCAACAAACTCATAATGGTCAGATAAATACATTTTGATTCCACTAATGCGATTCCACTAATGCCAACGTATGGCAGCCTATTTAAAAGAATGTTGTGGCTGATAGTGTCAAATGCAGCACTAAGATCCAGTAACCGTAATACAAAGAGAGATACAACCATAATCGAATAATAAGAGCAGGTCATTTGCAACTCTGATGAGAGCTGTCTCAGTACTATGATATGGTCTAAATCCTGACTGGAAATAATCACAGATGCCATTTCTCTCTTAGAAGAAACATTGTTGTGAGGATGCTGCCTTTTCTAATATCCTTGACAGAAAAGGGAGAATTGAAATGTTTCTGTACTAATTCTGTAGGATCAAGTTGTGGTTTACAAAACTTACAAAAAAGGTTAAAAAAAATCCTCCACGTCTCAACTGCCTTGATGGAGATGCAAGAGATGAGCTGCTGGGTTCATGGCTAGGGTCTAGTTCTCTGTAATATATATATAAAAAAAAAAATTAATTAAAATAAATACATGAACAGGGGATGCACATGACAGGATCACATGACAAACAGGAAACATGTATTTGACTAAACTTCAAAATAAAAGAAATGAAAATCTAAATATGATACAAATCCCAAAACCAAACGTGACACAGGGGTATCTGAAACAGTAGACAAACACATTTTATAAGGTATAAAACTACAATTTATCTGTATAGCGTATAAGGATTGACAGTCGAGCAGTTGCTGAAAGGTATCATAAGAAAACTGGTCCCACTTTATATTAGATGGCCTTAAAGGATTAGTTCACTTCCAGAATAAAAAATCCTGATAATTTACTCGCCCCCATGGCATCCAAGATGTTCATGTCTTTCTTTCTTCAGTTGGAAAGAAATTAAGGTTTTTGAGGAGAACATTCCAGGATTTTTCTCCATTTAGTGGTCTTCAATGGGGATCAACGGGTTGAAGGTCTAAATTGCAGCTTCAAAGATCTCTACACGATCCCAGCCGAGGAATAAAGGTTTTATCTAGCGAAACGATCAGTCATTTTCTAAGAAAAATAAGAATTTCTATACTTTTTAACCACAAATGCTCGTCTTGCACTAGCTCGACTTCACACATTACATAGACATGTTGGAAAGGTCACTCATGATGTAGGCGAAAATACAGACCCACTGTTTACAAAGCAAACGTGCAAAGATTCACCTTGTCCAAATTTCTACACTTGTGGTCTTTGCACTTGACCACTTGAACCACCCCAAGAAACCAATCATCCAACCTTGAGGGTTCGGGACTCGGTGGAGGTTTCCAGTCGAGCCTGACCGTCTCGGTGGCCCGAGCAAGCACAGCCACCATCTCTGGATCCACATCCGGTATTGCTGGCCGTCTGGAAGGCAGCAGTGCAGGATCATCATCCCCAGAGAGATCTGGCTCACCCTCGTCGAGAGTGGCCGACTGAAAGGGAACTGAAAGCTCATTTTTAGGTGAACTGTTCATTTGTCATTTTAGCAGTAACTCTGTGTAACTGTTTTGATGTCAGTGATGAAATATTGATGATGATTATTTTAGGGCCCAGCAGCAGAGATTGCATAGACATTAAGGTGGAGGTCAGGAGGATTGACTATGGAGATGTTTTTTGCGTCTCTCTTTGGGATATTAAGGAACTGTGTGGAGAAGCAGCATCCATACCTGTGCAAGCACTGCAAGCAGGGGTGTAGCAGCCATTTTAAAAGTGTGTGGGGGGGGGACAGCTGTCAGGTGATGTGACCCTCAAAGGCAAAGAAATAATGTACAATGTAAGTACATTGTTCATATAATAAATTCTAAATAGAATACCAATTGGCGTTTTAGAGCACCCTAGTTGCAATTTTGGGAACATGCCATGATAGCTTACCATGATAGCTTACCATGATAGCTTACAGGAAATTGAGTATAAAAATTTTGTGATATTATACTCAAATTTGAAAAATAACTTAAGGACTTGGGACTTTGAGACCACTGTGGACATCTATATTTGATACAACTGTGGACATCTATATTTTCAGATGAAATAAAATATACTTTTTACGAAATAAAGATATTTTATGGACAATATTTCACTTACACGACAGTTGAACAATAACTTTTATCTTAATTCTTAAGTTGGACTTGGGAAAAGATAATTCTATTCTGGACGCGAACAGCACGACGCGACGTGACGAGGTTCTTAATGGGTTCTATTGTCTTTTGTCGCGTCGCATGATCGCATCGCTCGCATCCAGTGTAACGTTAGATGCGGTGTTACAGTAGGTTCAGGGCCGTCACTAGTGGGGTGAAAGGTGGTGACGATCATAGGGGCCCACGGCTGAGGCGGGGTGGAGGGGGGCCTGGTGATCTCAACCGACTGGCTGAGGCCAGGCTAAAATTACGCTCAGGACAGTTGACAGGCCACTGCTGCGCATCGTCACAAAAGCTTACCATTTGTATGTGTTTTTAAGCCTTGCCAATTTAAACATTCAAAAGAGTTTAAAGCATTCAAACACAAGATGTGGAAAAGCTCAACTGAGTACTTGCGCGCCGTGTTCGGTGCGCACGCAGAGAGCCGTGTCTCAAGGACAGCAACACCGAACCGAGCTCTCCTTCACGACCTCCTGCACCTGAACAAACAAATACAACTCGCAGTTTAACATGCAAACAGAAAAAGATGTGAAAGAGCCCAATTCAGCACCCACGCGCGGTGTTCTGTGCACACGCAGAGAGACGCGTCTCAAAGTGCTTGAACACCGAATTTGCCTCTTCATGCTCTTGTACCGACAAATACATACAAAATCATGTCAAAATACCCGTCTTGGAGAGTATCCGCGAAAAAAAAAACTGACAGTTATGTCTTAAGTGAAAGTAAACAGTTGAGAAAGAAATTGGATGTGCATCATTATATTGGATGCATTGTCTCTTAAAGTGACCGTGCCTAATTTACTATCTGCTGTCGGTGTCCTTAATGTTAATACAAAAAATGAAAGAAAGAAAATCACTCACTGCTCTTGACTGAATTACTTTGTAGTTTTGACAATAATTATTAAACAGTCAAACCAAAAGTTATTCAGAAACCAGATATAATTTTTGATATTTTTTTACTAGTGGGTGCAGGACACTATAGTTCATATATGTAAGTGAGTATAGCAAAATAAAGTAAACTGTGACATATTATACCAAAAAAATTCTTCATACAGTGGACTATAGTAAAATTGATAAAACATTTGGGACCAAAAATTATCCAGACACTTTGACCTGACCATGTTTTGCTTAAGTGTTTTTTCTTTAATTGCTAATGCAACCTTTTTTTTTGCAACCAGACTGAACAAAATGAAGCATTGCTTGGTAACTGGTCAACAAAGTATTGATAGTTGTGTAAATATTGTCATACTAACAGTTGTCTGAATTTTCGGTTGATTGTAATCCATTACACCTTTTTATCAAAGTTATCTGACATTATCAAGATGAATTTCTTCTGACATATTTTATTACCATTTTCTAAACTATAGCAAATAAACTGTGATAATGTGAGAAATATTGAAGGTGTCTGAATAAATTTTGGTTTGACTGAATATTTAATTTTTACAGTGAAGACTGTGCAGTGCTATTTTACATTAGATTATTCAGTTTCTGTACCTGGAAACCTACAAACTTGAAAAAAACTTAAACATTGTGTAAATAGCACAAAGAAAAAAATAGAACGAATATACAAATTAAACAATTTCAAACAGGGCTCACTGGTACAACCTGCACCTGGGCCCCGCAAACCCCAGCTACGGCCCTGAGTAGGTTAAATCATAACATGGAAATCTGATCGCTTGAAATGTGTAATCACGACATAACACAAACTTAAAGAGTATGTGTTTGAAAAAAAAAAGAACGTACTGGGGTTCTGGGGTGCATTTTACCCCAGACTGCCAAAGAGCAAAGAAGTGAATGAAAGAAACCGTGAGAGCAACGGGAGATTTGAAGCTCATGGCAGACACGCCCAAGAGATGACTCGCCTTGTGTTTGGCTGAATGTTAGTTCACTCAAATCTAAATAACAAATCAGAGAACGCAGGTGGAAATATTGGAGGTGGGTCAAAAAAAGTGCGGGGGACAGAATCACCTGTTGCACTGTTTGAAACGTGCAGGGGACGTAAAGGTAACCAAACTCGTCGTAGAGCAAAATTACCATCCATTCACAATTCGTTATCGATTGCAGTAAGTGAAGGCGGGATAGATAGGCGGAATCACACTGAATGACACAACAGAAATGCTCTCTCGGCTGCGCACCCACGCTATCAGTTCTCATCGCGCCTTTGTCAAATAGTCAGTCATGGCTTAAAGTGAACGTAAACAGGTGGGCGAAAACCGGATGTGTGTCAGTACATTACATTGATATAGCAGCCTAATTAAATACCTGTGTCATTAATGTTAATCAAACAACAAAAGATGTAAAATGTATATATGTAGGCTATTTGAAAAACGAGTGTATTTAATTTGTATCTCTATAGTATTTGTCTTATGGTTTGTAAATTGTGTATAGCCTATTTGTAATTTCCCATGGCACTTCTCGTAAAGAGTAGGGGTGTAACCCTGGTGTCCTGGCCAAAATCCCGCCACTGGCCCTTGTTAATCATGGCCTCCTAATAATCCCCATCCACTTGATTGGCTCTGTCTCTCTCTCCGCTCCACCTGTAGCTGGTGTGTGTGTGTGTGTTGCCCCCCCCCCATGACTGTAAAGCGCTTTGGGTGTACAACAATACAACACAATAAAGCGCTATATAAATGCCTCATTCATTTATTCATTCATGCTTTAAAAAATAAATAAAAATAATTACGTCCCATATTCAACCATAATAAATCTGGCCACCCTACCCCCCAAGCAGTTGAGATGGACGACTTTTTTTTTTTTTTTTTTTGAAAAAAAACAGTGCAGGTTCTGATGTTGTTAATGCTGAGTGCATGGGTGCTGTCCTGTGCTGTTACACAGTAACCTCTGCGTCATGTGAGCGCAGTTTCCTGCATTAGGCTACATTTGATCAATTACATAATCACCAAGATTGTGATGTGGTGTTCGTTTAATGTTTAATTTAAGTGTAAAGTATGCACAGTTCTGATCATGCATACATCTGAATTGTTTTGTTAATGCTGAGCGCGTGCTATCCAGTTCTAAAGTCTTTCATCTTTGCATGTAAAAGGTTTTTGTCGTTGTCTTGTGGTCACTTTTGTGTCTGTTTTGTTGAATATGCCTATTCTTTGGCCAAATAAAATTTAAAACTATACTTCTGTTAAATGTGGTGTGTCCCATAGCTGCTTTTATTAAAAAAAAAAAAAAAGCCCCGGTAGAGAAAAAATTATGGCGCCATGCCTGCTTACTGGTGAATGTGGGTGACTCTATTAATATTACTGTAGGGTTTATTTATTTATTTTTACTGCATTAGGCTGTATTTTAACTTGTGTGTTATAGGTGAGGCCAGTGAATGGAGAAACATGGTCTTTTGAAGCGATCAGCTGGTTCAAGAGTAAAGTGCAGAACAAGACTCTTTATGCCAGGCTTTACCCAGAAGAAGGAGAAGTTTTGGTTGAACTCTTCATGGAAAAAGGAAAGATTGGTGCTGTGAGGTAAGAAAGACCCCCTTCTCACTTGAACCATTTTCACAAGCATTTCAGGGTTGATAATAATCAGAAGTGCTTCTTGAGCATCAAATCAAATTGTAATGATTTCTGAAGGAGCATGTGACACTGAAGACTGGAGTAATGATGCAGAAAATTCAGCTTTGGATCACAGCAGTAAATTATATTTTATAAAATTTGTAATATTTCACAATATTGCTGTTTTTACTTTTTGATCCAATAAATGCAGCCTTGATGAGCAGAAGTGATTTATTTTAAAATCATTAATAAGTGTAATGTTTCCAAACTTTTGGCAGGTACTTTAATAATAAAAATTATATTAATACTTATTATATTATAATATTATCATGATTATTAAATGCTGCATCTTTACTTTTACAGGACAATAGTATGTATTATTACAATATAAGATATATCTTTTAATGTGATAAAATATATATATTAATAATAAGTGCTGGGAGCGTGGCTTTGGGGGCGTGGTCAGATTCCTGCTTTTTTTCTAGCTGATCACAGGCCTGAGCATTTCAGAAATCCCTAAAAATGTTGTTTTTTGTTAAATTGGTTGCTGACTCTTGCTAATCCCACTTTAAAACTGTTACTGATGTTCCTGCCTCAGCAATCTGCTGTTTTTTTTGTTTTGTTTTGTTTTTTTGCTCATCTAATCTAAATCTAAAGTCCTGTGTGTGTGGTTGGATGTTTTAAACTGAGTTTTACAGAAATGCTTATAAAACGCTGCAGCAGATACATATTATTTTCACATTTCCAAATCTTTAAATAAATCCTGAAGTGCATGCTGTGCATTAGACTCTATGTGCCGCCCTTATTTTGCAATGGACAAATAGAAATGCTACAAGGTAAATTGTTTATCACTTAACATTAATTAATTTGCTTACTGTCAGGTCATAGCAGAGATGATTGTAACTTACAGGAGCATGTTGTAATGATGTTCGTGTTACTTTCAAGTCATGGTCTGTATAAAGTGAGTCTTTTCTCTTTAGATTTGACTGTGAGCTGTGTTTGCCTGGATTCACATTCACAGTCTCAGCAGTTTATGATCAATTATAATTTCTAATATCTGTGCTTTGTGTTTGATTCTCTCAGGAGAGGAGACTCTCTGTCTGTGAGACTTGCTCAGAATAGATTTGCCACTCATGAATGTAACAAACCCAGGGGCCTGAAGAGAAGAAGTGAGTGACAAGCATCATATGAGAGGTAGATAATAACACAATGGACAGTAATTCTTTATAGTAAGATGTATGATGTGATTTCTCAGGTGACGTCCCAAAACAAACTTTTGTCTTTTATCATTATTGTACAAACTTATACATACTTCACAATATACTGTAACTTATGCACATTTCATAGTCTTCTGTATTTGGTGTTTTTGTTTAGTTTGTGAACACTGTGAATGTGAATGTTCTATACTGTAGAATTTTTTCCCTATTGGTTTGGATAATTAATAACTAGGAATTGTAAAATAGAAGGTCTGGACTTCGGTGCGCCCGGCAGGCTTGACTGGAGAACGGCCGTCGTTTCTGGGCTGAGGACGATGGTGGAGCTTCGGAGGATACGGGGGTATTTGGGACGCGGCGTGCCTCAGAGGGGACTGGACGACGAGACTGAAACTTTTCCTTTATTTCTTCAACTTCAAACTTGGAACTGTTTAAATAAAGAACGAGATTAATCAGCTCGATCAGAGCAAAATCACACATGGGAAGATCGCAGCGGATCATCTCGTCGCCCAGCCCCAGCTGAAAGAACGCACCAAGAGCGGCATCGTGCCAGCTCAGCTGGTTAGCAAGCTCGAGAAAATCCTCCACATACCATTCCAACCTCCGACCGGCCTGCCGCAAACCCCACAACTTGTCCTCAGCAGAATTCATTTTCGGTCTGGTGTTCTGTCACAATCTCTCAGGGAGGAATGTGGAGCGAGGAAACGAGGAAATGCTCAACATAGACTTTAATAAACAATAACGCAGAGATACAGACTCTGAATGACGCTGAGTAGACATACTGTATAGACGTTTAACACCGGACGCTGGAGATAAGGAAACACAGGGCTTAACTAGATAATTAATTAAACACAGCTGAAACCAAGGAATAATCAAACATGGGAGAAACTGGGTCAAGGGGAGAAAAACACAAGACACAAGGACACGGGACTGACAGTCATACCAGAAAGAGAAAATGTACATGCAATAAGTCTCTATTTCTGAATTTCAAAATACACAATTATGATGATCTTTATTAAAGCCTATATAAGCCTTATATTGATCTATATAAGCCGATCACTGAAGCCTTGGTTTTCGGTAGTGTATAAACATATGATCTATTTTCTTAATGTCCTTTAGATACAAAACCTTCACACTCCATTCCTACTACGTTGTTTGTAAATGTATTATTTGACCATTAGAATAACATACTTTGGAAAACATTTAAGAACTTTGTCAGATTGTTTATAATCACAATGAAAGTTATAACCTCTCCATAAAATAAATAAATGTCAACAAAGCCGTTAGTAAATAACTGTGTGCAGGAGGGAAAAGCATAAAACGAGTAAACAAATGTGAAGATTTAGGTGGAAATTTTAATAATCATCATGAAAAATATTTAAATAAAAGTATTATTTTACACTGAAATCTTTACAGTGATTTACTAGTAGATACATTTACAATATCAATCTCATCAGTTGTCAGACTCTTGATTTCTCAAACTAAAACTTGTAAAAACTTTTAAATAAAACATTATATTCAAGGTTAACAAAGGTTATATTGATCAATTAAACTCATTCTCCCATTAAAATCAAGGCTGTCTGTATTGCACAATAAATCTCTTATTAACACCATGTCCATGTTGATTAAAATGGGAGGTTTTACTTTGATCACTCAGCATCACTTGTTTGCAGTGTGTATTGAGTGTAACAGCATCTACATTGCAGTCAATATCTAGTGAATCAACAACGATTACAAACTGATCATTTTCTGCGCTCAATTTCAAGAACCATTACCTATAAAACCAGAGAGTGAAAGACGACACATGACAGTGTGATGCTGTGTGTGTCTGTGTCTTCAGTCTCTGTTGATTGTGTGACTGTGACGTCTCTGTAGCGGCTCCTTATTCACCATCAGCTGATCCTGAGGAAACTGGACTGACGTCTCAATACTGAGAGTCCTACAATAAAACACACAGACAGTCACATATGAGACATTACTGCTGTCACATCACATCAGCAGATCCAGCTCAGAAACAACACAGTATATTCATATTACAGCCAGAGATATGAATGAACACTTGATCATAGATTAACTAATAACAGTAAATGATCAACAACTCTCTCTTTATCACTTACACACAGAGACACTGGAAGAGGTGGACATATTATATATTTATATATATATATTCATAGATCAGTCACATCACAGAATTAATCTTTTTTTAAATAGTTTAAAGCACAGATACTGAAGTGGAGCTGAATTTTTATCTTATATTCTCCAATTACACACATATGAGGCCTGTTACTGAACTTTAAAGATTCAAGCTAAAAGACACTCACAATAGTATAATGTTTCCAGTTTATAATGTGGATCATCCTTCAGATCAGAGAGTAACTTCACTCCTAAATCTCCTAGTTTATTCCTAGACACATCCAGTTTTCTCAGGTGTGAGGGGTTTGATCTCAGAGCTGAAGCCAGAGCAGCACAACCTTCATCTGTGATGCGACACTTGTTCAACCTGTAGAGAACAATGATACAGTTTGAATTGTAGTTTAAGTGTGAGTAGTTTGTTATTGACTCTAGTCTCAGAGCAGGAGAGGAGATATAATGACAAGCATTGCCACAAACTGCTGCTGACAGAATGAGATTTCTGCATGTTGATGCTCAATGCTGCTGTTTGAAACTGTCATGTGCTTCAGGACTGAACAGACACACAGAGCTGATGTGAGATATTGTTTCATAGTGATATAAGGACGGATCTGTCTGGAGAAACAGTCCCTTGCACTTCTAATAAATACCTACATGAGGCCATTTGCTTCACAGGAGCCACGCATTCCCCATTACATCTCATTTATTAACTCTTGCGATCAAACAACTCCTTGTGTCATGTTTGGTCTCATCTGGCAGCTTATAAACTGAATAGAAATAATTAAATCACAGATTAGTATCTGAGCATTCTGGTTAAATTTTTATAACATATATGAGCTCATGGGATCTTAGAACAAGTAGAAAATAAGAAGAAAATAAACTAACACAGAGATGGGCAGGTGAAGGTGTATTAATCAAACTAGCAGAAGCAACTGAAGCTCCAGTAAATATTTGGTGGGTCAAAAACAGGAGCAGCAGGTCATGTGATGCAGAGATGGAAACTTGAGTTTGCGACTTGGGACTCATATCAAACTTAAAGGTGCAATAGGTGATTGTCTTCAGAAACATTTTTTTGTAATGCTGGTTGAAAGTCTCTTCACATCCCGATAGCAATCATTAAGTTAAATGGTCTAAATGTGTTTATATGTATTTATATATTCTGTGGAAGGCGTAGGACCAAGAAATGTTCGTCCAATCAAAACGCTCGTTCCCAGCATTTTTATTGACTTCCTACCTGCCTGCCAACATATGTATTTGCATACCTCTGCACACCCGGTTCTCACAGACAGATACGTCATCAGCGCGTCCACGTACGCTACGCAGACAGAGCAAAAATGGCAGGCAAACATCAACAACATGATATTCTTTCCTGGTATTGTAGTACCTTTACTAACTGTACAACGTTTTCACACCGGTGAATAACACATGATGTATGTAGTAATATTGTCTCTGGTCGTCTGGTCTGTTCAATTTGCAGGGAGGGTGGAACGTTCGCTTTCAGAGCTATCAGGCTAAAGTTAGCATTTTCCAAGATCTCCTACTGCACCTTTAAGTTGCAAAGGACAAAAAAAAAAAAAAAAAAAAAAAAAAAAAAAAAAAAAAAAAAAAATTGCGTTTGACTTGTCTTGGAGTCATTTTGGTATTCTTGGCATTCCCAATTATGTTCTCTCTTTACCAGCATCAAACAGTACATGAATGATCTTGGACTTAGTGATAGCTGGAGACTAAACAATCCCACAACAAGAGACTATACATAATTTTCATCACCACATAAATCATATTCACGTATAGATTTCTTCCTTACAAGCAATTCAATTATTCCAGACAATACAGACACAAAACTCAGTCCAATTATTCAGACCATGCACAAATCATGCTAATGCTCAAAAATATAAATCATGTTAAAATCCCACAAAGATGGAGAATAAATATACTACAATATAAAGACTTCAATGAATACATTAAAAGAGAGTGGGCATCATTCCTAGAAATAAATGATACACCTGACACATCTGCATCAACACTTTGGGAAACCGCTGAAGTAGTCTTGAGAGGAAAAATAATACCATATTCTACATTTAAACATAAGACAAATCAGAAACAAGAAGAATTAAAAAAAATAAAGTAAAAATATTAAACAACACATACTCCCAAAAAAATCATTGACAGAAATCATCAAACTTATTAATGACTTCTCAAACATATCTGATTATTCCATAAATTGGAATGAATCAATAATACTCCCAGACTTTGAAATCAACAGGATAAAGAATAATCAATTTAAGATAGGCAATATTACATACTTAGTAATACACTTCTCTTCAAATATAGCAGATCTGTTTGATCTCAAATTCACCCCGCCATTAAAAACAAGAGAAAATAATCTAAAGCGATGGATGAACCTGCCACTATCAATTATTGGTAGAATAGCTATAATCAAAATGTCTGTACTACCAAAAACAAATGATCTCTTCACAATGATTCTGACACAACCCACTAAAAATGGTTCAATACATTAGACAGCATAATAAATTTCTACTGGAAAAATCAGAAACCCAGAATTGCACTACGATCGTTACAAAAACCTAAAGAGCAAGGAGGACTATCAGCACCTGATTTTCAGTACTACTATCTTTCAGCACAGTCACAGCACTTAAACAAATGGATAATAATGATCACCATCATAACCAATGGCTATATAACTAGAGAACAAACAGCATGCAAGTAAATATCCGACCTGCAATGCTTTAGTAATACCATTAAAACATAGTCTATTCCTAAACACTGCAATCCAGACAATTTTGTTTACAATTGCAATTTATTTTTAAAGTTTCAAAACTTAATTTTGAAACAAATATATATATACACAGGTGCATCTCAATAAATTAGAATGTCGTGAAAAGTTCATTTATTTCAGTAATTCAACTCAAATTGTGAAACTCGTGTATTAAATAAATTCAGTGCACACAGACTGAAGTAGTTTAAGTCTTTGGTTCTTTTAATTGTGATGATTTTGGCTCACATTTAACAAAAACCCACCAATTCACTATCTCAACAAATTAGAATATGGTGACATGCCAATCAGCTAATTAACTCAAAACACCTGCAAAGGTTTCCTGAGCCTTCAAAATGGTCTCTCAGTTTGGTTCACTAGCCTACACAATCATGGAGAAGACTGCTGATCTGACAGTTGTCCAGAAGACAATCATTGACACCCTTCACAAGGAGGGTAAGCCACAAACATCCATTGCCAAAGAAGCTGGCTGTTCACAGAGTGCTGTATCCAAGCATGTTAACAGAAAGTTGAGTGGAAGGAAAAAGTGTGGAAGAAAAAGACGCACAACCAACCGAGAGTACCGCAGCCTTATGGGGATTGTCAAGCAAAATCGATTCAAGAATTTGGGTGAACTTCACAAGGAATGGACTGAGGCTGGGGTCAAGGTATCAAGAGCCACCACACACAGACGTGTCAAGGAATTTGTTAAGCCACTCCTGAACCACAGACAACGTCAGAGGCGTCTTACCTGGGCTAAGGAGAAGAAGAACTGGACTGTTGCCCAGTGGTCCAAAGTCCTCTTTTCAGATGAGAGCAAGTTTTGTATTTCATTTGGAAACCAAGGTCCTAGAGTCTGGAGGAAGGGTGGAGAAGCTCATAGCCCAAGTTGCTTGAAGTCCAGTGTTAAGTTTCCACAGTCTGTGATGATTTGGGGTGGAATGTCATCTGCTGGTGTTGGTCCATTGTGTTTTTTGAAAACCAAAGTCACTGCACCTGTTTACCAAGAAATTTTGGAGCACTTCATGCTTCCTTCTGCTGACCAGCTTTTTAAAATTCTGATTTCATTTTCCAGCAGGATTTGGCACCTGCCCACACTGCCAAAAGCACCAAAAGTTGGTTAAATGACCATGGTGTTGGTGTGCTTGACTGGCCAGCAAACTCACCAGACCTTGACAGTACCCCACCAGAGATTCTCTATGGGGTACTGTCAAGAGGAAAATGAGAAACAAGAGACCAAAAAATGAAGATGAGCTGAAGGCCACTGTCAAAGAAACCTGGGCTTCCATACCACCTCAGCAGTGCCACAAACTGATATTACCTCCATGCCACGCCGAATTGAGGCAGTAATTAAAGCAAAAGGAGCCCCTACCAAGTATTGAGTACATATACAGTAAATGAACATACTTTCCAGAAGGCCAACAATTCACTAAAAAATGTTTTTTTTAAATTTTTTTTTTTTATTGGTCTTATGAAGTATTCTAATTTGTTGAGATGGTGAATTGGTGGGTTTTTGTTAAATGTGAGCCAAAATCATCACAATTAAAAGAACCAAAGACTTAAACTACTTCAGTCTGTGTGCACTGAATCTATTTAATACACGAGTTTCACAATTTGAGTTGAATTACTGAAATAAATGAACTTTTCCACGACATTCTAATTTATTGAGATGCACCTGTATTAGGGCTGTTAATCGATTAAAATATTTAATCGCAATTAATCACATGACTGTCATGAGTCAACTCGCGATTAATCACAATTTAATCGCACATTTTTATCTGTTCTAAATGTACCTTAAATTAATACTTTTCAAGTTTTTAACACTCTAATTGACATGGGCATGGACAGATATGGATGCTTTATACAATATATGTTTATTATTAGTGAAACCATAGTTAATCTAGAGCATGAAGACTGGACATGTTTCAAAGGTCATAGATGTTTTTCAAAGAACTTGTTCATGTCTATTACACACATGAAAAAAGAACATAGAAATACCAGGTTCCCATTACTTCTCTTTATTTGCACTGAGCAATTGATTTAGACAAGCCTGTTTACATTTTCATACTACAGGGCAGCTCACTTCTTCTGAACATGCTAAATGTACATTTATTATTTATTATTACATTTGTTTGCCTCTCTGTGCCCACATACTGTATTTTGATGCAGCTAAATTCTCAATAAGACTGTTTTCATTGATATATTTTGTAGCAAATTAGCTCGAAAGGGGAATATTTATAATTAATTATAACTGGTTATAATTAATAATAAATATTTAGATTAGATATTAGAATTAACTGTAGCAGAATCGACATTACAATTATTTGATCTGTCCGTCCACCGAGCAGACAATATAATTATTTATCAGTTCTAGGAAAGATTATTTTCCTGGCCAAGGAACAATAGCCTTCCTACTTACTAGCAGTAGTTTAGCATGTAGCAAGGAGCAACATTCAGTGACCTCGAATTGTGAGCAGCACACAGAGACAATCAATTTGTGAATATAAGAGATTTAATAAATGTAACTATAGCTAACATACAACTAAATTAAGCAAAACACATATACAGAATGAAGGAAAGCAAGGAAGAGATAGAGAAGAGCAAAAGAATGGCAGTATTTCACAAAAATTAACCACAACCTAATGAGAATTGTCAGAGAATTCAAAAATCACCTTAAACAGGGGCTCAAACTTAAAACACACATCTAAATAGTTGTAAACAGTTACTTGCATTGACTTTTTGCTGCTGAACAAGAATCCTGATGTGATAGACGATGAATCCTTTAGGAGTGAGCTGAAGTTTTTTCCTCTGGTTCTTGAAGAAAGGAAAGTCCACAGCGGATCGACAAAAGTTATTTGAAGGTGAAATTACCAGAAGGTTAAACTCAAGAGGAGAGTTTTGGAGCGTGTCCGTCTCAAGAACAGTTCCTGAGCATCGATTAGTCTGAGTTCGGAACTTTTGATAGTTCATAGCCGCACCCATTTTGTGGGTGGAGGGGCCAATCAGAGGCATGCATTTTGAGTGGGAGAAACCTTCTTGGTCTCCGTTTATGGCCCATTTGCATTTTTATTGCTAGTCTGAAAGTTGGTACAGTTTTAATTCAAAACATAGTAAGAATTGTTTGAGGCAATTCACGATCACATAGTGTACATCGTGTGAGAAATAAAGAGAAGATCATTTTGATACCAAGAAGGTAACCTCCAGATGATATTAAAGCAGAGATATACTCATACACTTGAATATAGGCATTTAAAGTCTAACTAATACAAGTAAAGGGTTTTAACTAGGTTAATATAATAGGGGAATATACATACAACACATGCATATAGCAGATACATTTATAACTGCTTAATTATGGCCTAAATAAAGAAAATGTCTTTAGGTGTGTGTGTGTGTGTGTGTGTGTGTTGTGTATTGGCAATTGTGGAGACAGACAACTGGTCTGGTGCCTGGCACGGGGGCCATTCCCCCCTCTTTGGAATGTGTTTGAAGTTTGATAGGGACACCATAGAGGTGACCTGCTTAGCATCTTTTTGATAGTGGGGAAAAACCATTGGCAATTTAGCACCCATATAAATGTAAATGGTGAGGCCAGATTTGTAATTTATATGCAAATGTCAAAAGGCTAAAAGGGTCTCTCTTAAGGCATAAAGTGTAAACAGCCATCAATGATCCTAAGCAGATGCTACAATTTTTTTTCACAGATATATTTTCTGTTGTCAGATAACGGAATGAACATGAAAGTGTGACCAAAACGCGACCCATTAAGACTTACATAACCAGCTCTGCCTTACAAGATGTTAATCTGCACAAAAATCCTGATTTATAATCGAGCCGTCGTCTGATAAAATCAAATAGCCTAAACATAAGATAAAGACAATAGCTGTTCTGTGATTTCGGCTATACTTGCATGTAAAATTAGAGAAGCAACATAATATCGGTTTTAAAGCAGCACTATGTAACTTTTGGCGCTCTGGCGGTTAATAAACAGAACTGCATGCATCCCGCGGAAGAACATTCTAACCGGAAATACTTCTCTAAGTTTATGTCTATGGCGATTCACGCAGGTAGGTGTTACTCCGCAGCGGTGACAACCCGACCGGGCTACAATAGTCCAAAAATAAGCACTTATTATAAGTGTACCGTAGTGATTCGGGATAAGACAAAAACGCGGTTTAGAAGATGAATTCATGATGTACTCACTCATTATATGCATTTTGCAAATTCTGAACACAGAAAAAGTTACGTGCTGAACAGAGCAGACGCAGAGAGAGAGAGAGAGAGAGAGAGAGAGAGAGAGAGAGAGAGAGAGAGACAGACAGAGAGAGGTGTGTGCACAGCGGGAAAGAGACCTCGCGCTTGTGCAATGTACAGTACCGGCTAGTCTCAGAAACTAAGTAAGGTTTGGGCAAAAACTAAAGATTGGTCGCTAGGCTCTTTTTGAAAAAAATAAAAATAAAGTTGCTAAAGGGGTCTGAAAAGTTGTTAAGTTGGCAACACTGAGAGCATCTCCATCCATTTCTCCAACCACGGGTTAGGCCACATACAACTCAAACAGAAAATGCGCGCTGCGTTAATCGCGCGTTAATAAAATTAGTGCCGTTAAAATGAATTTGCGTTAACGCATTATTAACGCGTTAATTTTGACAGCCCTAATATATATATATATATATATATATATATATATATATGCATTTAAATTAAATTTTAATTTAATTTAATTTAAAATTATTTACGTTAGACTATTGACTAACATGATTGACGTGAAGTTTGTTAATGAATCATCACCATTTTGTCTCGCTCCATCCTACCATGATCTGGGAATTTCCCCACAGTCAGCGAACAGAGAACAACATGAGGGTGAATAATTAATGACAGAATTTTCATTTTTGGGTGAACTATCCCTTTAACCCATTTGCTGGGTTGTTTTTTGACAATGCTGGGTCAGTCAACCAGAAAGTGAAGGTTTTTCATTTTAAATAATAAAAATGCACTTTAAAATTTGTTATATATAATTAAGACATGAACATATTTATTTATTTATTAAATGGCAAGTTAGTATTTTACAATCATAAAACACTCTAAAACATTTAGTAATATTTTAGTACATGACAAGAGCAGCGACATTAGCCAATGGGAATCTGTGGGAAGAAAACTGCTATCAGTAGTAGGGTGACCATTCGTCCTCTTTTTCCCGTACATGTCCTCATTTTGGACCTAAAAAAAGCATCTGGCCGGGATTTCAAAATTACCCAAAATGTATGGGATTCGGCTTTTGCTTTCTACAGTCGCCATTCATTGTGTGCATTTTTGTATTAGAGCCCTGCGCAGGACTGTTTTCTTAATCCCACTCCCGCTGAATTTTTGACCATTAGGTACCACCCACTTCCGCAATGTGTGTGTTCCGCTCCCACGATTTTTGTGTCCAGTCCCGCCCACTCCTGCAAACATTCTAATATTGCATATAATTTTCACGCATCAGGGAGCAGCTATCAATATACTCATCTTACAAGATCAGATATTTGTCAATGAGCTCAGGATCTGTTGAGCAGCAAATCCTTCATCATGGTCTGTCAGTCATCTCTCCTTACTCTCCACCCGTGATCAGTCAAATCTGACTCCTGCAGCTCGTGTTGGATGCAGGGTTGTCAAGTCCGCTTTTTTCCATAGAATTGGGCTACTTTTAAACTGTTGGCATAGGTTGATTTTCCCCCGTGGGTTAAAGGTTTGAAATATTGCAAAAATTGCATTTGACTTAAATGCTTGTATTGAAACGTTTTACATTCTACCTGCTAGATGTTAAATTTTGTGAAGGATGGCCACTGGTAGGAAATATTTTAGCTGTGTTTATGATCAATCTTCATGACTGTAAAATATGTATTGTAGGTATGGAAATTACACATTTTGAGTTTTGATATTTGGGATATGGCATTGCACTACTTTGGGGGCTACTTTAACCCCCCCAACAGGCTGAACCTAGCATTTTTTGGAGTGTATGTATAGGTAAAAGGATGTTAAAGAACTGAATACCCTAAAACACTCAACACCCCCAAATTACATTACACAAGTTTTTTTTTTTCCCTTTCGCTTTTTTCTGTTTTTTTTTTTGTGTGTTTTGTTCTATGTCAGCTAATATGTGTATTTTGTACAGTCTTTGCGTGTTTATACTACTTGATCTTGCAATCAAAAAAACAACTTCAAGCATCAAATTTTTCTACTCATTCATCATTCATTCATTCATTCCTTACCAATGTGCTGCAGCAGCAAATATCTCAACAACTCATCTCTAAACACAGTCAGCATTTTTATATACACGTATCGTGATGCATCTGAAGATCGCAGTTGATCCATGATGCATGTGGACCAGGCCCCACGGTTCGGCACGCATGTGATTCGTGGATTAATTGCAAAATTTAACCATCATGGAGTGAAAGTTGATAATTTATACATGTTTTGTCTTGCCATTTTACACATTCAAGCGATTTTAAACCATGCCATCGCAAGAAAGAGGTGAAATAACTTGCGTGCTGATTCCTGCGTGCACAGTCGCACACCCGAAGCGCGTGCACACACAGAGGCACCTTTTTGACAGCGTGTGAACACAGAGTTCAGTCCTTGGTCCTCTTTTCCATGTACTTGAGCTTGAACAAACACATACACTCCAAATTATGTCAAAATACCCGGCAATCATTCTCGTAAACAAAGTCATTTTGTATTAAGTGAACAAAAACAGCTGAGAAAGAAATCGGATGTGCATCGTTATATTGGATCCATGCATTCGGTCTTAAATGGACAGCAGCCAATAAAAACCTTCTGCTGTCTGTGTTCTTAGTGTTAATTACACAATAGGGGTGTCGCGATATACCGGTATTGATGATAACCGTGATATTCAAAGCTTCGATTATCGATATTGTGTTAATTTAGTATGTGACGATATACCGGTATTGGTGATAACCGCAATATTTAAAATGAACAGGACTCTTAGGATAACACGACATGTAAATACTCCAGCGCCAGTACCTGGTTGACCTCCAGGTGGCAGTATTGCACCTTAACCCTGACACCTGTCAAACAAGAAGACGACGCAGTGCATGCAGCTACTCCGAGAAGAGCCATATTCAGTTATACAGAGTAAGTTGCGATTATTTTATTAGTCATAGAATGGGAAATGTTACATTAACCTGTTAACAGAGGTTTTCTGTGTTCATATATTTAAGTAAAGGGTGATTATTTTAATAAGTACTGCGTTTTCTTTACTCGTCTTATTTTTGTATTTGCAATCAATACGGCCTGTGCATAGAAGCACTTTATTTCTTTGTTCAAATCTATTGGTCGCAGTGCTATGCACTTAATGCCTCATCTGCGCACATTAAAACAGAATTAGCAGCGCTCTTACCAAGTACATGACTTCAGTGGCGCCGACGCAACTATAGGTTAAAGAACTTAAAACGGGTACACAAGTTAAAGTATTAGTTTAGATGTTAATATGGCAACACTTTACAATAAGGTTCATTAGTTAACATTAGTTCATTACAATAGTTAACATGAACTAAGAATGAACAATACTTCTACAGCATTTATTCATCTTAGTTCATGTTAATTTCAGCATTTACTAATGCATTATTAAAATCACAAGTTGTGTTTGTAAACATTAATGCACTGTGAACTAACATGAACAATGAACGTCTGTATTTTTATTAACTAACTTTAACAAAGATTAATAAATTGTGTAATATGTATCGTTCATTGTTTGTTCATGTTAGTTAATACATTAACTAATGTTAACAAATGACAACTTATTGTAAAGTGTTACTATTAATATTTATTCATCATACTGTTGAACTTGACAGTATTTTCTCTCGTTATTTCATAGGAGCTCCAAAGAAGACAGAGAAAGCCAGAGTCTTGTGCTCTGTGTTTATCAGTATCTTTATGTTCGTTGGGTGAAAAAGAAAAACTCAATAAACAAAGTAAAAAATAATTTGACTGATGTCTTTTTCCCCCCAAGGTTTCTATAGATATCGCGATATATCGATATCGTGAATTCTTTTGGCCACAATAACCGTGATATGAAAAATCTAATATCGTGACAGCCCTATTACACAACAAAACATCTTTAACCCCCTGGGGTCAAAGCCCGCACCAGTGCGGTCTGTCTCGTATTTTCTTGGTGACCACGAAAATAACTAAAAATACTGTGATTTTTGATCGTACAAATAAGAATAATGTATCGTTTGAAACTGCAAAGGGTCTACTTTTATTTGTGTATAGTCATAATAACAACAAAACAATGTGCTTTTGTAAAATAAAGAAAATGTACAGGGTGTGCTCTCTGCCGTCTCGGTCTCTGTCACCTCTCTTCACAGACATGCAAATAAAACAACATGTATCTCCGCGAATACTCTCCTCAAAGACATGAGAAATATATGTATAGAAAGCTTGAAATGTGCACTTTAAAATGAAGTCACGTACAAAACAAATATTCTCTGATAAAGTAATCCATATGAAACCAACGCATTGTCCAGTTTTTCCCATCTCAACTCATTATCTCTAATGTGATCCCGCCTACAAGCCGGTCACGCTTTTCAAATTCTAAACATACACGTGAGACGCGCCACATGTAAACGCCCACATCACCGTAAACAAACGTGAAAAGTTTTGTCACATGTGTGTTCCCGTTTAGTTCCGTTTTGCCCTTATTTGGTTTGTTTCCTGTAATTAGTTAATTATCATTCAGTCTATTCACCTGTTTTGTATTAATCATCTTGTTTGCTCCTTTATTTCCGTTCCTTTATAAGTCCTGTGTTTTCGTCTGCTGTTACATGTCATTTAGATGTTTTTACCTTGGTTCCTGTGATATTCCTTGCCTTGAGTCATTAAAGGACTGTATTATTGAAGTTGATCTCCACGTCTTCTTGTTCCGTGCTTGGTGCACCGTGACAAGTTTATTCCGGCTACTTTTTGTTTCTGGAAGAAGACGCGCTGAGAGGAATAACCCAGAATTTACCTCAGAAGAACAACACAACGCGATGCGTTACGCAGCTAGATCCAGTGAAAGATATCATTCTGATGAGTAGCCTAAGATTACTTGCATCTGTTGTTATTGTGTTATTGTGACATAACTTGTACACATTTTACCAGTTAGACTTTTCCCAAACTATAATTCCTGACTACATGTATGAAATATGTGTAATTTCATTGTCTAAATGTTTTACAGCGCCAGGATGTTTGTTTAATATGTTATATAAAACCACAAGATATAATGTTTGGCACAAAGGTGTGTTACTGTTCATGTCCGTGTTCAGCAGTGTTGGGCACGTTACTTTAAAAAAGTAATTAGTTATAGTTAATAGTTACTTATTACAAATAGTAACTGAGTTAGTAACTGAGTTACTTCATTATAAAAGTAACTAATTATCAGGGAAAGTAAAACTAATTTTTTTTTTTTCCTAATATGTCAGATAATTTGGATGTCCCCGATATTAAATATGTTAAATGAATGAAACGGACACTAAATACAATAAATAATTATTATAAAACATTGTACACTAATCTACACTATTTAATGTTTCTGTGGGGCAATGTGAGAGACACCTATCAAATTCAATATATTATTGTAAATATTATCAACCCTCTATGGACAACTTGGCAATAGAATCGTCATTGGCTAGTAAATTTTTTAGTTTACTCACCAGACTAATATTAATTATTTGGTACAGGTTACTATTATAAGCTTATGTTTGTAAAATGGCACAGTTTTTTTTTTTTTTTTTTTTTTTTTTTTTAATATCTGACCCTAATCAGTCAATCAAGCATTCTAATATGATATTATGATAATTTAGCATTATATGATGATAGAACTTGATAGTAAATGATGATAGTAATTAGAATAACCATGTATGAATGCATATTTGTCATGTTGACTTAACTTAGGACTGGTCGTGGTGCTTAAGATATTGTTTGTCATTTAGTGTTTCTATAAAAAAGGGAGAAAAAACTAAAAATAATAATGATAAGATAACAAAACTTCTACAAATTCTACTACTAACAACAATAAAAAACGCACTAAGGATTAATGAGCTGCTGGGTTCATGAATATTAATCACGTTATCTGCGTTCGCTGGAATTGATTTGCTGAAATCAAAGCAGGGATAATAATAGGTGAGCGCCAGTCAATGAAATTGTCGTTTGCGCATTAGTTCCGCCCACTACCAGAGAAACTGGCAGTTCTTAAAAGCTGACGAATTCCAAAGGAACTCCGTTATTTTGACAGGAAAATACAACAAAGAATATTGTTTACATGTAGTGCTTCAATTCTGCATGTTATGTAAGACTCACTCGCTCTGTATCTTTGCGTGTGTGAGACAAAGCGACGGCGAGTCGTGCACCTTCACACTAGAGTTTACGGTACGTCAAATACAGCTACACTGCACATCCATTTTCAGGGGTGTCAAACTCAATTCCTGGAGGGCTGGAGCCCTGCAGAGTTTAGATTTAACCCTAATTAAACATACCTGATCCAAATAATCAAGTCCTTCAGGCTTATTTGAAAACTACATGGTATGCGTGTTGGAGCAGGGTTGGAACGAAACTCTGCAGGGCTCCAGCCCTCCAGGAATTGAATTTGACACCCCTGATTTAGATGAACTGAAAAATAAAATTATAATAATATTATAATAAATTATAGTAACGCCGCATTTTATTATCAGTAACGGTAACGGCGTTGTAACGGGGGAAAGAGTAATTCGTTTGATTACTCGTTACTGAAAAAAATAACGCCGTTAGTAAAAGAAAAAGAAAGAAAAAAAAAACAGGAGAGATGGTATCTTAACCCGCTGCGCTTAGTCACAGCCAATACAGCATCATCTTTTCTAGATTTGCCAAAATGTAGGCTACTAAACAAAAGAAAAAAAATCTATTAATGCTTTAAATACATTAAAGTATTTTTTAAAGATATTTAAAAATGTTTGCTGCACTGTTAAAAAAAACAAAAAACAAAAAAACGCTACTTCTATAAAATTGCGTTTTGAGGAAAAAAACAGGCTAAGTCGCGTTGCAGGGTTATTACATTCAGAAATGATGTAGGCTAAAATGCTGGTGAATCAAAATGTTTACAAACATTATAAACACAGTTATTAGTTTCTCTTCACAACAAATCCTCTAAACTTAAGGCTATAGCCTATAGGCTATAAAAACGTCAATCCAAAAACAAATTAATTTAAGGTGAAACTGATGCCTACCTCTCTCATTCAGCACGAATCCAAATGTTTCCATATTCGTGACGTATCTGGATGCTAAACTATTATTTATTATAGGCTTTGTACTTTCATCGACTTAAAGCCTGGTACACACCAAGCCGACGCCGACGGACTAGTGGCGACGAAAGCAGACTGCGGGGGTCGGCTCACGTTGGCAGCGTCTGGGTCCAAAGTTGCCCCGACACACCAAGCCGACGCCAAGTAGCACGTCCGTTCTGCGCCTGATTGTGCACTGGTTCGCCAGATGAACAGCCAATCAGAGTGATTAGATGGCCCGACTGACCGACGAACTCAGACGCCGATTCAACATGTCGAATCGGCCGAAAAAAAGCAGACAAGGACCAACTTCAGCCGACGGTGCGGAACACACTGAGAAAACTGCCTGACGGCCGACCGTCGGCTTGGTGTGTACCGGGCTTAAAACATCATCCTTCACATCGGCTATATCAGCACAGTGAGGCGGTGGTCACGCTGAACGCAACAGATTGGACAACGGAGCACTGTAACATTTAATACGTTTTTTTTAACTGTATTTTATTTTGATAATTAACAGGCTGCAATGTCGCAAAAATATGTTGTGTCTGTGTGCGCATGGGGCACCGGCGCGATATGGCCATACCAATGCTTGTTGGTTATACAGATACAAGACATCATTCAAAACAGTCAAGCTTTTGCAAATCAAAACTGTAAAATATATAAAACTGTAAAACTTTTGCAAAATAAATAAAACGTCTCAGGTTACGCATGTAACCATGGTTCCCTGAGAATAGGGAAAGCCTTCAGCGTGGCTGGTGTCTGAAGCATGAATGAAAAAATGACAATGAACTTCACATTGGCAGGCGGCAGCCTATGACATAAACAATAAAGCAACTGCAGGTATAAAAGAGCACCTGTGGAACCATGGGAACCAGGTTACATGCGTAACCTGAGACATTCCCTTTCAAAAGGGATCTCGACGCTGCATCCTCCAGAGGGCGCTAGGGGAACAGTATACCAACGCCGCCATGCTGAGGGATGAGTGCCCAAATAACTGGATTCCCTAAGTCAAAGACTCACAGGAACATCATCCCTGCCCCAGCAAAATCGCCGTGGCCAGGGCCCGAGCCAAAAAACCTCCTACAGGCAAGCTCAAATCTCGCAAACGTCATAGACTAGCTCACCCACCAAAGTATGGAACTCTAAGAGTATAGGTCTCAGCAAAACGACTCTCTAGAACGAGAGGAGACCTCACTACACTCAACACTGGAGACAGTTAGTGAGACTCCGAAGAAAGAGCCTACACATTAATACTGCCTAAGCGGAGCTCTGGAGAGCGGAGGCTTCAGCAGAAGGACTCTCTTGAGAGGAAGCCTAACAACACTCAGTCCTAGTTGAGGAGCTCTTAAGAGTGGAGGTCTCAACATAATGACTCTCTAAAACGAGAGGAGACCGGACTACACTCAGTGTTAGAGACAGTTAGCGAGGCTCAGAAGAAAGAGCCTACACATTAATACTGCCTAAGCAGAGCTCTGGAGAGTGGAGGCTTCAGCAGAATGACTCATTAAATTGAGAGGAAGCCTAACAACACTCAATCCTGGTAGGGGAACTCTTAAGAGTGGAGGTCTCAGCATAACGACTCTCTAAGACGAGAGGAGACCTAGCTACACTCACCGCCAGAGGCAGTTAGTAAGGCTCAAAAAGAAAGAACCTACATACTCATATTACTGCCAAAGACAGATTTCTGAAGAGTGGAGGCTTCAGCAGGATGACTCTCTTAAACGAGAGGAAGCCTAACAACACTCAGTCCTAGTTGAAGAGCTCAAAAGTGGAGGTCTCAGCATAACGACTCTCTAAAACGAGAGGAGACCTGACTACACTCAGCACTAGAGACAGTTAGTGAGGCTCCAAAGAGCCTGCACATTAATACTGCCTAAGTGGAGCTCTGGAGAGCGGAGGCTTCAGCAGAATGACTCTCTTAAATGAGAGGAAGCCTAACAACACTCAGCCCTGGTTGATGAGTGGAGGTCTCAGCATAACTACTCCCTAAAACAAGAAAAAGGAAAGGACATGATGTGTGGCCAAGTATGGTGACCCTTGGCCATACATTTGTGCTCTGCATTTAACCCATCCAAGTGCACACACACAGTGAGTAGTGAACACACACACACACCGGAGCAGTGGGCAGCCATTTATGCTGTGGAGCAGTTGGGAGTTCGGTGCCTTGTTCAAGGGTCTCACCTCACTCGTGGTATTGAGGGTGGAGAGAGCGCTGGACATTCACTCCCCCCACCTACAATCTCTGCTGGACCTGAGACTCGAACCCGCGACCTTTGGGTTACAAGTCCGACTCTCTATCCATTAGGCCACGACTGCCCCTAGAGGAGACCTAGCCACACTCAACACCCGAGACAGTTAGTGAAGCTCACGATAGAGCCTATATACTAATTGTACTGCCTAAGCGGAGCTCTAGGGAACTGCAATCTAAGCATAGCGACCCTCAAAGGGAGGTGAGTGCTACCAGGCTCAAGAACAGCTGATCAGGGAGGCTCACAGAGGGCCTCACAACCCGACATAACTGCAACAAAAAATTCTAGGGAGCAGAGTGCTCAGCATAACTCTCTTAGTTGAGAGGAGCACAAACCATGCTCAACCTAAAAAGTACAATCGATATCACATTACACAGTTCCTATTCTGAAAAAACAAATAGAAACAAAAAGGAATTCTGAAAGAGAGAGCAATCCTTGTGAGATTCCTTCCATGCCCCGCCTACAATCCCTGTGATTAGTCTTTCTAACTGCCTCGGCAGCTGCGAGACCCAAAACACGGGTGGGAGGCGTTCAATTCTCAACCTTTTTATAGAGAATCAAGCATATGAGGCATTCTCAACGCGATCGCATCTCGCAGCATGCATTTAGCTCCCCTGAGAGCCAAACACACTTTGTTCAAACACCAAATTCTTTCAAGAATCAGGAGATAACAGAAACTGCCGAGAATACATAGCATTAAGCTTGTTCAACTCCCTCAAGAGGCGAACATGCTCATGCAAACGCTGACTAAAACTCGAGTAAAGGCAGGCTTTACCTCTGCCAGTAGTAGCCCAGCGAATGCAAACAATGAGCGCATCCTTTTCTCTCGTGAGTCAAACGCGTGTGCTTCCGTACTCAAGGGCTTGAAGACAAAGTAGTGGATGACATATTCCACAGGTGCTCTTTTATACCCGTAGTCACTTTATTGTTTACATCATAGGCTGCCGCCTGCCAATGTCAAGTTCATTGTCGTTTTTTTCATTCATGCTTCAGACACCAGCCACGCTGAAGCGTTCCCCTAGCGCCCTCTAGAGCAGTGGTTCGCAACCACGTTCCTGGAGACCCCCCAACACTGCACATTTTGCATCTCTCCTTTGTCTGACACACCCAATTCAGGTCTTGGAGTCTCTACTAATGAGCTGATGATCTGAATCAGGTGTGTTTGATTAAGGTGACATGGAAAACATGCAGTGTTGGGGGGCCTCCAGGAACATGGTTGGGAACCACTGCTCTAGAGGACACAGCGTGGAGTTCCCTTTCGAAAGGGAAATACTTTCTGCCGTCTTGTTTTCCTTTCCGAGAACTTTGTAACGCGTCACAATGAACCGTAGGCCTAACTCAGCACAATTTTTTTTTCTTTCGTTTAGTTAATCTGTCAATTATTTAAGTGAAATATATTTAGTGTATAGTCATATATATTCCTTTTTATGTACGCCTATAGTTTTATTCTGTTTTCTCTGTTCACAGAAGCGCTGCAGATGCGTAAGATCTGTTGACTCCATCTTACACTATCTTCGGATAAACTCTAACGCCGGTGCACTGCCATTGCGACTTACCTATGAAGAGTTCACAGCTGAGCGCAGGCATTTCACTCATTGGATGCGTCAGCGTCACATTTGCATAGTCAGTACTACTTGAATTCCTGATTGGTTGAGAGCAAATTTCAAATATTAAATGGATCAATAATATAACGTTATTAACCGGTTAATGGCCATTTCAAATTTTCGATTCTGTTCGGAACTATAAAATTTGATTTAGTTTCTGTTTCTAGTTCTGTTCCAGTCAAAATTTTGTTTGTTTCCGGTTTTCATTTTCGTTCCTTGAACCGGTTCAGAGCCCTGATTCTGATGGCCCATTAGGGGAGGCCCTTTGTCTCTCAGGTGTGAATCACTAAATATTCATGGACATTGTCACTCCCTCGCATACGGACATTCTATCACAAATCACATTTTACAAAAAGTTAAATCAATACATTGTTTTCTGTGGAGGAGTGAACAGGATGATTTTTAAATCATTTTGTAGGAAAAAAAAAACAAAAAAAATGTCTACCAAATGCAGTTCTCAAAAGTCTTGTAAACAAATGTTCTGTATGTGTTTTATGGCCTTATTTCAGTGATTTTAGTTTTTCACTAACCACACAAACGTTGTTTTCTCAAAAACACCAACATGTACAAGTTTGTGCTGCTCTGCTCACATATTATTGTAGCCCAGTTTGTGCGGAGTAAAGTGTTATCAGACTTTAGCCATTAATATGTTTTTAAGATACTAAAAAAAAAAAAAAAAAAAAAAAAACACAAATGTCAGGGCATGTCAAAACTTCTCTAGGGCCCCAAAACATCCTCAGACCCCAGAGGGTTAACAAAGATTTACCTAATTTAATTTATACAGTGAACACTATGCAGTGTTATTTTACACACAATTATTACATTTCTGTACCTGAATACAACTGTTAGACCTTACTTTATTTGTAATTGTTATACACACGTGGTCAGAATTGTTAGTACCCTTGGTAAATATGATCAAAGAAGGCTGTGGAAATAAATCTGCATTGTTAGTGCTTTTTGTCTATTATTTAAAAAAATAAAATAAATGAATAAAAATCACAAAAATCTAACCTTTCATTGGAGAATATCCGTGTATGCAGTCTTTCAGGTTCTGAAGCAGCAAAGCAGCCCCAAGACCATCACACTAACACCACCATATTTTACTGTTGGTATGATGTTCTTTTTCAGAAATGCTGTTACTTTTACACCAGATGTAATGGGACACACAACTTCCAAAAAGTTCAACTTTTGTCTCGTCAGTCCACAGAGTATTTTCCCAAATGTCTTGGGGATCATCAAGATGTTTTCTGGCAAAACTGAGACGAGCCTTTATGTTCTTTTTTGCTCAGCAGCGGTTTTCATCTTGGAACTCTGTCATGTAGGCCATTTTTGCCCAGTCTCTTTCTTATGGTGGAGTCATGAACACTGACCTTAACTGAGGCAAGTGAGGCCTGCAGTTCTTTGGATGCTGTTCTGGGGTCTTTTATGACCTCTTGGATGAGTCATCGCTGCGCTCTTGGGGTAATTTTGGTCGGCCGGCCACTCCTGGGAAGGGTCACCACTGTTCCATTTTTTCGCCATTTGTGGATAATGGCTCTCACTGTGGTTCGCTGGAGTCCCAAAGCTTCAGAAATGGCTTTATAATCTTTTCCAGACTGACAGATCTCAATTACTTTCTCTCTCATTTGCTCCTGAATTTCTTTGGATCTCAACATGATGTGTAACTTTTGAGGATCTTTTAGTCTACTTCACTTTGTCAGGTAGGTCCTATTTAAGTGATTTCTTGATTGCGAACAGGTGTGGCAATAATCAGGCCTGGGTGTGGCTAGCGAAACTGAACTCAGGTGTGATAAATCACAGTTATGTTTTAACATGGCCCCTTTTTCACACAGGGCCATCTGGGTTTGGATTTTGTTTTCCCTTTATAAAAAAAAAACAAAAAAAAAAACCTTAAATTAAAAACTGCATATTATATATATATATATATATATATATATATATATATATATATATATATATAGTATTCAGACCCCCTTAAATTTTTCACTCTTTGTTATATTGCAGCCATTTGCTAAAATCATTTAAATTCATTTTTTTCCTCATTAATGTACACACAGCACCCCATACTGACAGAAAAACACAGAATTTTTGACATTTTTGCAGATTTATTAAAAAAGAAAAACTGAAATATCACATGGTCCTAAGTATTCAGACCCTTTGCTCAGTATTTAGTAGAAGCACCCTTTTGATCTAATACAGCCATGAGTCTTTTTGGGAAAGATGCAACAAGTTTTTCACACCTGGATTTGTGGATCCTCTGCTATTCCTCCTTGCAGATCCTCTCCAGTTCTGTCAGGTTGGATGGTAAACGTTGGTGGACAGCCATTTTTAGGTCTCTCCAGAGATGCTCAATTGCGTTTAAGTCAGGGCTCTGGCTGGGCCATTCAAGAACAGTCACGGAGTTGTTGTGAAGCCACTCCTTCGTTATTTTAGCTGTGTGCTTAGGGTCATTGTCTTGTTGGAAGGTAAACCTTCGGCCCAGTCTGAGGTCCTGAGCACTCTGGAGAAGGTTTTCGTCCAGGATATCCCTGTACTTGGCCACATTCATCTTTCCCTCGATTGCAAACAGTCGTCCTGTCCCTGCAGCTGAAAAACACCCCCACAGCATGATGCTGCCACCACCATGCTTCACTGTTGGGACTGTATTGGATAGGTGATGAGCAGTGCCTGGTTTTCTCCACACATACCGCTTAGAATTAAGGCCAAAAAGTTCTTTCTTGGTCTCATCAGACCAGAGAATCTTATTTCTCACCATCTTGGAGTCCTTCATGCGGGCTTTTATGTGTCTTGCGCTGAGGAGAGGCTTCCGTCGGGCCACTCTGCCATAAAGCCCTGACTGGTGGAGGGCTGCAGTGATGGTTGACTTTCTACAACTTTCTCCCATCTCCCGACTGAATCTCTGGAGCTCAGCCACAGTGATCTTTGGGTTCTTCTTTACCTCTTTCACCAAGGCTCTTCTCCCCTGATAGCTCAGTTTGGCCGGATGGCCAGCTCTAGGAAGGGTTCTGGTCGTCCCAAACGTCTTCCATTTAAGGATTATGGAGGCCATTGTGCTCTTAGGAACCTTAAGTGCAGCAGAAATTTTTTTGTAACCTTGGCCAGATCTGTGCCTTGCCAAAATTCTGTCTCTGAGCTCATCAGGCAGTTCCTTTGACCTCATGATTCTCATTTGCTCTGACATGCACTGTGAGCTGTAAGGTCTTATATAGACAGGTGTGTGGCTTTCCTAATCAAGTCCAATCAGTATAATCATACACAGCTGGACTCAAATGAAGGTGTAGAACCATCTCAAGGATGATCAGAAGAAATGGACAGCACCTGAGTTAAATATATGAGTGTCACAGCAAAGGGTCTGAATACTTAGGACCATGTGATATTTCAGTTTTTCTTTTTTTAATAAATCTGCAAAAATGTCAACAATTCTGTGTTTTTCTGTCAATATGGGGTGCTGTGTGTACATTAATAAGGAAAAAAAAATGAACAAATGATTTTAGCAAATGGCTGCAATATAACAGTGAAAAATTTAAGGGGGTCTGAATACTTTCCGTACCCACTGTGTTTGTGTATATATATATATATATATATATATATATATATATATATATATATATATATATATATAAATAAATAAATAAATAATGTATATACTTAATGTTTATATATACACATTATATATGCACATTATATATGTGCATATATATATATATATATATATATATATATATATATATATATATATATATATATATATATATATATACACACACACACTTATATATACACATTATATATATATATATATATATATATATATATATATATATATATATATATATACTGTATGTCTTTTTTTTTTTCAAAAACAGCAATATGATCCAAACCAAGCTTTGTGATCTGTTGAACCACTAACTACTACTAATAATAATTATGATATAAAATATAATTATTATTATAATTATTATTATTATTGTCTAATTGTTTGGCTTCCTAAAATGCCAGTGTAAAAGTAATGTTGACTGAGACATAATCACAACTAAAAAGAGATTTGAGTCCATTTTAAAGTTCAAGTACAATTTAATGCCAAGACTTTTATTTATTTATTTTTTATTTGGAGACTGAAAATGGGTCGGAGATTTTATTTTTCATCTCTCAAAGTGCACCAGATTGATGCATTTAACTCTCAAATGTACAAAATTGTCTTCTGGGGTGTGTTATTATATAATCTTATCACAAGCGACACACACAGACTAGAATGTTGTTCTTTGTGTTGTTTCCTGAAACACTCGTCTATACAAAGGGCTTTCGTTAGTGCTTATTGGAAGACTACCTTTCCAATTATTGCTCAAACTACAGCAAAGTACAACAACTGAAATAGCTTAAAATACACACCATGTTTTTTCATTGTGACTGTCCTGCATCGAAATGGTATAAATTACCCTATGAAGGGCACTTTGAAGGGAGAGTAATAAAGCTATATTTCAAAATTCATTTAGCCTCATACACTGTTAATTACAACAATTAACAACTAACTAGCTGAAAGAATTAATACTAAAAACAAAATAAAGACGTGACTTGACGTAAACCAGGGACTCGTGAACATGTCTGATGTGATAAGATGAATGAAATGTTCTTCATTTTCAGCAGGGGCAAGGGAGGCAGTGTCTCCTCAAAAAAACTGAATGCGAAAATGGTCGCTATTACAGAAATAAAACAATGCAAATATTACTAAATATGACATTAAAAGTATAAAAGTCGCTCATTTTTATGAAGTAACACTGTCTAACAGCGACACCCGCAGGTAAAGTTACAGCGGAGGCTTGCCTCACTTTTTCCCATTGACTTAAAACAGAGACCCCTTAGAGTGCCGTGGGTTTAGTGGGGGGTAATTGATAATGAATGGGGGAAAGTCACGTGAGAGGAGGCAATGTATCCATTGTGATATGATTGGATATGACTGGTTATGTTCGGCTGTGATTGGTTCATGCGATATATCCCGCCTCTTGTGTTTGTGCGCGTTCTGCGTTTGCGAATCAGTCTGAATGAACAATATAATGGTGTTAATGGGAAGACTAATTAAAAAAGTAAGTAAACAACACACACACTTAGATATAAGTCAAGTCAAGTCACCTTTATTTATATAGCGCTTTTAACAATACAGATTGTGTCAAAGCACTTAACAGTATCAAATTGGAGGATAGAGTGTCAGTAATGTATAATAATAAGATTAAACACTCAATTTTCAGTTAAAGGCATTTCATTATTGAATTCAGAGATGTCATTGTCTAGCTCAGTTTAGTTTAAATAGTATCTATGAAATAAAATTGACGTTAATCGTAAAAAATTAAGTGTCCCCAACTGAGCAAGCCAGAGGCGACAGCGGCAAGGAACCAAAACTCCCTCTGTGACAGAATGGAGAAAAAAACCTTGGGAGAAACCAGGCTCAGTCGGGGGGCCAGTTCTCCTCTGGCCTCTGGCCATATAACGACGTTGTAATGTGAAAATAAGACTTAAATGGGCTGAAAACTTGATCTGTGGGAGTTTTTTAGTGAGTAATCAGCTTGGTTAGATTTTAAGTAAATCTCAGTGTCTCTGACCTTGTCGAGCTTTGATGACTGATAATCCAAAAAATTAAAACATAGTTAAAAGTTAATTATTAAAAAGAATAGGTTCATAATAGGAACATAAGTTCACAATAAATATATATTGTTTAAATTGTTATTTTTTGGAATAAATGTAAAATGCCTAAAACACTAACTTGATGAGATTCCTATATGGCTTTAATAAATAGAATATTCATTACATTGTTAATGTAAAAATATAAAATATATATATTTTTTTCTGATAGTGTAAGTAATGTTTATATAACTAAGAAAATGTGACTGGGACATGGATTTGCATTTGATTGAAAAAATAAATAAATATTTGCCTCATTTTAGAACACCACCGCACACCACTGATTTTCATTCATTTGTGCCGAGATTTAGCGTGTTTACTGAACATTTATTTCACAAGCAAATTTTAGTCTTAAAAATTACATTAAACGGTTCATCTTACCACAGTTTCTCCAGTTTACAGTGAGGATCCTCCAGTCCAGCAGACAGCAGTGTGACTCCAGAATCTCCAAGTTTATTCATAGACAGATACAGATCTCTCAGGTGTGAGGGGTTTGATCTCAGAGCTGAAGCCAGAGCAGCACAACCTTCACCTGTGATGCCACAACAACCCAACCTGTAGAGAACAATAACACACTCTTCACTCTCAAATCAGATCAGATCAGTTTAGCTGTGAATCCATTATTAAAGAGAAAGTACAAAATTAAAGCACACATCAATATGTTTGATGAATCATTGGACTGGTATCTAAAAGGTCACAGAGCACAAAACATGATCATAAATCATCTAATGATCTTTAAAATAGCATCATATGACCCCTTTAATCAAAATATGAATTAATAGAGTATAACCAATTTGAATATAGGCATGTTTGTAATCCACTATTATGATCATGTGTTTGCCTGTGTGTATGGAGGCCTGCAGGAGAGTGTAATGTGTATAATCAAATTATTCTACTATTATGACCATATGTTTCTTGTATGTAAGGAGGCCTGTAGGAGAGTAAATCAAGTTATTCTACTATTATGATCATATATTTCCTGTGTGTATGGGGGACTGCAAGAGAGTAAAATGTGTACATTGTATGGGGTAGAAGGACTGTGTATGAAATGTGTGGAACACGCCTTGAGGAAAAACTAAATAAAGAGTGTGCAGACACAGACTTGGCAGATTCTCTGCAGAGTTTCTCAGCTTCACTGTCTCTGATAATAAAGTCTATCTTCTGGCATCAAAACCTCAAGACTTCGAGAGTGATTTCTCACAGAAGTGGCAGAAGCCATCATAAATTGGCGTCACGAACAGGATTGGAAAGGAGAAAGAGGGTGGAAGACAGTGGCCACCAAAAAATTCATGCACAATGCACAATTCATTGGTGTCTGGTAATGAATTTTTGGCTCAAGGTCTGCATTTAAGTCACACGAGAGGTGTTCAGCTGGGTTTAGGACTTTGTTTTCTGCAGACCAGTCAAGTTCTTCCATGCTGACTGAATCAATCGTTTCTTTTTGAACCTTGCCGTATACACAGAGGTATTGTCATGTTAGAATAGAAAAAGGTCCTGTCCAAGCTGTTACTATAAAATTAGAAGCACACAATTCCCTAGAATATCATATATATATATATATATATATATATATATATATATATATATATATATATTATTTTTAAAGAAAGTACACTGGCTAGGTTCTTAATTCCGTCTACAACATGTTTGAATAATGGTGTTCTCTGAGCACAAAAAATACTTTAAATATGACCTACAAAAGCACACACACACAATCCAATATGTATATATAATATAAACTAACTGGACAAAACTTTTGAAAGAGGATGCACACATCATAACCTCAATGACATGTCCATGCTCACTCAGTGCAACAACAAGTCGGTAATGATGATGAATGAGGTAACTCATCTTATGATCCTGTAGATGTATGAAAGCCATATTAATGTTTGTCTGTGAGGACAAGTGTGTTGTAATATCATTAACGCAAACAAGGTCGCTGAATGAGTTCTCACCTAAGATTAGGGCTGTCGCGATAACCGCAATATCGCAATACCGCACTTTTGACGAGCATCACCGCACAGGAATGCAACAACCGCGACATTTCCGTGTTTTCTTTTTCGTAAGTTACGCCCTTCTCGTTTTACACTTCGTGCATGTGTACTGAATATTAGTAATGATAACAATGTGTACCATGCTGATTTGTACAGAGGCTCAGTAAATTTGCACTTAACAAGCCTAAACAGACTGCGAATGAGAGAGAGATCGACTGAGCGTGTGTGATTACCTGCGTCTGTCCTTCAGGCTGAGTCATGTATATTTGAGAAAACAGGTTGTCATGTCCAAGGAATGCGAAATCTGTCTTAGCATCGATGCTCTGCTGATCAGCTAAGCCTTTAAAAGTGGCGCTCAAAGTTAAAATGATTTCAACAGCGTGTTTCATTACATATCTCGAATGAATCAGCGTTTTTGAAGGTGTAGTTGAATGAACGGTTTAAAGACTCACTCAAAGACAGTCCTTTGACGCCACCTTGTGGCGTAACAATGAAACTGCACTGACTGACAGCCCTCTAGAACACGCAGGTGAAATATCAACAGAAAAAGTATCTTGTCGGTCAGATTGGAGGATCAGAACTAAATGTTACATATATATATATATATATATATATATATATATATAGCCTAACAATAGACTAACGATCTTATAGTCAGGTTTATGTTTTGTTATGTGGACCGTTATTTTGTCATTCTCTTCTGTTTACTTCACTTCCTGTTTCAATGCGATTTAGTTTCGTTTTCTGAATATGACCTTGTTACATCGTAACATACACAGATTTTATATATATATATATATATATATATATATATATATATATATATATATATATATATATATACACACACACACACACACACACACATACAGGTGCATCTCAATAAATTAGTGTCATGGAAAAGTTCATTTATTTCAATAATTCAACTCAAATTGTGAAACTCGTGTATTAAATAAATTCAGTGCACACAGACTGAAGTAGTTTAAGTCTTTGATTCTTTTAATTGTGATGATTCTGGCTCACATTTAACAGAAACCCACCAATTCACTATCTCAACAAATTAGAATACATCATAAGACCAATAAAAAAAATAAAAATAAATAAATAATAATAATAATAATAATAATAATAATAATAAAAAAACATTTTTAGTGAATTGTTGGCGTTTTGGAAAGTGTTCATTTACTGGATATGTACTCAATACTTGGTAGGGGCTCCTTTTGCTTTAATTACTGCCTCAATTCGGCGTGGCATGGAGGTGATCAGTTTGTGGCACTGCTGAGGTGGTATGGAAGCCCAGGTTTCTTTGACAGTGGCCTTCAGCTCATCTGCATTTTTTGGTCTCGTTTCTCATTTTCCTCTTGACAATACTCCATAGATTCTCTATGGGGTTCAGGTCTGGTGAGTTTGCTGGCCAGTCAAGCACACCAACACTATGGTCATTTAACCAACTTTTGGTGTTTTTGGCAGTGTGGGCAGGTGCCAAATCCTGCTGGAAAATGAAATCAGCATCTTTAAAAAGCTGGTCAGCAGAAGGAAGCATGAAGTGCTCCAAAATTTCTTGGTAAACGGGTGCAGTGACTTTGGTTTTCAAAAAACACAATGGACCAACACCAGCAGATGACATTGCACCCCAAATCATCACAGACTGTGGAAACTTAACACTGGACTTCAAGCAACTTGGGCTATGAGCTTCTCCACCCTTCCTCCAGACTCTAGGACCTTGGTTTCCAAATGAAATACAAAACTTGCTCTCATCTGAAAAGAGGACTTTGGACCACTGGCCAACAGTCCAGTTCTTCTTCTCCTTAGCCCAGGTAAGACGCCTCTGACGTTGTCTGTGGTTCAGGAGTGGCTTAACAAGAGGAATACGACAACTGTAGCCAAATTCCTTGACACGTCTGTGTGTGGTGGCTCTTGATGCCTTGACCCCAGCCTCAGTCCATTCCTTGTGAAGTTCACCCAAATTCTTGAATCGATTTTGCTTGACAATCCTCATAAGGCTGCGGTTCTCTCGGTTGATTTTGCATCTTTTTCTTCCACACTTTTTCCTTCCACTCAACTTTCTGTTAACATGCTTGGATACAGCACTCTGTGAACAGCCAGCTTCTTTAGCGATGAATGTTTGTGGCTTACCCTCCTTGTGAAGGGTGTCAATGATTGTCTTCTGGACAACTGTCAGATCAGCAGTCTTCCCCATGATTGTGTAGCCTAGTGAACCAAACTGAGAGACCATTTTGAAGGCTCAGGAAACCTTTGCAGGTGTTTTGAGTTGATTAGCTGATTGGCATGTCACCATATTCTAATTTGTTGAGATAGTGAATTGGTGGGTTTTTGTTAAATGTGAGCCAAAACATTACAATTAAAATAATAAGACATAAACTACTTCAGTCTGTGTGCACTGAATTTATTCAATACACAAGTTTCACAATCTGAGTTGAATTACTGAAATAAATGAACTTTTCCACGACATTCTAATTTATTGAGATGCACCTGTGTGTGTGTGTGTATATATATATATATCTGCGGTAATACCGCATACTGCGCTATTGAGGCAATTCTTTCACCGCAACAGCCCTACCTAAGATTATGGCACAAGAGACAATATCACATTCTGTGTATTGATATTTGTTTGTTCCTTCCCCCTTTAAAAGCATCAGAAGTATTGTAATAATGTGATTTTAACAGACTTAAATATAGGCTACAGCATGTTCAGTGAAGGGGGCTTGATAAGTCAGTTTCTCCTCACCTTACTTTTATGGGCTGTAAAATGGAATTCACCAACAATCGGTTTTGCTGTACTTTTGCTAAACACCTGATCTTGCTAGAGTGCACCCTATTGGAAATCTGTGTTGAAGATTTGGCACATTTTTCAGCAGAAACATTTAGAGTCTAGAAACTCATTGCAGCTAAAGAAACAAGTTTCACCACGTATTCCAAACCTGAGAATGCTGAAATTATTTTAAAGTGATGCTGAGTAATTATTATTATTTTTTTTTTTTTTTATAGATTTTTTTTTTATTATTTCTTTTTGGGCAAACCAAAGAAAATGAGAGGTATGAATTGAAACATCTAGTATGTTTCTGCTAACAGGTGCTGTAAGGGCAGAATTTCCAAACACATCTTTTGCCTACAGTGCAAATGCAACAATAAAACAAAATGATTTAATTTATTAAATATTGAAGTAATACTTCAGTAATTTATTTTCACTGAATCCTCTGTTGACCTGTTATGATTAAATGTACAATACAATACACTGTATTTGAGTTCTACTTGCTGAGTATAAAAATAGTATAGATTAAATCAAATGTTTTGAGTTGCAAAATAATAATAATAATAATCATGCAGAACTTTTTATAATTATGACTTTTATCTTTTAAATAATTTATCCACACTTCAAATTTATTTCTATAGTGCTTTTCACAATTTTGCATGGTTGCAAAGCAGCTTTGCATACATATAGAAAGCAGTTACAAAAGTAGATATGTAATTAAAAACAACAGCAACAACAACAACATAGTTTGAAATGGTGAAAGAAATTCACATAGAGACAATGGGCAGAGAAATGTTACGAATGGTTTTATTCCATCAGCAGCCACATCACCCTGTAGCCCAAGACTGGTTGCCCACTGAAGCTAATCAGGGTTGAGCCTGGTCAGTACCTAGATGGGAGACCTCCTGGATAAACTAGGTTGCTGTTGGAAGAGGTGCTAGTGAGGCCAGCAGGGGGTGCTCACCCTGTGGTCTGTGTGCGTCCTAACGCCCCAGTATAGTGACGGGGACACTATACTGTCAATGAGCACCATCCTTCGGATGAGACGTTAAACAGAGGTCCTGACTCTCTGTGGTCATCAAAAATCCCAGGATGTCCTTCGAAAAAGAGTAGGGGTGTAACCCTGGCATCTTGGCCAAATTTGCCCATTGGCCTCTGACCATCATGGCATCCTAATCATCCCCATATCTGCTGATTAACTTCATCCCTCTGTCTCCTCTCCATCGGTAAGCTAGTGTGTGGTGGGCGTTCTGGAGCACTATGGCTGCCATTGCATCATCCAGGTGGATGCTGCACACTGGTGGTGATGAGGATATCCCCCCTCACATTGTAAAGTGCTTTGAGTGTCTAAAAAAGCACTATATAAATGCAACAAATCATTATTATTATTATTATTATTATTATTATTATTATTAGCATGCACTGAAACATAAGCAGTTCTGCACATTCACATTCTTCCACCAATGAACGGAACTGTCTGTTTTAGTGCATGCACAAGAATAAAATGTAATGTTATGCCGGTTTATCCAATTGTTTCCTGCAGCATTAAAGACAGATCATGTCAGGTAAAAGGGAACCAAAACATTCAGCAGATGATATTTAATGTTGTGTGCTTTGGCTTTGTCTTTAACAGCTTCAAGTTTAATGCACTTGCGTGTTCTATACTATACAGGCAGTTTCACGTTTATTTTCATGCACCGCTTCCCTAGTGAAAAATAAATATACTTAATTGTATTTAATATATATTTCATGATAAGTGTACTAAAACTAGATTGAGATGTCTATACTAACTGAAAATACATTCTAAATGTAGTTATTTCATGCTTTCATCAAGCACAAACTTAGTGCACTACAAAATAATTTGTAAAATACTATACTTTTTACAAATGCATTTGGGGAAGGATGAAATACATACTGTATATTCATCTTTAATAAAGTACACAGTCTAGGTTCTTAATTCCATCTACAACATGTTTGAAACTTGTTAAAAGTGATTTTCACACATACATACCCATATAAACTAACTGGACGGAACCTTTGAAAGAGGACGCCACTTCATAACCCAATGACATGTCCATGCTCACTCATCCCAACAACTAGTGTCAATAAGGGATGAATGAAGCAACTCGTCTTATGATCCTGTAGCTGTATGAAGGCCATATAATGTATGTCTGTGGGGATTGTTTGTATGTTGTCATATCATTTAAGTAAACAAGGCCGCTGTATGAGTTCTCACCTAAGACTATGGCACAAGAGACAATATATTTGTTTGTTCCTTCACCCCTTAAAATTGTCTTAAGTATTTCAATAATGTGGTTATTACATTGGCCTAAATATAGGCTACATTTAGTAAAGGGGGCTTGATAAGTCAGTCTCTCCTCACCTTATACTTTCATGAGCTCTGAAATTCACCAACAATCGGTTTTGCTGTACTTTTGCTAAATATCTGAACTCGGTAGAGTGCACACTATTGGGAATCTGTGTTGTTTTCAGAAGAAACCTTTGGAGTCTAGAAACTCATTGCAGCTAAAGACACAAGTCTCACCATGTATTTCAAATCTGAGAATGATGAAATTATTATTATTATTTTATTATAATTTATTATCATCATCATCATTATTATTATTATTATTATTATTATTTTTTTTTTAAGATGAGACTTTCTTTTTGGGCAAACCAAAGAAAATGAGAGGTATGTATTGAAACATCTACAATGTTTCTGGCAACAGGTGCTGTAAGGGCAGGGTGTCCAAACACAACTTTTGCCTACAGCACAAATGTAATAATGGGGGATTTGCAAATAAAAAATTTAAATTGTTAAATACTGAAGTAATACTTCAGTAATTTATTTTAGTTGAATCCTCTGTTGAGCTGTTATGATTAAATGTACAATACAATACACTGTATTTGAGTTCTACTTGAGTATAAAAATAGTATAGATAAAAAATGTTTTGAGTTACAAAAAATTATAATAATAATTCATAATGATGCAGTTCTTTGTATAGTTATGAACTTTACCTTTTCAATAATTTAACCACACTTCAAATAGTGCTTTTCACAGTTTTGCATGGTTGCAAAGCAGCTTTACATACATATAACATAAAAAAAAAGTCTTAAATAGCATCAAAATGATCAATTTTACTTTTATGCCAAAAATCATAAGGATATTAAGTAAAGATCATGTTCCATAAAGATATTTTGTAAATTTCCTACCGTAAATATATATAAACTTAATTTTGATTAGTAATATGCATTGCTAAGGACTTAATTTGGACAAATTTAAAGGCAATTTTCTCAATAGGTCTATTTTGATTTTTTTGCACCCTCAGATTTCAGATTTTTAAATAGTTGTATCTCGGCCAAATATTATCCTTTCCTAACAAACCATACATCAATGGAAAGCTTATTTATTCAGCTTTCAGTATGTATAAATGTATAAAAATGTATAAATATTAATTTAAAAAAAAATTGACCCTTATGACTGGCTTTGTGGTCCATATAGAAAGTAGTTACAAAAGTAAAGATATGTAAACAACATAGCCATGGATTTGAAATGGTGAAAGAAATTCACGAACTTGATCAGAAGGTTTAGGCTATTATTACTTTAATATATTCCCAATACACTCCAATGCACCTGTACCAAAACATTTTTTTTCCATTAATGGTTCTTTAATGTCCCGTATGGACAACAACAACGTTGCACTTGGAAATGTGGACTGCAGCCCTTTGGGCTGTTAAATGATTATGAATTATTAAATGAATTAAGACCAGCCCTCAAAAAGTACAAAAAAAAAAAAAAAAGTTAAAATGTCAAATAAAGTCAGAAACGTTAACTACATGAAAAGTAACAATGTTTTATAATAATTTCAATTCACACGTCACATATAAATCCGCAGCGTACTGCGGGACCATCAAACCGCCAAAACATTTCATTGCATTTTACATTAACATTTGTGCAGTGCATTGAGAGTTGAAGCATGCAGAGATAATGGGCAGAGATGTTATGGATGGTTTTATTCCTTCCGCATAGACTGAAACATAAGCAGTACGTTCACTAGGGCTGTCGCGATAACCGCAATATCGCAATACCGCGCTATTGACGAGCATAACCGCAGAGGAATGCAACAACCGCAGCAACCGCGATATTTCCTTTTTTTTATTATTTTTCATAAGGTTACGCCCTTCTCGTTTTATACTTAGTGCATATGTACTGAATATTAGTAATGATAACAATGTGTACCATGCTTATTAGTACAGAGGCTCAGTAAATTTGCACTTAACAAGCCTAAACAGACAGCGAATGAGAGCGAGATCGACTGAGCGTGTGTGATTACCTGCGTCTGTCCTTCAGGCTGAGTCATGTATATTTGTGAAAATAGGTTGTCATGTCCAAGGAATGCGAAATCTGTCTTAGCATCGACGCTCTGCTGGTCAGCTGAGCCTCTAAAAGTGGCGCTCAAAGTTAAAATGATTTCAACAGCGTGTTTCATTACATATCTCGAATGAATCAGCGTTTTTGAATGTGTAGTTGAATGAACGGTTTAAGACTCACTCAAAGACAGTCTTTTACCGCCAACGTGTGGCGAAACAATGAAACTGCACTGACTGACAGCCCGACTAGAACACGCAGGTGAAATATCAACAGAAAAAGTATCTTGTCCAGTCAGATTCGAGGATCAGAACTAACTGTTAATATATTATATATATATATATTATATTTATATTTATAGGTGCATCTCAATAAATTAGAATGTCGAAAAGTTCATTTATTTCAGTAATTCAACTCAAATTGTGAAACTCGTGTATTAAATAAATTCAGTGCACACAGACTGAAGTAGTTTAAGTCTTTGGTTCTTTTAATTGTGATGATTTTGGCTCACATTTAACAAAAACCCACCAATTCACTATCTCAACAAATTAGAATATGGTGACATGCCAATCAGCTAATGAAAGTGAAAGTGAAAGTCGTGACGTATTGTCAAGTATGGTTCACCGCGACAGTCCTAAAGTTCACATTCTTCCACCAACTAATGGAACTGTCTGTGTCTTATTGCATGTACAAGAATAAAACTAACGTTATGCTGGTTTATCCAATTGTTTCCTGCAGCGTTAATGACAGATCATGTCAGGTAAAAGGGAAGCAAAACATTCTGCAGATATTTAATGTTGTGTCCGCTGACTTTAACAGCTTCAAGTTTAACGCACTTTCGTGCTCTATACAGGTCGTTTCACGTTTATTTCCATGCACTGATTACTGCTCCTGTATTAAGACTTTTCATGTGATTCGCAGTCTTTAAGTCCATATAATTTGTGCTGTCATTGATAGAAAAAAAAAAAAAAACTGTTTACTTATAGCAGTATTTGTAACAGTATAGAAAGACTACAAAGTAACCGCAGTTTATCACAGCGCATGTCTGCTTTGGTGGCTCATCTAGTAAAGCGAGTGCTCGTGTGTGGCAGCGACCCAGGTTCGAATCCAGTCCGCAGTGTTTCCTTCAGCCAGTGTTCAAATGTCTGTGTCTAATGATCCATTGACGTTCTCTGGATAACTGAGTTGGCTGGTATGCTGGGGGTGTTAGTAAAAGGCATTATTTATTAAGGTTAATTTATTTCATTAGAAGCACACAATAATTGTGCCATTAGCACACTTCAAGTTTACTTGGAATGCCATTGCAATGCATTTTAAGGTCACTAAATGTAAGGGATTGTATGATCTCAGTTTGTTATTAGTGTAATATTAATGTATTTTCAACACTCTTACAGTGTAATTTAATTGCAATTTTAATGCTACCACAATACATTTGAAGTTTATGTTGAATGAATTCTGCATTTCAAAAATTAAATAAAAGAGTGGATATTTAAAGTGTATTTAATGTAGGATATCAGAGCGAATTCGACAAATTAAGATTTGATCGGATTGGTGTTGAACAACCCAAAGAGCCAAATTCCACAGATTGGCCCCAGATAACAAGACAACGTCATAAATCTGTCCACGGTACCCTGGTGCCATGAGTCTGGAGCAAGCCTAACCCACAAGCCTCTTTCACAGAACAGCTTGCAACATTAAGACAAAAGAATACTTATTGATAAGTCCAACACAGGAAGGAAATCGTCAAATTTGAGGCAAGTAATCAAGATTAATGGTGAAAAAGATGCACCGCGTGACCATCACGTGTGTTCCATGATGGAAATCATGAGCTTCCTGAGACTGACTTTTCCTCCACATAAAAGACAAAGAACCAGACTGAAATTCCTTCCAAACCCCTTTTGACCTTTTTGTTCTACGCTGAACTACACCCAGACTTTCTTTTTCATATGCACCAAAATCATCAGGACTCAGGAGCAACTAATGAACTCCATATTATGTAACCCACACAATTAACTATCATGTTTTAATCACATATTATGTATGTCTTTTTAATAACTAGGGAATAGCTTAAGAGTTAATATTCATGTTTGGTATGTATGAGTTTGAAAAATCATGCTTTAAATGTTTCTTCCAATCAATTCTTTGTCAAATGTGTCATAGACTTGTTAGAGAAATCATGTCCAAAATTATACTTTACAAGAACGGGAAAATTCGGACCATGTGACTGATACAGGATTTATGATGGCGAAGAAACAGAGCAACACCCCTTGGCTAAGATCATTTCTAATTGGTCAAGACGTCCAGATAGGACAGTCTGAAAGCCGAGTTTAAAAACTCACGACACCATCAAACGCTCTTCTTAAAATCTCTGCTCTTCTAACTTTTAGCCATGCTTTTTCATCATTGCTCTTGCTTTGTACCTTTAGCCGTGCTTTTAGCACTCTTTGAGTGTGCTCTGGCCTACGCTGCTACCACAATGAGAAGAAAAGCCATCTAGTCTCATTACATCCTTTTATTCTTTTACTTTAATTTCTTGTCTTTCTGTGAGAGTTTCGTTAAGTTTGCCTCAAAGTCCAGCTCCGACTGCACCCGCCCCAAACTTCAACCAGACCAACTCAGCATCAAGAGCCACGCCCAAGACTTTACTACGAAAGACCACTGAATCAGTCAATCCGCAACCTCGGGAAACCCCTTTCTGCAAGATGACAACAAAAGGGAATCCCTTAACACAGAGGCAACGCAAGTAATACAACTCCAGATTTTTGCTGAGCTGGTACATTTAATATAAATTCTAGCCTCATTGAGAAACTCAATGCAAGGGTTAAATAAGTGATTGATGGTTGTTCAGGTCTATGCAATTGCATATATTGCTGTAAACTTGGGATATCACATTTTCATTCTCTTAACTCATCCTTTCCTTACTTTCTCTCTTTCTGCAACTTGTATGAATGTGTGAATTCGTGTGTTCATGTGTTAGATTAGTTTACATGTCTTAGATTTATCAAATAAAGTCTTATTTATATTGAAAAGAGAAGTATCTTGTGTTTTGTGCTTACAAGTTAATGTCTTAATCTGCCAATCTTGTTACTGTGCTATTTAATAGTGTTTTCACTATATTTTGGATTTTAATATCCAGTGCAGAGTTGATGTTATACGGCTCGTTCACTGAATCGCTGCCGACTCAGTGATCCGCCGTGAAACAGTGATTCTGTTCAAATTCTCTATAAAATCATAAATGATTCCCTTTGAGCTAAGTTGACATTGTTTCCCTTATTTACCTATTACCCCTTACATTAAGTATACTTGGAACAGTTCCACTTTAGCACAAACAAGAATATTTAATACAACTTTAGTTGAACTTCAGCACTGCTTTTGCACAACTAAAATGCATTTAGTACAAAATTAGTTGTTCCAATTTAGTATACTTTAAGTCAGCGTTTCCCAATCCCAGTTCTCGCGCCCCCCGGTCTGCATATTTCGTATGTATCTCTTATCACGTATGACGTTTGTTCCATTCAACCGTTAAGTGCCCTTCAAAGTGGACATCACCGGATATTCCGCCATGATTCCAGTTCGAAACAAGCGTACTGTATATGTTCCATTCAAAGGGCATTAAAGTTTGCGAAACGTGAATTTAAGTTGTATTTATTTACAGAGGTATATGATGTCACATTCGTCTGTGTGTGAAGACACTGCAGGCAGCAGTGCAGCGCAAATCCATGAATGAATGTTCTGAAGTGAAGAAAACTTCCAACGGATTTCCCCTGCTCAGGGAATAGGGAGCAATGAACACTATGTAGGTTATATATGATCATTAATTGGAACACAGTTCATGCATGTAGCTCTCTTCTAACGAGCTGGTTATCTGAATCAGGTGTGTTAACTAAGAGAGACATGCAAAATATGCAGAGCAGGGGGGGTGCGAGGCCTGGGATTGGGAAACGCTGCTTTAAGTATACCAATTTATAGTGTGCCGCAAATATATTTAATTATACTAAAGTACATACGAATAAATTGTACTGAAGTATAATATTTTTTCACTAGGGTTACTGTGCCTATTAAGACTTTTTTCTCTGCGATTCACAGTCTTTAGATCCATATAGCCTTTGTGCTGTCATTGATGGAACAAATTTGTTTGCTTATAGTAGTACTTGTAACAGTATAGAAAGAACACAAAGTAACCCTAGTTTTGCACAGTGCATGTCTGCATGGTGGCGCAACTGGTGATGCGAGTGCGCTTGTGTGGCAGTGACGCAGGTTCGAATCCAGTCCGTAGTGTTTCCTACATTCAATGTACATATGTCTGTTCCAAAGTGAGTTAGCTGGTATGCTGGGGGTGTTAGTAAAAGGCAAATTCTTAAGCTGTGCCATTATTTATAAAGATTAATTTATTGCATTAAACGCACACAATAATGGTGCCATTAGCATGCTTCAAGTTTACCTGTATTTATGTGTGTTTTAAAGTCACTAAAAGTAAATGATAGTAAGGCCTCAAGTTTGTTATTAGTATAATATTCATGTATGTTCAACACTCTTATAGTGTAACTGAATTGCAATTGTAATATCACCAAAATACATTTGCAGTTTATGCTGAGTGAATTCTGCATTTCAAAACTTAAATACAAGAGTGGATATTTAAAGTTCACTTGAGTTTACTTGGAATAGTTCCACTTTAGCACAAACAAGTATATTTAATACAATTTTAGTTGAACTTCAGAACTGCTTTTGCACAACTAAAATGCATTTAGTACAACATTAGTTGTTCCAATTTAACAAACTTTAAGTATACCAATTTACTGTGTGCCACAAATATATTTAGTTGTACTTAAGTGTATATAAATAAATTGTGCTTAAGATTTTTTTTTTTCACTAGGTTTATCTTAATAGATGAATAAATAAGTAAGATTGCATGTGCTTAAAATTGTACATCTTATTTCTGAAGAAGTCTAAAATTTGTATCTCGTTATCCCTAGGAGCTAGTATGAAAGTTAATCTATTACAGTTTCAGAGATTTAGGTTTGAGTTAACTAAAAGATAACTTAGTGTAGTGCAATGTTGAATGAGAGCAAGATTGGATGACCAATAAATTAATTTTGAATAAATTTTGATTCAAAAGCCATTGACATTTTACAATAGTAATGGAACTTGTTGATTAAATATATGTTGGTCGGGAAAATTCATTCACCATTACTAGATTATTCTAAACCATGTATGTGAATATAGAAGAACAATTATGATTGAAGTGTTTGTTTTACCACACACGTCATGCTGTTGTAAAAAGAAGGATTTTTTTGTTTAATTACATAATAAAGGTAGATTACTGCTGTTTTCTGCATTTTGCAAAGAAAAAAAAAATGCTTGCTATTTTCTGCAGTGAAGAACTTGCTTTACTAAAACAGAATAAGGGAACTGCTGTTTTAACCCTAAAACAGGCAATGTGCACCATGAGTTACATATTCATTCATATCTTGTAGGAGGCATGAGGAAGAATTTTTCATCCAATACTGTTATCATTATCATATTTGAAGTTGTTTGGAGTATGGGGGTCACATCACTTGGTTGAAATTTTCTGTGCTCGTTTTGTCAGTTTGACCTAAAGCCAATATGTCTGCCCATGGGGCTGGACATTCAGAAAATGTAGAAAGTAGGCATATATTATTCTTACTTTTTTCAGCAATAAAATGCAATATAACTATTAGTATTAATTGTGAACATTGTCTTGAGATGTAGAAAAAGAAAATTAAGTCATATGTTGTTCGTGTTGTTTTTTTTATCGCATTTTGAAATGTGTATATCCCCTGAGATACGTTGCCTGTTTAGGGTATAAAAAAATATGGGGGGGGGGGGGGGGTAGAAATCCCTTAGGGAAGATCCTTATAGGCCTTCCTGGCCTCTAGGCCCCCTGTACACAGTCCCCTTTCTATTTATTTTGAGTTTAAAAATTGTGCAAATGTTAATGTTTGCATGCAAAACGGATAATATTCCATTTAGTTGACTACATCTTTGCATTTTTAACAAGATTTTCTCTTACAGGGTTTCACATAGCTCATTTTATGGTAGAACAGGGGTGTTGAACCCTGCTCCTAGAGGGCCACCATCCTGCAGCGTTTAGCTTAAACCCTGATCAAACACATCTGAAAAATCTGACAAAAGTCTTCAGGATTACATAAAAAATTATATTTTGTTACATAAATTACATTATATGATTGTTTAGGGATGGCACTATACCGTGCAGGACAGTGGACCTCAAGGGTTAGAATTGCCCACCCCTGAGGATAAAGATGAGACAGTTAAAAAAAAATGTAAAAATACAAAAAAAGTCTATGCCTCAATTTTAGGACACTTAGACATGTAATACATGCAGCATATTTTGAATATTCCATATTTGTTTGCATCAAATAAAATCATAGAATTATTGATGACTTAGGCTGTGTATTATACCCTAAACGGGCAACGTGTCCTGGGAGATACAACTCATTAAACCCAAAATATATCAAATATTACAAAAATTCTTTTGAATATGTTTTACTTAAGTCCAGATGATATAAAAAGTGATATGAAATAATTTTTTTGCTGATCATTTTCCACTCTTACCTGTTTTAGTGTTAAACCAGATAAAACTGACCATTGAAAGAGATGGTTGAAAAGTGAAATTTAGATAAAGAGCTGATTGCTCAGACACAATTTTGTCAGAGTTTACAAAGGTTAAATTTGAGCAATGCAGTCTTTGAGTGTTAAAATTTCAGATGGCTTCTGGAACAGTGCCTTGACAAAAGGAAGCAATGAACTGTAGTCTGTCTAACAAAGTGGCGAAGAGGCAAAGACACGGCTGCAAAGAGAAGAAGAGGGAGGGGCTGATGGACTTTCAACTCCCCTCCTGAAAGAGGAGTTTACACTTCTGCATGGAGAAAGGCTGGCTTAATGCAGGAAAAGGTGATTTTTTTCACTTGAGACTTTTCCTGAGGGTATGAAGTATTCTAATTTGTTGAGATAGTGAATTGGTGGGTTTTTGTTAAATGTGAGCCAAAATCATCATTATTAAAAGAATCAAAGACTTAAACTACTTCAGTCTGTGTACATTGAATTTATTTAATACACGAGTTTCACAATTTGAGTTGAATTACTGAAATAAATGAACTTTTCCACGACATTCTAATTTATTGAGATGCACCTGTATATAAATGATCTTAAAGCAGGGTGTTCAAAGGATTTTTTTCTTTATGCTGACAATGCAGCAATTTTAGTATGTCATCAAGATGAATGGGTCCTCGAGAATATAATGAGTTTGCAGTTACAAGAGATGTCCAATTGGTTTTCAGACAATAAACTTTCTCTACATATAGGTAAAACTGAAGCCATTTTCTTTGCTTCTTGAATGAAATTAAAGGAAGAAGATTTTTTTTGGTTAAGATTAACAATATGGTAATATAATTAAGTAAAAAAAAATGTAGTAAAATATTTGGGTTGTTTATTAGATAATAAATTAACAGGTGATTTTATGTCTAGAAAGGTATTTACAAAACTATGTTATAAAATTAGGTTTTTAGTGAGGCAAGCTGAGTTATTGGATATTTATTCCTTAAAATTGTTGGCAGGAGCCTTGATTCAACCCCATTTTGATTATGCTACCTCCTTTCTAGTATAGTACTTGTTACCAGGGTATGAAAGATTAATTGCAAAAAACAAAAAACAACAAAAAAAAAAATTATATAATTTTTTTTATATATATATTAAAATAATAATAATAATAATAATAATACTAATAATAATAATAATAATAATAATTTATATATATTATTATTATTATTATTTTTTTTTTGCAATTAATCTTATATATATATATATATATATATATATATATATATATATATATATATATATATATATATATATATATATATATATATATACACACACACATACACATACACACATACACACACAGTATCTCACAAAAGTGAATACAGCCCTCACATTTCAGCAACCATTTTAGTATATATTCTCAAGGGACAATACTATCGAAATGAAACTTGGATATATTTTAGAGTAGTCAATGTGCAACTTGTACAGCAGTAAAAATTTACTGTCCTCTGAAAATAACTCAACATACGGCCACAAAAGTGAGTACACCCTAAGTGATAACAGCAATACTTCGTTTAACCATGCAAAGCCACATGTCCTATTCATCATGTTCATGTTTTTGTTTGCTTGACAGCACCATACAAATTTGTGTATCTTGTATTAGAGCAGTTAAACTTCGGTGCTTTGAGTACAATTCTCTCATAATGACCACTGGTTGTTCAACATGGCACCTCATGGCAAAGATCTGAGGATTTGAGAATTAGAACTGTTGCTCTCCACAAAGATGGCCTAGGCTATAAGAAGTTTGGTAACACCCTGAAACTGAGTTACAGTACAGTGGCCAGTGTCGTACAGAGGTTTTCCAAGACGGGTTCCACTCGAAACAGGCCTCGCAAGGGTCGATCAAAGAAGTTAGGTCCTCGTGCTGTGCATCAGGTGCAGAAGATGACTTCAAAAAACAGACGCATGAGTGCTGCCAGCATTGCTTTACAGTTTACAGAATTGGAAGGTCAGCTTGTCAGTGCTCAGACCATGTGCTGCACACTGCAACAAGTTGGTTTGCATGGCCATCGTTCCAGAAGGAAGCCTCTTCTGAAGCTGGCTCACAAAAAAGCCTGCAAACAGTTTGCTGAAGACAACCTGTCCAAGAGCATGAATTACTGGAACCATGTCCTGTGGTCTGATAAGACTAAGATAAACTTGTTTGGCTCAGATGGTGTCCATCATGTGTGGCGACACCCTGGTGAGGAGTATCAAGAAAGTTGTGTCTTGCCTACAGTCAAGAATGGTGGTGGTAGCTTCATGGTCTGGGGCTGCATGAGTGCTGCTGGTACTGGGGAGCTGTGGTTCACTGAGGGAGACATGGATTCCAACATGTACTGTAACATTCTGAAGCAGAACATGATGCCCTCCATTCAGAAACTGGGCAAAATGGCAGGTTTCCAATATAATAACGACCCAAAACACACCGCCAAGATGTGATGATGAAGCTGAAGGTGAAGGTGAAGGTGATGGAGTGGCCAAGTATGTCTCCAAACCTGAACCCTATTGAGCACATGTGGGGAATCCTCAAGCGGAAGGTGGAGAAGCACCAGGTATCTAACATCCAGCAGCTCAGTGATGTCATTATGGAGGAGTGGAAGAGGATGCCAGCAACAACCTGTGCAGCTCTGGTGAATGCCTTGCCCAGGAGGATTAAGGCAGTGCTAGATAACAACGGTGCCCCTACAAAATGTTGACACTTTGGACACAGTTTTGACATGTTCACTTACGGTGTACTCATTTTTCTTGCCAGTTATGTGGATAATAATGCCTATATGTTGAGTTATTTTTAGAGGAGAGTAAATGTGTACTCTTCTATACAAGCTGCACATTGACTACTCTAATATATATCCCAGTTTAATTTGTGCAATATTGTCCCTTAAGAAGATATACTAAAATTATTGCTGAAATGTGAGGGGTGTACTCACTTTTGTGAGATACTGTATATATATATATATATATATATATATATATATATATATATATGTGTGTTGCCAATGTATTTTCTGACGAGTCCTCTATGTTCGCAATAATAATGTTACCTGCTTAACGGACAGGGTTGCCAGGTTTTCACAACAAAACCCGCCCAATTGCTACTCAAAACTAGCCCAAACTAACCGCGTTTTCGAGGGGGTCCCCATGAAAAAATTGTGTTCCAGGGGCTAATTATCACGTTATTGGGGTCGCTTCAACCCTCGGACAAGAAAAACAACCCACGGCAACAGTGTTAAAGTAGCCCAATTCCATGGGAAAACTGCAGACTTGGCAACACTGTGACGGATAGTAATGTCTACAACAGACACTTGCGCTGTTGCGGCGTGACCACAACAGCTTGAAGTTGTCTAATCTGGCACAGTCTCCCTGTTACACTGGTAGTAGTAGGGCTTTCCTCTGTGTATACATGTCCTTACAATTACAATTTTGTAATTGTAAGGAGATGTATACTCTTTGCCTCCCACTGCCAGCAGCTTACATTCCAGAGATGGGAAAACACAGCTGCCGACATTCTAACAGATGGGAAAGAAAATGCCTCTTGTGGAATCTACCTGCTGCATGAACTGCCACAGACTTCTACAAAGGATTGTGGTTCTTGAAACAAAGTTACTTGCTGGACTTCCAAAACAGGTGGAAAACACAGCAGATCGTCATCATGGACCCCCTCAGCATACAGCCGGTGAGTCCTGTGAATCTAGTGAATCTCAACAGTTTATACCAAGTGTAGAGGGACAAGCCGAAACTGATCGACAGACTAATCGATGGCACAAACAGGGAGCGAGACCCAAAGCCACTCGAGACATCAGATTGAGTAATATCGTATTACTGCCATAGCATCCTCTACCCCAGATACGGCTATGACAAGGCTTGACGTCTCTGATGTGAACAAGGAACTTCGGGAACATTCTGATGAAGAACAAGACTGCAAATCGAGTCATTATCCATGTGGGGAAGAACGATATTCGGAAAGAGCAGTCAGAACTCCTTTAGAAGGATTTCAGTGAACTCTTTGAAACACTTCAAAGACTTGAAGTTCAGTCGTTCATCAGTGGACCACTCCCAGCAAGGGGAACTAACATGTTTTCACGGCTGCTTGGGCTGAATACATGGCTACAAAGAAACTGCAATATGAAAGGAGTCAACTTCATCGACAACTTCAATCTTTTCTGGGGTCATAGACAGCTGTTTAAACTGGATGGCCTCCACCCAAACAAACTTGGTGCAAGAGTGCTAAAGGACAATATCTATTTCTCCTTCCTTCATCCTTCAGTAGTGTCTGCCAATCCACTCGGCCTGAATGGCACACACACAACTGGACAGAATATGAGTGACCACAGCAATTTATATCAAATCCCGAGTCATCATGTGGTTGACACATCCCACAAGGACATTGATAACGCCACGCAGCCAAAACAAGCTCTCTTCATGGAGACTATTCCGGCTGAGCCCTGCCCACAGAGCTCATCACAGACAGATTGTGACGTATTACATCAGCTCCAAGACTCAGCACCCAAGGACAACTTTCTGGAAAACAGCCAGGGAAGCCAGGACAACATATCATAGCCACCGGAAACACCAGAGCCAGAGCCCCGCTCACCAGACACACTATCCCTCTCTCCAGCATCTCCACTTCTAAGCCTCTCACAGAAAATGGAGGAACTGGTGTATGCTGAGACCAAACTCTCCCACTCTTTCGCTGCAAGCCCCCAGATATCAACTAAAAAACGGCGGGCCCCACAACCACCAAAGACTGCAGGCCCAGCTCTCCCTCCTCCTCCTGTGAGAGCTCTCCGACCGCTGCCACAACGCCAGGGCCCAAACTCTCCTCCATCGGCTGTAGGTGAACCAAAAACAACTGAAAACAGCTCTCAGTGATATGTGCCAGATCCCCGCTATGTTAGCAGCAACTTACACAAATGTTTACAGAACAAGCGGGAACCCAGTATGCCTGTAGCTTTCTCTATCTCTGTTTTATCACGTGATAAGAAAGTCTAAGGCCTTCTCAAGCCGTACAGCTGACCCATCTAATCTGCGGCCTATTATGCATCAGTCTAAGATTGCTGTAGAGACAAAATGCAATTCCATCAAGTTAGCATTTTTAAACATTCGCTCACTAAAAAATAAATCATTTCTGATCAATGACTTAACCACAAACAACCTGGATTTTATGTTTCTAAATGAAACATGGCTAGAAGACAGCTGCAGTGCAACAGTCCTCAATGAAACTGCCCCTCCTAACTTTAATTTTATAAGTGTCTGCAGGACTGTTAGGAGAGGTGGAGGGGTAGCTGCTCTATTTAAAGATGTTTATCAATGCAAGCAAGTGTCATTTGGTCAGTTCTTGTCTTTTGAATACCTAGGTATTGTGCTGAAAGGTGCTCCACGCATTCTGTTTATCATTATTTACAGGCCTCCAAAATACTCTACAGCCTTTGTTGAAGAGCTCACAGAACTGTTATCAATGATTTCCTCAGAGTTTGACTATTTTGCTATTGCAGGGGATTTTAATATTCACGTAGATAATGCAGAAATCAAAACTACAAAAAAATTATAACTGTTTTAAACACTTTTGACCTGATTCAGAATGTGCATGGACCCACACACAATCTAGGACACACTCTAGATTTACACATCAGTAGAGGTCTAAACATTTCATCCATTGTTATTAAGGATTCATTTAATGCAAAAAGTTAAGAATGTTATTGATGATATTGCTCCGATAAAGGTCAGCAAGAAGACTGGCAGACAAAAATCATGTTGGAAAAAATCAACAGCAGTATAGAGTATGAAAAGACAATGCAGAAAAGCTGAGCGGATGTGGTGGAAGACGAAACTCTAAATTCACTATAGCATCTATAAAGACAGACTTCATGCTTTCAATGTGGATCTAGCCACAGCTAGACAGACCTTCTTCTCAAACCTCATAAACAGTAACTTAAACAACACTCGCACTCGTTTTGCTACTGTTGAGAGACTGACAAACCCCCCAAGTCAGATTCCCAGTGAAATGCTCTCCGACAGCAAATGCAATGAGTTTGCTTCCCTCTTTTCTGAGAAGATCAGTAATATCAGAAAGGAGATTGGCACATGTCTATTTTTGAAGCAATTGATAGCAAAATTTTGGAAGAAATAGTACAGCTCCATAAATCGTCAACCTGCTATCTTGACACACTTCCCACATCTTTTTTCAAAAGTGTGCTTAACTGTTTAGAAGCAGATCTCTTAGAAGTGGTGAACGCCTCACTTCTTTCTGGGACTTTTCCAAACTCCCTGAAAACTGCAGCTGTTAAGCCCCTTCTGAAAAAGTGCAATCTTGATAACACCATGTTGAGCAACTATAGACAAATATCAAATCTTCCTTTCATAGGTAAGATTATTGAAAAGGTAGTTTTTAATCAGCTGAACAGCTACTTAAACTCAAATAGATACCTGGACAATTTTCAATCTGGTTTCCGAGCGCATGACCACACAGAGACACAACTCATTAAGATAATAAATGATATTCGCTTTAATTCTGATAATGGCAAAATATCAATGCTGGTACTACTAGGCCTTAGTGCTGCGTTTTACACTGTCGATCATAACATACTTCTAGAGAGACTGGAAACCTGGGTCGGGCTTTCTGGGATGGTACTCAAATTGTTCAGGTCATACTTAGAAGGGAGAGGTTATTATGTGAGTATAGGAGAGCATAAGTCTAAGTGGACGTCCATGACATGCGGAGTCCCACAATACTCTATTCTTGCACCGCTCGTTTAGCCTGTATATGCTCCCACTAAGTCAAATAATGAGAAAGAACCAAATTGCCTATCACAGCTATGCTGATGATACCCAGATTTACCTAGCCTTATCTCCAAATGACTATAGCCCCAATTAACTCCCTCTACCAATGCATTGATGAAATTAACATTTGGATGTGCCAGAACTTTCTTCAGTTAAACAAGGAGAAAACTGAAGTCATTGCATTTGGAAACAAAGATGAAGTTCTCAAGGTGAATGCATACCTTGACTCTAGGGGTCAAACAACTAAAAATCAAGTCAAAAATCTTGGGGTGATTCTGGAGACAGACCTTAGTTTCAGTAGTCATGTCAAAGCAGTAACTAAATCAGCATACTATCATCTCAAAAACATTGCAAAAAATGAGATGTTTTGTTTCCAGTCAAGACTTGGAGAAGCTTGTTCATGCCTTTATCACCAGCAGGGTGGATTATTGTAATGGTCTCCTCACCAGCCTTCCCAAGAAGACCATTAGACAGCTGCAGCTCATCCAGAACGCTGCTGCCAGGATTCTGACTAGAACCAGAAAATCTGAGCATATCACACCAGTCCTCAGGTCCTTACACTGGCTTCCAGTTACATTTAGGATTGATTTTAAAGTACTTTTACTCATTTATAAATCACTCAATGGCCTAGGACCTAAATACATTGCAGATATGCTCACTGAATACAAACCTAACAGACCACTCAGATCATTAGGATCGAGTCAGTTGTAAATACCAAGGGTTCACACAAAACAAGGGGAGTCCGCTTTTAGCTATTATGCCACCCGCAGTTGGAACCAGCTTCCAGAAGAGATCAGATGTGCTAAAACGTTAGCCACATTTAAATCCAGACTCAAAACTCATCTGTTTGGCTGTGCATTTGTTGAATGAGCACTGTGCTGCGTCCGAACTAATTGCACTGTATTTTATGTATAACTGTTTTCTATTCCTAATGTTTTAAATTCATTTTAAATCTATCTATCTATCTATCTATCTATATATAGATAGAACTTAAATGATTTTAGCAAATGGCTGCAATATAACAAAGAGTGAAAAATTTAAGGGGGTCTGAATACTTTCCGTTCCCACTGTGTGTGTGTGTATATATATATATATTATTTTTTTTTTTTTTCCATTTTTTAATTCCTTGTTTTTATTGTTGTGATTATTTTTTTAATGATTATTTTACTTCATTTTATATAAAGCACTTTGAATTACCACTGTGTATGAAATGTGCTATATAAATAAACTTGCCTTGCCTAGGGATTTAAACTGTCCTTTGTCCATTTGTCTATTTAAACTCTCCATTTAAATGGTGCTTTATAACTCTTTTTGCACATAATGTATAGCATAGATATAGATATATTCATTATACAGTATGTTTATAGCATTCAGCTGGCACGTCTGTTTGAAGGACAGCATTGGGCAGCATGTGGAATAGTGTATTTTATCAGTAAAAAAAGAAAGGATTTTTATCCGATTAATCGAAAAAAAATTAAATAAAAATAATTAATCGGCCAACTAATCAATTATCAAAATAATTTTTAGTTGCAGCCCTATCCTTGATGCACTATAAACATTTGTTTTCTCATTCTCACAATTACAGTCTATTTTGCATGTATGTCCCTTACTTATTCGAACTATAGATAGCAGCTTATGTGTCTTTCTTGACGCATTTCCCCATCTCTTTTTACCTCATTGATTTCTCTGTGGTAAACTAGCGGAAAGCATCACGTGACGCATTTTGGTGGATCAGGTTGCCAGAAATGAACCTCAGCCAATGAAATTTGGTCTGCTGGTTTAGATCAGTTTTTAGTTTTTCCTTATTAGTGAGCTCTAAATAGGAAATGTCCAGGCCCGGACTGGCCATCGGGAGCACCGGGAGTATTCCCGGTGGCCTGGCGGCTGATATGGCCCGCTGCCATGTTTTTTTTTTTTTTTTTTTTTAGTTATTATTATTAATAATATTTTATATTTATGCCTTCTCAATGTACCAAAGTGATCATTTCCGATTTTTCATTCGATAATAAATCAATAATAAATCATAAATCGGTTAGTCTTGACTGCGCTAATCAGCTCACGTCTGTTCCGTCAAACAGTTCCGAACAGAACTGATGCGTGGGACTCAATGAGCACCCCATAGCACCCCATTATTATCATCATTCAGAATACTGTGCTAAAGGACATCAATATCGATTGTAAACTTGCTTTAAAAAATTTAGCAGGGACAGATGTTCACATGGATTTATTGTACAGGGAGGGAGAAATCTAGAGCAGACAGCAACACAAAAATAATATGAGTCACAGCCTAATAATTCAATAGTGTGTTCAGTATTAGATTTTTTTCAACAAATATATTGTACTAATTTTGACATTTAGGCACTTTAGAAATTGTGTTTTAATACACTACCAGTCAAAAGGTTTTGATCAGTAAGATTTTTAATGTTTTTAAAGAAGTCTCTTCTGCTCACCAAGCCTGCATTTATTTGATCCAAAATACAGCAAAAACAGCAATATTGTGAAAATGTTATTATTTAAAATGACTGCTTTCTATTTTAATATATTTTAAAATGTAATTTATTACTGTGATTTCAAAGTTGAATTTTCAGCATCATTACTCCAGGCTTCATTGTCACATGATCCTTCAAAAATCATTCTAATATGCTGATTTGCTGCTCAAAAAACATTTGTTATTATTATTATTATTATTATTATTATTATGTAGAAAACAGATTAGATTTTTTTCAGGTTTCTCTGATGAATAGAAAGATCAGAAGAACATCATTTATCTGAAACAGAAATCTTTTGTAACATTATAAATGTCTTTATCGTCACTTTTGATCAATTTAAAGCATCCTTGCTAAATAAAAGTAATAATTTCTATAATATAAGAAATTCTATAAAAAAAAAAAAAAAAGGTACAAAGATGGCCTTTTAAGAGTACTGCTAGAGTGTCAAGCTGTCCTGCCCTAAAAGGTACAATTTTGGCCCCTTTTTTTCTGTACGGCCTGAATGAGTGTGAAATTTCCTGGCCTGAAATTGTGTCCCAGTTCGGCCCTGGAAATGCCCATATTTAGACCAGCTATCATGATTCTAGAGAGCAATCCAATGATACCAAACACTGACAAAATGACAGACGCAAGAACACCAAATGCCTAAAAATAAACATTTTAATGTGAACTTTTGTCATTTTTTTGCATCAGTGTTGAATAAGACATGTTATAGAAGCAAAATATATCAAAATCTGGAAATCAACCAGTATGCACAAAAATGACTTTTTGCCTGCTGTCTCTCACCTTAAAATCAAGAGAATGAAATGTTGAATATGTGTGAAAGTGTGTATTTCAGTGTGATTCAGTCCTGCAGTATCATGTTACTGAGGATCAGCAAGTGTTCAATCATTTACAGCTCAATCAGCTGAACTCACAGCAGCAGAAAGAGGCTGAACACTTCAGATATATTTTTTACTGTGTTTCATTTGTGAGAGTCAAATATGATCTTACCACAGTGTCTCCAGTTTACAGTGGGGATCCTCCAGTCCAGCAGACAGTAGCATGACTCCAGAATCTCCTAGTTCATTCCACATCAGATCCAGTATTCTCAAGTGTGAGGGGTTTGATCGCAGAGCTGAAGCCAGAGCAGCACAACCTTCATCTGTGACGTCACAATCCCTCAACCTGTAGAGAACAATGACACACTCTTCAATCTCTCAGATCAGATCAGATCAACGTGCACAAATCACAATTCTAAACAGATTATTAAATGTGTTTACGTTTCCAATGGAGATTCATCACATTTGTGAAAATAACAATGAACTCAAAAAGATTTAAACGACTCTCCTTCAAAAAACCCCAATTTATAATGGAAGCTTGATAATAACAGAGGAACAGAGGAAAGATGATCTTCATTTGTTGTTTGTTAATCACTGTATGATCCAGTGATGTCGTGGTAAAGCAGGGGTGGGCAAACTTTTTGACTCGAGGGCCACATCAGGTTTTCCACATTAAGTGAGGGGCCGCAAATATGTTTATGACAAATGAAGCTTTGATTTTTTTTTTTTTTATTCTAAATTGACACTCACTTACTACTGTACAGTATATATACTTGTATATACATGACAGTTCTATTCTTGTACCATCTCTACATATTTTTTATGAACACTTTATGACACATAAGTTGGCGTACAAGTCGATTGATGTGTAAGACACATTTTATCATTTCATTCAGAAATAATGTAAAATAAACTAAACGTTTACAAACATTAGAAACATGTATATTACCCAAACTCCACAAAAAATCCTGTAAATTTAGTAGTGTTCAGAATAGAAAAAAAGAACGAAAATATAAGTAAAAAACAAACAAAATTATAGTGGCATTCTATATAAACATGAAACTGAAACTAGCGGCATGGTTGCTGAAAAATGCACAATACAAACTCAAAACAAACTCACTTGGCTTTTCTCATTCGTCACCAATCCTAATGTGTGTGCTTTGTGATTGACCTTGATTGCTTTATATAAATCGCCTTGGAAATCGCAGCACGTTTCAGATAAAAAAAAAAAATATATATATATATAAATATATATATAATCCAGAAAAAAAAAAAACAGTACTATATCCATTTTCATAAAAATGTGTGTGGAAAATAAAAGAAGAAAGCATTTCCTTGCAAGATAAAATGAAAAATTATTTCCATGCAGGGCCGCTGCTGGCCAAATGGGTGCCCTAAGCAGGATGTATTGATGTGCCCCCCTTCCTCAAATTTTATGGAAGTAAGAAAAAGAAAAAAAAAAAAAAAACACCTACCATAGGGATCAAAATAGAACTTTAATAAAATATAAAAGTAAATAAATAAACTATTATTTACAAATTATAATTGTAGCTCTAGACAGTTGCCTACAGCTATGACTTTATCAATACAGTTGTCTAATTAATTTTATAGTTTCAAGCATTCAGAAATCACACAAAAGAAAATTAAGCAGTTTTATACGATGAAACCATAGTTTATTTTTGTAAGGGTTGTGATGTCCACGTTTTTTTGTTGAAGAAATTATAGAAGCTGTGTCATCTATAGCAAAACAGCTGTCCAAAAATTAAAGATTAAGTGAATATTTGAATTAAATGTTTGGCCAATAGCCTAAACAAGGATTTGATTGTCCTGCTAAGTGTAGCAGCAGCAATTGCATGGCCTTTGGCTCCCTTTGCAGGCATTTGTAATAACACGTAATGTACATAAATTGTTTATTTTGTATTAGCCTACATTATGTATTTTAACAGTGTTATTAACCAATCATTATTGCCTCGTTTTTATATAATGCATTTTAAGTCATTTTAAAGGCTACTGTTGGCTTAGGTATGTTTTTATAACCACAAAAAAATATTATCTCAATACTTCTTTGTAAATTATTATTTGAAGTAACAAAACCATGTTTAATTTGCAGTTACCATGGCTACAAGAACGATGATTTTTGATTTTATTCATGTTAAAACCATGGCCAATTTTCGTAAGGGAACATGGAAACTCAGAGAGAATATTAGATGCATTGGTGATGGTGAAATTATTTCCGACATTAAAACACGTTATTAATGTCAACAGCCAAAAAAGTTTCACAGGATTAAGAATGTGCCTGAAAGTGATGCATGGGCTTCGTTTTCACCTTTTCTTCTTTCTTTTTCTTTTTTCTGTGCCAGATTGCTGATGTCTTTTCACGGCCATAGATGTCCATCCATCAATTATGATCCTTTGCATTCAGCCGAAAACATGAGGTGTGAGCGGTCGCGAGCGCTTATGGAGTCAAGTTTTTTTTTGTGTGTTTCTTTCTTTTTTTTTTTTTGAGTAACTGGGATGGTGCCCCCCAGGGAGTTGGTGCCCTACGCAAACTGCATACTCTGCGTATAGGGAGCAGCGATATTGTTTCCATGTTTTCCCTACAGTGCCCGTGAGCAGGAGGATAACACTGGCATTTGTTCTGATACTGGAAAGTCTACAGAGCATTTTAAACATTTTTAAAACAGTACCAATACAAGGCATATTTCAAAACAAATGAACACTTTCATTTTTAAAACAAGTTATTTACAATTGTGCCAGTTTTGTAGGGTATACATTTTGACTTTTTATTTTGCTAATACTAATTTTGATTTTACTAATATTGCATCAAATTAGCTATTTTGGACCAACTGCCTCATGGGTTGAATGAAAAGGCCCGTAGTTTGCCCACCTCTGCAGATTCATATAATTTTTAAAAATCCCTCGCGGGCCACAGGACTGACAGCGGGTTGCAGATGACCCGCGGGCCATAGTTTGGACACCCCTGTGATAAAGAATCAAACGATCAACTTTAATAAAAATAAATAAATAAATAAAAACTTAAAATAAATAAATAAAAACAGAACAAGTACAGAAATAAGTAAAGAGAGCAGTAGGAAAAGGAGTATTGATTCACATTAAATTACAACCATATCCACTAGATTATTTAAATGATCCCCCCCATTGGCTAATCTCTATGAATGTTGTGATATGCTTAATTTCTATAGATTATTGCAGGCTATGCACTGGATACATATTTAGACATTATAAGGTAAATTATTAATATTATTATAATGACCTATCATTTATTTTAAACATCACATTTCAAGTAATAACTCTGTCAAACAGTGGTCATTCAGAAAACCACAAGCACACAATAATTACCTCAAGCATCACAATATGGACTCAAATAGCACACATTTACACGTGTGAACATGAAGTTGCAAAACTGATGACACACCAGTCAGAATCTCAGGATAATATAAATAGGGCCAGTGGAGATGTTGTGCTTTGGAAAATGAATCCTAGTGGTGAATCCTAGAGGAAGAGGAGGGGAAAAGAAAAATGAAGAGGACGGGGTCAAATGCCACTTGTTCCTGATGAAATATAAAGCACTATAGTTGACCATTTTTTTGTGCAGGAATGAGCATGAGGGAAGTTACAGAGTTTTATAATACTTACAAATACAATATAATTACAGTACAGAGTGGCAGTACTTTAGATGACAGAACTTTCACTATTCTATGTATAGTAAATAATAAAGTAAATACTGTACACCCTTAAACTCGTAACTGTCAAACTGTTTTGTAGCGGAGTACTTCTTACATGTACTGTATTTTTGCAGAATGACTGTCTAGTAAAAGTCTTTTGTCAGAAGACTAAGAAACTGCTATAGTATAAAAAAGGGGTATTAATACCAACAACTGTAATGCAATTTGGCAGAAGATGCTTTATTTATACTGTACAGTAATTAACAGTATACTGTATTGTGTGTTCATATTCAGTTCTGATTTGATTTCTCAGATTCCTGATTCCCAAAAGTAGGTTTTTGTAACAGTGTTTTGAACTGATCTCACTAGTGTTCTCTAGGCAGTGAGAGAAATCTGTGTATTTGACAGGTTTGTGTGGCAACTGAGGTCAAAGTCTGATTCAGACAAAACAGAATATGTTTTTGACATATATATATATATATATATATATATATATATATTTACTAGGACTAGATGTTAGAATCCCTTGATATTCAGCAAGCACTGTTGTTGGAGATATCCTCTTGGGTGGGGTTGGATTGAGGGATGACCGCCTGGTGCCTCCAGTACGACACATCATCAGTTGTGCACCCCGGTCTCATTGGGTGTTTCGGCCTTTTATCACAATACACCCTCACCCGAGGCTGGCCCACCACAGGCTGATCAGACCTGGGTGTGTGTCGCACCGGAGGCTCCATGAGGTCACTTGGGAGCCCCTACAAACTCCTTCTGCTTCAGCCACAGCCAGTGACTGCTTCTTTCGGTAGTAGTTGCAAGGTCTTTGATGGTCTTCCGCTGAGCCTGTCCTCTAATTCCAACCTCCTTTAGCAGCCTTATGGTGGAACTAGCTACAAAGCCCCTGCAGCCCACCTCCACTGGACGCACATTTACCTTCCATCCCCGGTCCTCTGCTTCGACAGCCAAATCTGCATATCGCAACCTTTTCCTTTCAAATGCCTCATCGATGGCTTCTTCCCACGGGACTGTCAGTTCCACTATAAAGACATGTCGACAGGATTTGGACCAAAGGACCAGGTCTGGGCGCAGGTTGGTCGCTGCAATTTCGGTTGGGAAGGTGAGCCTCTGACTTAAGTTTACCCGCATTTCCCAGTCTCGGGCTGCGTTCAGTGGGCATGAGTCTGGAGGCGATCGATTGGTCGAACGTTTCTCCCCTTCCCGGATGAAGGTTGTTGGTTGGCGGAAGATAGTCTGGGCTTCCAGGGGCATGGCATTGACTGTTACCCTCTTACTCTCCAGTGTAACAGCCAGGCACTTTAGCACTTGGTTGTGGCGCCAGGTGTATCTGCCTTGCGTAAGGCTGGTCTTGCAGCCCACCAGAATGTGTTTCAGGGTTGCTGGGGCAAGACACTGGGGACAGGCTGGATCCTCTCCAAACCAGAGATATAGGTTGGTTGGAGAGGGCAGAACATCATATGTGGCTCTGATGGTAAAGCTCAGCATATTGGACTCTGCGTTCCACAGCTCGCTCCAAGTGATCTTCCTCCTCTCCACACCTTCCCAACTCATCCAGCGGCCTTGCTTGGCTTGGGACACCTCTCTGGCACACCTGTCCACTTCTTCCTGGTGGCGCACCTCCTCAACCACCAGGCGCCGGCGTTCAGCTGGAGTAGCCTTGTGCCATGTGGGTGTTGTTGCTCCCAGCCCTAGGCACCCTCTGCCTTGTTGGACTTGGCCCACTATGTCCCGGTGTCTCAGAGCGGACTTTGCCTGTGCCACTGCTACACCTGGCCTCCACCTCCTCCCTGTGGCTAAGGCGGGAGCGGCCCCTCTGACGAAGGGATCCCGGGATTCTGTGAAGGTCATTTCGAGCCTTGCTTTAGAGCATTTGTACTCCTCCACCAAGCTTGAGATTGGTAGAGAGAGGGCTCCATTGCCGTACAGTCCTATGCTGCTGAGGCATCTGGCCACTTTCTCACCTGCACATTCACCAATCGCTCCAGTCGATTGGCGTGGGATAGGGTGACCTCATAGATGGAAATTGGCCACGAGGCGGGGCAGCAGTCCGAATTGAAGGCACCAGAGCTTCAGCTTTCCTGGGAGATCAGTGCTGTTGATCTGCTTCAGGCCACTGATGGTATCCTGCTTTAGTTGTTCCACCTGTTCGGCATCTTTGAGATCTGTGTTGTACCACCGACCAAGGCTTTTTATGGGCTTCTCCAGGATAGTTGGTATCGGCTCGCTATTGATGAGGAACCTCTCATTTACAATCTGGCCCTTGACAATGGTGATACTGCGGGATTTGCTGGGTTTAAACTCCATTCGTGCCCATCTGATGTTTCCCTGGAGTTTGTACAGCAGGCGTTTGGTGCATGCGCTAGTCGTTGTTATGGTCGTCATGTCATCCACATACGCCCTGAATGGAGGAAGCCGCAGCCCGCTCTTCAGACGTTCCCCTCCAACCACCCATCGAGATGCCTGAATTATTAACTCCATTGACATGGTGAAGGCCAGTGGGGAGATGGTGCAGCCCGCCATTATGCCTATCTCCAAATGCTGCCAGGCAGTTGTACTCTCCTGAGTTGTAATGCAGAACTGGATGTCCTGGAAATAAGCTTTGACCAGCCTTGTGATACCCTCTGGGACTTGGAAGAAGTTGAAGGCTGCCCACAACACCTCATGAGGCACTGACCCGAATGCATTGGCAAGGTCTAAGAAAACCACATGCAAGTCTTTCTTTTCCTTCTTGGCCGTTTGTACCTGGTGCCAGATGACATTTGCGTGTTCCAAGCATCCTGAGAAACCACTTATCCCTGCCTTCTGCACTGAGGTGTCAACATAATTGTTCTTTTGCAGAAATACTGAGAGCCTTTGGGCCACAACACTGAAGAAAAATTTTCCTTCCACATTCAGTAAGCTGATCTGGCAGAATTGGTGGATGGTTGAGGAGTTCTTCTCTTTGGGAATCAGGATCCCTCCTGCCCTTCTCCATGCCTTAGGTATAATGCCTTTTTCCCATGTCACCTTCATTAGCTTCCAGAGGACCTTCAAGACGCCCGGTGTGTTCTTATAGAGCCTATATGGTACACCGTTGGGCCCAGGGGCTGATGCTGTTCTTGCCCGCTATACTGTGTTCTCAACTTCGCTCCTTGTTGGGGGTCTTGTGTCCAACTGGTGCTCAGGTGGTTGGATTGGTGGCATGTCATCAGGGATGGTGACTGGCACATGCCTCTGATTGTCAGAGTAGGTCTTTCTCAGGTACTCCTCCAGTACCCTCACAGGTACTTTGAGAGTCCCGGTTTTCTCCTTGACAAAGAAGTCTTTGGCAAACTTGTAGGGATCTCTATAGAAGGCAATCCTTGTTCGCTCTTTCTTCTTACGTTGCTTTCTCAAGCATTCTGCTCTTCGTAGCGTTGCAAGGCGCCGCTTGCTGTCGCCCTACAACACCTCAATTCCTTCCCTTTCCACTTCTGTGGCCTTCTTCAACTGTCTTCTCAGGCATCTTCTCTCTTTCACAAGTCAATTAATCTCTTGCTGCCTCCTGGAGTTAAGATGGGCTGAAGGTTCCTTCTGACTACTGTGGTCCTTGCGTTTCACTCCGAACCTCTCTGTGCCGTAGCTGTAGATGATCTCTCCTATCTTCTCCAATTTTCTTTCGACACCTCCTTTCAGACCTTCTAGGAGATGGACGAGGTCTGTGTCGATGACTGCCCACTCTTTTTTCTGGCAGGATTTAGGCCACAGAATTTGAGGCTTTCGTCCATTCATTTTCCTCTCTGCCGCTGGCTGTGTCTGGATAGGGTCTGGGCTCATGTCCGTTGGTGAAGCTGTGCTTGACAGAGCTTCGCCTGGGGTGCTGATACCCTGTGGGCTGTGGTGAGTATCCTGCCACTGGGCTTCATCCGACTGATTTGCCCTACCTCTGAGGAAGTAGTGGTCAATGCGAGGTCCATTGGTACACTCTTTTAGGCACTTTTTTCTGCCCTGGTGGATCTTGAGACCCTTCTCCGATGTGATCTTATTCCAGCCACAGATACAGCTTTGTAGTTTGTGTCCTGCCAGTAGTTCAGTTCGGTAGTAGTTGCAAGGTCTTTGATGGTCTTCCGCTGAGCCGGTCCTCTAATTCCAACCTCCTTTAGCAGCCTTATGGTGGAACTAGCTACAAAGCCCCTGCAGCCCACTTCCACTGGACACACATTTACCTTCCATCCCCGGTCCTCTGCTTCGACAGCCAAATCTGCATATCGCAACCTTTTCCTTTCAAATGCCTCATCGATGGCTATATTAAAAAAAATATTTGATTTTGACCTAGAAGTCTAAAGTTTGTACAAGTTGGTGTGTGAGAAAATTGTGAATTGTTTCATGAATTGTGTTAGCAATCAAGAAAAAATTAATAATAATATTATAGCATTATAACATTTAATCTTGATAATTTTTCATCATATAAATGTTTAACGTTCCAGGTATTTGACTACTGTTTCAGTGAAATATTACAATGATGGCAGTGTGCTTACTTTTTACTGCATTACTAGCTAGTATTTTAGATTATTATAAATTTAAAGAGGTGTGCATTATGCCATAAAATAAATAAAACAATGGAAAAGGTGGAATACTGTGAATGGGAAAGTGATATAGGTTTAGTTTTCTAACAAATATTTACTTTGTCACTATTGTGACCACATTAATGTCATAACTAAAAGGTTTGAAACTTACATTTAATAATTCACTGATGTATTTCAGCAGGTCACACTCATTCATTATCTGTCCTTTTCTTTGACATCTATTCCCAGACAACAGAGCCCTGCTCATGACATACTGAAAACTATAATGTCCATGAATTAAGAAATTGTTGATCACTTTTTATTAAATACGTTAAATCAGTGTAAGAACATTGTATTAATATGTTCCCGGTGGTAAAAAGCTCATCCTGGTTGAGTATCATCTGTACATTTTGTGAATTGTTTTATTGTATTTAAAAGTTAAGGTTATCTTTGTTATTACCGAACGTTAGAATTAGACACGTTGCTACAGTTAAAGGGGTCATGAACTGAGAAATCAAAATTCCTTTGATATTTTGACATATAAGTGGTCATTGTACTATAAAAACATCCCGTAAGTTTCAGAACTCAAAACATTCTCGTTAGTCTAAAATCAGCTTATATTGAAGCCAGTATGCCAAAACGACAGGCTGTGGAATGTGCCACTCTATGACGTAATAGTGTGGCTAAACACCACCTCCACAGATCATCAACACCTGCTTCTACATCACTGCCTGTTTAGCTCAGCCCACCGATTTACGTATGTAGTGTAAATAACGAGAGAGGCAAATCCAGGTCTACGCAGAATCCTAATGATAAAGATGCTCTGAACAAGATGCTGTACTGTGCCAAGTTGTGGAAAAACGGTCTTTGCATCGCCTTCCTTCTAATCTCAACATTAGGAATGTGTGGATGAACTTTATTTTTAATAAAGTTCCAGACAGAATTAGTAAGAACTTGGTCCTTTGTTCACTTCATTTTACCATAGATTTGTTTACAAACAAGGCACAATTCAACGCAGAATTTTCAGAAAGATTGAAACTAAAAGATGATGCTGTGCCAAATATATTGGAACTGACTGCAATTTCGCAACACACCAGTGTGAGTAACTGTTTTTATTACGTGGTCACTATTGCTTTGTCTGTTATTACAGATTGTTTGATATATACTGAGTATTTATGCATTTTTGACCTAAATCACTGCAGCTTCCATCTGTGAAGGATGTAGGCTGTCAAACATACACAACTGTTTGCCAATCATATCAGTGGGTGTTTACTTCCAAGTTTACAATCCGCCACGCCTAATCAAACAGAGCTTTCCGATGAGGGCGGTTATAACCAGAACAGAAAATAACACTTCTGAATTATGATGTTTTTTATGTAAAAATACTGATAACACTATAAGTGTACCTCAGAGAACAGTGCAAAATAAAAAAAGACCCCTTTATGAGAAATGAATGATCCGACCACACGAAGGTGCACGTGATTAACTGCTCATGCGTGACACGTAATGCCAGAGATGGGCATAAATACATGAAAATATATTTAAAATAAAAATACAAAATACTGTGTAGAAAAATGTATTTAAATACAAATACACAATACTATGGTAAAATGTATTTAAATACAAATATAGTATTTTGAATTTTGAAAATATATTATAATTATACAACGGTGAGTAAAAAAGCCTCTTCCATTTAGGAAGGAGCATGCGCAGTCAGCAGTTTTAGGGCATAGAGCCAGGTGTGTATAAACAAGGCTTCAACTGCACAAAAGGCTTCCATTACGAGACAAAGCGGCAGCTGCACAATGATTCCACCACCTGCTGCGTCCCGTGTGAAAGGGTCTTTAAGTCAAAAGTATAGGCCTACATGTCGGAGTACCACTCCATCTCAGAGCGCATGCACAAAAAACTGTCTGCCAACGTGCTAGTGTGAATTTGAATTTCCTTTTAACAGCATACTGCACTTATAATAAGTGCAATTGCACCAAGTAAATCACACTGTATTACACATCCATGCTTCTTTTTCCACTCCAACATTCCAACGTGGTCGGCATGACCAGCTCGCTTTTTTCTTAGTGTGAAAGACACTTTAAATCCATCAATTTTGGTCACAGATAAGTGTTATACATCATTCAAAACTGTTAAAGTGTCTACTTTTATGTGTACACTCATAATAACAACAAAACATTGTGCTTTTGTAAAAAAGAAAACAAACAGGGTGCGCTTTCTAGCTTCTGAGCTCATCATCTGTAATGTGATCATGCCCATGAGCAGCGAGCACTCTTCATATGATAATAATCCACGTGAGACGCGCAAACATATAAACACTTACATGACCTCCATAAACAAAGCAGCAAGTTCTTCTCGGATACTTTTCGTTTTTGGAAGAAGGCACGCTGTGAGGATTAAGCTTTGGATTTACCTCAGAAAAAGAACAAGATGCAACGGGCGGCTTGATCCAGTGGAGGATCTCATTCTGATGAGTAAGTAATGTTTCTAATTTGCATTATTTAACCCTTTAACGTGCATTGTAACCGCACAGTTGACCTTTTTTTGCGATCAAATTATGGTAATTAAAACTCGCCAAACCCCATTTTTGGCTGTTTGTCCTTATACCCCTCATTGAATAGAGTGTGTTATTTCAATTATATCCACTGGGTGGCACTGCAGCAAAAATATATTGTTGCCGAAAAGCCGCGACAAAACCGAGAATGTATTGATGTGACGCCTCCCTTCAAACACTCGCTGCAAAAGACGTTAAAAGTTGAGATTTAAAAAAAAAAAAAAAAAAAAAAAAAAAAAAAAAAAAAAAATGAATCGGATTTCATGTTCTAGACCTCCTAACGGTATATTTTGTTGAATGGCAGAAACGTGGTGATAAAATGTCTCTCTGTTTTTACTTTAGAAAAAGTGCTCAACCGCTCGGTTGAGTTGCCCAGTCAGGGTAAAATGAACTGAACGCTAGCTATACTCAGCAATGCGATCATAACTCAGTATATAGCACTGCACAAGATCATAGATGAAGATGTTCCTTTGTTTGAACAAAAACCAATGCTTTGTTACTTAGAACAAATTATTAAAATGATATGGTGTGATATTACATTTCTGTTATATTGACTATACACACATCTATATATATTGACTATGTGCCTTTTACCTTACATTTTATCCAGATTGTCATTAATCTATTATTTATTATTTTTATTATTTATAATGCAATTTAATAATTATTTTATTATGTTTATTGTTTTTATTTTCATTATTTTGTTTTGATATATTTGTTTATTTACTTTAAATTATTAGATTTCTATTACATTTAATGTTGAATTCTTTGTTACAGTGGATTGTTGTGTTATAATAAGAACAGGTTTTTAAAAAATATATAATCATGGGTAACATTGTTAACATATTCTACTGTCTGTAATGTTTTTATACACAAAAATCTTAAACTTTAGTTGCACAAATGAAAAATTCCATTAATGCATTATACTTTTTAGTTCATGCCGAGAATTACCCTAAATGGGCAAGTCAACCGGCTGGTTGACTTGTATATCTGCTTAGTGAATGTGTCATCTGAAAAAAAAAAATAAATAAATAAAAAAAAAACCTGAAAAGTTGCACACTGTGGTGCCAGGAACATAATTTTAACAATAAATAATTTTTGGCAAATGTATTTCTTAGTGTGACTGTTAACGGTTTAATGTGCCATTGTAACATAAACGAACATATTTACTAGTTGGGTTTTTTCAAAATTATAATTCCAGACTAAAAAGTTTGAAATCAAATTAAACATTTTGAATATGATAAGTAACTTTCATTGTATCTAAATTTTGTACGACGCTAGGATGTCTTTATGTTCTATATAATATAACACAATATGATATAAAAGTAATATGAGTGTTTACACTGTAAAATTATGAATGTTAGAGTCTAAAAGCTGGGACACATCAAGCCAACTTCAAAGAAATACTGGGGACAAAAGCTGACGGTGTTGTTGCCTTGCGTCAGCAGAGTCTGGACCAAAAAGCTGCGTTTGAACACACCGCTCAGACTACAGCTGACTGCAAACTAACACATGCGTTCTGCGCCTGCATGAGAGGAATTAGTTGTCTATATCAGCAGCTATCAATAGAATACAGGTGCAGCTCAAAAAATTAGAAAATCGTGAAAAATTATTTTTTTGTACCTTATTTCAAAAAGTGAAACTTTCATATATTCTAGATTCATTACATGTAAAGTAAAACATTTCAAAAGTTTTTTGTTTAATTTTGATGATTAGAGCTTACAGCTCATGAAAGTTAAAAATCCAGTATCTCAAAATATTAGAATATTTACATTTGAGTTTCATTAAATGACCATCCCTACAGTATAGATTCCGGGTATCTCTTGTTCTTTGAAACCACAATAATGGGGAAGACTGCTGACTTGGCAATTGTCCAGAAGACAATCACTGACTCCCTCCACAAAGAGGGTAAGTCACAGAAGGCCATTACTGAAAGGGGTGGCTGTTCACTGAGTGCTGTATCAAAGCATATTAAATATAATGTTGACTGGAAGGAAGAAATTGGGTGGGAAAAGGTGCACAAGCAACAGGGATGACCACAAGCTTGGGAATACTGTCAAGCAAAGCCGATTCAAACACTTGGGAGAGCTTCACAAGGAGTGGACTGAAGCTGGAGTCAGTGCATCAAGACTCACCACGCTCAGACGTCTTCAGGAAAAGGGCTAGCAAGCCACTTCTGAAACAGAAACAACATCAGAAGCATCCTACCTGGGCTAAGGAGAAAAAGAACTGGACTGTTGCTCAGTGGTCCAAAGTCCTCTTTTCACATAAAAGTAAATTTTGCATTTCATGCTGAAATTATGGTCCCAGAGTCTGGAGGAAGACTGGAGAGGCACAGAATCCAGGCTGCTTGAAGTCCAGTGTGAAGTTTCCGAAGTCAATGATGATTTGGAATGCCGTGACGTCTGCTGGTGTTGGTCTATTGTGTTTTATCAAGTCCAAAGTCAATGCAGCCATCTACCAGGAGATTTTGGAACACTTTATGCTTCCATCTGCTGACAAGCTTTATGGAGATGCTGATTTCCTTTTCCAGCAGGACTTTAGCACCTGCCCACAGTGCCAAAACCACTTCCAAGTGGTTTGTTGACCATGATATTACTGTGCTTGATTGGCCAGCCAACATGCCTGACCTGAACCCCATATGGAGTCTATGGGATATTTTCAAGAGAAAGATGAAAACCAGTGGGTCCAACAATAAAGACGAGCTGAAGGCTCAATAGTGCCTCAGCAGTGCCACAGGCTGATCGCTTCCATGCCACACCTCACTGATACTGGAGTTTGTGCTAGGAGCAAGTAATTTGCTGTAATTTGCCAAGTATTGAGTGCATAAATGAACACACTTTAAAGAACCTGAACTTTTCTGTTTTGCAGATCCTTTTTTTGATTGATATTAGGAAATATTCTAATATTTTGAGATACTGGATTTTTGACTTTCATAAGCTGTAAGCTCTAATCATCAATTAAACAGAAAAAACTTTTGAAATGTTTTACTTTACATGTAATGAATCTAGAATATATGAAAGTTTCACTTTTTGAAATAAGGTACAAAAAATAAAGAACTTTTTCACGATATTCAAATTTTTTGAGCTGCACCTGTATATTCGTCATTCAAAAGGAGAAACCGAAACAAGGATATATGAGATATAGGCATATATACAAAATGTAAACAAAGCAGTGCTTGCTTATCATTTTTAATATTAGTTATGTTGATAACTTTCTTCATTTTAAGCAGCTCATGTTATGAAAATATTCACATATTGGAATACTTGGGTAAGATCACATAACATTAGAATGGCCTTCTGTCTGTGCCACCTTCATTTACATGCTTGTTTTCTTAACTTTTGCTTTAATTCTCGTTTGCTAAACTGAACATCCAATCAGAGTTCTCACTCTTGCCAATAGCCCCAATGCCGATTCATCATGTTGCATCGATGGTCGGTGTGTCATTACATACATGTATATATATATATATATATATATATATATTCCAACAAATTAGAATATGGTGACATGCCAATCAGCTAATCAACTCAAAACACCTGCAAAGGTTTCCTGAGCCTTCAAAATGGTCTCTCAGTTTGGTTCACTAGGCTAAACAATCATGGGGAAGACTGCTGATCTGACAGTTGTCCAGAAGACAATCATTGACAACCTTCACAAGGAGGGTAAGTCACAAACATTCATTGCCAAAGAAGCTGGCTGTTCACAGAGTGCTGTATCTAAGCATGTTAACAGAAAGTTGAGTGGAAGGAAAAAGTGTGGAAAAAAAAGATGCACAACCAACCAAGAGAACTGCAGCCTTATGAGGATTGTCAAGCAAAATCGCTTCAAGAATTTGGGTGAACTTCACAAGGAATGGACTGAGGCTGGGGTCAACGCATCAAGAGCCACCACACACAGACGTGTCAAGGAATTTGGCTACAGTTGTCGTATTCCTCTTGTTAAGCAACTCCTGAACCACAGACAACATCAGAGGCGTCTTACCTGGGCTAAGGAGAAGAAGAACTGGACTGTTGCCCAGTGGTCCAAAGTCCTCTTTTCAGATGAGAGCAAGTTTTGTATTTCATTTGGAAACCAAGGTCCTAGAGTCTGGAAGAAGGGTGGAGAAGCTCATAGCCCAAGTTGCTTGAAGTCCAGTGTTAAGTTTCCACAGTCTGTGATGATTTGGGGTGCAATGTCATCTGCTGGTGTTGGTCCATTGTGTTTTTTGAAAACCAAAGTCACTGCACCCGTTTACCAAGACATTTTGGAGCACTTCATGCTTCCTTCTGCTGACCAGCTTTTTAAAGATGCTGATTTCATTTTCCAGCAGGATTTGGCACCTGCCCATACTGCCAAAAGCACCAAAAGTTGGTTAAATGACCATGGTGTTGGTGTGCTTGACTGGCCAGCAAACTAACCAGACCTGAACCCCATAGAGAATCTATGGGGTATTGTCAAGAGGAAAATGAGAAACAAGAGACCAAAAAATGCAGATGAGCTGAAGGCCACTGTCAAAGAAACCTGGGCTTCCATACCACCTCAGCAGTGCCACAAACTGATCACCTCCATGCCATGCCGAATTGAGGCAGTAATTAAAGCAAAAGGAGCCCCTAACAAGTATTGAGTACATACACAGTAAATGAGCATACTTTCCAGAAGGCCAACAATTCAGTAAAAATGCTTTTTTTTGTGTGTGTGTGTGTGTTTTTATTGGTCTTATGAAGCATTGTAATTTGTTGAGATAGTGAATTGGTGGGTTTTTGTTAAATGTGAGCCAAAAATCATCACAATTAAAAGAACCAAAGACTTAAACTACTTCAGTCTGTGTGCATTGTATTCATTTAATACACGAGTTTCACAATTTGAGTTGAATTACTGAAATAAATTAACTCTTCCACGACATTCTAATTTATTGAGATGCACGTGTATGTATGTATGTGTAATATATATATATATATATATATATATATATATATATATATATATATATATATATATATATATATATACACATATATGCTCCTGATGTTAACATGCTCACAGAGTTTTTTTTTTTTTTTTTTTTTTTTTTTTAGTGAACTGATAACACAAATGAATCAGCTGACTTTCATTTGAGTCACTTCAAATTGTTTCTGTGACACCCCTGGACTATTTTTGTTGTGTTTTCATCCCTAATATGCTCCGTGACCTAGTTTACCCTCATGTTTGATTGTGTCATTTGGTTCAGGTGTGTTAATTGTCCTCGTCATCCCATGTGTTTAAGCCCTAGTCTGTGCAGTCTGTGTTTGTCTGGTCTACTATGTCCCTACATGTGCTCCTACCTGTTCTGTCCTGGATTTACCCTTGTGTGGATTTATTAAAGACTGTTTGCATTGCTCATCATTAGTGTTGGCGAAGTGAAGCGTTCTGAACCAGCGAAGCTTTCAACACAATTGTATCGGAGAAAAGTTCATTACTCGAAGCTTTTTAAAATGGTTTATGCTGGTTTAAATAAAACCTTCCAAAGTGTTATGTTCTGTTACAGCCAGTGGTTTCACATCTGGTTCTACAACTGATTCTTTGTTTTATTATATTTTATATAAATAATGGTCATTGTCAAAGTCATTCATTTGTGTCGGTGTACTGGCACTAAAATAAGTAAAATGAATAAAACATAAATTCATAAATTAAATCTATGATCTGTTTATTTTAACTCTGCCTCAGTCCTCAAATGAAAAAAGTTCATTTTTGAGCTCAATATATAAATTACGATTAAAAAAAAAATAAACTATGCTAATACATTATAATTTAATATAATATAAAGGAAACGGCGCTGAGGTTCTCTTCGTTTGAACCAGATACTGAAGCAGTCACATGGTTTTCAGGCGATTGAAGCTTCTGACGTCATAGATCACGTGCTTTTCTCAAAACGAATCAAGCTCCGATACAGTGCTTCAATGTGAAATGTGTTGTTTTTTTGACACAAGCTTCGAAGCTTTGGTGTTGTAACATCACTACTCATCATCTTCCTCGTGTGTTTCATTCCACCGTAGCGTGATAAAAGACCGGACCTAGAAGTAAAGTGCGCTGCGTGTGTTCCTGCGTTTTGTTTTTCTTTTTGCCAGTTTTTCTTTTGTTTTTATTATGTTCGACCCTGAGCTCAGCCAGCCATCACCCCGCTTTGTGGAGCAGTTAGAGCCCACCGCTGACGGAGAGCCAGAGCCCGCCGTAACCGACGAGCCATCGCCGAGGAGTGCGACAGAGCTGAGGACCGCCCCGGAGCCAGAGCCCCGATCGTCAGTCCAGGTGTGCGAGCCGACTACTAGACACGCGACGGTGGAAGTGTCAGTACGGAGCGAGGGCACAGAGGATAGCCCTGCCCACTGCACCACCGCTAGAGGTAAGCTGAGGTTGTGCTCAGAGGACAATAATGTGGATTTATATGCAGATATGCCTTGTTTTCTCCCGCCATCATCATCTGTCTGTCCCGTCATGACCACGGAGGTCGTGATTGAATCTTCTGTCGATCCTGAAACGACAACGGAGGTCGCATTTGAACTGTCTGTTTGTCTTGAATTGTCTGTCTACCTGGAATTATCTGTCTGCCCAGAACTGTATGCCTGTATTATAACAACCACGGAGGTTGTTCCCCTGTCGCTGGTGCTTACGGTGCTGGAAGTGGCCTTGTGGTGTGTGTGGGCAGCACACACCGTTCCTAAGCCCCCTGAGCATCCTGAACTCCCGCCCAGCCTTCCTCTCTCACCACCTCTATACCAGTCCTCACCAGCGCCTCCGCTGTCTCCTGGCAGCCCCTCAGCTCACCCTCAGCCCACCATCTGTGCGGTGGTATCGCCACGGGTCTGCCAGTCTCATTTGGCGTCGTGGCTGGAGGATCCCTTGTCTCCGCCTCCAGCCTCTGAGTCCTGGACTCCACCTCGGCCCTCCAGCTCTACCTTGGTCAGTCATCGACCATCCGCCGCCTCGGGACTCCACTCCTCCGGCTACACCTCGTCCCTCCGGCCTGTCAGGCTCCTCTTTCCCTCCAGCTCCACCTTGGTCGTCTGTCGCTCCGGCTCCACCGTGGCCTTCCGGAGCCCCGCCTCGGTCGCTGGAGTCAAATGCTTCGCCTTGGCACTCCGGATCCTCCCCGTCGCCCTGGCTCTTCGGCTCTCTATCTCGGGCTCCATCTCGGGCTGAAGCTGCGTTTCAGTCACTGCTAACCAAACCTCACAAAGAGAAACCTGCACGGTGGCTGTAGAAATACATTTTCAAACTGTTTAGCACCATGGTATTGTTGTCCTGCATGAAAATCCTTTTATTTCCGAGAGCACTATTCTTCATTTTATACCACAGCAGAATATGGTCAGTTATGAACTCCACATATCTCGCAGAAGTCATTTTTACACTGTCAAATGACCTTACATTTCACTTCCCAATATTCCAACCCAAATCATCACCCACCACCTCCTTGCTGATGTTGCAGTCTCACTGGAATAGGATGGCCATTCATCAACTATCAGAAATCCATTTATCTGGACCATCCATTGTACTGCAGCATTCGTAAGTGAATAAAACTATTTAAAAACAAGTCTTCATGTGTTTCTACAGCCACTGTGCAGGTTTCTCTTGGAATGCATGGAGAGGATCTTGAGACTCCAGTAGCTTCAAACACCTGTTTGCTGCTCAGCAGTGGCTTTTTTACAGCTGGTATTACAATACAGTTAATTTGTTTGACAGAAACTTTCCCTAATAAATCTTTATCTGACCAAGACCTTTTGTGCTCTAAGTCACTCACAAATCTTTTGACAGATAATAATTTCCATTTGCTTTTCGCAAAATATTGTTTGTGTTGATGTCTTTTGCAAGACATTGCATTGTTTCATACTTTTCATCTTCAGAAAGATCTTTTTTCCTCACCATATTTCATGAGAACTGTGACTTGCTTAATAATGTGGAACAACCTCTTTAAGTACGGTTTCCATTTACCTAAGAAGAACTGGCAAACTATTGAACAAACCTGTCTGAGATTGATACCAGTTATCTAAAAAGATGTGAAAAACCACACAAACAAAAATCTGACTGACTCTTTATTGTACCAAAATCTTATTGATATGTCACTTGCATAATAACTTGGAACGCAGTGTACACTGATATTCTACACAAACATGGTAAAATAAGCTCCTTGACTACTGATGATGGGGCTGTGTTTTTATTATTTTTTTCTTGAATCTATGGAAAGAAGCAGCAAACACTTAAATATCAGGTCTGGTTTACTTCCTTCAACAGTTGAACAGGATCTGTTTTTAGGAATGACACAAAGTCTGTTCATCTCTGTGTTTAGATCAGTGTGCTCAATAATGTGCCTTTGACCTTCATTATGTATATTTTGATTATACCATGTTGTAAATAAAATACAAATAATCAAAATCCCCATTATTTTAATCTCCTCACATTCTTTCTTACCTGCCTTAGAGTCACAGTCACACTGATGGCCCATAGCATTTTGTTTTTCAAATACATATTTTAAATACATATATCTGAAATACTGCCCATCCCTGCGTAACACAGAGCATATCGAAAAACTATTACTGTATGTCTGTTATTACATGTTTGCATGACAGGCTGAAAGCTGCTGCTATTTTCTTTGCTGTTGCAAAACATTTATAGTTAATGATAGTCTGCTGCTGTTACTTTTAGTCATTTTGAATTTAAATTGCTTTGACTTTTTTAAAATAATTTTTCTGATATTCTGAACATATGATGTTTAAGACACGTTTGTACATTATATGCCTTCATATTTCATTCATATTTTCTGCAAAGATATTTAACAAGCAGTTTGTTTTATATTTACACCATGCTGACAACTTCATGTGTGCTGCACTTGGAATAGAACTTTCTTTAACTAGCTGGTTAATAAAGAAAATGTTACTTGAATCATGTTGTAGTTACATTTTTAAAATAAAAGAAACTTGAAAATCAAAATTGAGATTTGGTCAAACGTTTTGAAAAAAAAAAAAACATTGAGATTTCATTTTTTGCCATATCGCCCAGCCCTGGTCACATGCCTAGTTCACGCTTAATTTTCAGTTATCAGAATCATTTTTTGTGTTGAGATATAGCGTGTTCACTAAACATTATAAAAGCAGAATTTCTAAATAGTAGTTCTAAAATTTACAAAGGATTTAGGATTTAGTACTACTGATGACAGTAATGCGTGATTATGAGAGAGATGATCTTACCACATTTTCTCCAGTTTACATTGAGGATCCTCCAGTACAGCATACAGCAGCGTCTGCCAAGAATCTCCTAGTTTATTCTCAGACAGACTCAGTTCTCTCAGGTGTGAGGGGTTTGATCTCAGAGCTGAAACCAAAGCAGCACAACCTTCATATGTGACGCCACAATCCCTTAACCTGTAGAGAACAGTGACACACTGTCACTCTCTTAGATCAGATCAGATCAGATTAACAGGCACAAATCACAATTCTAAACAGATTATTAAATGTCAACATTTCCAATGGAGATTCAATACATTTGTTATGCATATGCAAAATGTGAAACTGCAATCTTCTTCACAGTCCATAGCATTTTATAATTATTTGTACAATTTAACTTAATCTGCTTTGTATCTTTATTTATTGAAGCGATTTATTAAAAAAAAAAAAATATGAGAGTAATTAAAACATGTTTATGACTGCGACATCCCTTTATTCTTGATCAAGAACACTAATGATCAACGAATAGGAGCAGCAGGTAATTTTAAAATGTTTAATAGCCTTCAATTTACAGGTTATAACTGCACCTGTCTCAGATGTAGACTTGTGAAGATTTATTTTAATGCAGATCCCATACTGTAGCATTAACCTAAAATAAATGTGCTCTATTACTATTCATATTTAAGTGTTTGTGCGGGAAAGTATTAATACGCATGCATGACAGGGAGGCGCCCACGTGATCACTTCAATTTTTTCCTGATAATGATATAACGAAAAACTGGGGTACCTCACATACATGAGAAAAATGTTTACTTTTAAAGGAACCAATTCAAAACGAACCATATATTCCCTGATTATATAATTTGAATGAAGGTTGCATTTCTCTCTAAAGGCGCGTCCAGTAGGCTACTGTGGAGATGTGGAGAGTCAGCACCGTGAATTTAATCTTGCAGCCGAAAATAAAACATTACTTTATTAATAAATAAATAAAATGTCTCCTTTTTTCGCAGAATATATTAAGGCTCATTATGGATTAATTTAATGTAAACGTGCGATTAGTTGGATGATGACTTAAATGAACGACTACTAACTAGAAACATCTTAAGTGGGTAGCAGCCCTAAATACCCTCTAGAGTCTAGACATCTGTGTTAAAGTTTTTAAATCATTTATACACGTTTGCATAAATTCTGCTTTCAGAACGGTCCGTAACAGTGAGATGATATCCTTAACATTGATTTTTCCTCTGAAACACAAAAATTTAAATTTAAAAATGTCAATTTTATTATGTTTTGTGAATGGTCAACCCTTCTCCATTCTGCAGATATTGTTGCTTCTGGTTTGTGCATTGTAAATCACAGAACGTCTACAAAATATGTTGTCTCCCAAAAACTCTGATCTTTTTATTTTTTTGTCACGTCCGTAACGCACACTGTATGTATTTCCCAAATCCAAAATAGCCTATAAAACACGTTCATAGACGTATACTTTTCTGATGTCTGGACTCTATTTGGGAAAACATAAAGAGATCGTTCAATATATTCCCAGATAGCAAGAACGTTTGGGCCAAATGTGGCTGATAGCTGTCACATTTGGCCTAGGTATGGCATGGCTGAGCACATATGGGCGAAACTTTCCCCAGATATGTTTTACCATAGCTTTAGAATTGGAGGGAATTTTCTTTTGGATGACAATATGTTTTGAGGTATATGGTCCAGATGACAGCACACAAATGAGAGCCATATATGGCTTGGCTATGGCACACCATGGAATGTGTTAACTTATGGTTAACATTTGGCTTTTATTTGGAAAAACACATATACACTGCTATAGTAATGTGTGGCAGGTTAGTGGCAGTCCACATCTCAGCCCATTCAACAATGCTGTTGGTTGCTTTGTGTCTTCCCTTATTCCTATTGGTGGATTACTGAAATTTTGAAAATGTATCCATTATTTCCCACTCTGCATCCTCTTTCAACCACTGTTAAAAAGAAGATAATGATTGAAAAGCTCCCTATTTACAACAACAGCCTTTGCCCTGCAGACACATTATTCAGATAAGTGCAGTTTTGGTGTTTTAAATGTTTTCAAGGGGTGTAATGGTACACTTATTCGTACAGAAAATTGTACCGAACAAATACAGTGTCATTTTAACCACTGCACGTGCGGAACTTAATCCGTTTCAGTTCATATCCGTGAATAAATCCTCACTATACATTATTACTAGGCTATACATTACATCCTATAATCGCAAGGTTTGTGTTTTGTTCTTTTCGCTAAGAAATGAAGTCTCATCTTTAAAATTATGTCTATTTCATCAGGAAATTCAATCCATAAATGCCGTTTTGACGCTCTTTGATGTGGCGTAACAGACCGCTGCATGCGGAAGCGCGGAGAGCGCGCAAACATGATCATTATTTTCCTTTAATTCTCTTTCCTACTCTTTACAAGCGGTTATTATAACACGAAATAAACACGCTCATGTCACTTAATCTCAATCAGTTTTGCAACCACGGAAAAATGCCAGTGAAACAGTAATACCTCAGGCAAGTCATTCAGTGTCTACAGCTTGTTGCTATAAAACTGCAATGTGCAAACGTGCAAATTATGTTTGCATACTTTTTTATTTATTTATTTTTATATATATATATATATATATATATATATATATATATATATATATATATTTTTTTTTTTTTTTTTTAGCGTTGGTCATTGTATCTAAAATATTTGAATTTAATAGATTGGGCTCCTGTCACGAATCCGGTCTATGAAATTCCGTTCACTAACCACCAGAGGTCACCCCACAAGGATTCTCACACTACACAGACTGTTACACTATACCCTGGACTACATTTCCCATCATCCATTACACTGATTGCACACACCTGATTGCACTGATTGCACACAGCTGTACCAATCACACTCTCACACCTGAGAACTATCACACAATCACACACCCTACTTAAAAAATGGACTTCCTCTCACAGATCGCTGAGTATTGTATGCACACATTGCTACTCTATGGAGCCCACTTAGTTATCGTAGTCTTGCCTTGCCTTGCCTTGCCTTGCCTTGCCTTGCCTTGCCTTGCCTTGCCTGTTTTCTCGTGTTTTTGATCTTCTGCCTGTGTAACTTGGATTAACCCTTTGCCTGCTGTTTCGGACTCTGTTTATACCTCGCCTGGACTATCGCTCTTGTTATTGGATTATCTCTCTGCCTTGCCCTGTTGGATTGTTCGCCGATCGAAGACCCACGCTTGCCCTAGGATTACTCTTTGTCTTGCCCGTGTTATACCTGTTTGCCACTGTTTGAACTATGCCTGTTATGACCATGTCTCTGCCTAATAAAAGCTCGCACATGGATCCGCACATCTCTCGTCTCGTCGGTTCCGTAACAGCTCTGTTGTTAATTGCAGCCTTTAATATTTTAGTAATGTGCTTTAATAGGGCTCCCTATTGTATAGCATTAGCTGAGATAGATTATTCATCCTTAAGAAAATTGTAATTATAATTGAGTTTAAAGGCAGAACCACAAATTGTTCAGTGAACAACCTTTTGTTTAACAATAAATAAATAAATAAATAAATAAATAATTGTATGTTTTCTCCCCCTGCTTTACCAAAAATGTTTGAAACTGTGACTTCAAAACTGAGGTACCATTACACCCCTAATGTTTTCATTAATATTATTATTATTATTATTATTATTATTATTATTATTATTATTATTATTATTATTATGTCTAAAAATAGCCTGTTATTAAAGTAGCTAAACATTTTTAATTTAGAAAATTAAAATTTAAAAAGGGACTACACAGCAGCACTCATGTCTTGGGTGGTAGAAAAGAATGTGTGCAGTGCTGATTTACAGTCATTTATGTGCTTGTCTTCAAATAATATCCAATGTACGATACTAATTATGATATACTAATGTTCTTTTTTCTCTTCTTTTTCCTGACAGACTGTGAGTGAGAAAGACTGGTGAGACTTACTAAAAGTATCAATTTTTGCACATTTATTCACTCATCTGACATTTACAAAATAGTACACATCTGTTATGTTCTGTATTGCAATTCTGTTATTAAAATACTATAAATGTTTTTAAAAAGAGTGTGAATCCATTTTTGTGTTTAAGATGTGTTTAAGATTTACTGTGTAATGGGTATTTTAAATTAAAAAGATAGGTGTGGTGTAAATATGGTTGAATAATGGCTTTTGGTGTATCAGCCACATGTGGGTCACATAAGGGCCGTCAGCCCTTTACAGAACTCAGCCAGATAAGAATACCATAAAGGTCCATATATCAGCCACGTCTGTTTTTATTATTTGGCTCACTCTGGGTTGGGTTATGGCACTGTTTTGGTTCAGTTCTGGCTAAAAAGATATGGACCAGTTTTGGGCCGGCGAACATGAACTAATCTGGGCCACACTTTAGCTGTTGATATGGGCCAGATCCGCGCCAAAGGAAAATTGCTGACTGGGTTGGTGATGAATACATTCTGTGAGAATTTATATTTTAGGTTTTGACTGCGAATGTCACGTCCTTAACGCTGGAATTGCCCAATAATGAAACTAAAAATGATTAGGCCTACATGAAGTCTCGGGACAGTTTCTTATTACTGCACTATATTTTTACATTAGTATTGCCAAAATGACTGCAGCATTGCCGCGTACAATTAAAACAGTGCACAATTGAAAACAGTACAAAGCAGCATATAAATTAAGAACAAAAGTTTTTGTTTCTCTGGCAGACGCGCGTCTCTCCTGAGAAAAAAAAGACAAACACAAAACCATATTAAATTGTATGTAATACTCTGTATGCCATTGCAAAAATTGCAAAAGCCAAACCAAACGAGGCATTTGTCCTAAAACAGACACTTTGCTTAAACCTGCTCAGCTAGTTTGAAACGCTCATCAGACACTCTCCATATGAAAGAGCAAGAGATTCACACATTTATGTCAACCCCCCACGATGAAGCTAACTACCCCCAAACCCTAACCTCCTCCAGCTGGACTGAATTCATTCTGCTGGTCATGTAAAATGGACATGCTCTATCTAAAAGGAAAGAAAAAAAAAAAATGGTGTAACAAACCAGCAAACTGCAGAATACACACGTCTGTATTAATCATTTTATATATATTTTTTTTATTTAAAAAAATAAACGCAATCCTGAACCTGTGTAGTTGAAATCACTGACTAGCTTCTACCACTGGACAGATTAACTTGATAAACATTGCGTGTTTGCGCACACAAGACAGACGCGCTCTTCATTCATCTCACTTCACAATAATATAAATAACAGTGTCACCATGCAGATAATTTTTGTGTTTATTACAGTGTTCAAATGCTGATCTTATATAGGCTTATAAAGGCTTAACATACACATATATATATATATATATATATATATATATATATATATATATTAGCGGTGTGACTAGACACTTATCCCACGAGACGAGACGAGACACGAGACTGGGTTCACGAGAACGAGACAAGATTTTTTGACTTAAAAAAAGAAAAAAAAAATCCTCAGTGATGAAATATATAGGGAAAAATAGTCTTTTATTCAACTGAAAAACAATGCAAAAAATGTAGGTGCATTTTGAAATAAACTTGTACTTTATGAAATTAAACTTCTATTTTAATGAATTGTATGCAGTAATAAACATGTAAACTAGAGCTGCACAATTCTGGATAAATTGAGAATCACAATGTTTTAAAATAAATTACAGATCACGATTCTCTCACGATTCTGAAAAAAATAAATAAAAATTAGAAAACTAAACAAAATAACGTAATTTACTAGTGGTTCTGACAAAATGTTCATTGCTTAAGTCTTTTAAAAATATACATTCATTTGAACAAAATAAAAAAATTAAAATGTAATGAAGGAGTCAGTGTCTCAGTTCATAAAGACTTGTTTCACTATTGGAATCTCCTGAATGAATGATTCAATGTCAAATACATTTTTTAAAGGGGTTGTCGTCACCTCCTGGCGGAAGATAAGTGTTACAATACAAGTGTTAAGATACTTTCGTTTTGATCGCTACTGTAGACAAAAAGTGTTTATACCCAAACTATAAACTTTTATCCCAGTAGGCCTACTTCTGTTATTTAAATGTCTGTAACACAGAAATAATGATGTGTGGTTGAAAAGACTGTTTGTGTTGCTCTTTCTGGATCAGCAGCAGCATGAATGCAGATTTGAATGTCTTTAAGACGCTTACGATGTGAAACAGGTGTTAGTGGAGTTGTTAGTGTGAGCAGCGCGTTTTGTCGCCACCCATATCAGTGAATGACAGCGTTCACATCGGAAGCGTGATGATGGCCGACCCTCTGATTCATTAACATGGGCAGCGACAAAACGTGCTTCACGATCCACTGACGCTCGCGATGTTAAACAGTCGTAGACATAGCTGAATCGTTGTCATTCAGGAATAAGATCGCGTGGGTGTTTAAATCAAGATCGCAATTTTTTAATGCAGCTCTAATGTAAACACTGCAAAATGTTTTGCGAGATATTGTCACGTTCTCGCGAGACCAGTCGGATCTTGCAAGACACATCTGATCTCGCGAGACCTCGTCTCATCCCTAATATATATATATATATATATATATATATATATATATATATATATATATATATATATATATATATATATATATATATATATATATATAGATAGATCGAGACAGCAAGCATCCTGTTGATACTGTGAGAGCACACAAAAATAAGGGAAGACCATTTACAGTTCCGAATGAAGTATTAGTCTTATCTGTATGAGCAAAATTGATGGCGTAGCTACTTCAAGTTGTTTCCACTGAAGAACAAAATGAAGTGATCGTGCTGGCGCCTCATGCATTAAGTGCGCTACAGCTTCCATTCTTCACACAAATGCTTAGACTATACGCCTAACAGCGCACTTTTATTTAGGTTAAATTTTTAAGCTAACACTGTACTATGCTTTAAGTGTTTAATATTTACAGATTTTATTTCAAGCAAGTCGTGATGATTTGAGAATGCTAAATTGATCAAACGTGATGAACTCAACTGTCTGCTGCTATCCGCTTGGTCGTCACTTAAAAAAAAAAAAAAAAAAAAAAAAAAAAAAAAAAAAAAAACAACTTGAATTTAACAAACAAAAATGTTCCAAACATTTTTCTAAATTAATTAATTATGAAACAATAAGAAATATAACTTTGCAATTAAAAACAAAACTGACCTACTTCAATGGCTGCAACAGCAGTGTAATTAGGAAGCAAAAAAGAGAGAAAAAAAGACACGGAATCCAGTCGGACTCGGGTGAGAATACTGGTAAGCTGTAGGCCAAGGGCTGGCTATAGGGCCTAGGTTTGAGGCCCATGCAGGTCTATACCAGATTTCTGCATTTGGAAATGAATGTTGTGAATCAGGGGTTGTTTTGTAATTAAATTACAAAATTATTAAGTTGTATTTTGTTGTCCAATTCATATTTATTTATTTATTTATTTATTTACATTTTATAGATTCCTCCAATCTCTCACATGCCCAAACTCTGTATGCTAAACCGTATTATTATCAGTATTATTATTATTATTATTATTATTATTACTACTATTATTTAAAAAAAAAAAATTATTATGTAAACACGTTTTAATTAATACAAAGGAACGATAAAAAGTGATCAATTTCTTAATTCAGGGACATCATTTTCAGCATGTCATGGGCTGTGTATACGGGAATAAATCTGTTAAAAAAGGCCAGATAACGAATAAGTATGTGTGACCTGCTGAAATACATCAGCAAATTGTTAAATGTAAGTTTCCAGCCTTTCATAATTTGTGACATTAATGTGAGAGCCAAAATGTGTGTTAGAACAAGGCCTAGCCTATAACACTCATCAATAAGCCACATTTTATTTTTTATGGCATAGGCTAATGCACACCTCCTTAAATGTAATCTAAACATTCCAAGTTAATATCCTACTTTTTGTACGATTTCTAGGCGTTTTTCATGTCGCAGTATTAGCCTATTAATCTTGATTTCTCATAACTTTTTTTATTTTATTTAATTTTGTTTTATGGTGTGAGTCAGAGTAAATTGTGACGCGAATAGAGTCTCATGAACGTGCGGCCTTTTACAGAGGACCAACGGCCAAGGTCAGGATTTTTCGTTCAGAAACTTAGACTGAAATGACAGCTCCTTAATACAACATAAGGAAAATGTGTAGTTTTAATGGTTTTCATAATGACTGTTTAATAACCATAACATGCATTAAGAGCCTTTATGTAAATTTATTTATTTTTTTAATTTTTGATGCGTTAGGCTGCAGCTTGTTTGAAATTAACTTTCTAAAAATTAATTTGAAATAAATTTTCAGATTTTTAAGGATGTTATAATGTTATATTATAATCTTATTGTTGTTTTATTTCGTTATTTGATCTCCGTTTACAAAAAATATAAATTTCAGTCAGTTTGCAAACTGTCCCTCTGTGCCACCTGGCGGTGGTTTCGTGAACAACTTCAAAACCCAACTGACTTGCAGTTAACGCCGTGGCCCTGCGGCGGTAGTAGTCATTTTGGTTGGCCACCTACTGTATGCTGTTGATTAGTGTATAACATCAGCGACAGCGCGTGAGATTTTAAATGCACCCAAATTGCTCCCGCACCATAGATGTCATACTCTCTGATCAGTCTGCGCTGTTGTGGGTGGGGGCACACAGGGGGGCCAAGCATATTTTGAGGGGGGCCGGTGTGCCACCCCGTGCCACCCCTCTAGACACGCCCCTGATTAGAATGAATTAATTTCTAAAATGTTATGGTACGGAAAGCCTGAAACAGATCACAGCAGTATGGACCTACACAGTAGACTATCAGTCATCAGCAACATGGTAAACATGCGCACCGGTATGCATATATTTAATATTAAGCGTCCGTAAAGGTCACGTCTGTAAAACATTATTGTGGTTGATATGAGCAAAGAATGGAGATGTGCTGTTGATCATAATTAGAATGGACATAAGTTGGCTTTGCACAGAAAGTTTCAAGTTAATTGCATTAATAATTACTATATGATATAAACTTAATGTTTAAAATGTTACGGACGTGACACAGCACTGAAGCATACTGACCTCATAAATCTACCCCTTATAAATCCAAGAATCATCGCTGTTTAGACAAAATGAGTTTATTTACTTTTCAGACAGGCCTCCATCTTTCTACAAAATGCTTAGGCTACTATTGATGTAAAAAATGGGCAGTCTTTGATGTCTTATTTGAAAACATGAAATATAGTCAGATGAAAATGTAATTTTACTCTGGGTGACCCTCTCATGGTGGATAAACATGGCGATTTCCTTCAAATTTCTATTAAAGCACATTAATGCTGTAAAATACAGACCCAAATGCACAAGTTAAACAGGGTTTTCTTTTGGTAAAAACATTATTTTTTCATAGTAAGGATGAATTTTTCATGGAATTGCCCTATTCTTAAAAATATTAATTCTATATTTAAAAAAAAAAAACTATTTAGTAATTATTTTTTAGTCATTTCAGTCATTTATATAACGATATAATAAAATTATATTTATTTAGCTAGCTATTTATGTTTTATATTTGAAGAGTTTGGTTCCAAAACGCAATAAACGTATTCAAAATCAGTATTGTATCTGGTCGGTATCGAAAAGTCAATTTTTAATTTTACGCAAAATGCGATATCCGCCGAGTTATTAGGTCATGTTTTCTCCCTTTCTTTCCAAACCGCGACAAACGCCAGTCACCTTTCTCTGCAGAACGCGATAAATCTGCTCAACCAATCACAGCACACCATTCCACACACTCTAGACAGTAATGGCGGCGCTTTGAATACACCCAGCATCCTAGTTTTCCTCATCTACTTTGTACTTTGTGATCAACAAACAAACTTAGGGCTGCATGATAAATCGCATGTGATTGTCATGCACGTCTCGTCAGTAAAGCCGATTCTGTGATTAATAGTACCAGTAAATCTCCATCACGTGCTTTCAGATGGAGCAGCATTTAATAGGCTACACAGAGCCGTAGTTCACTGACAAGCTACGCAATATCGCGTTCATAATCGCAGATGAATCGCATTTGATTATGAATGCGATATTGCGTTGCTTGTCAGTGTAAGTGTTTTATTAATGTCATTTATGTTTGTGTTAAAATATAGCATATAGCACTAGTCAACTAAATGAATGTAATTTGGCAAAGATGAATGCACTTTTGGTAGTTGAATGTAAGGGAAATGCCATTTTGGAATTTCTGTGGTCTAATGTGATATTGTTCATGTTCATGATGAAATTTTCTTTTATTGTTGTAATTAATTTATAGCAAACAAGATGACCCGTTGAATTCATTTTGGGAGTGATGACTGATAACTGATGATTGTATTTTTAGTCTAGTGCATGTATATAAGATTAGTATTGACCAAGTTCAGAGGCTGTCATATGTGGATTAACTTACTATATTGCGTATGTTTCAATATGGAAAAAAGAAAAAAAAAAGAAAAAAAAAAAAAACTTTCATATTGATTCAATGGATTTATTGCATTTTGAAGAAAAAAAAAACTATCATGGACTTCTTGCATTTTGGGAATTTTTTATTTTTTTATAATAAATCTTTGAAAATCAAAACCTGGATTTCAATTTTTAATGTTATTATAACCTAAAAATGCTATGTGAAAGTTTGAAACAGAAAATAGTGGTTTTCATCTTGCCACTTTCTTGGTAAAGAAAACACACATTTTTACTCAAATTAATCAAAATGTATTCATAGCGTTTTGGAACCAAACTCTTCATTTATTTATGTTTCATATTTATATTTGTTGAAATTTGATATTTTTGTTGATATGGTTATCACTGTCAAATTTCATGAGTGATAGCCTAATTTAACGAATAGGCTACACTCCTGCATTTAAATGCGGCTGCAATTTTTTTTTTTTTTTTTTTACTCAAATTGTATTAAAGCGAGTAAAGAAGTCTCCCTTTAAAATCACTGAAGTTGTCAATTAAAGAGGCTTTTTTTTTACATCGTGTGCACTTTGTTGATTATAGTGAGAGAACCTGAGGTCAAACAGAGAACGCTTTATTAATCCGTCCCTTCTTTTCAGTTTCAATGATTTAGCTAAATAGTGGCCAGGTTTAATTTATTCGTTCTTGTTTTAGTTAGTCCTAAATAATGGGAGCGAAACAGTGCCTCACATTTTACTAAAGTAAAGGAAAGAATTCATAAAATACGCAGCAATTTCTTAATTAGTGAACAGATATCTTTTTTCCCAGGTAGTTCTCTATCAAAATAAGGGACAGGTAACGAATAAAGTATGTGCGTGACAAAAATGCATGCTGTTTTATTAAAGGAATTTTAAAATATAAATTAAAAATGTATTTGTGACAAATATTAAGTAATGTTAGAATATTGACATTTAGCACATTAATCCATGTATGTAGCCAAGCCTACTGAAATCGGGTACCACTTTTAATGCTCCAATGCAAAGTAAACCACCATTTCTTTAAGGTAATATAACACATGATTCATATTATATAAATAATGCTGCACACCTGTTAAATGTTTCAAATCTAAAATATGGTGTAATACTTAGCTTAGCGTAAATATAAGCATAGGCTCATAGACTTGACATTTATCCTGCTTGATTTTGTTCTAAATGAGAAACGCACATAACTTCATAAGTATTAAATTTGCATCTGTGAATATGAAATGTCAACTACAGTGTTTTTATTTTTCCGCTGACTGCAGCAGTCAAATGTAACACATCGGCGAGGCAAAGCTGACGGCTATGTGTGAAAATGTGCTTTGAAGCGTTTGCTTGATAACTTGTGGTTAAAGCGCTACTCAGCGGTCAAAAGCTGCAAATGCATTTTGCAGACGCGGTGGCGGCACCCACGGCGGTAAAGAGCACATTGGTTGTCAACCTACTGTATAGTGAAGCTATAGTTATCTCTAAGAACACAATAATGTCTCAATTTACTGTTATTTATGGTGTATAGTTCTTTCATATCTTCAGGGTTCGTACAGAAACTGCAAAATTAAATTCCAGGACTTTCAAGGACTTTAAGCACTACTTTTTTGGTTTTCAAGGACTAAAATCAGAGATCACAATATCATTATTATCTTTCAAATTCTAATGAATAAATGAATAAAACAAAATGGTACAAATAATATGCAGCACATGCGAGGCATGCAATGGCTGTGGCAACTTTAGCATTTGAAAGGATACTATGGAAAAGTTATCAATTTCCTTATTCAAAGTGATTTTTTTTTTTTTTTCATGAATATATGATTAACCTGAAGAGTAAAAGCTTCATCATACACTTGGAAAATTATGAGCTGTATCACGTTCATGGACACTAGGGGTGTGACAATACATTTAGCTCGCAAGATGAGACAAAATAAAGATACTTAGTTCACTAGAACGAGACAATATTTAATACTATTTTTAAGAAATTTGTCTTTTCATTGCAAAAAGCAAGACGCTGAGCTCCGTGAAACAATGTAGTTGTATTTTGAAATATTTTAACTAATCTAAAGCCGTAACTAACATTTATTTTGGTAATCAAGTAATCTACTGATTATTTTGACAATTGAGTAATCTGATATTTTTAAGTAATAAAAATAGACCTACGTGAAAAACAGGCTTTAGTATGACTACATTTATATATATTAAACTAACGATGAGACTATAATAATTGGTTTGAATAAAGTATCAAACCAAGTAATCACATGGTTTTATTGAACAACACTATTAAAATACATAAAGTAATATGTCTATACTACATAATATGAATTTATACTACGGGGCCGTTGAATGCTTGAATCTGATTGGCTGACGAACGTTCTGAGGTGTGTAATTATTTTCAGGGAAACGCACGGCGAACGTAGTTCCAGGGAGCTCTTAACCGCATTACATGACCATATCACTTCGCCAAATGATTTCTGTTATTTCAAAGGTCTTACAACAGCAAAATAACCAAAACCCACAATGACACTGGCCAAACAAATAAATATAGTAAACAAATGGATGAAAACGACAGATCATGTCCATGTTTTTGCCACAAAATCACGCTTTATTATGTACGGAAAGCACACACTGTAAAAACTAAAGGTGCCTCAAATATCCTTTTGAGTACTCAAGGAACTTCAAAATGTATTTTAAGTGCCTCAAAGCTCTTTTTCTCATAATAGGGTTCCTGGAGGAACCATTCCAGCCTTTGCAGTTCTTGCAGGAACTTATGGGATCCTTGAAGCACTTTGTTTCCAATTCTGAGGTTCTGGAGTCACCCTTTCATTGCACCTTAAAGTGCTCTGGAGGTTCCTGGAGGAACTCAAATTTTAAAAATGAGTTATTGTAAGATCTGTTAACATTGAAGTGGTTCCTGGAAGATCTGACTTGTAAAAGCCAGCATATGGAGGAATCCAGAGATTCATGTGACAAAAATGAAATAGGACTGATTATTATTATTATTATTATTATTATTATTATTATTATTATAATTATTTACTTTTTCAGAATGGTACGGAACGTAATGACTTTTGTGGCACTTGGCATGTGAAAACAAAAAAAAAAAAAACTTGGGCATTATTAGAAAAGACTAAATGGTCTTAAAAATTGTCCAAAAAAAGAAAAAAAAGGGACATGCAAAATCTAAATCAGCCACAGTATATCCAAATAAAAATTATGTCTGAAAACATTGTTTTCAGCAATAGGGAATATATGCACATAGGACCATACAGGCAGTGGCTACACCATGGTATTACAGATTATTTTCTTTATTTCTTTCCGCCAGATTGCACTTTTATCTGCCTCCATTTGTCGGATTTTAAATACTTTTGTTGTACCTATTAAATACTGCAATAACTAAAAATAGTTTTTTTGTTTAGAAATAAATGTAAATCATTTGAAGGTGGATATTGCTTTCCCTGAAACTTTAAATCAAACATTACAAATATTATTGAACTAAATATGGCTCAACACATTGATTTCATTAAAAATACACTAATTATAACAATCAGTACAAGTGTAATATTTAGAATTTTTATTTCCCTAATGAAATAACTTTCAATTATTCAGAAATAATTGTTTAACAACTAATATAATAAAAACTAATTCTGTTTATGCTGTTGTCAAGAAGAAAGAAATGTATTAGGGCTGGCGTGTCCTCGTGCACCTGCTGTCTGCTCGCGCGCGCGCAAGAGCGATTTCAAATACAAAGTAACATTAACGCTTCCTCTCCTCAAAGAAACAAATGCAGCGCAGGACTGTCTAACAAAAGGTGAGTAAATTCTCCAAAATTAATACACAGATTTACTATTTGTACACAAATTCCTGCACTGACACGCTTAACTGTATGTTTTTATATTTAAATGTTTGTTTTATACCATTTTAACCGCTAATTTAATAGCCGCGATGCTAACTATCATAATGAACTTCGTGGGACGAAATGGAGAGCATTAAATCACAAACGATTATTTTTAGTCAGCTTTGCTCATTATGTTCACTTTTAGTCATTGTAATTCTCTTCTTTTCTGAACTATTTGTTGTCGTTTACGTTTGTTAAATCATTACTCATCCATGTTACATGTAGACTAATATATTTAGACTATTTTTCTATTCATTTACACACACATGAAAACTGTTTTTTATCTTTTTCTCTCAGAACGTATACATAAGTTCTCTTAAAATGTCATAGGGTACACTGAGCAGCACTAATGTAAGTATTTTTTTTTTTTACTTTGAAATAACTGAAATAATGTTTCAGTGAGGCCTGACGTTAATCCAAAATGATATATGAATCCAGTCTTAAACTATTACACTGAACTGAATGAAACGGTTTATAATTTTTTATCCATATTTTCTCTTTTATTCAGCAGTTAATGAATATGGCTCTGTAGTGGACTGCTGGAGCTGCTGATGTCTGTTGCTGGCTGACAATAAAGTGATCTCTCTGGACTTACCCCATCGTTTGAAGGTGTGTAAATAAGTGAACAATTGCAGAGAAACATCGGAAATCCCTCTAAAACATTCAATTACTTATAGCTTTTTTTTTCTTTTTCCTTTTTTTTTTTCTTCTGAGAAATCCGAGCCTTGCCCTACCTGTTACATGACGATCCTGCTGTGCTGGACTGTATATGATGAATGAGGTAAGTCTGAGTTTGTGCATTTTGAGTTTTGTACACACACATACAGATGTATCTCAAAAAAATTATAATATCGTGAAAAAGTTTTTTTTTTTTTTTTTTTTTTGTAACATTTCAAAAAGTGAAACTTTCATATATTCTAGATTCATTACATGTAAAGTAAAACATTTCAAAAGTTTTTTTGTTTTAATTTTGATGATTAGAGCTTACAGCTCATGAAAGTCAAAAATCCAGTATCTCAAAATATTAGAATATTTCCTAATATCAAACAAAAAAAAAGGATTTGCAAAACAGAAAAGTTCAAGTTCTTTAAAGTATGTTAATTTCTGTACTTAATAGTTGGTCGGGGCTCCTTTAGTACAAACTCCAGCATCAGTGAGGTGTGGCACGGAAGCTATCAGCATGTGGCACTGCTGAGGCACTATTGAGCCTTCACAGCTCGTCTGTATTGTTCGGTCGACTGTTTCTCATCTTTCTGTTGAAAATATCCCATAGATTCCATATGGGCTTCAGGTCAGGCATGTTGGCTGGCCAATCAAGCACAGTAATATCATGGTCAGCAAACCACTTGGAAGTGGTTTTGGCACTGTGGGCAGGTGCTAAAGTCCTGCTGGAAAAGGAAATCAGCATCTCCGTCTGCAGATGGAAGCATAAAGTGTTCCAAAATCTCCTGGTAGACGGCTGCATTGACTTTGGACTTAATAAAACACAATGGACCAACACCAGCAGACGTCATGGCACCCCAAATCATCACTGACATCAAAAACTTCACACTGGACTTCAGGCAGCTTGGATTCTGTGCCTCTCCAGTCTTCCTCCAGACTCCAGACCTAGATTTACAAATTAAATGCAAAATTTACTTTTATGTGAAAAGACGACTTTGGACCACTGAGCAACAGTCCAGTTCTTTTTCTCCTCAGCCCAGGTAAGATGCTTCTGACTTTGTTTCTGTTTCAGAAGTGGCTTGGTAACCCTTTTCCTGAAAACGTCTGAGCATGGTGACTCTTGATGCACTGACTCCAGCTTCAGTCCACTCCTTGTGAAGCTCTCCCAAGTGTTTGAATCGGCTTTGCTTGACAGTATTCTCAAGCTTGCGGTCACCCCTGTTGCTTGCACACCTTTTGCTACCCAATTTCTTCCTTCTGGTCAACTTTTTCAACATTTAATATGCTTTGATACAGCACTCTGTGAACAGCCACCTTCTGTGACTTACCCTCTTTGTGGAGGGTGTCAATGATTGTCTTCTGGACCACTGCCAAGTCAGTATCTTCCCCATTATTTTGGTTTCAAAGAACAAGAGATACCCGAAATTTATACTGTAGGGATGGTCATTTAATGAAACTCAAATGTAAATATTCTAATATTTTGAGATACTGGATTTTTGACTTTCATCAGCTGTAAGCTCTAATTATCAAAAAAAAAAAAAAAAAAAAAAAAAAAACTTTTGAAATGTTTTACTTTACATGTAATAATTCTAGAATATATGAAAGGTTCACTTTTTGAAATAAGTTACCAAAAATGAACTTTTTCACGATATTCTAATTTTTTGAGATGCACCTGTATGTATGTGTACACACACACAGTGTTATTGTAATAGATATTGTGCATTTAACTAGTCCACAACCATTAATCAGTGCACTAATATAAGAAAAAAATGCCTGTGATGTTCCTCATTTTTAAGATACTTTGAATAAAACCATGTGCTAAATGAATAAATGTCAGTATTTTTTTTATAAAATTTTATGTAAATCCCTCCTTTTTCAATGAACTACACAGAATCTTACACCAACTGTGGTAATGGAGACCCATTTGGTGAGAGCAGCACTGCAGATTTTCCTGATGGTGAGGAGTTACTTGCTGACGAACCTACCAACATGAGTTCACCTTACTATAATTATAATAATTAAATATTTAAGAACTGGAATTGGGAAATGGTGCCTCGAAGCACCAAGGTGGTTCCTGACCATTCTTAATAAAAGGGTTCTTCCAAGAACCGTTAAAGTTCCTCAGAGAACCACCCCTTTTGAAAGGGTGCCTAGAGGTTCCACAGAGGGTTCCGCCGGTGTGGCAAACTGAAGAACCCCAAAAGGTGCCTCCAGGAACCTTTAGTTTTTACATTGCATACTCTATCTCTCCTGCTCTCTCTCCCTCACAGACCGCACATACATAACAGCTACAGTTTGCACACACACTAACATATATCGCTCTAATGTTGTTAGCGCTACTCTGACGATTTTATCAGTAGTTTAACAACTTAAAAAAATACATGACTTCTCACAAGCGAGGTAACAACAACGACGCTGTTCGTGAACAAAAGGAACTAAGTTTCACTATAACTAGAGACATTGCTGCCGAACACTATTGAGAGACGCACAGAGGTAATCTCTCTCTCTCTCTCTCTCTCTCTCTCTCTCCTCTCATAACTTTTAACATAGCATTTGTCTGCTATCAACAGCTCAAGCCTCCGTTACTAGGTTTAAAATGACGTTTTGGAATTAGCAACGGAGGCGTTGGATGAGATGCGGAAGAAATAATCCTACTCACAATAGAGATTTAAGTAGAAAAAACAGACGAATGCCTTGAAATATATCATCTGATCGATGTCTTGAGGTTTGGCAACCGTAGTATAAGCGGAATAATTGACTTCGGTCCGTTGAATTATTAGAAAAATAATACTCCGCTTCGTGTCGTGGCCGCATCACCACCAATAATTCAACGGCCCGTCATCAACTATTCCTTACATAACCAACTTAAGTAAAGGCTGGGTTTCCCTCAAAAGAAGAAGAACATTTCATCCAGAAGAGAAGATCAATCTGATGAGTAAGTAATGTTTCTTTTTTGCATTAGTTAACGTGTTATTGTGACATAAACTTGAACACATTACTAGTTGGGTTTTTCCCAAACTACAACATGATGAATGCTACGCATCTAAGAATGTTTAGACCATGTTTATTATTAATAATCTGTTCACAAATATATTTTAATAACGTGCTAAACGATAACAATTACTTCTCAAATATAAAATATCCTTTTTTATAGTACAAAGTACATCCTTTTATAGTACAAAGCATGCTTGAGTCTATGGCTGCAGAATCATATCAACTATAAAATAATACATGATGTTCAGGATGGCTATATGACTACAAAATCATAGTTGGGTTTTTCCCAAAATATAATTCATGACTACATTGTTTGAAATTGAGTAAAACATTTTGAATATGAAAGGCAATTCATTGTATTTAAATTTCTTATAGTGCGATGATGTTTTCATGCTCTATATAAAACAAAAGTAATATGAGAGTACACTGTAACATGATGAATGCGACGAATCTAAGTATGTTTAGAACTTGTTTATTATTAATAGCCTACTCTGTTCAAAAATACATTTTAATAACATGCTAAACAATAATAATTAGTTTCTCAGATATAAAATGTTTTTGTTTTTACGATAGTACAAAGCATGCGTGAGTCTATGGCTACATATATACAGATGCTCGTGATATTAACATGCTCAGAAATTTTTTATTTTATTTTTTTTTTATTTTTTATTTTTTTATTTTGGTTGTTTGTATTTTATTGAATCAGATACCTGCACCACAGATGAATCCTGCTGACTTTCAGTCTCTTCAAACTGTTTTCCTCTGAGAGCGCTGTACCTACATCAGATGTTCAACTACACTGATATTCTATGGTAAAACAAGCTCCTTGACTACTGATTATGTTTTTTTCTTCTTGAATCCATGGAAAGAAGCAGAAACACTTAAATAAAACAAGTAAATATCAGGTATGATTTACTTGTTTCACTTGTTGAACAGAATCTGTTGCAGGAATGACTCAAAGTCTGTTCACATCTCTGTGGTTAGATCAGTGTGCACAATAATATGTCTTTGACCTTCATTATGTATGTTTTGATTATACTGTGTTGTAAATAAAATACAAATAATTTAAAAAAACAAAAAACATTTTTTTCAATCTCCTCACATTCTCTCTTACCTGCCTCAAAGTCACAGTCACACTGATGGGCCATTAGGGGGCCATTAGGGGAGGGCCCTTTGTCTCTCAGGGGAGAATCACTTAATATTCAAGACCATTGCCACTCCCTCGCATTTAGGCTTTTGATCACAAAACATGTCTTTAAAAATTTAAATCAATATATTGTTTTCTGTGAGTGAGTAAACAAGCTGATTTTAACATAATTTTGAAGCAAAAACTCTAGGCTACAAGATCCAGTTCTCAAAAGTCTTGTAAACAGATGTTCTGTATGTGTTTTATGGCCTTATTTCAGTGACTTCAAAATTTTAGTTTTTCACTAACCACGCATAAACGTTGCTTTCTCAAAAACACAATGATGTACATAAATGCTGCTAACATATTATTATAGCCCAGTTTGTGTTGTTTACAGTGTTATTAGACTTTAGCCACTTTTATTTTTATAAGTAACTGAAAAAAGCACAAATGTCAGGGCATGTCAAAACTTCTCCAGGCCCCCAAAACATCCTCAGACCCCAGAGGGTTAAGAATAAGTTTATAACATATACCTGCAGAGGGCGCTGGTGCCCTGATGATGTTTTATTTTACAGCGTGATTCAGTGACGTTTAAATCCATATAATTTTAATATTTGGTCACATGCAAACTCAGAGCAAGGGTTTAAACTTTTATTTTGAAATCGCGATGTACAACAAATCGCATATAGATATATGTTGATGTATTCTCCTGTTCTGGCATGGGTTTCTAAAAGATTTACTTTATAAATCTAGTGAGATAACGCACACTGTTTTCCCAGATGAAGGTTAAGCAAACCAAACTCACAGCATTTGTAGAGGAAGAGTTTGCGGACGGAGCTGCTGAGATGCAGATTCGCTCCACGCTTGTAAATGATAACAGCGCAACCCAATATACGCATTCCCAAATGAAACCCAAACAAACAGCACATGCAATAAAAGACCGAACAATATAATGCAAGCACCATCAAAGGTGTTACCACAAACTCAACTTTATACTGATATCGCGAGACCACTTTTCACCTCAAAGAGTAATATCGCGAGATCGCATGCGCTCCGTGCAACCGGGTGAAGTGGCTCTGTATTTAGATGGGCTGCATCGTTAATTTAGCGAAAAAAGATTGTTTTTGTCAAAAACAAAAATTAACACCAATTTCATATACACTGCCTTTTAAACATTCAAGTACTTTTCAAGTACCTTTTCATAAATATGGCTGTTTTCCAGGACTTAAATTTCAAAAAGTCAAATTCAAGTACTTCAAGCACCTTGAACGAACCCTGTATCTTTATAAAGAATAAATCTAGCAAAATAAATACAAATTAACCATAAATTTGTAGCAACTAACTGAATTTAACTGTCTTAGAATGTTATCATGGCAACTATATTTTAAAGGAAGCTGCATGACTAGGTATCATAATTATGATTACTACAAACATTAAACTTTAAATAGATAATCCAGAACACACGCCTTTATCCCTGGCTTACAAGACAAGGTTTTCTCCTCGTGAAAGCAAAAGGGTTTAATTTCCATTAGGGACTTATATATTGATAATAAATTTGGCTCATTTAATCAAATTAAATAAAAAATATGATCTTTTATATACATATTTTTACCGGTATTTATAAATGAGGAATTATACTAGAAAACATTTCACTGGTTTTGAAAACATCTATACATCAAACTCTTGAACTCTCTCAAACTCTATGTAATTGCAGTCCAATAGAATACAGCATTGTTTCTTTCTTTCATGCTTTACTACTGGATAAGGTGAATGTAAACACTGATCATATTAGGCAAGAATGGTAAAAGGAAATTGGAATAGTATTTTCTTAATGAAAATCATGAATGCTCTATTAGCACAAGGCATACTGTGATCCAATTCAAAGTTATTCACAGACTTCATTATTCGAGGACCAAACTACATACTATTTTCCTAAATGTATCCTCTATATGTAACAAATGTAAAATCTCAGAAGACACGTTGTCTCATGCATTCTGACCATGTCATAAAATTAGACCATTCTGGCAGAGTATATTCAGATTTATCTCAGAAGCATATAAAACTGATTTGCCACCTGAGCCAAAATTGGGCATTTTTGGAGATTCCTCTGATGTAGGAAGTAAATATCACAAGCTGTTTTTTTATGCATGCAAAGGTGGCAATTTTACAGAAATGGAAGTCTGGGTCTGTGTTTGAAATTTGGCTTAGAGACCTAAGTTGTGTGTCAACCCTAGAAGAGCTGAGAGGGGAAGGAAGGACGTATATTCTATGTTTTAATTAGTTAAATTATTTTCCACTATCAAGTGTCTGAATATAGGCACATTTGGGTTGTAAGTATGTATGCATTTAAGAATTTGAGAGCATACACGGTTAGGAATGGACATATAATGTGTACGTATAAGGGGTTTGTGTGTATGTGTGCTTTTATGTGTGTAGGTATGTTTATTATTATTTAATTATTTATTTATTTATTATCAATTTTTGATATTTATTTATCAATTATTTATTTATTTATTTAATCTTACATACTTTTTAAACTTATACTTACTACTTTTTTGAAGAAGCTCTTTTTTGCACAGAAAGCTACCTGTCAATGTGCAGCTTTCTGTGCAAAAAAATGCACAGATAAACCTTGCATCTCTCTCTCTCAATCGAATAATTCATTCAAGTAAATGTTATAATTAATTCATTCAAATAAATGTGATCTTACCGCACATCTCTGTCTGATCTGAAGAAGACAGAATGCTAGAGCAAACGAGCCGTAGCTTCGCGTTGGGTGGTTCTTGCCTTCACGTCGTGCATTTAAATAGTTTAATCCACAGCTAGCCCCTTACATATTTGCTCTTTTAGCAGCAGTTTTTATGGCAATATATTAATGACGTCCTGGTCATTCTTGGTGTACCCAAAATTCTCCCACACTCTCGACTTCAGGCATTTCTTTGGTGGAAGTAAAGCTTTGCTGTTTGGTCCCTCTGTCTTAGTTAATGTAGTGTGTCTAGCAGCCTCCATGTCTCTGATAAGCACAGCACTTTAAGCTGGTGCACTGCTGGTCTAACTTTGTTTTCATTTTGCGCAAGTTCCAACAGTTTCATTCCGTGAAACAGAAACACTCTGCGTAGCGGAGCCTTTACAATGAATTAACCGTGATGTTTTAAAGCATGGTCAACCATGAAATTGGTTCATCGCTGCATCCCTATTTTTGAGACTTTTTTCTATCATTTTTTGCTATATTCTGAACATATGATGTTTAAGACACGTTTGTACAATATGTGCCTTCATATTTCATGCATCTTTTCTGCAAAGATATTTAACAAGCAATTTTTTACATTTACACCATGTTGACAACTTCATGTGTGCTGCACTAGGAATAGAACACTTTAACTATGGTTCATAAAGAAAATGTTACTTGAATCATGTTGAAGTTACATTTTTTAAATAAAATAAAATTGAAAATCAAAATCGAGATTTAATCAAACGTCCTGAAAAAAAGGGAGATTTTATTTTTGTCATATCGCCCAGCTCTAGTCACATGCCTAGTTCATGCTTCATCTTCAGTTATCAGAAACATTTTTGTGCTGAATGATGAACATTTTAAAAGCTGATTTTCTAAATTGTAGTTCTAAAATTTACAAAGGATTTAGTACTACTGATGAACATAATGTGTGACTATGAGAGAGATGATCTTACCACAGTTTCTCCAGTTTACAGTGAGGATCCTCCAGTCCAGCAGACAGCAGCATGACTCCAGAATCTCCTAGTAGTTTATTCTCAGACAGACTCAGTTCTCTCAGGTGTGAGGGGTTTGATCTCAGAGCTGAAGCCAGAGCAGCACAACCTACATCTGTGACACCACAATCATTCAACCTGTAGAGAACAATGACACACTGTCACTCTCTCAGATCACATCGGATCAACATGCACAAATCACAATTCTAAACAGATTATTAAATGTTAACATTTCCAATGGAAAGTCATCACATTTGTGAAAATAATAATGAACTAAAAAAGGTTTCAACACCTGTCTTTCAAAAATCCCCAATTTATAATGGAAGCTTAATAATAACAGAGGCACAGAGAAAAGATGATCTTCATTTGTTATGTCTGTTCATTACTGTATGATCCACTGATGTTGTAGTGAAGAATAAAAAAATAAATAAAATAAAAAATAAATAAAATAAAAAAAAAAACTTACTGACTTTTAATTCGGAACAAGTACAAAAATAAGCAAGGAGAGCAGTAGGAAATGGTTGCTGGGTCAAAAACAGGAGCATCATTTATTTAAAACTGCACATTTCAAGTATTAACTGTCAAACAGTGGTCAGACTCAAACCTGCATATGTTTGTGGCGTGTATATAGTTTTGTCAAGACTTAAACGTATTCTCACTTTAAAAAGTCTCATAAATGGGACAGATAATGTTGATCTTCCCATCTAGAGATCTAGATCATGTGATGGTTGTGTGTATGTGTGGCAGATTTATTCACTTAGACAAATTTTATTTATAGGATTGCCGCTGAAGTGTATAATGTCAGTTGTGTAATCCAACGTTTTTTTTCTCTGGGTGAAATAATTAAATATTTTCCGAAACAAAATGAAATCTGTACAAAATATAGTTTGTCAGACATACGTCAAAAAACATATACTTGTAAATCACGTGAGTGAAAACTCAATACTCGTGAGCCATATTTTAGAAAAATATCTGCAGTCTGGGCTTTTTTTAAATGTCTTGGATAAAGACCAATTACTACTTCTCTAAAAGAGAAAATAAAATATGAAAACGCAGCCGGATCCAATAACTTTTATAAGATGGGAAAAGTGTGTTAAGAGAGAAGCTGCTGAGATTTGATTTCAACTTTAAAGGGATAGTGCACCCAAATTGTCCCCTCATTTACCCTTATTTCTATAAATTTATATAAATGTAAAAATTGCATGAATTAAAGGCAGTATAACAAATAATATTTAATTATGTAAATGGTACATCATTTATTATTTTTGTTGTTTTATTTGCCTTTATTTAAAAAAAAAAAAAGATTTTGAAAAGTTTTGCTCACCAAGGCTGCATTTATTTGTCCAAAAATACAGTAAAAACTGTAATATTTTGAAATATTATTAAAGAAAAAATCTGCTTCCTATTTGAATATATTTTAAAATATATTAAAGCAAATATTTGAATATATTTTAAAGTTAACATTTCTATGATGGTAAGGTGGCCCTATGATTTTTTTTTTACAAAATCAGATTTTTTTTTTTTTTTTTTTTCCCCAATTTCCTTTTATTTTTCTCCAGAATTTTCCGGATTCTGTTTTTTCCATTGTTTTTTTTTTTTCTGGACTTTATTTAATGGTTAATCAAAAAGCATGTCTAATTAATTGAAATCATTAAACTTATATAATTTAATTTATTAACAGTTTAATTACAACTATTAAATTTTAAGGGCCCTGTGAAATATTTTGTCTGGTCAGCGCCAGTAGCCTCGTGGGCAGCATGCCGACATATAGCGCCGTTGCACTTCGGGTGTCCCGAGTTTGAATCCCGGCTCGAGGACCTTTCCCCGATCCCATACCCCTCTCTCTCTCCCATTTCGCTTCCTGTCTACTCTACACTATCATATCATGGCAAAATGTCAAAAATAAATCGTGAAAAAATCTTGCTCCATTTGAATTTTTCTTGATTCCTTTTTTTCTTCATTTAACAATTAACTTAAATTTTAGTAACCAAAAAGCCTGTCTAATTAATTTAAATCATGAAAATTATTCAATTTATCAACAGTGCATTAAAAGTTTCATTACAAAAAAATATTTTTTTTAGTCATGTAAAATGGTTTATTTTTTTCTCAAATTCCATTTTAATTTATTGATTGCATTTTAATTGTTTAATTAAATTTTAAAAAGCATGTCTAATCACTATGAAAAAACAAACATGGCTTTATACAATAATAGAGCTTAATAAAATTTAATTAATCTTTTAAAATATAATCAAATGAAAATTAAACAGTTCCTTATATTTTTTGGCAAACAAAGTGCTGCACAACAGATAGAAATATTTGCACACAACAAATAAAAGTAGCCTAGTACTTTATTATTATTATTATTATTATTCTTACTTTTTAAACTTATACTTTTTTTTTTTTTTTTTTTTTTAGCTTTGCTAATTTTAAACATGATCCGCTTGGAGACGAATGGAAGTCAAACAATTTTCTGAAGTTTGCGTTTCAGAATATGTGTTTATCAAACAACACTAAATTATGAAATACTTAAAAATAACTTCTAATTTAAGTGAACTTAAAACAATCTTCACATAAACCCATTATAATGTCATATTTATCTACCTGTGCCCCTCAGCAGAAATATACAGAAATTGAATAAAGTTATCAAACAAATTCTAAACTAAATACAGATGAATCCTATAAACTATAAACATTATTGATTTCCTCTTTTTTCTTTTGTTCTTGATGAACAGACATCACATCAGCTGGTTATTAAGTTGTTTTGGCTTCTATTTCTTTAACAGCTGCCGCTACCGAACATGACGCTGATCTGACACGCATTGTATTTTCTCTCAACTCTACCTTTTCTGACCCATTTCGGGTCTGACCCATTTCAGTCTCTTCTAATGAGCTGACGAGTTGAATCGAGTGTGTTAGATGAGGGAGACAGTGCTGGGCTGCTCTCCAGGACAGTTTTGAAAACCATTTCAGAGACATGTTCTTAATGTAACTCATATATAACATATTACATGCATGCACAGTTTTATGGCAGCTTTAATGACCCTAAGCACACAGCAAAAGTGGCTTATAGACGGTTCTGTGAATGTCCTTGAGTGGCCCAGCCACAGCCTGGGATTGAACCCAATCAAATATTTCTGGAGAAACCTGAAAATGTGCATCTGCCCCCATCCAACCTGACAGAGCTTGAGAGGTGAAGAGGCGAGGAGAAGAATGGCAGATAATTGGCAAATGATGATGATCAAAGCTTGTCGCATTATACCCAAAAAATTTGAGGCTGTAATTGGTGCCAAAGGTGTTTCAACAAAGTATTGAGCAAACGCTGTGAATACTTATGTACATGTGATTTTTAATAAATTTGCAAAGATTTCAAACAAACTTCTTTCACGTTGTCATTATGGGGTATTGTTTGTAGAATTTTGAGGAAAATAATGAATTTAATTCATTTTGGAATAAGGTTGTAACATAACAAAATGTGGAAAAAGTGAAGCGCTGTGAATACTTTCTGGATGCACTGTATGTGTAGCGCATGCGCTGGTGAGAAGTGACGAACACGGAAGCACAGAGGAAACAAAACAAAACACCGGTCACGAATTAGAAGTACAAAACGAGGATTTGTAAAGAAAAATGTCAGATGATTTCGATATAAGCCAAGAGGAGACGGTTTCCTTTGCTAAAGTAAGGAAACGTTGCTTCCTTTGCTCCTGTAAACAAACGTTGGTTCTCGCGAGACTAGCAAAATATACACCTAGGATGCTTTGAGGGTGAGTAAATCATGGGGTAATTTTCATTTTTGGGTGAACTGACCCTTTGACCATGAAATTTTCAAAAATGCTTGTAACTTTTTAATACATTAGTCTATTGTAATCAAACTGGTCTCAAAATATTTTTGGGGTCATGCCGAGAACATAGATATTAATTTTGCCATAGTTGGCCGAACTTCTTGTTCGCCACTTTGAATTATATTGAAAACCTACTTTTTCGAACTCCTCCGAGAGCGTTGGTCCGATTTTCACCCAAAATTGAGTCAGATCATCTTCAGACTGTGCTAATAAAAAAATTATGGATTTCGAGTTGATAGACGAAGCTGCTTTTTTTTTATAGCACCGCAACAAATTTGAGGCATGATGTCAGACTACATGAGGGTGTATCTCTGCAAAGCTTTGACATATTGACACCAAACTTTGTGTGTGCCATTGTCACCTCACACAGAACACACCACATCAATTTGATAACAGCACCACCTATTGGTCAAGAGTGTTAAGAGTGATAATATTAAATCATATTACTAGTGGTTGTATTTATGATTTTTCAGCCATTTTGACTAAAATCATCTTAAAATGGCTTCAATTACTCATTGCTGCAGTTAGTCTGATGCTTCCTGGCTTGCTTGCTTCTGTAGTGCTTGGCCCTTTAATTGCTGTTTGCAGCTATAATTATATGGGGTGCGTAGGCACCTATTGTAATCGTTGGCATTCTTATTCTTCTTCTTCCACTCTGCGAGTCTATGGCAGTCCATAGAACCATTTGCAGGAAAGGCAAACAGATAGAGGACAGTCTCAACATTAACCATAGCAGTTCAAAGTTGCACATATGTTTAAGTTAATAACTTTTGAACCGTAAAGTTTAGACTGAAAATTATTTTACCTCTGAATCCTTGGCTGATGCGGAGTCAAATGGACACCAGAATTAAAAATTCTACAAGTCAAAATTTTTTGCAGTTTGTACACGTCCCAGATGGCTTGTCTGATTTTCACCAAATTTGGCTCAGATCATCTTCAGATGATGCTGGCAAAAAGTTATGGAATTCAAGTTGATTAGTCAAACCCTTCTCGAATAACACATGAACGAATTTGACTAAGAGCATGCAAAAATGGATGCGAGGCTAGATCTCTGCAATAATTTTGCGTATTGAGACCAAACTTGGTGTGTTATAATACCATGACCAGAGGCTACCTGCATAGTTTCAGCACACCGCCACCTAGTGGTCAGGAGATATGAAAAATTAATTTATATTTGTATTAAAAATATCGGTTTTATATACAAATCTTAAGAGTGTTTTGTTCTTTTGAGATGCACATTATAAATGAGTTTGCTGTGATTGTTAAGCTTGCTGTACATGCTGTGCTTGTTCTGCTTGCTGTGCTTGCAGTTGCGGTGGTTGCTATGCTTGCTTTACCTTCGGGACTTGGCCCCACATTGCTGCTAGCAGCTATATTTATATAGCTTGAGTTTTCTGAATGATAACACAGTTAAATCTGTGCAAAATGAGGGCATTCTTGTTTAGAGTTTTGCAGGAAACATGGAGCAAATTGGAACGTGTGTGAAAACAGGTTAAATGTGTTAAGTCTTGAGAAATGTGCCTTTGTTTCAGGAACTGAATGAATGGTTTGGGAAATTGGGCCAAAGCAATCAGTTATAATGTGTTAGCAATCAAGAAAAACTGTAATATTACCACTGATTTCATTATTTTTATCTTCATTCACAAGTGAACGTCACAATGCCAGCCTTATTGCACAATGGTGTCAACTGTCCCTTTTTATCGCCACCTGGTGGTGATTTCACAAACGAGTTTCATATGTGACTGTGTTGTGTTTGATATGCAGTGGTAATAGACATTTTGGTTGACTACCTACAGTATAAAATAAACAGTGTTTCAGAAAGATTCAAGTGCAAAAGAACACAACTATAAAGAACAATAATAAAGAATCAGAACATTTTTAACTAATATCTAGGTGTTTTTTTCCGACCTGGCATGATTTCATCCAGATTAAAATGTATAGGCCTAAATGTGTAAGTGTAAAAAAAATAAATAAATAAATAAAAAAGTTTGAAAATAAATATTAAACCCGTTTTTCTCAAAATTCCATTCCTGAAATTCATAGCTATCAGCCAACTTCAGATAGTCATAACTTTTGTTACAGTCAAGCTATGGACAAAATAAAGAAATAAAGAAAGGGCTTGAACCCAACTTTCATATGGTGTCAAAAGCTAAAAAAGGTAAAATTTCACCATGTGTTGGGTTTTCCTAGATCACATCACATATATGGGGCAATTCAAGCATCTAGTGGTTAATTCATGGCATTACATTTGATTTTCTTAATTTGCACTAAATATGACAAATTTAATCTCCCCCATTCTAGGGGTGTACAATATTAGCAAAAAAATTATATATAAATATTTTCTGGGATTTTATCGATAACGATAATTAGACGATATTTTGCTGAGTGTGTTATTGTGTTGATATCTTAAAGACTACCGTGGACAGCTGACTCCTAAAGTTTTTGATATTCTTCATATTCTGTGTGGTGGTCAGTTCACAGCAGTGATAGAAATAAATATTTTCCAATAAGTTTAAACTGATTTTTAAAGTGTGCATCATCTTTTGTTTCAAATTCTTACATTTAATCAGTCAATAAGAATTAGAAGACATTTGGGCTGTTACCGAGCAAATGAAATCAGTATGAACAAAATGAATCTTTGCAATGCAGAAGAAACACAGAAGCTGCATCTGAAGTGGCATTTAGATGCATTTACACACTGTTTAACGCAGCTCAGATGGACATGGAATGCTTTAACCTGCAGTTACAAATGCATAAATAATGTTTTGATATTTTAAATATAAAACCTTGAATACTGATATTTAAACTAATTAAAAAAATGAAATTTGGGGCAGTCGTGGCCTAATGGTTAGAGAGTCGGACTTGTAATACAAGGTTGCGGGGTCGAGTTTCAGGTTCGGCAGGGATTGTCGGTGGGGGGAGTAAATATCCAGCGCTTTCTCCACCCTCAATATCACGACTGAGGTGAGACCCTTGAGCAAGGCACTGAACCCCCAACTGCTTCCCAGGCGCCGCAGCATTGGCTGCCCACTGCTCTGGGTGTGTGTTCACTACTGTGTGTGTGCACTTGGATGGGTTAAATGCAGACCACAAATTCCGAGTATGGGTCACCATACTTGGCCACACGTCACGTCCTTTCCTTTCTTTTCCTTGAAAAGATACTTTAAATGTGATGTTAAAACCACCAGTAGGTGGCAGCAAGTCACTGTTAATAAGCGAGTCACTGTGATTGAACTTAATCATTTAAACGGTTTATTCATTCAGGAACGAACACTGTCATGTTGCTCAGAGACGCAAAACTGTGCTGTGGCTTTGTTTGGAATGGTTTTTGTTGGCAAAATAGAGCAAAACAGGCAATATGGCGTCTAAAACGTAAGTATCTTAATATAAACTTCTTGTTTATTGAACTATTGTATAAAATCAGTATCACATTTGTAATCATGCTGATTTTTGGAGAAAAAAACAGCACTCTTCGTGTGTTACTGATTAACTATATGAAATTATATAAATATATACATTTTCTGCCCCCATATCTTGAATTTTGTGATCATTCTAAATGCATTTCAATAGACTGAATCATGCAGTGAAAGAACGCACTGTAAATGTGCACGCGCACTAGTCTAACCTACTAGACTTCATCACTTAATGTATGCATGCACTCTGTAGGTGTATTTTGTTTGGTTTTTGCGATATACTCAATGTCAAATCGTACATCATTAAAACAACAATTACGATATCGTCACAGACTATATATATCGCACACCCCTACTCCATTCATTAGATTTTTCCTGTCTGTATAGGCCGACCACCAAACAAGTCCAGCAGCATACAGTCATGGTCAGAATTGTTGGTACCCTTGGTAAATATGATCAAAAAAGCTGTGAAAATAAATCTGCATTGTTTATCCATATGATCTTTCATTAAAAAATAAATAAATAAATAAATAAAAATTTAAAAAATATAAGCTTTAATTGAAGTAAAAAAAAAAAAATGAAAAGGGTCGGGGGAGGTTATCACATTGTGAAATAATTTTCTCTAATAAACAATGGCCACAATTATTGGTACCATTAGAAATTCTTATGAGTAAAATATCTTTAAAGTATATTTCCATTTATATTTCCATTTTTAGCACACCAGGGTGACTAGGAACATGAAATTATCCAGCCATGACTTTTCTATTTCACAGGAGTATAAATATGAGGTAATACAAAAGGCCAAATTCCCTTAATCATTCATCACAATTAGAAAAACCAAAGAATATAGTTCTGGGCCGTATTCACAAAACATTTTAAGGCTAAAAGTAGCTCATAACTTGCCGATTTAGGAGAAAATCTTAAAAATAATGGGCGTGTCAGTCCTAAATTTGGGACTCCTAAATTTTTGCTCTAAGAGTGTTTCATGAAGCATTTTAGCGCTAAAACTAGCTCCTAAATCTGTGAAACGTTAGGAGTAGTGAAGAGGTCTCCTAAGTCACTAAGACCAAGCCACAAACTATCCTAAAATGGCTGTTGCCAGCAATCTGCCTCGAAACATAAACATTTTAGAAACATTTGATGATAATGACCTTTTAAAAAGGTATCGCCTTTGGTTTTGGAGGTTATCCCAACTCCAAATTGTCCTTTGTTTCTAATCTTGTTTTCATTAACCAGCTGGGTAAGAAGTAACAGCTGTTCTTGCATCCAGTTTGGTTTTCTTTTACATTTGCATGTCTTAGTATCAGCCATGATTATTCTACTCTGTTAATTAAAAGACTGTTAATATGCATATACACTAATTGTTTACGAGAAGCATACATGTAAGAGGCTGACAATTAGCTGAACATATACTTGTTTAATTAGAGACACTTAACCTGCATTTTAAAATCTTTCTTTGAATGTGGCAACATAATATTGTGCTCTAAAATATCTGTGAATAAATCTCTGACAGAGACTATCAGCCAATCACTGTGTGCATAATTAGTAAGCATGCTGACATCATCCGTAGCAACGAGCTCAACCCCGCCCTTACTCTTAGCTTAAGATTTCTCCCAATTCCTTAGTAAAAGTTTATCTCAGCAGCTTTGAGAATAGGTTTTAAGAGAAAACTCTTAGCTAAAAACTTTTACTGCTATTTAGGAGAACTCTTAGTGGTAAGATAAAATGTTTTATGAATACAGGTCCTGATGTGCAGCAAAAATCATTAAGCTTCACAAATTAGAAAGTGGCTATAAGAAAATAGCTAAAGCATTTACGCCATCAGGGCAATAATTAAGAATTTTCAATCAACAGAAAATATTACAAATCTGCCTGGAAAAGGACATGTCTCTATATTGTCTTAGTGCAAGGCAAGGAGGAGAGTTTGAGTGGCCAAAGACTCTCTAAGGATCACAGCTGACAGAGTCTTGGGGTTGGAAAGCCTCAAAAAAAAAAAAAAATTGCAAGCGACACATCGTGACAGCGCTCACAGTGAAGAAAATTAGCCACAGACACTTCATGACAAACAAGCAGTGTTGATAAATAATGTTATTAGTAGGGATGTGCCTGAATAGCGAATACGTATTCGGAAAAGCACGGAAAACGAATAATGCGTTCTACGGAGCCACAAAAGTGACATGGTTAGCCGCTTGCTAGCAGTAGCCTGTTACATTACAGTACATAAAATTTCACTTACCACATAAACAGAGAGAGGTAAGGAGAGATGACCGATAGGACGATGTCGAATGATTTACAGATCCTGAGCACCACTGACAAACATCTAATCTTGTGAAATGTGTGGTAAGTAGTGCCGCTCCATAGTAGAGTAGGCTAAGTGTGATGGTGAATCTCAAAAGTGAAAGTAAAAACAAACGCGCATTCATAAGTGATTTCACTGCCCCGCATATTAATAACGGCTCCCTGATCCCCCGCAATTTATACATACAGGATAATTACCCAACGATATAATTGTGAGAGAAAGCACTGAAATATATTTTTCTCATATATCTTGTATGTATCGTATTTATTCCCTTTACGGTTGCCGTAGTACACACCTTTACCTTTCTGAATACTGTATTCGGATTCGGGCACATCCCTAGTTATTAGACTGGCACAGCGACCTATTAAATGCAGCTTCCATCATGACGTGAGTAACAGCTAGCTAGTTTAACAGTGTTATTTTTTTTTTTTTTTCCATTAGAGTTCCCCACAGCGGGGCAACAAGGCCCACCCATTTAGAGGAAAGGAATGATTGGTCAATTTGTCTGTCATTTGAAACCACGCTTTCATTGATTTACTTAATTTCATTGATTGCTTAATCTCTGTAATTTCATAGCTAGAGCACCAATAACACAGCCAAAAGCTTTAGAAGTATACATTGTAATTAGGAGAAAATGGGCGTCTTTCATTTAACCCTTTACATTTCAACACAAACTGAATAGGCAGAGTTTACGATTTCTACTGAAGGGAACCCCTAACCCCCAACCCACCAGCTTTTTTTTTGCCTGCCATGTCTTGCCTTAAAATCAAGAGATTGTGTGTGAAAGTGTGTATTTCAGTGTATTTCCTGCAGTTTCATGTTACAGAGGAGCAGCTCATGTGTTCAGTCATTTACAGCTCAATCAGCTGAACTCACAGCAGCAGAAAGAGCCTGAACACTTCAAACATACTTTACATTGTGTTTTATGTGTAAGAGTGAAATATGAACTTACCACAGTTTCCCCAGTTTACAGTGAGGATCCTCCAGTACAGCAGACAGCAGCGTAACTCCAGAATCTCCTAGGTTATTCATAGACAGATTCAGTTCTCTCAGGTGTGAGGGGTTTGATTTCAAAGCTGAAGCCAGAGCAGCACAACCTTCCTCTGTAATGCCACAATCCCACAACCTGTAGAGAACAATAACACACTCTTCACTCTCAGATCAGATCAGTTTAGCTGTGAATCCATTATTAAAGAGAAAGTACAAACTTAAAGCTCAAATAAATATGTTTGATGAATCATTGGACTGAGATCTAAAATGTTACAGAGCACAAAACATGAGTCTTGTTTAAGAAAGATAAATAATATTACTTTGTTGCACAATGTCAGTGATTTAAAAATTACAAATATTTAAATTCCTTTAAAAAAATATTTTTTAATTATTGACAAACCTGAATAATTTATTCATATGCCACTTCTCTGACTTTGAATCTTACGGTGTCGCTGATTTGATATAAATATTGACCACTAAAATCTGGGCATCATCTGCAGCACTGAAGATGTATGAGCTTTTAACTTTGATTTTCTTAATGTTTTAACAATGAAGTGATTGTTCTCAGTGATACTTACTCAGCTGATCTGGATTCTTTAATCACAGGCAGCAGCTTCTGAAGAACTTCCAGCTTGTTGATTTCACTGTCTCCGTCAACAAAGTTATTAATATCAAACTCGTCCAGCCTCTTCTCTGATGTCAACAACACAGAAACTACAGCTGACCACTGAGATGAAGAGAGTTTGTTTTCCTTTATTGTTGCAGATTTCAGATACTGTTGCATTTCCTCCACTAGTGAATGATCTCCCAGTTCATTCAGACAGTGGAACAGATTGATGGATTTCTCTGGAGAGTCAATGGTCCTGATCTTCATCTTGATGTACTCAACTGTTTTGTCATTGCTGTCTGAGCTGATTCTTGTCTGTTTCATTAGTCCTTGTAGGAGAATCTGATGAGACTCCACTGACAAACCCAGAAGGAATCGCAGGAAAAGATCCAGATGTCCATTTTTACTCTGTAGAGCCTCATCCACAGCTCTCTGATGCAGCTCAGATAAAGAAACATGTTCTGATGAATTGAGTTGAAACGAGTCCTTCACATTAGACCGCAAACTCTGTTTGGTGACTGGCTCCAACACTGGCTTTCTGTTGTGGTTTGTACAGGAGAGGCGCACATACAGAGCTGCTAGATGTTCCTGAATGCTCAGATGAACAAAGCAGAAGACTTTCCCCTGAAACAAGCCCAACTCCTCTCTGAAGATCTGAGTGCACAATCCTGAGTACACTGATGCTTCTGTCACATCAATGCCACACTCTCTCAGGTCTTCCTCATAAAAGATAACACTGCCTTTCTCAAGCTGCTGAAAAGCCACTTTCCCCAGTTTGAGGATCATGTCTTCATCTGTCACCTTCTTCTCATAGTCCTTCTCACGTTTGATGTTGGTCTGAAGGATCAGGAAGCGTGTGTACATTTGAGTGAGAGTCTTGGGAATCTCTCCACTCTCTGCTGGACTCAACATCTTCTCCAGAACAGCGGCTGAGATCCAGCAGAACACTGGGATGTGACACATGATGTAGAGGCTCCTTGATGACTTCAGGTGTGAGATGATTGTATTGGCCAGACTCTGATCACTGATTCTCTTCCTGAAGTATTCCTCCTTCTGTGGCTCACTGAAGCCTCGTACCTCTGTCACTCGATGGACACACTCAGAGGGGACGAGATCAGCTGCTGCTGGTCTGGAGGTGATCCAGATGAGAGCAGAGGGAAGCAGATTCCCCACAATCAGGTTCATCAGCAGCACGTCCACTGAGGCTGATTCAGATATATTACACAGTTTCACTTTGCTCTTAAAGTTCAGAGACAGACGACACTCATCCAGACCATCAAAGATGAACAACACTTTATATTCATCTCCTGATATTTCCATTTCTCTTGTTTCAGGGAAAAAGACATGAAGAAGATCTGAAAGACTGAGTGTTTTGTCCTTCATCAGATTGATTTCTCTGAAAGGCAGTGGAAATATGAGCTGGACGTCCTGATTCTCTTTCCCTTCAGCCCAGTCCAGGATCAACTTCTGCACAGAGACTGTTTTTCCAATGCCAGCGACTCCCTTTGTCAGCACAGTTCTGATGGGTTTGTCTTGTCCAGGTAAAGGTCTAAAGATGTCACTGCATTTGATGGCTGTGTCCTCTGTTGCTGCTCTCCTGGATTCTGTTTGAATCGGTCTCACCTCATGCTCATTACTGATGTCTCCACTCTCACTCTCTGTGATGAAGAGCTCCGTGTAGATCTCATTCAGGAGTGTTGGGTTTCCCTGCATCGCTGTTACCTCATACAGACACTCAAACTTCTTAATCAGATTTGATCTAAACATCTTGAGGACTTCATAGCTGTAAAAAAAAAAAAAAAAAAAAAACATATTACATGAATTAAGAGGTTAATTTCCAAAGCAAAATGTTAATTTCCAAAGCAAAATTGTTTTCTGAATCATGATATAATTGGGTTTATGAAATCTGTCAGTTACTAATAACATATTTGATTATACAAGAATTTGTTATGGTCCTTGAATCTGACTGGCTGAGAGACCTTTCCAACCATGAGATATTGACCCCATATCGCCACGGGAACCTTTTCACCTTTTTTGTATCACTCCGCTTGCAGAATTTCTCACAGGAAATGTCATGGTGGATGTCCAAATTCATTATAATCTTATTAATATTACTGTTATTGTGTCACGGAGTGTAGTTTTGAGAGTTTTTTTTTTTTTTTTTTTTTTTTTTTAATATGAGGTTGTAGTTGAGATGTGAGCTCCAGGGCATCAGCGGCCATTCAGTGTTCATTACCTCGGCCAGTTCTTCTGTAATTTGCCACTGGCTCTAATGTTTCTATAGTGGTCAAACATGAGCTATAACTCGTTTTGGGTAAACCTAACGGGCAGTCTTTGGTCTAATGAATTTATTATTTGTTACGGAGCAAATAGTTTTGGCTGAGGGCAAAGTCCGTTATATTTTATGAAACTTTAATGCTGTATATCAGAGCGCTGCCTTTGCACTTTTGACTGAATTGCTTAACTTATGATGGCCTAAATCTAAACTGATCTAAATCTGTGTTAGTGAGCACTTCTCCTTTGCCGAGATAATCCATCCACCTCACAGGTGTGGCATATCAAGATGCTGATTAGACAGCATGATTATTGCACAGGTGTGCCTTAGGCTGGCCACAATAAAAGGCCACTCTAAAGTGTGCAGAACTCTAAAATGGTGTAATTTGCATACATATTTATTTCCAAAATGCTGAAATGCATTTAAAAGAACAATACTTCATAACTACTCCACCACAGCGACTGGGAGCAGAAAGAGAAGAAAAGAACAAACATTCGAAATGGGTCTTTATTATGGCACCAGCAGGTTTGCAATACAATTTTAAAATGTGTATTATAAACAGATTATATACAACTATAGCGCGTCTGTTTTCCTATTTTTAAACAGGAGATTTAAATAACCAAATAATAAATAGGATTATATATTATAAAATATGCTTGGAATAATAAGAATACATTTTACATAAGTATTTTTAAATACATTTTACACAATAATAAGAATACATTTGTTAAATTCATTTAAAGGTGCAGTTGAAGATCTCTGAAAATGCTAACTTTAGCCTGATAGCACTGAACGCAAAGGTCCCACCCTCCCTGCAATCAACACCCAAAGCCACGCCCCCTGAACGCACATACGCTCAAAGAGCAGAATACCAGAGACAACATTAAATTACTACAATAGACTACATCAACGGTTTCCAATTACAGTCCTCACGCCCTACCCGCTCTGCACATTTCATATGTATATCTTATCACATCCGACGGTTGTTCTGTTCGACCGTAAGTCATTAAGTGCCCTGCGAAGTGGACATCACCAGATATTCCGCCATGATTCCAGTTCAAAGCGAGCGTATATGTTCCATACAAAGGGCATTAAAGTGTGCGAGATGTGAATTTAAATAGTATTTATTTACAGAGGTATATTATGTCCCACTTCTCTAGTAAATTTCGTCTGTGTGTGAAGACGCTGTGCAGCGCAAATCCGTGAATGAATGTTCCGAAGTGAAGTAAACTTCAACGGATTTTCCCTGCTCAGGGAGTAGGGAGCAATGAACACTGTGTAGGAAGCATGTCAGTCGGAACAGAGTTCATGCACGTAGCTCTCTTCTAATGAGCTGGTTATCTGATTCAGGTGTGTTAACTAAGTGAGACATGCAAAATATGCAGAGCGGGGGGTGCGAGGACTGGTACTGGGAATCGCGGTGGGCTACATCATGTGTCATTCACCAGTGAGAAATCTTTATAGCACAGTTAGTAAAAGTACTACAATACCAGGAAAGAAGATCGGGTTGTTGATGTTTGCCTGCCATTCTTGATCCGTCTGCACAGCGTGCATGAACGCGCCGAACAGGGTGCGCAGAGGTATGCTAATACATACGTTGACAGGCAGGTAGGAAACACAATTAAAACGCTCGAACCGAGCGTTTTGATTAGACGAACATTTCTTGGTCCTACACCTTCCACAGAATATATAAATACAGACAAATAAATTTAGACCACTTAAATTAATGATTGCTATCAGGATGTGAAGAGACATTCAACCAGAATAACAAAATGTTTCTGAAGACAATCACCTATGGCACCTTTAATTTACAGCAGACAATCATGTGACTGGCCACGTGAGCAGCGCATTCCCAGGTTCGTAGGGTCACAGAACTCACTCCTCCACTGTGAATAAATCGCCATCCGAATCCATGAGTTTTACCACTGAGGTGATATGTAAATTTATTTTTACAGACATCCATATGAGAAACAATTACCGTCTGAATCGGGCTAAAGTTGTAAAGTTGTCTAAACAGCGCGTAAGTGTTGTAATACTTGTTCGTAGATCTGTTGTTTAAATTATTTACTTGCTGCTAGGAAGGAATACTTCGTTTCCTACCTATTTCTATTCTGCATTTTCATTGAGGTTTATATTTTTGATTGCACTTACTGGTAATTATAATACAGGGCTCGACAATAAGGACTGCCCGATGGCCCGGGGCCAGCGTGAAGGACGCTCGGGACAGTAGACGGATTTGTCACTTGCTCGATCGGGCCACTGCAGCATCATCACGAAATTTTATCATTTGCATGTGTTTTTAAGCCTTGTTAATTTAAAAATTCAAGCGATTAAAAAGCATTTGGGCGCAAAAGAAAACTCCTTTTAGTTCTTGTGTGCTGTGTTCTGTTCTGTGTGAACAGCGCGCGCTCAGACAGCCGCGTCTCTGACACGCGTGAGCCACCTCAACAAGCAAATACATACAAAAGTATGTCAAAATACCCCTCTTGGCAAGTAACTTTAACAATAATTAATCTATATTGAATTTATACACTGGAGTACAGATGCACCGATCGACCGGACACTTTTTGTTTATTTTGAGAGCATCTTCTGTTCCGTGCTTGCACATAAACTGCACTGCAATCATTTTCCCAAATGTCATTTGTGTGGAAATTTTACATTATTATAATTAGTCTGTAAACGACCATTAACAAAGGCCAGAGACGAAGACGAACACAAAAAGGAGAAAATACTGTAGCACTAGCAGGCAGAACAAAATCTCTGTTCACGATGCGTGAAATATAGGAAGAAAATCCAAATATCGAATTTTATATGAATGTGTTTCTGAGGGGAACTGGCTGTTTTCAGAAATGGCGTTTTCTTTTCATCTTGTCTCTGTATAACGCATTTGAATTGGCATTTGAATTGGTGTTAATATGCGCAGCGCTGCTGTGTTTACAGTGGTAACCAATGAAATGCTGTATTACTGTTCCATGAGCGCCGCCTGCTGTCAGAGAGTGAAACTGCGTCCCGTTCAGCCCGTCTGCTGTTTCTGTTTAGTGCCGATGTTTTATGTAACGTTAGCATAATTTCACAAAGCTAAAGACGGGTCATTCTGTTTTTGCTTCAGATTTTGAAATTATACAGTCTAATATAAATCAAACTGCATGTTTTTTTTTGTGGATTAATCCATGATTAAAATGCAGTGGCTTATTTCAAATTGCTATGAAAAATCAAGGTGCAACACAGAGTAAAGAATATGCAAATGTTATTTTATATGTGATTTTTCAATTTCTGTACCTGAACATCTACAAACATAACCTAAAGCATCATTTAATTTCTATCTTTGTGCTATAGGCCTTTGTTTATTTGTGCTATTACTTGTAATTTGTTCATTTGTTCTTATTTACTGGCTGTCACTTGTCTTTAATAATGTTTAAACTTTATATTTATGTTTATTTTTAGCTAGTGATTTTTGCTGTGGTATTGAAATTGGAATAGAGAATTGTAAAATTTAATTTATATCTAAACTATTGGTGTCATATAAGCTTATTTATTAGAATACAAGATAACATACATCAAAAACAATGATAACAGCAACTATTTTATTTTTTTGTGGCAGTGCCAGTGAAAATGTTGGCAGGGCAAGTAAAAATTTGTACCACTGACCGGGCCAGTAGAAAAAATCCTTAGCGTTGATCCCTGTAATAATTTGCGCCTTGGCTAAGAAGGAGCCTGTGTCATTTGCATTGCTCCTTGTGCTAAGTGTTAGTTTCGTCTTGAGCTATTTGCACTCCTTTTGGCTATTGGCTGGGCTAATTAGAAGCCGGCCACAGCTGTTTTCACTCCAGTCTGTTAGACTGTGTATTTATTTGATGTCCGATTGCTGACGCGGAAGCGTCTGCGGAAGCGTTCAGCCTCCTTGTGTAAAGACGGACGACTTTTTCCTGCGCGACTTTAACCGAGCACCACACTTAAGTATAATTTCTATCTTTCCTCACACACTCTCCTTTCCTGTCCTCTTTCCTTCCACCTCTATCATGTGTTTCCAAACCATTCTGGTTGTCTCTCAACCACGCTCTAACATCACACGCAGACGGCAACGTAATCCTGCTAACCTGCGCCCTATCTCTACATCTTCTACAACACATCTTTCTTTCTCTGTGGGTCTCTGGAATTGTCAGTCAGCTGTCAACAAAGCTGACTTCATTTCTGCTTTTTCTTTACAATTCACACTCAGCACCTTGGGCTTGACTGAGACCTGGATTCGTCCAGAAGACTCAGCAACCCCAGCTGCTCTCTCTAACAATTTCTCTTTCTCTCACACCCCACGTCAAGCTGGCCGGGGTGGGGGTACTGGGCTGCTCATTTCAAACAATTGGAGATACTCAACCCACTCTCCCCTATGCAATTACAACTCATTTGAATCTCATGCGATTACTGTAACAGCTCCTATAAAACTCCAGATTGTGGTAATTTACCGTCCCCCTGGCCAAATTCTAGCCACCTTCCTAGAGGAGCTGGACGGGCTGCTGTCCTCTTTCATGGAGGATGGCACTCCACTCTTAGTCTTTGGCGATTTCAACATTCATCTAGACAAGCCTTATACTACAGACTTCCATTCACTCGTAGCTTCATTTGATCTCAAACGCCTTACCACTTCTAGCACACACAAATCAGGCAACCAACTTGATTTAATTTACACACACAATTGCACTGCAGATAACATTCTGGTACAACCACTACATATCTCTGACCATTTCTTCATTTCATTTACATTTCTTTTTGCTACCCGTGTGCCATCAACCACCCCCTCACTGGTTACTTTTAGACGAAACCTACGCTCCCTTTCTCTTTCCCATCTTTCCTCTGTAGTATCCTCCTCTCTTCCCTCACCTACCCATTTTTCATTTCTGGATATGAATGCAGCTACTGACACTCTATGCTATACCTTAACCTCTTGTCTAGACGACATTTGTCCTCTCTCCTCCAGGCCAGCACGGGCTGCCCCTTCTAACCCCTGGTTATCCGATGTTCTTTGTGAGCATCGGACCAAACTCAGAGCGGCAGAGAGAAAATGGCGCAAATCAAACGATCCGTCGGACCTGAGTAGGTATCAGACTTCGCTCTCATCTTTCTCTGCTGAAGTCCACACTGCCAAATCCTCACATTTCCACAACAAGATCAACAGCGCTCCAGACACGCGTAATCTCTTCAGAACATTTAATTCTCTCCTCTGCCCCCCTCCACCACCTCTATAACAGCTGATGACTTTGCCACTTTTTTTTACAGGCAAAACTAGAACAATCAGTAGTCAGTTCTCACCTCCACACACACACGACCTCCAAGCAAGCACATCCACTGCTAAAACTCCCATCTTCTCCTTCTGTCCCCTCACTGAGGCGGCAGTATCCAAACTTCTCCTCTCCAGCCATCCTACAACATGTCCTCTAGACTCAATCCCCTCACACCTTCTCCAAGCAATCTCTCCCACGCTCTTTCCAGCACTCACACACATCATCAACACATCCCTCCTCACAGGCATTTTCCCCACAGCATTCAAGCAGGCTCGGGTAACCCCACTGCTCAAAAAAACCTACATTAAACACTTCTCTTATAGAAAACTACAGACCTATCTCTCTCCTTCCATTCATAGTGAAAACACTCAAACGAGTTGTCTTCAACCAGGTCTCATTGTTTCTTTCACAGAACAACAAACTGGATGCTAAACAGTCAGGTTTCAGGAGTGACCACTCAACTGAGACTGCGCTACTCTCAGTCACTGAAGCCCTGTGAATTGCAAAAGCAGACTCCAAATTGTCAGTCCTCATTCTGCTGGATCTATCTGCCGTTTTTGACACTGTTAATCATCAGATCCTCCTGTCTACCCTCTCATCTCTGGGCATCACTGGGATTCCACTTCGCTGGTTTGAATTCTATCTCACTGGTAGGTCTTTCAGGGTGGCCTGGGGAGGGGAGGTATCCACAGCACATCAACTGGACACTGGGGTTCCTCAGGGATCGGTTCTTGGACCCCTCCTCTTCTCCACATACACTACATCACTGGATCCAATCAAACAGGCACATGGCTTCTCCTACCATTGCTACGCTGATGACACACAGCTCTATCTCTCTTTTCAACCAGATGATCCAACGGTAGCTGCACGGATCTCAGGCTGCCTGGTGGACATCTCGGCATGGATGAAAGAACATCACCTACAGCTCAACCTGGCAAAGACTGAGCTTCTTGTCTTCCCTGCCACTCCAACTCTACAGCATGACTTCACGATTCAGTTAGGTTCATCAACAATTACCCCATCAACTTCGGTCAGAAATCTTGGTGTAATCTTTGATGACCAGTTGACCTTCAACGAGCACATTGCAAAGACTGCTCGATCTTGCAGGTTTGCACTACACAGCATCAGAAAGATCAGGCCCTTTCTGACAGAGCATGCACAACTTCTTGTCCATTTCTAGGCTGGACTACTGCAATGCTCTTCTGGCTGGACTTCCATCAAACACAATCAAACCTCTACAAATGATTTAGAATGCAGCAGCACGACTGGTCTTCAATGAGCCCAAAAGAGCCCATGTCACACCTCTCTTTATCTCCTTGCACTGGCTACCAGTTGCAGCTCGCATCAAGTTCAAGACACTGATTCTTGCATATAGAACAACCACAGGCTCAGCACCCGCCTACTTCCACTCACTATTACGAATCTACACCCCCTCCAGAAGTCTGAGATCTGCTAGTGAGCGACGCCTCATGGTACCATCACAGAGAGGCTCAAAATCACTCTCCAGAACATTTTCATTCCTGGCTGGTGGAATGATCTTCCCACCCCTATCCGGAATGCTGGATCCCTATCAATCTTCAAGCAACAACTGAAAACTCATCTCTTTCAGCACAACATGACTTCATCCTAAACTTAATAAAAAAAATAAATAAATTTAAAAAGAATAAAACTTTTTCTCTTTATTTATTCCTTCCCTTGCTAGCTTGTACTTATTTGAACAATGCCTGAGACTTGTTGTTATGAGCACTTCCTGTCTGATTGCCTCTTCAAGATGAATCGCTTTAAGTATTCCCCAATTGTAAGTCACTTTGGATAAAAGCGTCTGCAAAATGATTAAATGTAAATGTAAAACCTAAAACACGTTCTTGTCTTAAGACAACTTTGATTAACTTTTTTGATCCACTTTAAATGTTTACTACTATAGATCATTAAGTTGAATTTAATAAAGGTTGTACTCATTTTGCAACCCATAATTTAAGCAAATATGCTCTAACTTATTTTACAGAAAAATGTCATGATAACATTTTTCTGTTTTATTAAGTAATAATGTTTAATACATTAAATGTGGTCTTTTCATGAATTGTAACATTGATCATTAAACATTTATACTCATTTATGCTGCATACTGTGTAATGTCAATGATTCCTTCTGCAGCAGACCGCAAGACCCTCCAGCGGACAGTGAAAACAGCTGCAAAGATCATCGGTGCCCCTCTCCCCTCCATCCTGGACATTTTCCTTACACAATGCTCCAGCAAAGCCAACAGTATCGTGAAGGACCCCACCCATCCCTCTCACAGTCTCTTCCAGCTCCTACCATCAGGAAGATGGTACCGGAGCATCAGAGCCTGCTCTGCCAGACTGCTCAACAGCTTTTTCCCCCAGGCTGTGAGAGCCCTGAACTCAAATCACCCCACCCCTCTCTGAAACCCCATACAAACCCCCTACCTCCTGAAACATGGACCATCTCACCCCCCTCCAAACACCCCCCAACCTTACCACATCAAAATAAAAACCGACTGAAAACTTTTTTGTGCAATTCGAAGTGTGCTACACACAGGTGAGTGGGCCTGTACAAACCACCTGTAGTTACACACTCTCCTCTATGCGCGCTAGACACTTTTCACACACACTGCTGTGTGTACACAATCCCACAAAAGACTCAGTAATATATGTATGTTTACATGCTCATGCACTACAAATCATCCTGCACTGCTTCCCAGCCAGCTGCTTGACTTACAATGTTTCTCTTTGCACATGTACAGTATTTATCTGAAGCATTCATTTAGTTTGTATAGTTTGTATTTTTTAGTTTATGTATAGATCATACATGTTTAGTTGTGTATAGGTTTATACTGTTTTACTTCATTGTTGTAAGTCTGTATTTATGTAGCATCGTGGTCCTGTGAGGCACGACATTTCGTTCCACTGTATAGGCCCTTTCGCACTGCAGGAACCTTTTCATAGTACCCAAACTAATTGTGGAACTACCCACTTTTTGGCGTGCTCGCACCGCGGGAACTAGGAACTGTTTTAGTTCCCGAAACTCTGTTTGGAGGAACTAAATTAGCTCCTACTTCAGAGTAGGGTCTAAAACAGTTCCATAGGAACTATCGTGATGTAAGTGTACACTGATTGGCTAAATGCGTACGAAAACGCCCTCACCCGCCATGATTTAAAACACTGTGTAAACACATACTGTGTAAACATTGTATCAACTTATATTTCGCAAGAACGGAGAACAGCGATAGATGGACGGATGCTGAAGTGCAGGCATTTTTGAACATTTATGCAACGGAGGAAATCCAGTTGGAATTCGAAGGAACAAAACACAACATTAAGGTATTTGCATCTATTGCTTCTCAGCTAATGGCACTGGGTATCCAGCACACAGCTTAGCAGTGCCGTGACAACTAAAGTGGTGCGAAAGGGGCTTATGTCCCCACATGTAGCGGAACGACAATAAAGCTCAACTTGACTTGACTTTAGAAACATTATACCTGAAATGTACTGGCTGATCCATAGATGTGTCACTCCTCATAGACACACAGCTTGACTCTGGTTCTGATCTCTTCTGATCAACTGAACTATAACAGAGATTAAAGTGAATACTTTGAATTGCTATTTTCATATTATTTTATCATTAATAAAGATTTATGATCGATTCATTTACACTCTTAATACAAACACTGTAAACTTAACTAGCCATCTGCGATCATTTAAACCGATTTAATTCAGCCTTTATTCAAAGTACCTGCATCCTGGAGAAAAATCTTCATCTCTGGATGTTTGTGTGTAATCCATGATGAAACAGAAGCTGATGTCCAGCACTGACTCTGAATGAAATGACAAACACAATAATTCAGCTGAACGGATCCTGAGAGAAACAGGATCATGCAGAGTTTACTCAAATACACAATATTAGTCGTGTGTTAACAAACGCTAAAAACCGCAGACAGCGAAACACCAATAAAAACACAATTCACTGTTTACAAATGGGGGAAAAACTAATAGGGAAAATATTAATGCGGAAGGCTCCTCGAGAGACCTGCACTCACCTTGATCAACATTTAATGTGTGCTTACTTTGTACTAGGGGTGTGACGAGATCTCGTGTTACGAGATCTCGCGAGATTAAACCGCGACGAGATTTCTCGTCGAGGTGAAAAGTTGTCTCGTGAGTTGTGATATCAGCATGATGGAGCGTGAGGATGAAATTAGTATTGAAGATCCCCCTGCCACTTTTAAATCATTTGTGTGGCAACATTTTGGTTTTCCAGTGGAAATAAGAAATGGCGAAAGAGTGACAGACAAGACAAACACAATATGTAAACATTGTAAGAAAACAATGCCGTACACCGCGGCTAACACGAGCACTATGCAAAGACACATACAGAACAACCACAGCTCTCTACTAAAACCAGCCGCACCTGTGACGAAAACATTAAAAGGGCAAACAACTCTAAATGCCTTTGCATCTCTTCCACCGTCAAGTGCAAGAGCCACGGCAATAACGAGAGACATCGGCGTTTTCATTGCAGCTGATTTGAGGCCATTTTCTGTGGTGGAAAATCTGGGATTTCGGCAACTCCTCCACACACTGGAACCGAGGTACACCATCCCATCACGCACGCATTTTACTCGCACGGTGGTCCCAACCCTCTACAAAGAAGCCAAGGTCAAGGTTGTACAGACTCTTAAAGAGGCAGAAAGCATCGCCATTACTAGTGATGGTTGGACTTCTAGGTGTACGCAGGGCTATATCACAATTACAGCCCACATAATCAACAGTGACTGGGAAATGGTCAATTTTGTACTGCAGACTCGTCCACTTTTTGAGTCCCATACAGGGGCAAACATAGCTGAAATTTTACAAGCAGCTGTCACTGATTGGGAGATTAAAAAACCAAACCATGGTATCGCAATTGTGACTGACAATGCGCGTAATATGGAAGTGGCTGTGCGCGAGGCAGGATTAGAGCCGCACATCAAGTGCTTTGCACACACGATAAACCTTGCTACCCAGGCTGGCCTCGGTGTTGCGCGTGTCACTCGGTTGCTTGGGCTGGTGAGACGAGTAACAGCCTTTTTTCACCGGAGTTCAACGGCTGCCGCGTTATTCATGTCCAAGCAGAAGCTGCTACAGCTGCCACCACACAAATTAATCATGGACGTTACCACGCGATGGAATAGCACTTTAGATATGCTGGTTCGTTACCTGGAGCAGCAAGCTGCCATATCAGCAGCTCTCACCAGCCCTGAGATGAGACAAAACGCCCGTAACATTGATACACTGGACAGCAGCGATATCTTGAATGCCGAAGACCTTGTGAAGCTGCTGAATCCTTTGAAGACAGCCACCACAGTCTTATGTGAGGAGAAGAGCCCCACAGTGTCTCTCATTGTGCCACTGAAGAGCATGATTGAACAGAACATGGCACCAAATGACAGCGATTCCCCCACCATGGCCGACACAAAGAGAGCAATCCTCAGTAATATTTCAGGGAGATACAGCGGAGATGCATACAACTTTCTGTTAGAGAGCACTGCGCTGGACCCAAGATTCCAGACTCTACCGCAGCTAGACGATAACCAACGCGAGTCTGTCTTCCTGAGGGTGCAGAAAAAGGCGGAACAATTGCAGAAAAATCAGGTATAAATCAATTTGAATTGCTTTACTCCTTTTGTAAGTGTGTGTGTGTGAATTTTTCTTCCTACTAGATTTATGTTCCCAGTACCAACTGAAAATGTTTAATGGATTTATGCAAAGTGTGTGTGTGTGTGTGTGTTAGAAACATGACAGCATTAGAGTGGGTGTGTTTGTGTTAAGAGGGAGAAGGGGGACTGCTTTGCTACTTAAGGTTAAAGCCAGTGTTTCTGCTGTTTAAAGACCACAGGTGAGAAGAGTACAGAGAAGAGAGAAGAGGCAGCAGCTCACTGTTCCACACATGGAGGAGAGGGGGCTCTGGGAGTTGAGTCAGAAGAGACAGAACCTGCTTCCAAGAAGACAGCGCTTGAGAATCTACTAGGGGACTCGTTCTCTAAGACAGAAACGTCCAGCAGAGGGATTGAGAAGGAAATTGATCTCTACAGAAGAGAGGCCTCTATCCCACTCAGTTGCTGCCCTCTGAAGTGGTGGAGAGAAAACAGCTCTAAATATCCTTTGTTATCTCCACTTGCCAAAGCATACCTTTCCATCCCTGCTACCTCTGTTCCAAGTGAGCGTGTTTTTTCAACTGCTGGAGACATAGTTACTGCCCAAAGGTCTCAACTGCTGCCAGAAATCGTCGACATGCTTATATTCTTGAAAAAGAACATGACCATATCTTAGGCTGTTCTGTGTAGTTCATTTATCTCTTTTTCATGCTTGAAGAAAAAATTAGTTTCTGTTTGCAATTTTAGTTTTGAGAGAGCAGTACTTTGATTATGGATACACTTACTGTTTGCATTTAATGTGTTATTTTTGTTATTTATATATTTATTCATACTGTTTATAATTTTTTTATGTTCGATTTGTGGAAAGGAGTTAGATTTCTCATGTGAAATCGTACAGGGGTGAAGCCAGTCGGTAGAGTTTATAGCAAAATATTTTGCAGTGTTTGCATGTTCTTTACTGCATAGAATTCATTAAAATTTAAGTAAAATAACATTCATTACAAGTTGATTTCAAAATGCACCTAAATTGTTTTGCATTTTGTGATTTTCAGTTGAATAAAAGACTATTTTCCATTCATATATTTCATCATTGAGGATTTCTTAAAAATAGTGTAAAAATCTCGTCTCGTCTCGTTCTCGTGAACCCAATCTCGTGTCTCGTCTCGTCTCGTGGAGTAAGCGTCTCGTCACACCCCTACTTTGTACTGTACCCGCAGGTCGCACATGCGCATTGCTTTGTTTGGTTTTGCACTAACCAGTTGTTCCACATCGTGGCAGCACTGGCCCAGGAGGTTGTTTCACAGTAGAAAACGAAACTAAAAAGACGGAAAAACAACAACAAAATAGCGGAGACTGCAACAGCATCAGACGGCAGGTGTTCTGACGATCTATCCTACCCTCTCAGGATGTGCTGCTGGGAGTTCAGCTAGGGATGTGCTGAACGAGGCTTTTGAAGCAGTGAAGCTTTTACAACAAACTTCTTTGCTTCGAAGCTTTTGATACAGCGTTCTACTCACCCATCTGGTGGTCAATAAAAATTCTTACACCAACTGTATCATTTAGATGTTTTTTTTCATTGGGATGTCATTGTAAGGTTTAATTGTCTATTTAATATGCATATGTGTCATTAGCAAGGCGGCATGTGTGTGTACAGCGATAAAGTTTCCAGAATTTATTGTATTTAGCGCAATACAATGACAATAAAGACCTTATGTTCTTCATTTTTACTTGCATCAAACTTGTGTCTTTTCACATTCTAAATAGAACATTTAATACCACAATAAATTAGGCCTACGCCATTTTTCATTGCACCATTTTTGTGTCTTCCTTACAAAAGAACACAAACATGCTCATTGTTAAAAAATACAAATGCAATTATTGCATTTAATATTTCTTGCAATAATATATTTTTCTCGCCAATGTGAGCTGTTGACAAATGAGGATGGCTTTCACAAGCAACAAAAAATGTTTGTGGTTAAGGAGGACTTTTATCCTTTTTGGGAACAGTGGTTGAGCCTGCGAGGTGTTTTAATTTTCATTCAGTCAACAGACATTCACATGTTATTGTTTTTAATAGTAGTACTATAATTAACAATGATACACCATGTAAAAACACTACATACATATGGGCATGCTGACTGATATAACTATAACATTGCACTAAATGGATCGCGGGTATGGGACAGCGCAATCGACGCACTTTGTATTTGAGCCTAGCGTGACGTGTCAGTGACGTAACGAAGCTTCATTTTCACAGGTCACGTGACATCCTCATTTCAGGTGTGTCAAAAACTCGAAACGTGTCGACACTAGGTGTCGATCTACCCATCCCTAATTTAAGCTATCATTCAAGTCTAATCTGTGAGCTTCTTTCGCAGAATGAACTACCACCTTTAAAAAAAGATGTAAAACAGAGGTAGCATATCTTGTCAGCTTCAAATGTCTGTCAGAATAAAGTATCACCTAAAAAAGAAAAAAAAAAAAAAAAAAGTAGAAACAGGGGTACCCAGTCGGCAAACAAATTTGGCCCAGATTTGGCATGCATCTGGCACAGCTGGCATTCATCCGGCACTGGCATACAGCATGTTGGCCAAACATGGCCGGGGTTTGGCAGAGGTGGTACCGGGTTTAAGACGTCACACAAGACATGGGCCAAATATAGATATGTGGGCCACATAAGTATGGCTGATCTTAACTCACATTTAAAATCCATTTCAAATATCTTTGAGTAAAATGCCAATGTTTTCCCATACAGAAAGGTAATATATTCACATATATGTGAAACACTGTTAAATATATTTTGAAAATATATTTTTAAAATGCATAACTGTGACGAGTCAGAAGCTTGATGATCCATCTGCAGTTTATTTAACAACAGTAGACAATACAAAACACAAGTCAGAAGGCGGGCAGAAGGTAGGCAGCAGGCAGGTAGAGTCGATAAACAGGCTAGAAGGTCGAGGCTGGCAGCAGGAATCGTAATCAATATAAGCAGTCCGAGTAATACACAGGCAGGCAGAGTAAACAGAGGAAAAACGCTCAGTAGTGATCACCGTGGCAAATCAAGACTTCGCACTGAGGTGCAAGGAATACAGTCCTTTACGTGAGTGTAACTGATAACAGGTGCAGGTGATCAGTCCCAGGTAAGTGGGCTGATGGGAGTTTGAGTCCGAATGCGGGTTAGTACTCCGGTGAGGGCTCCCTCTGGTGGTGCGAGAGAGGAGGCGCAAGGGCCTCGTTTGTAACAATAACATAAAGGTCATGCATGTTGTGTGTTTAATTATGTGTGTTTATATGTGAAATTATATTCATGCCTCATATGATATTACATGATATATGATATTATATAGTATATTATAGAATAGTACATCATGTTGTTATTTATTTATATATATATATATATATATATATATATATATATATATATATATATATGTATTCATCTGCCATTCATCCGGCACTGGTATACAGCATGTGGGCCAGGTTTGGCAGAGGTGGTACCGGGTTTAACACAGCAGACAAGACAGGGGCCAGATGTCAAATGTAGATTTGTGGGCCACATAAGTATTGTCGATCTTGACCCACATTTAAAATCCATTTCAAATATTTTTGACTAAAATCCCAATGTTTTCCCATACAGAAAGATAATATATTCACATATATGTGAGGCACTGTTAAATACATATTGAAATACATTTTGAAAATATGTTTTTAAAATGCATAACATAAAGCTCATATTGTGTGTTTATGTGTGTTTACATGTGAAATTATATTCATGCCTCATATGATATTATATGACATATGATATTATATCTTATATTATATAATAGTATTGTTTTATTTATATATAACTGACTTCAAACAATGTTTTGCATTCACTGCTTTCATATTCTCATTCAATTTACATTTTGATGTAGGCCTACTAAACAATACATGATGAAGTTTCAGGATATTTTATTTGACTTTGATGTACTATTTATGTAAATGCATAACTTTGATGTGTTTTAGGCCATGTTGGCCAATCAGAAGCCTGGAAAAGTTTCCAGTAGGCGGAGATAACAGCGCAGGCTCCGACGTCACAAGCCAAAAACTCCGGTTTTGCTGTCTACATGATAACACTGCACCCGGAGTTTTTGAAAATCTTCACCCTGGCAGGAGTTTTCAAAATGTTCGGTTTCAGTGACCTGGTGCAGCGTTTCCGTGAGGACGAACGGCCAAGCCGCATAGAAAAAGCTGCGGTTTTGAAAATAACCGTGTTCGTGTGGATAGGGTCAATGGGCGCGCGCGTTGAGCATACAAATCGCATTTAAACTGGAGCGGAGGATGTTACCATGGTAACAGGGCGTCAACTCACTCAGCTGACAAGTAGCGAGAGTCTGTCTCTCTGCTGTTTTCACTGCTTTCAGGTAAGTGTAGTCCCTAAAGTTACACAAATAATACATACAACCGTTCCTGACACTTTCTTACATGTAAATGACACGTTTCTGTTGAATCTTTACAGGAATGGTTTAGTGTCTTCAAAAAGACCGTTAGCATCACAACCGTTAACTAGCTATAGAGGCTAACAATTAGAGGTAAGCTAACTATAGATTTGAGCTCTTATTAATGAACATTTGAGCTTTTAAGCACCTTTTATGTGTAGATGAGCGGTTTTGATAGTTTGTAAATGTTTTGCTGGTACTTTGTCAATAGATAAATGGAAATCACTATAAGCCAATTAATTTAACCTAAAAGTCTGCACTGTGGGGTCAATCGGTGACGTCACTTACGTGAACTAATGGGCTGAACTATTTCAAACACGTCTTGAACTTTCATTGCAAACAAATATTGCTAAATTGTACTGTGATTTCAGGAGCGTCAGAAAAAAAATAACGTTACCTAAAACGGGAAGTTACAAGAAAATTTGTAATGGGAGCTGCTGACAGAGATGTAGGAAACACAGGTGATCTGAGAAATCTTATTAAATAACTTTATATGCATTTTTCACAATATATTTAAACTATATCATCATGCATCTGTAAAACCTAAAAATGTGAATTCTGGTATCTTAAGATTTTTTGTATGTTTTGTATATTATTATTATTATTATTATTATTATTATTATTTCTGCATTTCACCTCTGCTGTAGTTTGTTTATTTCTAATAAACCTGACATTGTATACTACATATTGTTGGCTATGTGACATATTGTTCCTATTCTTCCATGCTGATGGCTGTGCTGCTGGAGCGGAGCGGATCTCTTGTCGAAGAACATCTCCAAAGTGCCATGAACCATCTGACTAGTAAGTAAAACCTCAAACATTCAAAAGTTTACCAAATATTAAAAAAAAAAAAAAAAAAAAAAAATATATATATATATATATCAAATACCTCCTGTATGTCCTACAAGGCCATCTTGTTTAACTCTGCTCTGAGGACACTTCATACACAACAACCTACAGAGGGGTCCATCATAATTCAAAAAAAGACACAGATGATAATAAAAAAGTTAAGTTAAATTAAAATATTATTTGCACTCTTGAAGACTGTTCAAGAGTTAAATTTAAATTTTGTTAAATTTCAGTCCAGCAGAATTTTCTGCACACTTCACCACCGAGGCCAAAATGAGCATTGTGAATGTAAGAGCCTCACACTACATTGTTTGTTTGAATTGTATTTCAGGGCAGTTCGTGAAGACAGATAACCTGAACAGAAGTCAGTTTAAGATCAAGCCTCCACACCAGACTTCTCACTCACAAGGATTGCTGTCTACTAGATATTATGTGTACTCTTCAGACTTAGGTGCATGCAGATATTATTTAGGGACATGAACACTTGAATATTGCAAAAATAGAGAAGGTACCTTATTTAAGAATTCTGTTAATTGAGTAAACATATATATATATATATATATATATATATATATATATATTTTTTTTTTTTTTTTTTTTTTTTTTTTTTTTTTTACTGTTTTTTTGTTTTGTTTTCCAAATCACCTAAAAGCCAATTCACACTGCCATACTCCAACAGGGTGAACACACTGACCAAGCAAAACAAAAAAGCTTGTTTTTTTTTTTTTATATATATAGTTTTTTTTACAGTTTTTGTGGAAGTGTGAACTGACCATAATGCTGTATGTTAGGTGTGAGATTCATTCAGCTTTGTTTGCTGATTAAACAAGATTAAATATTTGTTCAGAATATTCATCTGGGAGGGGTGTGTATCAAGTGGCTTGGTTATCATTTGTTGAGGCTGACATGTAGAACCCATCTAGTCCAGCTCTGGCCCACATAGCAATTTTTCTCTGGCCCTGCTCCAGCCCACACAATCAGCTTTTTCTTGGCCCAAATACCGCAATGAATGATGGTCCTAGTGTGGACCAGGTCTGGATTCCAGACAAGGGCCACACATGGGCCATAACTGGCCAAATTCAGGGCCAGTTATGGGTAATTAACTTTACTGAGACTGGAATCTCAGACCTGGAATCCAGACCTGGTCCACACTAGGACCATCATTCGTATGTGGGCCAAGCAAAAGCTGATTGTGTGGGCCGGAGCTGGGCCAGAGAAAAATTGCTATGTGGATAGTAGCATAGACATATTGTCAGCTCTAACCACTTTAATAAAGGATGTAGCATCTTAGAGATTTTGCCACAGTTCTTCTAGATGTAGTCTAAATTGTTTCCATCTCTTCATGTAATCCCAGATGATGACTTGACTTGATAGTGGTCGGATCAGATCACTGTGTGGATCACACAGATGTGTGGTGAACTCAAAAAGGAGAGCTGGATCCAAATATAGGGCCCTATTTTAACGATCTAAGCGCATGGTCTAAAGCGAATGGCGCAGGTGCACTTAGGGTGTTTCCGAATCCACTTTTGTTAGTATAACGACGTTATGTTTTTGGGCATAACGTGCAATAAACCAATCAGAGTCTCATTTCCCATTCCCTTTAAGAGCAAGTTGCGCTCGGCGGATGGCGGATTCGCTATTTAAATGGTGGAATTTTAAGGCACACAGACTGAACGCGTCTCCAGAGAGCAAACGGATTTGCTCATGCGCGACCAAATAGGTAGGCTAATTCTGATACATGCAATGACTATCCATTATGAGATGTATGACATTTTTATATTTATGTAGCCTATACAATAACATTCTTTTACACTGTAATCCTTTAATTTTTAATATTTGGCATGTTTGTGTGCTGCTGCGCGTCCCTGTGTGTAATAAGCAAAGTGAACACGCATTGTGGACCCATCCAGAGGTGCATTTTCTACTAACGCGCTCTTTAAATAACAAAAAAATATTGCGCCATTGACTTTAGACTAGGTTTGAGTTGGTCTATGGTGCAGTCTATTTTCATTTCTTCAAAATAGCAACGCGACAACAATGCACCTGAACACACCTCTTTTTTTAGACCAGTATGTCCATGGGCGCAAAAATGGGTGCGAATGCATTTGCTATTTAAACAACATGGTGTAGGACGGGAAAATGAGAACTGCGTCGGGCTGAAACTAGCAAAAATACTTGCGCCGCATTGTGCCTGGTGTATGATAGGGCCCATAGTGTTTAATAAGCAAAACAAAAGTACAAAATAATTCAGAAAACACCAACAAACTCAACACAAAGGGGAGAACAGACAAAGAACACAGGGAACGCTGGGGTTTAAATAAACACAGAGTAACATACTGACAAGACACACCTGGGAACAATCGGGGAGCAATAAGGGAAGCAGAAAGAATGACTACAAAGACACACCAGATGGGAAGCAACTTAAAAGTCCACATAAAAAACAGGGCACGACTGGTGAACTACCCCAGGGAAACACCAGGGGCCTCATGTATAAACGTTGCGTATGCACAAAATGGACATAGAAATGTGCATACGCTGTTTTCCATGCACATATCTGGATTTATAAAAAATAAACTTGGCATAAATATGTGCGCACCATACGGATGCTCTTGACTGTGCGTACACACTCTTTTTTCCTGGAGTGAGAAAAGTAATGAAGTAAGCAAGGATTTTGAACTCATTTTGATATGCACATTTACATTATATATTCCACTCTCATTAATGGAGATAATCACTGAAATTACATAAAGTCATTACGCAGAAGTTAAACCAAAATTGTATGAATTTAGACATATTTGTAGTTGATGCGCTTAATCACTTTTCCTGTGGCATGCAATGTTTTAATGACAGCGAGGAATTCTAATAATTAATATTTAAACTAAACTGCAGATCTCATGAGAATTTTTATGAGAATTTTTTTTAGCAAGAGCAATGATCAATGATACAGTTACTTCGATATTATGGCGGACACTGCTGGACTTGGTGGAACGGTCCATTGTCCGGTTTGAATATTAGCTACTGTACAACCACATCTGCACAGAAGTGTTGTTGTCGTGTACAACAAGATGGCGCCGCTCATGGCAGCCTTCGTGGCGTCGTCCGCAGTTGTTTTTATGTTTTTGTTAGTTTGTCCTGTCTTTAGTCATATCCCTGCAATCAGTTTCACCAGAGACGAATTGCTGGACATTCGGAAATACACATCACCCGATATTTCACCGGATTTCGTTTATTCTGATGTTTTGCTGGACATTGTAGTCGGCGGAGCAGCGGTGCTGTTTAGATGCTTCAGGATGCGCAGACGGGGGAAGCGAGCCGGCGCGCTCGTGAAGCTTCGTCGGCGGGGATTAAGAATGCCGTTGCCTAGCATCCATCTGGCGAATCTCCGCTCTCTACCCAACAAAATGGACGAACTCCTTCTGCTTTCCCGGTTAAACAAGGATTTTTCAAACTCTGCTGCTCTGTGTTTCATGGAAACCTGGCTGAACGACGCCATTCCGGACAGCACGCTTCATCTGCCGAGCTTTCAGCTGTTTAGAGCGGACCGCAATGCAGAATCAACGGGGAAATCGCGAGGTGGCGGGATGTGCTTTTACATCAATGAAAGGTGGTGTACAGATGTAACTGTGTTAAAGAAGATGTGCTGTTCAGATCTAGAAACGCTCTTCATTAACTGTAAACCTTTCTACTCGCCGCGGGAGTTTCACTCGTTCATTCTGGTGAGTGTTTACATTCCACCGCAAGCGCACGTGAGCTCAGCTTTACAGAAACTAGCTGATCTGATCACAGACACAGAACAACAACACCCGGACTCTGCTTTAATCATTCTCGGGGACTTTAATAAAGCAAATCTCTCCCGTGAACTGCCAAAATACAGACAGAAAGATTTGCATGTTTCCTTTTTAAAATACTTTGTCAGTAATGCGCGGAGTCAGACAATTGTATTTACACTGCAATAGATATAAGCTTATCAGTTTCCACTAAAAATAGCTAAAAGATGTTCACCTTTTCAGCAAAACTGCATAAATTTGATTTGATTTGAATTGTTTAAAACCAGTGTTGTCCAGTGGAAAAGAATGAGGTCAAGCCTATATTCTAATAGGCTATGTATCTGAGAACTAAACTGTTTTGTTTTTATGGATATTTTGATATATTCTAAAATATTCTGGATGATTTTGGCAGTAAAAATTAATCTGGCACAAATGGCATTTAGTCCGTATCTCATATTTCCTTGACGTCTTGTAGCTTTGACGGTGTTAAACATGGTGTCACGTGGATGGGAATATGCATGGAAATGATATGCAGAAGAGGTTATGCATTGTAAAACTAGGTGTTTTAAGCTCCATATATGGTTATTTCGGGGAGGAGACGGGGTGGAGATGCATGTACGCACAATCTTACCCTGACTGGGATTTATAAAGGGATTTTTGCGCAGGTTCTAGCTTTTGTGCGTACGTACACTTTTAGGATGAAATCTACGGAAAGTTTTATACATGAGGCCCCTGGGCCCTCATTTATCAACAGTGCGTATGCACAGATGTGTGCGTAATTACTGCTTATGCACAGTTTCACGCAAAGTGTGTGATCTACCAACTTGCACTTATATTTAGGAATGTGTGTAAATATAAGGACAAAATATAGAACCTTTTCTACGCACTGTTGATAAATGAGACCCCAGATATGTTATTGTATGTTAAAGCATTTAGGAATTTTAACTCAAGCTAAACTTTTAGGATTATATAATAAGGTCTGGGAAGAGGGCAGATTACCTATAAATTGGAAAGAGGCTATTATTATACCTATAGCAAAACCAGGTAAGGATTCAACAAATCCAGCGAACTACAGGCCTATTGCTCTCATTTTGCATGTTGGGAAAATAATGGAAAGGATCACTGTAGAAAGAATGAAATTTTATGTAAAAAGTAAGGGACTTTTATCCCCTTACCAGAGTGGTTTTCGGAAAGGACGGGGAACAATGGACCCTGTGGTTTGCTTGGAAACTGAAATTAGAAAAGTTCAAATAAATAAGGAATCCGTTATGGCAGTTTTTTAGATGTAGAAAAAGCGTATTGTCACATGTATGTTCCCGTTTTGTTTCCTGGTTTTCCTTTTTTGGTCAGTTTCCTGTTTCTGTCCTGATTATGTTGATCTTTCTCCAGCTGTGTTAATTTAGTTTTGTCAGTTGTGCTCCTTTATAAGCCTGTCTCCTACGTTCATTTGGTGTCCGGTCTCAGTTATGTTTAGTGTATGTGCGTGTTCTCCACGTTTCCTGAGTTTTGCTATTAAATATTCCGTATTCCGAAGATTCCTGAGTTTCCTGCGTTTTCCTGCCTGACACACTGTGACACTTATGATCTGGTATGGAAAGAGGGGTTATTGATTAAATTAGATAAAATTGATATTAAGGGAAGAACTTTTAATTGGATTAAAAGCATTTTATTTGAAAGGTATATTCAGGTTAAAATTGGTACTTCAGTGTCCATTAAATTTAGAGTGGATAATGGGACTCCGCAGGGTAGTGTGATAAACCCATTACTTTTTTTTTCTATTATGATAAATGACGTGTTCTGTAAAATAAAGTATGATACTGGGAAGTCGTTGTTTGCTGATGATGCTGCTCTTTGGAAGAATGGCAAGAGTTTAACACTAATTCAAGAGAAAATGCAGGAAGCAGTAAGATTGATTGAAGAATTGTCTTATTCATGGGGTTTTAAATTTTCAGAGAAGACCAAGATGTTGGTTTTTACTCGGAAGAGGGTTAAAGAAGATATGATATTGATGTATGGAAAACAAATTGAACAGGTAAACACCTTTAGGTTTTTAGGTGTAATATTTGACTCTAAACTAACCTGGATAGAACATGTAAGAAAAGTAGAGGAAAAATGCAAGATGATTTTAAATATAATGAGGAGCTTAACTGGTCAGGTTAATTTATACAAAATCAAGCACTGAGAATTCGTTGCGGGGCCATAAGGACCTCTCTAGCTTGTGTGGTTCATCTTTTATAGCAGTATTCACCGATGGATCAAAGGAACCTAAGAGTGGTCTTACTGGTTTTGCGTTCACTATTCCAGAGTTGAAGATAAGTATTAAAGAAAAACTTCTGATCATCTAACAGTGTTTACTGTTGAGATGTTAGCTATCTTAAAGGTATTACAGTGGGTACAACAAAATAAAATTGTCAAGGTTGTAATATGTTCAAATAGCTTATCAACATTGATGTCTCTACAATCTTTATCATCTTATAACAGACCTGATATTGTTTATGAAATATATGAAACTTTGTTCAGACTTCAGCATATAAAAACAGAAATCAGACTTATGTGGATTCCAGCTCATAGGGGGATTGAGGGGAATGAAGCTGCAGACGCATTGGCTAAGCAAGCTTTGAAACATGACAAAATTATGGAAGTAGCATTTAGTAAAGCTGAAAGTAAAGCAAAAGTAAGGAATAATATTATGAAGGCCTGGCAGAAACAATGGGATGAAAGGAAGAAAGGATGTCATTTATACAATATTAAACAAGAAGTAGGGAGAATGAAATCAACAGGTAGATATACAAGAGAACATATAATTTTTTTCGCGTTTGAGATTGGAGCATACTGGGTTAAATAAAACAATAAATAAAACAATGCATTTATTGGAAAAGCATCCATCAGGTATGTGTGTGTGGGGAATGGAAGAAGAATCAGTGGAACGTGATTAGTCAATGTGTCAAATACGAAAATCAAAGGATAAAATTAAAAGATAAATTAAAGAAATATGGAGTGAACATATTAAATCTTAAAAAATGTATTTAAAGTTGGAGATCAGATAAATAAAGCTTTGTTTAACTTTTTGAAAGAAACTGGTTTAATGAAAAGAATTTAACTGCTGGGGTCTTTCTCTCTGATAAGTATACATTTCTGGTCCACACTCCAGCACAGCAGATGACGGATATGCACCTTAAATGTTAGCTGCCACCCACCATTATAAAAACACAAAGAAGAAGAAGAAGAAGAAGAAGGACATGATGTGACAGTTCATACAAAAATCTCACTGGATTGTTACAAAATGGCAAAAGAATTGTTTGGAAACTGATATTTTCTATACTGGAACACTAAAGCACAATAACTAGTGATGGCGAAGTGAAGCGTTCTGAACCAGTGAAGCTTTCAACCTAATTGTATCGGAAAAAGGTTCATTACTCGAAGCTTTTCAAAACTGTTCATGCTGAGGCCGTCTTGTGGTCATAAAAATGAATAACACCTTCCAAAGTGCTATGTTCCATTACAGCCAGGTTTCACATCTGGTTCTACAACTGATTCCTTGTTTTAATTTATTGTATAAAAATAATGGCTATTGTCAAAGTCACTCATTTCACCACTAAAATAATTCAAATAACTCAAACATAAACTCATGAATTAAATCTGTGTGATCTGTCTATGTTAACTCTGGCTTAGTCCTTAGACTGTTATATCATGGGCAAAGTTCATTTGACCTTAATATTATAAATTACGATAAAAAGAAAACAATGCTAACACATTATAATGTAATATAAGGTAAAGGAAACGGCGCTGAGGTTTGCTTCGTTTGAAACAGATACTGAAGCAGTCACATGGTTTTCAGGCAAATGAAGCTTTGGACATCATAGATCACGTGCTTTTGGCAAAATGAATCAAGCTCCGATACAGTGCTTCAATGTGAAATGTGTTGTTTTTTTGATACAAGCTTCGGAGCTTCCATGTTGAACGTAACATCACTAGAAATAACCATCTTAAAAAATTAAGACAAACAACCCAGTAATCAATTTCAGAAACAACAGATCAGCTGAAAACAGTGGACTATAATTTGCAATGGCTACAATTATATTCTGTTGGAAGCTCCTCTGTAGTTGTGACATCAGGGATGCAAGTTAAAGTTTCTGCACCTTGAACATGAATTACACTGCACCTATAAAAAGTCAAAACAATCGTTCAAGTATGTTAAACTTTACACTGTAAACACAGTGTGAATCTATATGTCATTTACCATCGTAAAGCTTTCAGAGATGTCATTGTTTGGGTTTATCCTGTTACTGGTTGTGCAGAGGGCTTAACGTCACCTTGTGGAACAACAAAGCTATATTATCAATATGATCCATCAAATCAATAAATTGTGTTTGGAAGCCTGATAACAAAAGTATTAGCAGTGCCAAGAATTTGTAGCTGAAACACCATAAGGACCTCAACAGACCATCATACCAGTCTCCAGCAATGACTATAAAAGGCAAAAGGGGATTTTCATTGCAAATAAATAAACTAGTCCCATTTATGTGCACACTATACAATATCTGGCCATTTCCACAGAGTATCTGTCTGGACTTTGAGAGCTTCCCCTGTGGTTAGGTAATCCTCTGCAAAATAACAAATCAAGTTATGAAAGAACATTATTATGCATAAGGTAAACAAAACCTTCACTGAAGATAAATGCTTTGTTTACTTTTAAAAGTAAAACTCCTCTGCTGCTCCCATTCATCTGCTGCTCATGTTATAGACCAAGTTGCATGCTTTAGATTGTGGGGTTGCATGTTTAGGAAATTTAACAGTATTTCTTATATTTGAGAGCCAAAGTAAATAATAATAGATACCTATAAATTATTCCACTACTATATGAAAAGTAGTAGAATAATTTGTATTATTCCACTCTGTAACAGTTGAGGTTGCACTGCCCAACATGAAAGTGGTCTTGGACTTATGCAATTATATAAGAAATAATAAATATTTGTCATATAATTAAAAGTTATATTTTATAGAAAAACTATTATCAGTTTGAACTGTGTTCTTATTTATTTTTATTCTGTGGTTCTCATGATAGCCATATGAGACATGTAAAAACCAATTGTGTCTAGGTCACTAACGCGCCACATGTATCTACTAACTCTTCGCTTCTGTTGTGTGTCATTCAGTATGATTCCGCCTATCTATCCCGCCTTGACGTACTGCAAGTTAATCGATAATGAATTGTGATAGGATGGTAATTTTGTTTCTACGACATGCTTAGTTACCTTTGATTAGTCTGTTCTCACATGACAGAATACTTCTACTACTCGCTCTGATCACCCAATCGTAAAGAAATTTAGAAATACGGGACAAAACATGATTTTTTTCAAAATAAGTCGGGACACTAAAAATAGAGCTGAAATACGGGACTGTCCCAGGAAAAACGGGACGTCTGGTCACCCTATTTAGTAATGACTTATTTCGCTAATGCCACCGTTCTTTTTTAAATGTATAATTACTTCACTACTGATCTTTTGTTATACAATAGCCGTCTTCTGGAAATGTAAAATTTCTTGCCTGTCTTTCTTGTGCAGATATTCAGCTGAACTCAACACATGCTGCATTCAGATTCAGTGTTTCTCCTCATGGCGCCAAGTTCATCTCTGCTAGAAACTACTTAATACAAACAGCAGCGATTCATGAGCTTTTTCTTGATCTAATGAACTGCTTCATGCACAAGCGGTAACTCTAATCACTTCAACATTACCGATTTTTGACAAATATATCGACTAATCCAAAAAGACGAACATCCTCTTGAGAAAACGCATTTCTTATTTACAACAACTCTAAATGGTGAACATCCACAAAACAAATTCAGCCCTGAGAAATTAAGAAACATCACAGGGAAGGTAAAAAACTTGAACTTTTTATCATTTGTATTTTACTCAATCAACACAAACTCAGCACACCTGAAAAAAACAATAGGTGCATAGGAAAACGCTCCGGTTACTGATGTAACCTTGGTTCCCTGAAATAAGGGAATGAGCATTGCGTTATGGTTATCCTCCTGTTTACCCTGTTACTGAAGCCTGATTTGTTAACGTTTGTGTAACTGCACAAACCAAGGGAAAGAAAGGGCGGAGCCGACCTCTATATAAGTCGGCTCAACGCGCCATTTCATCTCCAATGTCAGAAATCAGTCCAAATTTGCAAATTTGCGCGAGGATCTGTTTCAAGGTTAACATTCTGAATGGCCGTCGCATGAGAGCATGATTCAGACATCTGAGATCGAGAATTGGTCTGAGCCTGCCGTCTTTTTTGGGAACAAGGAAATAGCGGCTGTAAAAACCTCTCTTGCTGTCTGTTAATGGTACCTGTTCTATGGCACCTTTTGCAAGCAATGTGTTTACTTCGGACCGAAGAACATGGGAATCATTGTTCAATACCGAAGTTTGAATGACACCTCTGAAGTGAGGAGGCCTGCGAGCAAACTGAAGCGAGTATCCTTGTTCTATCATTTTTAGGATCCACGTTGACATGCCGGGAATGGCTTTCCAAGCCATCAGCTGGGTGGCAAGAGGTTCCATTTTTTTGAATGACAGCTCGCCGTGAGAAGGCAGGGAACTGGCATGTGTGAGTGCATGGAGAGGAAATTTGCTCTTTAAAGTATGTGGGTCTGCTATCACAGCAGTAATTTGATGGGGTACACGCTGGTTTTGCAGGACGTGCTCTGTTAGAAAACCTCCGCCACTCAGAGATGTTCGAAGAGACGGGAAGTAAATGCGAGCTTTTTTTGAGGGGGTTCCAGCTTCTGCGAGAACAATCCCTCTCCTCTTCCTGACTGCTGGATCACGACGGCTTTTGATGCTCTGGGTCCAGCCCTACTATACTACCTTGACGCTTCGGGAAGGGATACTTCCAAGCCGTTCGGGGGAGCTGGTGAAGTCCAGGCTCCTGTTTTTGCGGCGGCTGCAGCGGGCCCAAAAGGCGATGCGTGAGCGTAGGAGGGAGAGACTCATATTCTCGCAATGAGAACATGAAGTCTCAGTGAGCGCAGCTTCAGTGTGGGCGCTACCCAGACAGGCGACACACTCACTGTGCCCATCAGCGTCTTGCAAGGGTTTCCTTGCAGGCGCTGTACTCATGGAATGACATTTGCAACAACGCCGCTGGAAATTTGCTCTGGAAATGCTCTTAAATTGCCGGATGCCCGCAGGGGTAGGTCTTCTTCCGCTGCCGGGGCTTCTTCCATGGTGGAGAGCAAAGAGAGCAGATAAGCAGTTTTCTTGCTTCTTCGGCTTCTTTGTAGTAGGGTCAGCGAAGACATTGTTTCGTGGCTGAAGGAGAATATTCTGATTAAATGGCGCATTGAGCCGACTCACGGTATATAGAGGTCGGCTCCGCCCTTTCTGGCGGGCTAAAGCGCCATTGGTTTGTGCAGTTACACAAACGTTAACAAATCAGGCTTCAGTAACAGGGTAAACAGGAGGATAACCATAACGCAACATGAAGTGAACGTTCGATAGGAAACTAGTCCAACAACGTTGAATCAAAAATATAAAAAGATGCAATCCCGCACATATTTAAATGCAATATATTTAAACTGTACCTGAAGAATACTTTGATTGTACACTTTAGCACAATCAAATATAATACTTCAGTATATCTTTAGTTGGACTTCAGCACTACTTCCCACAATTAAAGTGCCTTAAATCCCATTTAATCCCAATAGTTGCACAATAGTGACCGTAAAAAAAGGTTTTCATTTATAAAGCTCTAAAAACCTTACTGACTGATGTTTTACTGCACTTCCTGCAAATATGGAAAAAAATAAAGGGTCTGAATTAAATATGTGCAGTTTCACTTGATTAGTCAAGATTAGTTCAATTTTCTGATTTTCTATCTGAGTTAGTACTGGCTGCAGATAAAGTCTTAATTGTTGGTGATTTTAATATCCATGTAGATAATGAAGAAGATGCATTAGGATCAGCATTCTTAGACATTCTGAACTCTATTGGGGTTAGACAACATGTTTCAGGACCTACTCATTGTCGAAATCATACTCTAGATTTAATACTGTCACATGGAATTGATATTAGTGGTGTTGAAATTCTGCAGCAAAGCGATGATATCTCAGATCATTATCTAGTCTTGTGTAAACTCCATATAGCTAAAACTGTAAATTCTACTCCTTGTTACAAGTATGGTAGAATCATCACTTCTACCACAAAAGACTGCTTTGTAAGTAATCTTCCTGATTTATCTCAATTCCTCAGCATGTCCAACAGCGCAGAAAAACTTGATGATGTAACAGAAACTATGGACTCTCTCTTTTCTAGCACTTTAGATACAGTTGCTCCTTTACAGTTTGACTCCGTGGTATAATGAGCACACTCGCACCCTAAAGAGAGCAGCCCGGAAAATGGAGCGCAGCTGGAGGAAAACAAAACTAGAGGTATTTCGTATAGCTTGGCGGGAAAGTACCCTATCCTACAGAAAAGCATTAAAAACTGCTAGATCTGATTACTTTTTGTCTCTTCTAGAAGAAAACAAACATAACCCCCGGTATTTATTCAATACAGTCACTAAATTAATGAAAAATAAAGCATCAACAGGTGTTGGCATTTCCCAAGAGCACAGCTGTAATGACTTTATGAACTACTTTACTTCCAAGATCGATACTATCAGAGATAAAATTGTAACCATGCAGCCGTCAGCTACAGTATCGCACCAGATAGTGCACTATAGATCCCCTGAGGAACAATTCCACTCATTCTCTATTATAGGAGAGGAAGAATTGTATAAACTTGTTAAATCATCTAAACCAACAACATGTATGTTAGACCCTATTCCATCTAAACTACTAAAAGAGCTGCTTCCAGAAGTCATAGATCCTCTTTTGGCTATTATTCATTCATCATTGTCATTAGGATATGTCCCCAAAACCTTCAAATTGGCTGTTATTAAGCCTCTCATTAAAAAAACACAACTTGACCCCAAAGATCTAGTTAATTACAGACCGATCTCAAATCTCCCTTTTCTGTCAAAGATACTAGAAAAGGTAGTATCCTCACAATTATATTCCTTCTTAGAAAAAAATGGTATCTGTGAAGAATTCCAGTCAGGATTTAGACCGTATCATAGTACTGAGACTGCTCTCATTAGAGTTACAAATGACCTGCTTCTATCATCTGATCATGGTTGTATCTCTTTATTAGTTCTACTGGATCTTAGCACTGCCTTCGACACTATCGACCACAACATTCTTTTGAATAGACTAGAAAACTTTGTTGGCATTAGTGGAAGTGCCTTAGCATGGTTCAAATCGTACTTATCTGACCGCCATCAGTTCGTAGCAGTAAATGAAGAGGTATCATATCGATCACAAGTGCAGTATGGAGTACCTCAAGGCTCAGTACTAGGGCCGTTACTTTTCACGCTTTACATGTTACCCTTGGGAGATATTATCAGGAGACATGGTGTTAGCTTTCGCTGTTATGCTGATGATACTCAGCTCTATATTTCTTCACGGCCCAGTGAAACACACCAAATTGAGAAACTAACGGAATGTATAGTCGATATAAAAAACTGGATGACGAGTAACTTCTTACTGCTAAATTCTGAAAAAACAGAGGTGTTAATTATCGGACCTAACAACCTCACATGTAATAACCTAGAACACTATCTAACACTTGACGGCTGCTCTGTCAATTCTTCTTCATCAATTAGGAACCTAGGTGTGCTGTTTGATAGCAATCTTTCATTTGAAAGCCATGTTTCTAGTATCTGTAAAACTGCGTTTTTCCATCTCAAAAACATATCTAAATTGTGACCTATGCTCTCAATGTCAAATACAGAAATGCTAATTCATGCATTTATGACCTCTAGGTTAGACTATTGTAATGCTTTACTGGGTGGTTGTTCTGCACGCTTGATCAATAAACTACAGTTGGTCCAAAATGCAGCAGCTAGAGTCCTTACTAGAACCAGGAAGTATGACCATATTAGCCCGGTTCTGTCAACACTGCACTGGCTCCCTATCAAACATCGGATAGATTTTAACATCTTGTTAATTACTTATAAAGCCCTGAATGGCTTAGCTCCTCAGTACTTGAGCGAGCTCTTATCACATTATAGTCCTCCACGTCCGCTGCGTTCTCAAAACTCTGGCCATTTGATAATACCTAGAATATCAAAATCGACTGCGAGCGGCAGATCCTTTTCCTATTTAGCGCCCAAACTCTGGAACAATCTACCTAACACTGTTCGGGAGGCAGACACACTCTGTCAGTTTAAATCTAGATTAAAGACACATTTCTTTAACCTGGCTTACACATAACACACTAATACACTTCTATTATTCAAATCCGTTAAAGGATTGTTAGGCTGCATTAATTAGATCAACCGGAACCAGGAACACTCCTCATAACACACGATGTACTCGTTACATCGTAAGAAGAATGGCATCTATGCTAATATTTGTCTGTTTCTTTCTTATTCTGTTTCTCAGTCCGTGTCCGGATCAGATGGTGGATTGGCGCCGGGAGATGATGTCTGCGACCCTGACCGTCGGCGGAGGCCGGACACCTGGATGAGCCCCGGGGACATATCCCCAGTGAAGACCTCGACTTAAATACAATAAAACTTAAAATTAAACAAAATAACTATAATATAATAAAATACCTAACTACATAATACTATTATTGTTTGAAATTGCAACAATATAAAAATAGAAATATAATACATTGACACATTTAAAATTTAATTAAAACAATAAGTAAAAAAAAATAAAAATAAACAATAATATCCTGGCCAGAGGAGAACTGGCCCCCCGACTGAGCCTGGTTTCTCCCAAGGTTTTTTTTTCTCCATTCTGTCACAGAGGGAGTTTTGGTTCCTTGCCGCTGTCGCCTCTGTCTTGCTCAGTTGGGGACACTTAATTTCTAACGATTATCGTCAATTTGATTTCATAGATAATATTTAAACTAAACTGAGCTAGACAATGACATCTCTGAATTCAATAATGAAATGCCTTTAACTGAACATTGAGTGTTTAATCTTATTATTATACGTTACTGACACTCTGTCCTCCAATTTGATACTGTTAAGTGCTTTGACACAATCTGTATTGTTAAAAGCGCTATATAAATAAAGGTGACTTGACCTGACTAGTGCAAATTGTCACATGACCAGAGCAGTTTATTTCCTGTTTGCACCTTGAGAAGATGATGACTGCATCACAGCTCCAAAACGAAAGGCTAGTAAAGTATGTTAACATTAAGACATGATAAAGACTTTTGGTACACATTATCTTTGAAGTGTCAAGTATTAATATATAAATTCACATATTTTTAGTTTTGTTGAGTGTGGTCATAGAATGAGTAAACATGTTGATGGTCACAATAGTGATTGGTGGGATAATTTAGGTATACAATATAAATCCAATTGCAGTTGTTAGTGACAATTACACTAAAATGTTGCAATGACAAAATATTGCACTAAATTATTATTATTATTTTTTTTTTTATTTTTTTTTTTTTACAATATTGATGTTGCAATACTGGTAGCACTAATATAAAAATTTGATGTTATATTTTACAAAAAAAAAAAAAAAAAAAAAGCAATTTTGAAATTTTGATGATTGTATTTTTTTTTTTTTTTTTTTTTGTCTTTTATCTCAGTGTTCCTATCAATGTTGCATCAGGTTTTTTTAATGCATAACAGTAACCCTAGAATGTGATCAAACCATTTAAAATAGCTGGGCTAAGATATATAACAATTTTATGACTGCAGAAATATGTCAATTCAGTACACATTATCCCACCACAATTTTTCACAGACTTTTCCAAAATAAAAAATAAAAATAAATAATAATAATAATAATTATTATTATTATTATTGATTATTTCAATGGGTTACTAATGACACATCATTTTGATATTTTCATGTCTGGGACAAATTTGGGATTAAACAGGTTAAGTACAAAATTAGTTGTTCCAATTTAGCAGATTTTAATTATACCAGTTTAGTATACCAAAGTACAATCACAGGGTATTTGTATTATGCACATAAATATGTAAATATATTTGTAGAATACGTAGCACAAAATAAATGTATTTCAAATACATTTTAGTATTTTTTTTTTTTTTTCCCTACTAGGGCTGCCCTTGCCCCCATACATTGGATACTGAGCCTCACTAACCACATCTTTGATGCTTTATCTGACATTAAAGTAATTTATTTGTTTACATTACGTGTGGATAAATGACCAACTAGAGCTGCACAGTTCTGGATAAATGGAGAATGGAGAATGCAGGTTCAATCTGCTACAATTGATACAATCTGCTTATAAAATGTAGGCTATTCTATATTCAACGTAAAAAAAAAATAAAAAAAAATCAAGTTAAAAAAAATCAAGTTGAACGAATGATTCAGTGACTCGCTCATAAAGACTTCACTTGTATCATTTCTGAAAGGGAAGTCGTGGCCTAATGGTTAGGGAGTTGGGCTTGTAACTAGGGATGTCCAGATCCGATCACGTGATCGGAAATCGGGCCCGATCACGTGGTTTCAGACTCGATCGGAATCGGACGTTACCTCCCGATCAGGACTCGGATATATATGTATATATATTCTCATTATTTTTAACACATCTATAGTTATGCGGTGGCACAGAGTTAGACCTCTTGACTCCACACAGAAACAGCAACGCGTGCGGCATGACATCACTTTGTTGCAGAGACGCTATTGGTTAAATGCCGGGAAAGTAGAACACGGAAGCAGCTTGAAGCGGCTCCCATGATCCTTTGCACAGATTCTTTGCATGATGACGCAGAAGGGCACTTCAAGAAACAGTTGTTTGGTCCCCTACACCCTTCACCCCTTCGAAGCTCTCACTCCGGAGGGTAAACCCCTTTGAAGGGATTAGGGCATAGGGATGAGCCCTTCCGAATGGAACGCAGGGTATGTCTGCAGTCTGGAGGTATTATAAAGTTGATGACAACAACATTGCCATAGCAAACTGTGAGATATGTAAATTTGGGATTGCAAGAGGTGGAAAGGAAAATTATATTGTTTTTATTACTTGATTGTTCAAGCTACCTCACAGAAGTGCTCTGTTTGTTAGAGTTGTTGAATGTTAAAATAAGGTGAATTAAATATTTTTTATTTAATTCACCTTATTTTAACATTCAACAACTCTGTTATAGTGAACAGGGTATAAGGAACATCTGTATAAGGAACAGGGCAAGACATTAACGCTTGTCCTGGACAAGTAAATGTTTTGGACGGGCAAGTGAAAGAGAAATTTACTTGCCCAATCGGACGAGTAACTTGAAAAAGTCAATACCAAAAACATTAATGACTGCCTTTATTTATGATACAGCCTTTGTTATAGGGGTGTGCAATATATATCGTTTGCGATAATTTCATAATTGTTGTTTTAACGAGTATATTGCAAGAATCAAACAAAACACACCTACAGAGTGCACGCATTCATTCCGTAAAGAAGTCTAGATTAGACTAGCGCACGTGCGAGTGCGCTCTTTTACTGCATTATCCAGTATTACAATGAATGAAGAATGATCAGAAAACATCACACGAAGATCGAGCGCCGTTTTTTTTAATTTTTTTTATTCCTTCAAAAATCATCATGATTACAAATATGATAACAGTTCAATAAGCAAGAAGTCAACATTAAGAGACTTACTTTTTAGACACCATATTTCCTGCTTTTGCTCCATTTCACCAACAAAAATAATTCCAAAAACAGCCACAGCACTGTTTTGAGTCTGAGCAACATGACGGCGTTTCGTTCCTGAATGAATCAATCAACCGTTTAAATGATTCGGTTCAGTCGCAATGACTCGCTTATTAACAGTGACCATAGGCGTAAATCCCGGGGGGGACGGGGGGGGGACAGGACCCCCTAAAAATATCATTACAAGCAACTCTGTGTCTTGAAAATAATATAATGGACATATACTTAAAATAACTGTGTAAGTAGTAAACAAAATAAACGCAAAAAAGCGTTTTAAATTCAGAAATGTTTTGATTCCCCCCTCCCTTGCCTCACAGTGGTTTGGTCCACTGCCTAGATACACTCAGGACACGAGCCCGGTGGGAGCAGTGTTGCCAAGTCCGCGGTTTTCCCGTGGAATTGGGCTACATTTACGCTCTTTCCGCGGGATGTTTTTCATGTCCGCGGGTTGGAGCGACCCCAATAACGTGATATTTAGCCCCTGGAAAGCGACATTTATCAGGGGAACCCCACCAAAACACGTGTATTTTACCCCAGCAGAACGCGATTTTTACCGGTAATCCCCCCTGAAAAGCGATTGGGCTAGTTTTGGGCTAGTTTTGAGTAGCAATTGTGCGGGTTTTGCTGTGAAAACCTGGCAACCCTGGATGGGAGAGAGCAAAGTTCATTAGTAGTTATGTGTAAGTAATTAGGGTGTCAAGGCTATTTTATTCTCTTTAAACATCGGGTGAAATTATTCTTTCTCTTTAATACAGATGATGCTGGATTATTAGTAAATTATTCATGACAAAAAAAATAATGACATCCGATGTATTTTCTATGAGCAATTTATAAGGTTACCAAGCTTAATACCGCAGCTTGTCACCCACTACAACTAACACAGCGATAAACCTGTGTGTGAACTGATATTAGGCTAATATTGTGTTGGGTTTTGCTCAGTATGATGTTCAGTGGCAGGCTTAATGCGGTTAAATATCTAAAGAGACGTACTCGGTCCCAGAAGAAACCTAAAATACTATGGAGGACGCAAAATAATCATTATAATATGACCGCGTGGTGAACCATATGAACCGAACTCATATTTAAACACGGTCTCCATGCTGTTTACACATGTTGTGTACACATATCTGTCCTTACAAGTACAATTTTGGCTGTATTATTTGTGTCCCCTTCAAAAATTGCTCTTGAGAAATTTTATGTTTCTTGTCCCCCCCTACTGTTAGATGAAATTTACGCCCCTGCCAGTGACTTGATGCCACCTACTGGTGATTTTAATTTCACATTTACAGTATTTTTATTTTTATTTTTTAAATAATTTCTAATATCAGTATTCAATGTTTTATGAATGAAAACATTATTCATTTGTAACTGCAGGTTAAAGCATTCCATGTCCCTCAGTGCTGTATTAACAGTGGGTAAATACAGTATATCTATTCCACTTCAGATGCAGCTTGTGTTTCCTCTGCATTGCAAAGATGATTTTTTTTATTTTTTTTATACTGATTTCATTTGATTGGTAACAGCCCAAATGTCTTATTATACTAATTGACTGATTAAATTGAACTCTAATTTAAAAATTTTAAATTAAAGTTTGAAAATGATGAAAATTCATATATATATATATATATATATATATATATATATATATATATATAAGTAAATATTAGCATTTTATTTTTAAGTTTACTATAATATAATTGTTTTTGTATTTAATACTCCCTTTTTATTTTAAAATATAATAGTATTATCACACTTTATTATTTTGTCCATTATTTCATTTAAAAAGAAAAATCTAACTAAATAAACAATGTGTTTTGTATAACTACAATAAATAATTATATTTATAACTCAATTTTTAAATTGATTTTTTTTTTCTCTCCGGGCAAGTAACTTTTATACTTGGACAAGTAAATGACAAATTTACTTGTCCGAAGGACAACCACATGAGAATGCTTAATGTCAAGCCCTGAAGGAACATCCTGGATCTGTTTCTTCGCTCTTCTTTATTTTTTTTTAATGTATTATAGAAGGATCGGAACTCGGTATCGGTAGATACTCAAAATCAAATGACTCGGACTCGGACTCGAGGGCAAAAAAACCTGATCGGGACATCCTTACTTGTAACCTGAAGGTTGCTGGATCGATTCTCGCACTGGCAGGAATTGAAGGTGGGGATTGTGAATGAACAGCACTTTCTCTGCCTTCGATACCATGACTGAGGTGCCCTTGAGCAAGGCACCGAACCCCCAAATGCTCCCTGGGCGCTGGAGCAATGGCTGCCCACTGCTCCGGGTGTGTGTGTGTGTGTGTGTGTGTGTGCGTGTTTGTTCACTATTCACTGCTGTGTGTGTGCACTTGGATGGGTTAAATGCAGAGCACCAATTTCGAGTATGGGTCACCATACTTGACAATACGTCACGACTTTCACTTTTTCACTTTCAACGTTTTTTGAACGAATCTCTTTTTTTAAGTCACTTGTCGCCACCTGCAGGCGTTACGATGTAATTGATACAATCTTTATTTGAAGCGTGAAGTCACTTTCAAAAAGGTTTTCTCTATTTTGATCGTTACTGTTGACAAGTGTTTATGTCCAAACTGTAAACTTTTATCCCAGTACTTCTGTGATTATTTGAATGTTTGTAACGCAGAAATAACGATACAAAAGACTTGTAAAGATGTTTCAAATTAACTGCCCTCTCTGGGTCAGCAGCAGTGTTGTGCTATAATAACCCCCTTATTGTAGAATTGTGCTATAATAACCCCTATTAATACAACTCATTAAATACATATAAACACTTTAAAAGAGACAGAAATGTAGATGTTTGTGAAAGATGTTTTCTCTGTTTTGGAGGGATGATCATTTTTAAATCATACCCTATTTATTGCATCAAAATTTGTTAATACTTTACTATAGTTAGGGGTGGATAAATTTATCAGTTGTTTATTATTCATGCAACAATACATAGTTATAGTTTTTATTAATAACCATTGTTATATAGCTGATAACTTTGTCTAGTGCTCCTATGAATATTTATAGCATGATTTGTGAAAATTTAACTACTATACTGAATGACTTGGCATAGACTTCTTCATGGCTAGTGTTGTGTTTTTCATTTCATTCTGTAACCTACTTGTTCTACAGATCTCTGCACTATGTTAAATGCTACTGTTTCTGACAGCATTGATGATGTTTTTGACAGATAATATCATGATATTTTATTTATTTATTTATTTATTTTTTTTTATTTTTTTTGCGTGTCCCTTAATGTGCTATCCTGTAAGCAATAACCTGTCCATGGACTTTTTAGATTACTGTCAGTTTAAGTGCTGGCGATGCAGTGTTGCCAGATATTTCTATTAAAATAAACAAAAAACGAAAAATAATATAAAGGTATTGCTGACCATAAACTGCAACTTCCTACTTTATTAACTTTCTAAAGTGTCAAATTAAGCGGAAAAGACAAGTCCAAAAACGCTTGTAATAGCTGGATCTGGCAACACGGACACTGCACCTGCACCCTCCCTCACAAGCTCTCTCTAGACTCATTCACTCCAGCAGCGTCTCGCACCGATCATTGTCACACCACGGACGCTAAACATTTTTGCAAACTGTCCAAACTGAACTATACATGTCATGCAGACATTCATATGAGGAGTTTAACAGCAAATTAGTCATTCAGAGAACAAATTTTATTTCTGAACATGAAAAATTTACAGAGGTCCAGACCTCGGTGACCTCATAGCTGGCTACGGGCCTGAAGGTAAGCAATAATCTACCACAGCCAGCAGTGTAGACTGCTTTTCTTCATGGACAGATGGACTTCTAGTACTTGGAGAACAAATTATAATTAATAAAACATTTTATATGTGAAGTGAACGGTCCATCTTCAAAAAGATCAGGGGCTTTTGGCAAAACATCAGTGGCTTAAGCCCCCAAACCCCCCCCCCCCCCCCCCCCCGCAACGCCACTGCGCTCGTTGCCTCTTTTATTTATTTTATTTCATTTTATTTTAATGTATCGAATATGCAGTAGTTTCTGATTATCACCTTTGTAATAAATAAATAAATGCATCTGTACTCAGCACGTGGTGTGTTTCTCCTCCAGCTGAGGGCGCGAGTGCAGAGTTAGTCTCTGTCTAGAAACTGCTTAAAACAAACAGCAGCGATTCATGAGCTTTTTCTTGATCTAATGAACTGCTTCATGCACAAGCAGTAACTCTAATCACCTCAACATTACCAATTTTTGACAAATATATCGACTAATCCTAAAAGATGAATATCCTCCTGAGAAAACGCATTTCTTATTCACAGCAACTCTAAACGCTGAACATCCACAAAACAAATTCAGCCCAAAGAAACAAAGAAACTCACAGAGAAGGTAAATAATTTAACATTTTAATGTAGATGTTTGTATTTTAACATGTAAGTGTTTGCTAGTTAACTCTTTATAGTAAATCATGTCCAGTCTTTGCAATATTTTACTGCTAATCAGCTGATAATGCCATTTTCACTAAGTAATACGCTTATTGTGGATATTTTTATTGATTTTATTGATATTGATTTAGATTAATTGTTGTTCATATGTTGATGATATGCTTTTAAGTATTGGTTTATTTCATCGTCAGAACTTTACCTTTTGTTTTTTAAACCGGAATAAACTTTTTGTGAAGTTTTTGTGTCTGTTCAGCATAAATTCAACAAGTGTCATTATACCAATGGAAAGGTAATTAAAAATTACTGCTTCACAATCCTGCTGGAGAAATAAATAAATAAAACCATCACAGAATTTGTAATGGTTTTAATTAGAATTGTATTGGTTTGTGGGTCAGTGACAAAAAGGGGTTGGCAAGATGAGAAATTCAAAAATATTTTAAAAACTTGTTTTTAAAGCATGCATCAGGTATTTTAAATGTACACAACATGTTTATGTTGATTTTATGTAATTAAAAATGACATTTCTACCATTTTTTACAAAAGGTAAGACTGAATGTACATGAAAATGTCAAATGGTGTAACCACCAAAGAATGAGAAATATTAAATATTTTATCCACCTAAACGACATGTAAGCTGACTCATAGAAATAAATACATCATTTTAAAATGTCACACGAAAATAGATTTTATTAGAGTTATCTCTAAATGTAAATTTTATTGTGTTTTTGCAATATTTGGCAGGACATATACTGAAAACACCTCTATTTTCTAAATAATCTTTGACAAATTATGTAAAAAATGTTAAAAACCATATTATTATACTAAACTAGATGATTACATTTTATTCCACATTAATTTTCCTGTATATAATTATATTTTTATGAAAAATACTGGTTACGCCAATTGACAAAAACCAGTTACACCACCTGACCATGTTGCTTCTACAGCCAAAGGCCATTGTTTGTTGAAGAATTTGACACTGAAATCAAGCATGACTGTCAACAAGTTCAGCTCAAGTGCTTTTTTTTTTCAATGCTAAAAAAAAATCTAGCAACACGAAATTATCATAGTGATGAACAGTGAACTCGTGTCTCATATTGTAATTACAGTTAAGAAACAATATTTTGCTTACAAAAGTGCATTGATTCGCTTCAGCAGGCCTTTATTAACCCCCGGAGCCATCTGGAGCACTTTTCTATGATGGATGGATGCAGTTTATTGGACTTCTATTGGACTACTGAATATCACCCATTCACTGCCATTATAATGCTTGGAAGAGCCAGGACTTTTCTGTTTTATATATATATATATATATATATATATATATATATATATATATATATATATATATATATATCGCTGACTGTATTCGTTTGAAAGAATTAAGTCATATGCACCTTGGATGGCTTGAATGAATCGGGGTGGTAATTTTCATTCTTGGGTGAAATATCCCTTTAAAATTTTAAGTGAATGGAACTGAAATATGCATTAAAGCTAAACATTTCAAAACACTAATGTTGTGCAATATAATTATTTTATCCTAGACTTACAGAGCTTTAATAATAAAGTTGTAGACACAAACACTTTCTCAAAAAATATAACATTAAACATTTGAAAATAGTTTCTAATAGTAGGTTAGTTTATATTACAGCTTTAATCAGCATCATAAACTAGTGATATTTGACTAAATTGGCCCCTAACAGAAAGGCTTGTAATAGGAGTCAAATGGTCTAACCGGTTACACCACTTGACATTTCCATTTAAAATCAAATTTGAATGAGCTGAAATGTTAAGGTCTTAAATAATTTGGTCAAGAGAAACAGAATTCTTGCTCATCTTCAACAGCTCAAAGCAGGGGTTCCCTTCTTGCAAGAAACCCATTTACATAGTACTGACCAATCTCGCTGTAACATGTCTGTGTTTCCCTTGTGACCTAGTTTTCCCCATTCTGTTTAATTAGTCATTGTGTTCACCTGTCGACTCCTTGTTATCGGGCCTTTATTAGTTCCTGCCTTTGAGTTTGATTTTGTTGGTTATTATTTCATGTCTACGTGTTTGTGCAGATTGACTCCTGAGACTCTTTGTATCTTCTTCTTGGATTGTATATTAAAAGACTGATTAATTCCTATTCTCCTTCGTTGTGCGCCTTACTCAGCACCGCACGTAACAGAATAACCGTCCAAAACAGAGAAGTATAGCGGCGTGTTTCCACTTGTTTTATTTCCCGTTTTTGTCAGTTTTTATTTTTAGTTATGTGTGATCCTGCTGTCCTCATCCTCCTGCTGGAGCAGGGGGACCGCTCTATCGAGGACCACACCGAGGATTTCGTTTTCCTTGCAAATTACACGAGCTACCTGGACAGCTGCCTCTGCTCGTTTTATCAAGCTGGACTCAACACCTCCACACGAGCGCAGTTGTCCGGGGATGGTCCTCGAGAGAGCCTCGCCGCATTCATCGAGTGGGTGCTGGTGTCCTGCAAATCGAAACTCACTGTGGACATTGCGGACGACGACACCAGCCCCACTCGGGACCCAGAGCTCAGTCATCTACCACCCCGCAGCGTGGAGCTGCCCGAGTCCACCGCAGATGGAGAGCCAGAGCCTGCCGCGATCGTTGAGTCATCGCCATTAGGAGCGACAGAGCTGACGATCATCCCGGAGCCTGAGCCCCAAGTGTCTGACCAGGTGCGAGAGCCGACAGCACAAGCGACGGTGGATACAGCTGTGGAGATCGCGGGGGCTGGGGAAAGCCCCGCCCACGGCACCACCGCTGGGGGTGAGCATGGGCTGGACCTGGGAGACTTAAAAGACTTTCACTCGGATACACTCGTCATTCATCCATCTCCCGAACTGTATGCCTGGGAATATATCCCACCCAACCTCCCTCTCCCACCTTCTTATTGATCTGGCCCCTGTTTCAACACCTTCATCGCTGGATTCCATCAGCCTCTCTGCTCACCCTCAGCTCACCATCTGTTGCGTGGGCTCGCCGCTGGTCTGCCAATCTCCAGCTCCATTGGCGTTGAGTCTGGAGGATCACCTTGACTCCGCCTTCAGCCTCCGAGGCCCAGACACCCACCTCGGTCCTGCGACCCAGCGGCTCCACCATGGCTTCCAGCTCCCTCGTCTCCACCGGAGCCCGTCAGTCCACCAGCTCCACCGGGCTCCCTCGTCCCTCCGGCTCCGCCTTGGTCAGTCGTCGGTCAGTCGTCCCCCTACCTCCACCTTGGTACTACACTCCTCTGGCTACGCCTCGTCCCTTCGTCCCTCTGGCTCCGTTGGGCTCCTCCTTCCCTCCAGCTCCACCTCAGACCTCTGTCGCTCCGGCTCTGCCGTGGCCTTCTGGAGCTCCACCTACACCTCGGTCGCAGATGCCTCCGGCTCCGCCTTGGCCCTCCAGATCCTCGGCTTCACCCTGGCTCTTCGGCTCTCTGTTGCCGCCTCGGGCTCCACCACCACCTGCTCCGCCACCGTTGGTCGGCCCCATGGAGTCGGCGCCCACTCCTCCACCATGGCTCCTCCCTCCGTCGGCTCCTCCGTGGGCCACCATTGTGACTGTGGCCTGGGTCTTCATCTGGCTCCTCCTGCTCCTGGCTTCCCCTTGGCTCCTCCCACCCTCCACTCCCCCATGGACTTTTATTTTGTTCTGTGTTTGGTTTGTCCTCTCTCCTGCTCCACTCCCTCCTCCAGAGCCCCCGCCCTCCCTCCTCAGTTGGATTGTTACGGCGCGAGGACGCGCCTTTCCGGGAGGGGGCGAACTGTAACATGTCTGTGTTTGCCTTGTGAACTAGTTTTCCCCGTTCTGTTTAATTAGTCATTGTTTTCACCTGTCGGCTCCTTGTTATCGGCCCTTTATTAGTTTCTGCCTTTGAGCTTGATTTTGTCGGTTATTATTTCATGTCTACGTGTTTGTGCAGATTGACTCCTGAGACTCCTTGTATCTTCTTCTTAGATTGTATATTAAAAGACTGATTAATTCCTATTCTCCTTCGTCGTGCGCCTTACTCAGCACCGCACATAACACTCGCCTTAATTGTAGGTGGAACGGGCAGGTTTTTCATTCTTCATTTCGGGCAAAGGCAAGAGGTGTAGCTATTTTGATTGATAAAAATGTACCCTTTGTTCCAAATGATATTATATCAGATAAGAATGGATGTTATATAATTGTCTCGGGCACTTTATGCAATAAGAATTTAATTTTAGCTAATTTTTATGCCCCTGATTTTGATGATGCCAGTTTTTTCAAACATGCTCTCTCTCTTCTTCCTGATCTAAACTCTCATTCTCTTGACCAAGTCTTGACCAAGTGTTGGACCGTTCGTCTTCTAAACCATCTGCCCCAAGTATATCCTCTATTTACCTAAAAAGTTGTTTTTTCTGAATATGGCCTATCAGATGCATGGCGATTTCTGGATCCCCAAAAAAGAGAATATTCCTTTTTTTTTTTCAAATGTCCATCATTCTTACTCTCGGATTGAAAATTTTATCTTGGATAATGCCCTAATTTCCAGAGTTCAATCCTGTGCATACCAAAGTATTATCATATCAGACCATGCTCCTTTTATTCTTGATCTGACTTTTTTGAATTTGCCTTCCCCTAGGAGGAACTAGCGTTTCAGTACTTCACTCTTGGTGGATGAGAATTTTATTTCATTGTTGCTGACCAGATTTATTTTTTTCTAAGCGTCAATAAATCACTGGATGTTTCAGATTCCGTAGTGTGGGAGGCTCTTAAGGCATATACAGGTGCATCTCAATAAATTAGAATGTCGTGGAAAAGTTCATTTATTTCAGTAATTCAACTCAAATTGTGAAACTCGTGTATTAAATAAATTCAGTGCACACAGACTGAAGTAGTTTGAGTCTTTGGTTCTTTTAATTGTGATGATTTTGACTCACATTTAACAAAAACCCACCAATTCACTATCTCAACAAATTAGAATATGGTGACATGCCAATCAGCTAATCAACTCAAAACACCTGCAAAGGTTTCCTGAGCCTTCAAAATGGTCTCTCAGTTTGGTTCACTAGGCTACACAATCATGGGGAAGACTGCTGATCTGACAGTTGTCCAGAAGACAATCATTGACACCCTTCACAAGGAGGGTAAGCCACAAACATTCATTGCCAAAGAAGCTGGCTGTTCACAGAGTGCTGTATCCAAGCATGTTAACAGAAAGTTGAGTGGAAGGAAAAAGTGTGGAAGAAAAAGATGTACAACTTCACAAGGAATGGACTGAGGCTGGGGTCAAGGCATCAAGAGCCAGCACACACGTATTCCTCATATTCCTCTTGTTAAGCCACTCCTGAACCACAGACGACGTCAGAGGCGTCTTACCTGGGCTAAGGAGAAGAAGAACTGGACTGTTGCCCAGTGGTCCAAAGTCCTCTTTTCAGATGAGAGCAAGTTTTGTATTTCATTTGGAAACCAAGGTCCTAGAGTCTGGAGGAAGGGTGGAGAAGCTCATAGCCCAAGTTGCTTGAAGTCCAGTGTTAAGTTTCCACAGTCTGAGATGATTTGGGGTGCAATGTCATCTGCTGGTGTTGGTCCATTGTGTTTTTTGAAAACCAAAGTCACTGCACCCGTTTACCAAGAAATTTTGGAGCACTTCATGCTTCCTTCTGCTGACTAGCTTTTTAAAGATGCTGATTTCATTTTCCAGCAGGATTTGGCACCTGCCCACAATGCCAAAAGCACCAAAAGTTGTTTAAATGACCATGGTGTTGGTGTGCTTGACTGGCCAGCAAACTCACCAGACCTAAACCCCATAGAGAATCTATGAAGTATTGTCAAGAGGAAAATGAGAAACAAGAGACCAAAAAATGCAGATGAGCTGGAGGCCACTGTCAAAGAAACCTGGGCTTCCATACCACCTCAGCAGTGCCACAAACTGATCACCTCCATGCCACGCCAAATTGAGGCAGTAATTAAAGCAAAAGGAGCCCCTAACAAGTACAGTATTGAGTACATATACAGTAAATGAACATACTTTCCAGAAGGCCAACAATTCACTAAAATTTTTTTTTTAATTTTTTTTTTTATTGGTCTTATGAAGTATTTTAATTTGTTGAGAATTTATTTAATATACGAGTTTCACAATTTGAGTTGAATTACTGAAATGAACTTTTCCACGACATTCTAATTTGTTGAGATGCACCTGTATAAGAGGCCAAATTATTTCATATGCCACTACTAAAAGAAAAAATTCCAAAAAAAGCAAATATCTCTTGCTAATGAGATTTCTAGGTTGGATGAACAATATGCTAGGTCTCCCACACCAGATCTGTATAAGAGGCGTCTTAAATTGAAGTCCGAGTTCACTTTTTTTTTTTTACACAATTTACTTTCGACCAATGAGATAGAAGGCCTTTTGAGGAGAACCAGAAGTGTTTTTTATGAAAGTGGGGAGAAATCTGGGAAAGTATTGGCTAATCAGTTGCGTCGGCTCCAGGGAAAACAAATTATAAATTATAAGTTACAACTTTAAATTATAAGTGGTCTTCGTTCAGATAATGGAGAGATCACAACTGATCAAAGTATTATTAATGAAAAGTTTAGAGACTTTTATTCTACATTGTATGCCGCTGACTCCTTGAAGATGTTGAAGATTTTCTTGGTCGATTAAATTTCCCCACCTTATCATCTGATGCCCATAACCTTTTAGAAGAACCAGTCTCACAGGAGGAGGTGATAGCTGCCATTACTTCCCTACAATCTGGGAAATCCCCAGGACCTGACGGTTTTCCGTCAGAATCTTATAAAACATTCTCTGCACAGCTTGCTCCTTTTCTGACGACTGTTTTTTTCTGAATCTTTTAAGACAGGAACTCTTCCCCCAACTTTAAATCAAGCATGTATCTCTTTATTGATTAAAAAGGATAAGGACCCTTTGGATTGTGCTTCATATAGGCCCATTTCTTTGCTCAACTGTGACGTAAAAATTTTAGCGACGGTTCTTGTCTCAAGGCTTTAAGATGTTCTCCCCACCATCATCTCTCCTGATCAAACAGGGTTTATAAAGAATCTCTTTTTTTAAGAAAGTTTATAAAGAAAGTCTTTTTTTTTTTTTTTTAATATTCGCTGTTTACTTAATGTAGTTTATTCTCCACATCAGTCTGTTCCAGAATGTGTCGTCTCTTTGGACGCCGAGAAGGCATTCGACAGGGTAGAGTGGGAGTATCTTTTTTTTTTTTTTTTTTTTTTTTTTTCAATTTTTTGGAAAAAATTGGATTTGTTCTGGCCTTTCTTTCTTGGATTAAATTACTTTATAGCGGTCCCTCCGCTGTAGTTCTGACCAATGGTCTGTCTTCTCAACCTTTTAACTTGCATTGCGGAACCCGGCAGGGCTGTCCGTTGAGCCCATTATTATTTGCCCTTGCTATTGAGCCTTTAGCAATCCCTTTACGCGAGTGTCAACAGATTACTGGAATTACATGTGGTGAGGCCGTGCATAAAGTAACTCTTTATGCAGATGATCTATTGCTTTTTATTTCTAACCCACAGACTTCTTTGCTTGCAGCTCTAACCTTACTTGAGAATTTTGGTCAGCTCTCCAGCTATAGGCTTACTCTGCATAAGAGTGTATATATATATATATATATATATATTTTTTTCCGATTAATAAAATAGATATGCAATTACAGTACTCCAACATACCACTGAAGATAGTTAAAAGTAAATTCACTTATCTTGGTGTTTGTATCACTCGCCAGCATAAACATCTTTTTAAACATAATTTTGGTATGCTTCTTGAACGAATTAAGAAAGATCTTTCTAAATGGTCTCCTTTAAAGATTTCTCTCATTGGACACATTAATTCCATTAAGATGGTGGTGCTCCCTAAATTTCTTTATCTTTTTCAGTGTTTACCTCTTTTTATTCCTTTGTCATTTTTTTAAAATCCCTGGACTCGGTTATCTCTACTTTTATTTGGAATGGTAAACATCCTCGTTTGCGTAAAGTATACCTTCAGAGGTCTAGACGAGGTATGTCCATGCCTAATTTTAAGTTTTACTACTGGGCAGCTAACATACGAAATACACTGTATTGGTGGCATTATCACCTTCTACCTAATAAACCATCCTGGGTGGACATGGAATTACATGCCCATAAGCAAATTTCCCTTCCAGCACTTCTTGCAACCAAATTACAGTTAATTTCTTATACTTTTGTTGATTGCCCAGTGGTGAAACACTCACTGAGGATTTGGACCCAATTCAGGAAATCATTTGGTTTTAAAGATCCTTCTCTTCTTAGTCCTGTTGCCCGTAATCACTTTTTCTTGCCTTCAATGCAGGATGGGTCATTTAGGAGTTGGTCTGACAAGGGGATAATATGCTTTAAAGATTTATTTATCAACAATTTATTTGCTTCTTTTGAACAGTTAGTGTCAGACTTTGGTCTTACTAAATCTGATTTCTTTAAAGTCTTGCAAGTAAGAGATTGTTAGGTCATTTTTATCGGATTTTCCAGGGATGCCTCCTGAAAATACTTTGGACAGTTATCTTTCGTGTAACATACTAGCTAAGGGCTCAATTTCCATAATTTATAATTTAATGATAAATCAGGCATCCTCTTCTTTAGACAACATCAAGAGAGCTTGGGAGGAAGACCTTGGCGGACCACTCTCAGATGACACATGGAACTGTGTTCTTAAACAGGTTCATTCATCATCCATGTGTGCTCGGCACTCTCTCATTCAGTTTAAAGTAGTACACAGAGCTCATATATGCAAAGTTAAATTAGCCCAAATGTTTCCTGGTACTAGCCCTTTGTGCAATAGATGTCAGTGTGCTGAAGGTACTTTAATTCACATGTTCTGGACATGTCCCAAATTAGAATGTTTCTGGTGGTCAATATTTAACACCCTTTCTGTGGTTCTTCAGCACAGATTAGAACCAGAACCACTTGTGGCATTGTTTGAAGTCGCTCCAGAGGAGTTACAGATGTCTGCATCAATGTGTAAAACTCTTGCCTTCTCCTCTTTGTTAGCACGTAGAGCCATTCTATTAAAGTGGAAGGATCCTCTCCCACCCACACATATTCAATGGATCAGAGAAATGATGTCTTGTCTCTACCTTGATAAGATTAGGTACTCATTAAGAGCATTTGGGAAACAATTCTTTAAGATGTGGCAACCTTTCATTGATTATGTTGACAATTTTAAATAATACCCTTTTATTGATTTGGATTTATTTTTTTAATTTTTTTATTTTATCTATTTATTTTTCCCTCCTTTTTCTGAGTGTGTGTGTGTGTGTATATATATATATATATATATATATATATATATATATATATGTATGTTTTATATATTTAATGTTTGGTTGATGTAGACACGTATGTATGTATGTATTAGGGGTGTCGCGATATACCAGTATTAACGATAACCGTGATATTCAAAGCATCGATTATGGATATCGTGTTAATTTAAATAATAAATTGGCAATAACCGCAATATTTAAAATGAACAGGACTCTTAGGATAACACGACATGTAAATACTCCAGCGCCAGTACCTGGTTGACCTCCAGGTGGCAGTATTGCGCCTTAACCCTGACACCTGTTGAACAAGAAGACGACGCAGTGCATGCAGCTACTCCGAGAAGAGCCGTGTTCAGTTATACGGAGTAAGTTGCGGTTCTTTTATTAGTCATAGAATGGGAAATGGTACATTAACCTGTTAAAAGAGGTTTTCTGTGTTCATATATTTAAGTAAAGGGTGATTATTTTAATAAGGACCGCGTTTTCTTTACTCGTCTTGTTTTTGTATTTGCAATCAATACGGTCTGTGCGTAGAAGCACTTTATTTCTTTGTTCAAATCTATTAACAGTTAAACGATTAAAACTGAGCGACCACATTGCTACATTAAACTCTGTAAAATGTTAAGTTGGTCGCAGTGCCATGCACTTAATGCCTCATCTGCGGTCGTTCTAGACGCACATTAAAACTGAATTAGCAGCGCTCTTACTGCATGACTTCAGTGGCGCCGGTGTTCTGAAATATTCAGTGTCTGAGATTTTCGGTGACGCTGGGCGGGGCTTACATGAATATTCATGAGTTTCCTGTTTCACGTTAAAGCGCCACTGAAAATATTGAATCTTCGGATCACACACGCTCGGCGGATTACACAGGAATAAGAAATGCTTCAAAGTGTGATGAAGTTCAGCAGGTATTTAGGCTACTGTTAATAGGCACAATAGTTTGTAGATTGTGTCATATGTTATATTTAATTATTATAGCTATTAATTTGTTGATGTGCCTGAGGATACACTCCAACTTACTGAGCCAACAAACATTTTTATGTATTTATTTTGACAATCTTTAAAACTGTTAATAACTGATATAAATGTATCTTTGCTGTTGTTGACATAATAAAGTTTCAGTTGTGATCATTCTGTGGTGTTTCTTATTGTTTGCTCAGTTGGTAGCTTATATAGCATCAACCCAACTTTAGTAATAAATTAATGTTTTTGTAATATATTTAAATGATAATATAAACATTCTTAACACAGTGTTCCAAATGGCTAGAAACATGGTGTGATGATAAATGTTAAAGTCATTATGTGGCTATTTAGCATTTATGAATACAATAAAGACAGCATCTTATTTTGGTGCTAGTTTTAATCGCAAATGTGTGTATAGAGAGGACAACATAACCTAACCCTTTAATCGCCGACGAACCCAATTTCTATTCTATTCTATTCTATTCTATTCTATTCTATTGACTGAATAGCTAGATGACAGAGACCAGTGGTGCACAATTACATGTAATGAGCAATTATATATAAGACTCATTTATTAGATTTTGCACTGTTGTGTTGAAGATGGATGAGGCTAAATTCAAAGCACTGACAGACTTTAAAAGATTTGGAAAGATACCTCCGGGTCTTTCCAGACATGACAAATTCATATTTCTAAGAAGGGCTAAAAGCTTCATTTTTGAAAGTAAGTAATGTAAAATGTACACCTGGATTTAGTGGCTTCACTGGTTGTTTATAATGATTTTTATACTTTTTAGATGAAGCTTTGTATTATATTAAAAAAGAAGGTACTTTGGCAAAAGTGGTCAGCACGAAAAAAAGTGGCCAAGAAATTTTTGAAGAGCTCCACAGCAGCCCAATAGGTGCTCACTGTGGCATTCAAAAAACCCTGGATGCCATAAGCAAGCGCTTTTATTGGCCTGGTATGTCTGTGGACATAAAAAAATGGGTGAGTTTAATATGTGAATCCTTTGTCATGTTTTTATACATCTATTATTCCATCAAAACTGATTTTGATAATATATTTTAGGTCAAACACTGTGCTGCTTGTCAAAAAAAGCAATGTTCTCTGAAGAACCCAACAGAATATACCCCTATCGTGGTAATTCATGTTTTTTATGAAAAACACAAGGAATATTTTTGTTACAGCAGTTTTATATATTAAACATGAATGTTTATTAGGTGGCACAGCCTTGGGATATTGTGAGGATGGATTTAGTGGGATAGCTCACACCAACGAAAGAAGGCTACCAGTACATCTGTGTGATGGTAGATTACTTCACAAAGTGGTGTGAGGCTTTCCCACCGAAAACCAAAAGCGCAGAGGAGGTAACAGCCTGCATAGTAAAATTGTTCTACAAATTTGGTGCCCCTAAAAGACTCCTAACAGATCAAGGCACTGAATTTGTAAATAAGGTTAGCGCTTTACTTTAATTTGTCTTTTATTCCATTAATTGTTCTTCCAAATAAGGAAATAACTGATTCTTACTACTTATTTGTAAATGAGATTTGTGTTGATCTGTACACAGATCAATCTGGGTGTGTGCCAAACTCTGGGCATTAAGAGAAGTCTATGTGCGCCATACCATCCACAAACAAATGGACTGGTTGAGAGACTCAATGGCACAATTCAGAGGTAACACACAGTCCATATATATGAAATATGAGACCATTTGTATATGGCAAATATAATCTTTTTTATTTATTTTTTTTTCCGTTTTACAGATGTTTGAGCAAGTTGGTGGAGAATAGGCCAAGCTCGTGGGCTGATTATTTGGAGGCCACGATGTTTGGTCTGCGAACAAAAAAGCAGATAACAACCAAATTTTCCCCATACTTTCTGCTGTTTGGTCGTGAGGCTAGGTACCCATGTGAGGTACCAGACACCTATGAGGTAGGCATTATAGTTAAATATTTGGACATTTTTCTATTACAGTATTTTTTTCAATGTGTAAGCACAATTGTCCTCTTTACTGTAGATCAATGAAAGTGTGGAGGAAATGATTCCAGAGGAGTGCATTTCTGAATGCATTAAACGGCAGGACAGGTTGTACGACATTGTTCAGGAGAATATGGCACAGGTGCAAAAAAAAATAAGAAAGAGGAAACTGTTAACCCCCCCCCCCCCACCCCCCCCCCACACACACACACTTTCTAGATTGCAGAAGCACTTCTTCTGGGGGGAGACTTGACCTTCTCATGCACAGACGCAAACATTGCACAGATGCGTGAAGACCTGGGTCTATGCCTTCTGAATGAATCAGGTTTTTCTTCATTATATTAAAAAGGGATGATGTATTACATGTGATAAAGAATATAATTTGTCATCTTGATTACCTTCCACAGAACCTCTGGATAACCTGTGCCTGGCTTGTGGAGAACAATATCCCCACACACCAGACGAGGTAGACACTTGGGTATGTTAGATTATTATTATTATTATTATTATTTCAATTATTATGTATAAACATACTAATATTCATATTCATTCATGTGTTGTAAATCTTGTATTGTTTAGATTGCATGTGACTCTTGCAACGGCTGGTACCACTGGGACTGCATAAACAGGCCAAGTTTGGAGGCACATTTTATTTGTCCAGGATGTCAAGGCCCTATTTAAAGTGTTTTTTGTCCCCAATATGTCTTGTCCACATACACATTTGTACATAAAACTTAACACCAAATCATTTGATGTCTTTAATGTATTCAGCATTATAACTTCATTTCTTTATAGTAGTAATTGTGCAAATTAATATGTGGTATGTTAATTTAGCTACTTAAATCATGTGAAATGATTTAAGCTAAGTACCACAATCTGTTATTTACCAGCTGAACAAGCAAAACGAAATATTGTATCAGATCTTTATGCCACCTTAGATATTTGTATACAAGTTATCAAACAAAACTTTAAAAGACCCTGGAAAGGGTTTATAACAAATGTTAATGGCATATCCTAATGATAGGCAGGCAAAACAATTGCTGTAATCATGAAATCAAACATAACATATACAATATACAAACTATTGTGCTCAGATGAACAAAACTTCAAAAGCTTAAAAATAACCCTAAATGAGCTAGATCGCCACTGTCGCTTAAACATAATTACATTACATAAAACTTTCTGTGTGGTGATGATCCTAGAGTGCACTGATATTTTCAGTGGCGCTTTAACGCGAAACAGGAAACTAATGAATATTCATGTATGCCCCGCCCAGCGTCACCGAAAATCTCAGACACCGAATATTTCAGAACACCGGCGCAAACCGCTGTGAAGTCAGCCGCCACCTGGATTTTGCTGCACGTCTATTTGTGGTATTACGCTACGGAGACACGGAGCGGCCAAAAAGCTGAGTAAGACGTATATTTCAGCGGTTATTATTTAAATGTATCCCAAAACACGAAAAATCAATTTTAAAAAAGCATATTAATATTGAACATTATAAAAGATACAGTTTACTGTGGAGTTTTGGAGAAAAATAAAGTCTGTTAAAATACATTATAACACTGATTATTTCCTGCTATTTCTACATGTATTATTAAAATTCCGTCAGAGTTAACATGAAATTTTCAATAAATTCTTCTTCAGAACGACCATCACTCTGTCTGTGTCAACTTTCACTGGGTTTTACTATAAAATTTGGAAGAAAATAAAAGGCAAACTCTGTCACAATGCATTACCGCACTGACCATTCCTTGACATTTATACAGGCATTATACAAATTCCTTCAGAGTTAACATGAAAATTTCAATACATTCTTCTACAGGATGACCATGACTCTGTCTGTGTCAACTTTCACTGGGTTTTACTGTGGAATTTTGGAGAAAATGAATGGCAAAGTCAGTCACAATGCATTATAACACTCTTGGCATTTACACAGGCATTATTCAAATTCCTTCAGAGTTAACATTAAATTTTCAATACATTCTTCTACAGGATGACCACGACTCTGTTTATGTCAACTTTCCCTGAGTTTTACTGCAGAATTTGGGAGAAAATGAAAGGCAAATCTGTTACAATGCATTATAGCACTGATTATTTCCTGCTTTTTCTACATGCATTATTAAAATTCCTTCAGAGTTAACATGAAATGTTCAATTAATTCTTCTACAGGATGACCATGATTCTGTCCGTGTCAACCTTCACTGGGTTTTACTGTAGAATTTGGGAGAAAATTAAAGACAAAGTCTGTCACATTGCATTATAATACTGATCAATTCCTGCTTTTTTGACCATTTTTTATTACAATTCCTTCAGAGTTAACATGAAATTTTCAATACATTCTTCTTCAGGATGACCATGCCTCTGTCCATGTCAATTTTCACTGGGATTTACTTTAGAGTTTTGGAGAAAATTAAAGACAAAATCTGGTACAATACATTATATCATTGGTGTGCGTTTCCCGATAACGTTGCCTCTTAGTGCACTAAGAAGACTCTGAAGGTATATCTTAACAAAAGGTATACTATTTCTAGGCATGTTTCCCGAACTATACCTTAGGAGGTTGCTTACAGGTATACATTATTACGTGCTACGTTACCAGGTGCTGTCCATAAGGATGGTGCTGAATTGGTTGATATCGTTGGATCGAGAATCAGAATCAGAATCAGAATCAGAATGAGCTTTATTGCCAGGTATGTTTACACATATACGAGGAATTTGTTTTCATGACAGAAGCTTCCACAGTGCTACAGAATGACAATGAAAGGACAAAAACACAGATAAAAGAATAAAAATAGAACAAGTAAACAGGGAATAACAATATACAAATTGACAATTGTACGTACAGGTATATTACAATATACAGTTTTGTATGTACAGGTATATTATGTGCAGATTCGAATATATAGACTAAGTATGTGTATGGGATAAATAAGTGTATAAGTGTATAAATAGTATTGTGTGTTCTACGTTATTGTCAAGTGTTCATGAGATGGATTGCCTGAGGGAAGAAACTGTTCCGGTGCCTGGCCATTCTGGTGCTTACTGCTCTGTAGCGTCGACCAGATGGCAACAGTTCAAAGATTGAGTGTGCTGGGTGTGAGGGGTCCAGAGTGATTTTTCCAGCCCTTTTGCTCATTCTGGATAAGTACAGTTCTTGGAGAGTGGGGAGGGTTGTACCAATGATTCGCTCAGCAGTCCGGACTACCATCTGTAGTCTTCTGAGGTCAGATTTGGTAGCTCAGCTGAACCAGACAGTTATTGAAGTGCAGAGGACAGATTCAATGATGGCAGAGTAGAACTGTTCCAGCAGCTCCTGTGGCAGGTTGAACTTCCTCAGTTGACGAAGTAAGTACAACCTCTGCTGGGCCTTTTTGACAGTGGAGTCAATGTGAGTGTCCCACTTCAGGTCCTGTGAGATGGTGGTTCCCAGGAACTTGAATGTCTCCACTGTCGTTACAGTGCTGTCCATGATGGTGAGTGAGGGGAGAGCAGGGGGGTTTCTCCTGAAGTCCACGATCATCTCCACTGTTTTGAGCGTGTTCAGCTCCAGGTTGTTAAGACTGCACCAGACGGCCAGCTCCTTAACCTCCTGTCTATAAGCAGACTCGTCGCCGTCCTGAATGAGGCCGATGACTGTGGTGTTGTCTGCAAACTTTAGGAGCTTGACAGAGGGGTCTTTAGAGGTGCAGTCTTTGGTGTAGAGGGAGAAGAGCAGTGGGGAGAGAACACAGCCCTGAGGAGCTCCAGTGCTGATTGTACAGGTGCTGGATGTGAGTTTTCCCAGCCTCACTAGCTGCTGTCTGTCTGTCAGGAAGCTGGTGATCCACTGACAGATGGAGGTGGGCACGGATTGCTGAGTTAGTTTGGGCAGGAGGAGGTTTGGGATGATAGTGTTAAAGGCCGAGCTGAAGTCCACAAACAGGATCCTCACATAAGTCCCTGGTCTTTCTAGATGTTGCAGAACATAATGCAGTCCCATACTGACTGCATCATCCACAGACCTGTTTGCTCTGTAGGCAAACTGAAAAGGATCCAGCAAGGGTCCAGTAATGTCCTTCAGTAGGCCAGCACCAGTTTTTCAAATGACTTCATGACCACAGACATTAGAGCCACAGGTCCATAGTCATTTAGTCCTGTAATTTTGGGTTTCTTTGGGATAGGGATGATGGTGGAGCGTTTGAAGCATGAGGGGACTTCACACAGCTTCAGTGATCTGTTGAAGATCTGTGTGAAGATGGGGGCCAGCTCGTCAGCACAGGATTTCAGACAGGCTGGTGTAACACAATCTGGGCCTGGTGCTTTCTTCCTTGCTTCCGGAAGACCCGGCACACGTTATCTTCACTGAACTGAAGTGCCGGAGTAGAGGAGAGGGGGGTTGCAGGAGGTGTTAATGGTTGTGTGGAGAGGTGTTCAGAGCGGGTGTGGGGTGTTTTTTCAAACCTGCAATAAAACTCATTCAGATCGTCTGCCAGTTGTTGATTCTCCACAGTGCTGGGGGATGGTGTCTTGTAGCTGGTGATGTCTTTCAGACCTTTGCACACTGATGCTGAGTCGCTGGAAGTGAACTGAATCCTTAGTTTTTCAGAATAATTCCTCTTTGCCACTCTGATCTCTTTTTGCAGTGTCTATTTGGCCTGTTTATACAAGACTTTGTTCCCCTTCCTATAAGCATCTTCTTTGGCCTGACAGAGCTGTCTGAGTTTTGCAGTGAACCATGGTTTGTCGTTGTAGGTTAAATGAGTCCTGGCAGGAATGCATATATCTTCACAGAAACTGATATAAGATGTTACAGCCTCTGTGAGCTCATCCAGATTGTTAGAAGCAGCTTCAAAAACACTCCAATCAGTGAGTGAGAAACAGGCTTGTAAAACCCGCTCTGTTTCATTAGTCCATCTCTTTACAGTCCTTAATACAGGTTTAGCTGATTTCAGTTTCTGCCTGTAGGTCGGTATAAGATGAACCAAGCAGTGATCGAGTCCTAAAGCTGCCCGTGGGACAGAGTGATATGCATCCTTTATTGCTGTGTAACAGTGATCCAGTATATTACTGTCTCTGGTGGGACATGTAACATGCTGTCTGTATTTTGGCAGTTCACGGGAGAGATTTGCTTTATTAAAGTCCCCGAGAATGATTAAAACAGAGTCCGGGTATTGTTGTTTTGTCTCTGTGATCAGATCAGCGAGTTTCTGTAAAACTGAGCTCATGTGCACTTGCGGTGGAATGTAAACACTCATGAGAATGAACGAGTGAAACTCCCGCAGCGAGTAGAAAGGCTTACAGTTGATGAAAAGCGCTTCCAGATCGGGACAGCACATCTTCTTTAACACAGTTACATCTGTACACCACCTTTTGTTGATGTAAAAGCATGTCCCGCCGCCGCGCGATTTCCCCGTTGATTTTGCGTCGTGATCCGCTCTGAACAGTTGAAAGCCTGGCAGATGTAGCGCGGTGTCCAGAATGGTTCTGTTTAACCAGATTTATGTGAAACACAGAGCAGCAGAATGTGAACAGTCCTGGTTTATCTGGGAGAGCAGAAGGAGTTCATCCCTTTTGTTGGGTAGAGAGCGGAGATTCGCCAGATGGATGCTAGGCAACGGTGTTCTAAAGCGCACCGGCGCATTTCCCCCATCTGCGCATCCTGAAGCGTTTGATCAGCGCCGCTGCTCCACTAACTACAATGTTCAGCAAAACATCAGAATATTTACATTTTTTTTTTACATTTTTATGCATTTAGAAGACGCTTTTATCCAAAGCGACTTACATTGCATTCAACTTACAGTTTTTACATTTTATCAGCTCTTGCTTTCCCTGGGAATCGAACCCATGATCTTGGCGTTGCTAGCGCCATGCTCTACTATTTGAGCTACAGGAAAGCTGTATAGTCAAAACCCCGGTGAAACCGGGAGGTGTGTACTGCCGAATGACCAGTAATTTGTCTCTGGTGAAACTGATTGCAGGGATATAACTAAAGACAGGACAAACTAACAAAAACATAAAAACAACTGCGGAGCACGCCACAGAGGCTGCCATCAGTGGCGCCATTACAAAGAATGGATTATTCACTCTATGCAGGGGCTGCTTCAGTGCATTATGTGAGAAAACAGTGTTCTTTATAAAAGAAGTGTTGGTTTTAAATAAAGACACAAAACTCTTTCCTGTTAGAATGCAATGAACTTGCGTGAAACTTTTACTTTTACTTTGCAACATACATCATGTCACGGAACAAAACCAAGAAAGATACACTATATTGCCAAAAGTATTGTGTCACCCCCTTCTAATGAACAGGTTTGATTACTTTAGTAATTTCCATGAGTACAAATCTTAATGTTTAAGCATATAATGATATTCTAGGAAGTTGTCAAGTCAAGTCAAGTCACCTTTATTTATATAGCGCTTTTAACAATACAGATTGTGTCAAAGCACTTAACAGTATCAAATTGGAGGATAGAGTGTCAGTAATGTATAATAATAAGATTAAACACTCAATTTTCAGTTAAAGGCATTTCATTATTGAATTCAGAGATGTCATTGTCTAGCTCAGTTTAGTTTAAATAGTATCTATGAAATAAAATTGACGTTAATCGTAAAAAAATTAAGTGTCCCCAACTGAGCAAGCCAGAGGCGACAGCGGCAAGGAACCAAAACTCCCTCTGTGACAGAATGGAGAAAAAAACCTTGGGAGAAACCAGGCTTAGTCGGGGGGCCAGTTCTCCTCTGGCCAGGATATTATTATTTATTTTTTTACTTATTGTTTTAATTAAATGTTAAATGTATAAATGTATTATATTTCTATTTTTATATTGTTGCAATTTCTAACAATAATAGTATTATGTAGTTAGGTATTTTATTATATTTATAGTTATTTTGTTTAATTTTAAGTTCTATTGTATTTAAGTCGAGGTCTTCACTGGGGATATGTCCCCGGGGCTCATCCAGGTGTCCGGCCTCCGCTGACGATCAGGGTCGCAGACATCATCTCCCGGCTCCGATCCACCATCTGATCCGGACACGGACTGAGAAACAGAATAATAAAGAAACAGACAAATATTACCGTAGATGCCATTCTTCTTACGATGTAACGAGTACATCGTGTGTTATGAGTATGTAAGTTGTGTGCTTCTAATTTTAAAGCAACAGTTTGGACAGGACCCTTTTCTATTCTAACATGACAATGCCTCTGTGTATAAGGCAAGGTTCAAAAAGAAATGATTGATTAGTCAGTGTGGAAGAACTTGACTGGTCTGCAGAAAGCCAAGTCCCAATCCAAGCTGAACACCTCTGGTGTGACATTAAATGCAGACCTTGAGTCAAAAACTCATCACCAAACACCAATGTGATCATGAAGTCATTTGAAAAACAGGTGCTGGCCTACCTGAAGGACATTACTGGACCCTTGCTGGATCCTTTTCAGTTTGCCTACAGAGCAAACAGGTCTGTGGATGATGCAGTCAGTATGGGACTGCATTATGTTCTGCAACATCTCTAAACAGACCAGGGACTTATGTGAGGATCCTGTTTGTGGACTTCAGCTCGGCCTTAAACACTATCATCCCAAACCTCCTCCTGCCCAAACTAACTCAGCAATCCGTGCCCACCTCCATCTGTCAGTGGATCACCAGCTTCCTGACAGACAGACAGCAGCTAGTGAGGCTGGGAAAACTCACATCCAGCACCCGTACGATCAGCACTGGAGCTCCTCAGGGCTGTGTTCTCTCCCCACTGCTCTTCTCCCTCTACACCAAAGACTGCACCTCTAAAGACCCCTCTGTCAAGCTCCTAAAGTTTGCAGATGACACCACAGTCATCGGCCTCATTCAGGACGGCGACGAGTCTGCTTATAGACAAGAGGTTAAGGAGCTGGCCGTCTGGTGCAGTCTTAACAACCTGGAGCTGAACACGCTCAAAACAGTGGAGATGATCGTGGACTTCAGGAGAAACCCCCCTGCTCTCCCCTCACTCACCATCATGGACAGCACTGTAACGACAGTGGAGACATTCAAGTTCCTGGGAACCACCATCTCACAGGACCTGAAGTGGGACACTCACATTGACTCCACTGTCAAAAAGGCCCAACAGAGGTTGTACTTCCTTCGTCAACTGAGGAAGTTCAACCTGCCACAGGAGCTGCTGGAACAGTTCTACTCTGCCATCATTGAATCTGTCCTCTGCACTTCAATAACTGTCTGGTTCAGCTGAGCTACCAAATCTGACCTCAGAAGACTACAGATGGTAGTCCGGACTGCTGAGCGAATCATTGGTACAACCCTCCCCACTCTCCAAGAACTGTACTTATCCAGAATGAGCAAACGGGCTGGAAAAATCACTCTGGACCCCTCACACCCAGCACACTCAATCTTTGAACTGTTACCGTCTGGTCGACGCTACAGAGCAGTAAGCACCAGAATGGCCAGGCACAGGAACAGTTTCTTCCCTCAGGCAATCCATCTCATGAACACTTGACAATAACGTAGAACACACAATACTATTTATACACTTATACACTTGTTTATCCCATACACATACTTAGTCTATATATTCGAATCTGCACATAATATACCTGTACATACAAAACTGTACATTGTAATACCTGTACGTACAATTGTCAATTTGTATATTGTTATTCCCTGTTTACTTGTTCTATTTTTATTCTTTTATCTGTGTTTTATCCTTTCATTGTCATTCTGTTGCACTGTGGAAGCTTCTGTCATGAAAACAAATTCCTCGTATGTGTAAACATACCTGGCAATAAAGCTCATTCTGATTCTGATTCTGATTCTGATTCTCGATCCATCGATATCAACCAATTCAGCACCATCCTTATGGACAGCACCTGGTAACGTAGCACGTAAGAACGTATACCTGTAAGCAACCTCCTAAGGTATAGTTCGGGGAACATGCCTAGAAATAGTATACCTTTTGTTTAGATATACCTTCAGAGTCTTCTTAGTGCACTAAGAGGCAACGTTATCGGGAAATGCACACCAGTGATATAATGTATTGGACCAGATTTTGTCTTTAATTTTCTCCAAAACTCTAAAGTAAATCCCAGTGAAAGCTGACATGGACAGAGGCATGGTCATCCTGTAGAAGAATGTATTGAAATTTTCATGTTAACTCTGAAGGAATTTTAATAATTCCTGTATAAATGTCAAGGAATGGTCAGTGCTGTAATGCATTGTTACAGACTTTGCCTTTCATTTTCTCCAAAATTCCACAGTAAAACCCAGTGAAACTTGACACAGAAAGAGTCTTGTGTGTCCTGAAGAAGAATTAATTGAAATTTTCATGTTAACTGTGAAGGAATTTGAATAATGCCTGTATAAAAGTCAAGAGTGCTATAATGCATTGTGACTGACTTTGACTTTCATTTTCTCCAAATTTCCACAGTAAAATCTCATGAAAGTTTACACAGACAGTGTCTTGGGTGTCCTGAAGAAGAATTCATTCCAATTTTCTTGTTAACTCTGAAGGAATTAGAATAATGCCTGTCTAAATGTCAAGGAATGGTCAGTGCTGTAACGCATTGTGACTGACTTTGCCATTCATTTTCTCCAAAATTCCACAGTAAAATCTCATGAAAGTTGACACAGACAGAGTCATGGTCATCCTGTAGAAGAATGTATTGAAATTTTCATGTTAACTCTGAAGGAATTTGAATAATGCCTGTATAAAAGTCAAGAGTGCTATAATGCATTGTGACAGAGTTTGCCATTCATTTTCTCCAAAATTCCACAGTAAAACTCAGTGAAAGTTGACACAGACAGAGTCTTGTGTGTCCCGAAGAAGAATTATTTGAAATTTTAATGTTAACTCTGAAGGAATTTGAATAGTGCCTGTATAAATGCCAAGAGTGCTATAATGCATTGTGACTGACTTTGCCATTCATTTTCTCCAAATTTCCACAGTAAAATCTCATGAAAGTTGACACAGACAGAGTCTTGGGTGTCCTGAAGAAGAATTCATTCCAATTTTCTTGCTAACTCTGAAGGAATTGGAATAATGCCTGTCTAAATGTCAAGGAATGGTCAGTGCTGTAATGCATTGTGACTGACTTTGCCATTCATTTTCTCTGAATTTCCACAGTAAAATCTCATGAAAGTTGACACAGACAGAGTCTTGGGTGTCCTGAAGAAGAATTCATTCCAATTTTCTTGTTAACTCTGAAGGAATTAGAATAATTTCTGTCTAAATGTCAAGGAATGGTCAGTGCTGTAATGCATTGTGACTGACTTTGCCATTCATTTTCTCCAAAATTCCACAGTAAAATCTCATGAAAGTTGACACAGACAGAGTCTTGGGCATTCTGAAGAAGTATGAATATAAATTTTCATGTTAACTCTGAAGGAATTAGAATAATGCCTGTCTAAATGTCAAGGAATGGTCAGTGCTGTAATGCATTGTGACTGACTTTGACTTTCATTTTCTCCAAATTTCCACAGTAAAATCTCATGAAAGTTGACACAGACAGAGTCTTGGGCATTCTGAAGAAGTATGAATATAAATTTTCATGTTAACTCTGAAGGAATTAGAATAATGCCTGTCTAAATGTCAAGGAATGGTCAGTGCTGTAATGCATTGTGACTGACTTTGCCATTCATTTTCTCCAAAATTCCACAGTAAAACCCAGTGAAGGTTGACACAGACAGAGCCATCGTCATCCTGTAGAAGAATGTATTGAAATTTTCATGTTAACTCTGAAGGAATTTGAATAATGCCTGTATAAAAGTCAAGAGTGCTATAATGCATTGTGACAGACTTTGCCATTCATTTTCTCCAAAATTCCACAGTAAAACCCAGTGAAAGTTGACACAGACAGAGCCATCGTCATCCTGTAGAAGAATGTATTGAAATTTTCATGTTAACTCTGAAGGAATTTGAATAATGCCTGTATAAAAGTCAAGAGTGCTATAATGCATTGTGACTGACTTTGCCATTCATTTTCTCCAAAATTCCACAGTAAAACCCAGTGAAAGTTGACACAGACAGAGTCATAGTCATCCTGTAGAAGAATGTATTGAAATTTTCATGTTAACTCTGAAGGAATTTGAATAATGCCTGTATAAAAGTCAAGAGTGCTATAATGCATTGTGACTGACTTTGCCATTCATTTTCTCCAAAATTCCACAGTAAAATCTCATGAAAGTTGACACAGACAGAGTCTTGGGCATTCTGAAGAAGTATGAATATAAATTTTCATGTTAACTCTGAAGGAATTAGAATAATGCCTGTCTAAATGTCAAGGAATGGTCAGTGCTGTAATGCATTGTGACTGACTTTGACTCATATTCTCCAAATTTCCACAGTAAAATCTCATGAAAGTTGACACAGACAGAGTCTTGGGCATTCTGAAGAAGTATGAATATAAATTTTCATGTTAACTCTGAAGGAATTAGAATAATGCCTGTCTAAATGTCAAGGAATGGTCAGTGCTGTAATGCATTGTGACTGACTTTGCCATTCATTTTCTCCAAAATTCCACAGTAAAACCCAGTGAAAGTTGACACAGACAGAGTCATAGTCATCCTGTAGAAGAATGTATTGAAATTTTCATGTTAACTCTGAAGGAATTTGAATAATGCCTGTATAAAAATCAAGAGTGCTATAATGCATTGTGACAGACTTTGCCATTCATTTTCTCCAAAATTCCACAGTAAAACCCAGTGAAAGTTGACACAGACAGAGTCATAGTCATCCTGTAGAAGAATGTATTGAAATTTTCATGTTAACTCTGAAGGAATTTGAATAATGCCTGTATAAATGCCAAGAGTGCTATAATGCATTGTGACTGACTTTGCCATTCATTTTCTCCAAATTTCCACAGTAAAATCTCATGAAAGTTGACACAGACAGAGTCTTGGGTGTCCTGAAGAAGAATTCATTCCAATTTTCTTGTTAACTCTGAAGGAATTGGAATAATGCCTGTCTAAATGTCAAGGAATGGTCAGTGCTGTAATGCATTGTGACTGACTTTGCCATTCATTTTCTCCAAAATTCCACAGTAAAATCTCATGAAAGTTGACACAGACAGAGTCTTGGGCATTCTGAAGAAGTATGAAAATAAATTTTCATGTTAACTCTGAAGGAATTAGAATAATGCCTGTCTAAATGTCAAGGAATGGTCAGTGCTGTAATGCATTGTGACTGATTATGACTTTCATTTTCTCCAAATTTCCACAGTAAAATCTCATGAAAGTTGACACAGACAGAGTCTTGGGCATTCTGAAGAAGTATGAATATAAATTTTCATGTTAACTCTGAAGGAATTAGAATAATGCCTGTCTAAATGTCAAGGAATGGTCAGTGCTGTAATGCATTGTGACTGAATTTGCCATTCATTTTCTCCAAAATTCCACAGTAAAACCCATTGAAAGTTGACACAGACAGAGTCATGGTCATCCTGTAGAAGAATGTATTGAAAATTTCATGTTAACTCTGAAGGAATTTGAATAATGCCTGTATAAAAGTCAAGAGTGCTATAATGCATTGTGACAGACTTTGCCATTCATTTTCTCCAAAATTCCATAGTAAAACCCATTGAAAGTTGACAGACAGAGTCATGGTCATCCTGTAGAAGAATGTATTGAAAATTTCATGTTAACTCTGAAGGAATTTGAATAATGCCTGTATAAAAGTCAAGAGTGCTATAATGCATTGTGACAGACTTTGCCATTCATTTTCTCCAAAATTCCACAGTAAAACCCATTGAAAGTTGACACAGACAGAGTCATGGTCATCCTGTAGAAGAATGTATTGAAATTTTCATGTTAACTCTGAAGGAATTTGTATAATGCCTGTATAAATGTCAAGGAATGGTCAGTGCGGTAATGCATTGTGACAGAGTTTGCCTTTTATTTGCTTCCAAATTTTATAGTAAAACCCAGTGAAAGTTGACAGACAGTGTTACGGGGCTGACGAGACGAGAGACGTGCGGATCCATGTGCAAGGCTTTATTTAAAGACATGGTCATAAATACAGGCAGGGTCGAAACAATGGCGAACAGGTATGGTAGGGACAAGACAAAGAGTAATCCTAGAACAAGCGTGGGTCGATGATCGGCGAACAGTATCCAACAGGGCAAGGCAGAGAGAGTAAATCCAGGTACACAGCAATAATCCAAACGAGGTGCAAACAGAGTCCGCAAGGCAAGGGTTAATCCAGGAAACACGGGCAGAAATCAAAACACGGGAAAACAGGCAAGGCAAGGCAAGACTAAGACAACTCAGAGGGCTTTGTAGGGTAGCTATCACTAGGATATTTGCGTACAATACTCGGCAGAGACAGAGAGGAAATCCAAGGCTTATGTAGCGTGTGTGATTGCGAGATGGGTATCAGGTGTGAGCATGTGATTAGGGAAATGGCTGCTGGAAAATGAAGTCCGGGATAGTGTGTGGTGTGAGAGTCAATGTGATGGCAGGGTGACCTCTGGTGGCGAACAAATGGAGGTCCATGGACCAGATTCATGACATAGCCCCCTCCCAAGGAGCAGCTTCCAGACGCTCCAAACATTACACAATCCAAGAGGGTGGTGGAGCGGAGGCGTAACAGAGGGAGGGATGGAGGGCCAGGTCCTCTTGGGAGTGGAGAGGTCGAGGACCGAGGCAGAACAGGGCACCAAGGCGGAGCAGGCGGGACTGGAGCCCACCAGGGCAGAGCAGACGAGGCTGAAGCCCTCCAAGGCGGCGCAGACGAGGCTGAAGCCCACCAGGGCAGAGCAGACGGAGCAGGAGCCCACCAGGGTAGCGCAGACAGAACTGGAGCCCACCAGGGTATCGCAGACAGAACTGGAGCAGACAGAGCAGGAGACCTCCACAGCAGAGCAGACGGAGCAGGAGACCACCACGGCGGACCAGACGAAGCAGAAGACCTCCACGGCGGAGCAGGAGAACAGCACGACAGATCAGGAACCCACAGCAGAGACTGGGACCTAGGGAAAACTGAGACACAAGAGACAGGCAGAGCATATATGGCCTCAAGGACTGAGGCAGGGAACATAAGAAGTTCCTTGATCTTTTCCCGGGCTAACAGTTCATTAGTGGGCTCCGTGGCCGTGATAGGGCAGGACAAGAGTTCAGGGGCAGCCCTTCTGGCTGTGACAGGACAGGACGAGGATACGCAGACGGCCTCCATAGCCGTGACAGGACAGGATGAGAGTTCAGGGACAGCCCTTCTGGCTGTGACAGGACAGGACGAGGATACATTGACGGCCTCCATAGCCGTGACAGGGCAGGACAAGAGTTCACAGACGGCCTCCTTAGCCATGACAGGACAGGGCGAAAGCTCACAAACGGCCTCCTTAGCCATGACAGGACAGGGCGAGAGTTCACAGACGGCCTCCTTAGCCGTGACGGGGCAGGGCGAAAGTTCACCGGTGGTTACCACTGACTCCTCTGAAGGTTCTGCAGCGGTTGCCGCCACCTCCGGAGGTTCTACAGTGGCAACCGTCTCCTTGACCACGACACGACAGGCTGAGAGTACATTACTGGGCGCCACCACCATAAAAGGATCTGAAGCGAGCACCGCTGCTTCAGGAGGTTCTGCAGCAAGTGCCACCTCCTCTGGAGAAGCTGCAGCGGGTGCCATCGCCTGGGGCAGTTCTGTGGTGGTATATGCAGCCCAAATGCAACATAAAGCGATCCCCATCACGGGAAGCGCTTCGGACAGGTGAATAGGAGCAGGAACAGGAGGGTTAAAGTGAGCTGGTTTGGGGATACCAGCTGCACGTGCCGACACCAGTGCTGCATCCCTCACACTGGATACCAGACTGAGAAATCGAAGCACTGACCTTGAATATCTGGGTGTGACGGACTGGACGTCACAAGACTCTGGATGATCAGTGGTGACGTGACGTGGTTCTGGAGGGTCAGTGGTGACGTGAAGGGACTCTGGAAGATCTGCTGAGACGTGAAGAGACTCTGGAAGGTTAGTGGGGACATGAAGAGACTCTGGAAGGTCAGCGGAGACGTGAAGAGGCTCTGGAAGGTCAGCGGAGATGTGAAGAGGCTCTGGAAGATCAGCTGAGACGTGACGAGACTCTGGAAGATCAGCTGAGACGTGACGAGACTCTGGAAGATCAGCTGAGACGTGACGAGACTCTGGAAGATCAGCTGAGACGTGACGTGTCTCTGGATGAGCAGCTGTGACGTGACGTGTCTCTGGATGAGCAGCTGTGACGTGCTGTGATTCTGGGAGATCAGCTGACACGTGATAAGACTCTAGAAGATCAACTGTGTCTTGGCTTGGCTCTTGACTGGTGACAATGACATGACGGGGTGTCGCTGTCGCCACCATTTTGTGAACGGGCTCCGCTGTCGCCGCCATTTTGTGAGCGTGCTCCTGCATGGTTGCGATCACACAATTGAGTGTGGTGTCGCGTTCCTCCGAGACACCCACAGTAAACGATGAACCAACAGTCAACAGAGCATAGTCCATAAACTTAGCGAGTGATGAACGCGGACCCTCGCGTCTAAGCTCAGACCGTAGTGGTTGATTAATACCATCGCAAAAAAACTCTATCAATAAACAGTCCGGTAAATCAGAGTAGTGCGCGATGGCTAAATATTCCCGAATATAGTTCTCCAGTGAACGCGGGCCTTGTTTAAGAGCCAATAGTATCTGGGCTGTGTCCATACCTGGCCAGTGTTCCTCTGGAAAGCCGCTGGATCCTTGTGTGGCTGAGTATTCTGTTATGGGGCTGACGAGACGAGAGACGTGCGGATCCATGTGCAAGGCTTTATTTAAAGACATGGTCATAAATACAGGCAGGGTCGAAACAATGGCGAACAGGTATGGCAGGGACAAGACAAAGAGTAATCCTAGAACAAGCGTGGGTCGATGATCGGCGAACAGTATCCAACAGGGCAAGGCAGAGAGAGTAAATCCAGGTACACAGCAATAATCCAAACGAGGTGCAAACAGAGTCCGAACGGCAAGACAAGGGTTAATCCAGGAAACACGGGCAGAAATCAAAACACAGGAAAACAGGCAAGGCAAGGCAAGACTAAGACAACTCAGAGGGCTTTGTAGGGTAGCTATCACTAGGATATTTGCGTACAATACTCAGCAGAGAGGAAATCCAAGGCTTATGTAGCGTGTGTGATTGCAAGATGGGTATCAGGTGTGAGCATGTGATTAGGGAAATGGCTGCTGGGAAATGAAGTCCGGGGTAGTGTGTGGTGTGAGAGTCAATGTGATGGCAGGGTGACCTCTGGTGGCGAACAAATGGAGGTCCATGGACCAGATTCATGACAGACAGAGTGATGGTCGTTCTGAAGAAGAATTTATTGAAAATTTCATGTTAACTCTGACGGAATTTTAATAATACATATAGAAATAGCAGGAAATAATCAGTGTTATAATGTATTTTAACAGACTTTATTTTTCTCCAAAACTCCACAGTAAACTGTATCTTTTATAATGTTCAATATTAATATGCTTTTTTAAAATTGATTTTTCGTGTTTTGGGACACATTTAAATAATAACCGCTGAAATATATGTCTTCCCCAGCTTTTTGGCCGCTCCGTGTCTCCGTAGCGTAATACCACAAATAGACGTGCAGCAAAATCCAGGTGGCGGCTGACTTGACCGGGTGTTCACAGATGGCGGCTCACTTGACAGCGGTCCGGCGCAACCACAGGTTAAAGAGCTTAAAACACGGGTACACAAGTTAAAGTATCATTTTAGATGTTAATATGGCAACACTTTACAGTAAGGTTCATTAGTTAACATTAGTTCATTACATTAGTTAACATGAACTAAGAATGAACAATACTTCTACAACATTTATTAATCTTAGTTCATGTTAATTTCAGCATTTACTAATGCATTATTAAAATCACAAGTTGTGTTTGTAAACATTAATGCACTGTGAACTAACATGAACAATGAATGACTATTTTTATTAACTAACATTAACAAAGATTAATAAACTGTGTAATAAATGTATCGTTCATTGTTTGTTCATGTTAGTTAATACATTAATGTTAACAAATGACAACTTATTGTAAAGTGTTACCATTAATATTTATTCATCATACTGTTGAACTTGACAATATTTTCTCTCGTCATTTCATAGGAGCTCCAAAGAAGACCGAGAAAGCCAGAGTCTTGTGCCCTGTGTTTATCAGTATCTTTATGTTCCTTGGGTGAAAAAGAAAAACTCAATAAACAACGTAAAAAATAATTTGACTGATATCTTTTTTCCCCCCAAGGTTTCTATAGATATCGCGATATATCGATATCGTGGATTCTTTTGGCCACAATAACCGAGATATGAAAAATCTAATATCGTGACAGCCCTAGTATGTATGTATGTATGCACTGATTTATTTTTAAATTTTTTTCAATAATTATTATTATTATTATTATTATTATTATTATTATTATTTTATCTATTTCTTTATTTATTTAGTTACTTATTGTCATGAATCGTGTCCATGCACTCCCGTTCATTCACCAGCAGAGGTCACCCGCACACCACATGGACTATTGCACTACACTACTATCGCACTTCACTCCGGACTACGGTTCCCATGATCCATTGCACTGATTGCACACAGCTGTACCAATCACACGCTCACACCTGAGAACTATCACACAATCACACACGCTACATAAGCCTTGGACTTCCTCTCTGTCTCTGCCGAGTATTGTACGCAAATATCCTAGTGATAGCTACCCTACGAAGCCCTCTTAGTTGTCTTAGTCTTGCCTTGCCTGTCTTCCCGTGTTTGATTCTAGCCCCGTGTTTCCTGGATTAACCCTTGCCTTGCCATTCGGACTCTGTTCGCACCTCGTTTGGATTATTGCTCGTGTACCTGGATTATTGCTCTGCCTTGCCCCGTTGGATATTGTTCGCCGATCGTCGACCCACGCTTGTTCTAGGATTACTCTTCGTCTTGTCCCTGCCATACCTGTTTGCCGTTGTTTGACCCTGCCTGTGATTTGACTATGTTTCTAAATAAAAGCTTGCACATGGATCCGCATGTCTCACGTCTCATCAGCCCCGTTACAGAATACTCGGCCACACAAGGATCCAGCGGCTTTCCAGAGGAACACTGGCCAGGTATGGACACAGCCCAGATACTATTGGCTCTTAAACAAGGCCCGCGTTCACTGGAGAACTATATTCGGGAATATTTAGCCATCGCGCACTACTCTGATTTACCGGACTGTTTGCTCGTAGAGTTTTTTTGTGACGGCATTAATCAACCTCTGCGATCTGAGCTTAGACGCGAGGGTCCGCGTTCATCGCTCGCTCAGTTTATGGACTATGCTCTGTTGACTGTTGGTTCAGCGTTCACTGTGGGTGTCGCGGAGGAACGCGACACCACACTCACTAGTATGATAGCAGCCACGCTGGAGCACACTCACAAAATGGTGGCGACAGCGACACCCCATCATGTCATTGTCACCAGTCAAGAGCCAAGTCAAGTCACAGATGATGTTAAAGAGCCAAGTCAAATCACAGTTGATCTCCCAGAATCACAGCACGTCACAGCTGATCATCCAGAGTCACTTCACGTCTCAGCTGATCTCCTAGAGTCACAGCACGTCTCAGCTGATCGTCCAGAGTCACAGCACGTCTCAGCTGATCGTTCAGAGTCACAGCACGTCTCAGCTGATCGTTCAGAGTCACAGCACGTCTCAGCTGATCGTTCAGAGTCACAGCACGTCTCAGCTGATCGTTCAGAGTCTCGTCACGTCTCAGCTGATCATCCAGAGTCCCAGCACGTCGCTGCTGGTCATCCAGAGTCTCAGCACGTCGCTGCTGATCATCCAGAGTCTCAGCACGTCGCTGCTGATCATCCAGAGTCTCAGCACGTCGCTGCTGATCATCCAGAATCTCAGCACGTCGCTGCTGATCATCCAGAGTCTCAGCACGTCGCTGCTGATCATCCAGAGTCCCAGCACGTCACTGCTGATCATCCAGAGTCTCAGCACGTCACTGCTGCTCATCCAGAGACACGTCACGTCACAGCTGCTCATCCAGAGACACATCACGTCTCCGCTGACCTTCCAGAGCCTCTTCACGTCTCCGCTGACCTTCCAGAGCCTCTTCACGTCTCCGCTGACCTTCCAGAGCCTCTTCATGTCCCCCCTGACCTTCCAGAGTCTCTTCACGTCTCAGCAGACCCTCCAGAACCACGTCACATCACCACTGATCATCCAGAGTCTTGTGACGTCCAGTCCGTCACACCCAGATATTCAAGGTCAGTGTTTCGATTTCTCAGTCTGGTATCCAGTGTGAGGGATGCAGCACTGGTGTCGGCACGTGCAGCTGGTATCCCCAAACCAGCTCACTTTAACCCTCCTGTTCCTGCTCCTATTCACCTGTCTGAAGCGCTTTCCATGATGGGGATCGCTTTGTTACATTTGGGCTGCATATACCACCACAGAACTGCCCCAGGCGATGGCACCCGCTGCAGCTTCTCCAGAGGAGGTGGCACTTGCTGCAGAACCTCCTGAAGCAGCGGTGCTCGCTTCAGATCCTTTTATGGTGGTGGCGCCCAGTAATGTACTCTCAGCCTGTCGTGTCGTGGTCAAGGAGACGGTTGCCACTGTAGAACCTCCGGAGGTGGCGGCAACCGCTGCAGAACCTTCGGAGGAGTCAGTGGTAACCACCGGTGAACTTTCGCCCTGCCCTGTCACGGCTAAGGAGGCCGTCTGTGAACTCTCGCCCTGTCCTGTCATGGCTAAGGAGGCCGTTTGTGAGCTTTCGCCCTGCCCTGTCACGGCTAAGGAGGCCGTCTGTGAACTCTCGCCCTGTCCTGTCATGGCTAAGGAGGCCGTTTGTGAGCTTTCGCCCTGTCCTGTCACGGCTAAGGAGGCCGTCTGTGAACTCTCGCCCTGTCCTGTCATGGCTAAGGAGGCCGTCTGTGAGCTCTTGTCCTGCCCTGTCACGGCTATGGAGGCCGTCAATGAATCCTCGTCCTGTCCTGTCGCAGCCAGGAGGGCTGTCCCTGAAAGCTCGTCCAGTTCTGTCACGGACACAGAGGCCGCTCTTGAACTGTTGCCCTGTTTTAAACTAGCCAAAGAAACTTTAAATGAACTTTCTGTATGCCCTGTTCACTCTATCATTGCCAAAAATACCCCTTATGAATTGTCTGTCTGTCCCATTTCCTCTGAGTCTAATGTCGAACCACCTGCCTGCCCAGTTCCTAACAAGAGACCGGTTGTCTGCCCCGTTAGTCCAGTTGTTGTAAATGCACTACATGCCTATTCCGTTAACCCTGTCACTACCATAGAGACCATTCATGAACTGTCTGCTTGTTCTGTTTCTCCCAATGTGTCTGATGTTGAGCTATCTGTCAGTCCTGTTCCAGCCAATGCATCTGAATATGAACCATTTATGTTCCCTGCCTTGGCTCTTAGAGCCAAAACTGCTCTGTCTGTCTTGTGTGTCTCAGTGTCCCCTAGATCCCAGTCCCTGCCATGGTCTACAGTTCCGGTCTGGTGGTCATCTGCTCTGCCGTGGTGGTCTCCTGCTCCGTCTGCTCTGCTGTGGAGGTCTCCTGCTCTGTCTGCTCCGCCGTGGAGGTCGTCTGCTCCGCACTGGTGGACTCCTGCTCTGTCTGCTCCGCCATGGAGGTCATCTGCTCCGTCTGCTCCGCCGTGGTGGTCTTCTGTCCTGCTCTGGTGGTCTTCTGCCCCGCCGTGGTGGTCTTCTGTCCTACTCTGGTGGTCTTCCGCTCCACTGTGGGGATCCTCGGACCTGTCTGCTCTGCTGTGGTGGTTCTCGGCTCTGCCCGATCTGCCCGATCCATCATGGTCCCCTGTTTTGCCGGTCCTGCCTCAGCCCCGAGGTCATATACCTCTGGATGGACCTGGTCCTCCGTCCTTCTCCCTGTTCCACCTACGCTCCGCCGCCCTCCAGGACTGTGTGATGTGTGGAGCGTCTGGAAGCCGCTCCTTGGGGGGGGGGCTCTGTCATGAATCGTGTCCATGCACTCCCGTTCATTCACCAGCAGAGGTCACCCGCACACCACATGGACTATTGCACTACACTACTATCGCACTTCACTCCGGACTACGGTTCCCATGATCCATTGCACTGATTGCACACAGCTGTACCAATCACACGCTCACACCTGAGAACTATCACACACGCTACATAAGCCTTGGACTTCCTCTCTGTCTCTGCCGAGTATTGTACGCAAATATCCTAGTGATAGCTACCCTACGAAGCCCTCTTAGTTGTCTTAGTCTTGCCTTGCCTGTCTTCCCGTGTTTGATTCTAGCCCCGTGTTTCCTGGATTAACCCTTGCCTTGCCAGTCGGACTCTGTTCGCACCTCGTTTGGATTATTGCTCGTGTACCTGGATTATTGCTCTGCCTTGCCCCGTTGGATATTGTTCGCCGATCGTCGACCCACGCTTGTTCTAGGATTACTCTTCGTCTTGTCCCTGCCATACCTGTTTGCCGTTGTTTGACCCTGCCTGTGATTTGACTATGTTTCTAAATAAAAGCTTGCATATGGATCCGCACGTCTCACGTCTCATCAGCCCCGTTACACTTATATATATATATATACAATTTTGTTTTATTTTTATTTATTTTTTTTACCTGTAATTCCTTTCTGAATTATTGGACAGCACGAGCACTACTATAGGGATTTGTTGGCAGGGGTTGGGGGATTGTTAAATGTGATATATATTGGGAAAAATCATTAAAAATATTAAAAACAAAATCAAATTTGATAGGCATTATCATGGACACCTATGTAAGTACATGGCCCTGATGGGAATATTTCAAATGTAATTTTTAAAGTTAATACTCATTTTTATAATAATGATGAATTTTCAATGTATTCCTGAGGTCATACCATTTGACATGTATACCTAAGAATACCTGACCATACCCTAAAAATGTCAAATTATGTCACATTTTAAAGAGAGTTACTAATATTTGCATGCAGAAGTTAGTATCACCAGAGGTCCTTCTCCTTCTCTGTGATATAATTTCCTGTCACATGATCTTCTTGCAAAATATTAACAAAATGGCTCCTTGAATGGTGGTTACACCACCTTGACACTCAAGGAATTTGACTTGACTCCCATAATTCCCCAAATTAATTATAATATTCAGAGCAATGATGCTCCATTTACTTTTATTTACTATTAAATAGTACTCATGTAAGATTTTGCCAAACTAGCTGATCTCGTGTTTTATTGAGAATTTCACCTTTTTTAAACAAGATCAATTATTTGGTACAAAGTTTTTACGGTTACACCACATTGACATTTTTTCAATCATTCCCTCAAAATGAATTAAAACCAGAAATTTTAGACTTGGTCCACAAAAAAGAGAATGTATGCAAAATTTTACCCCTTTAAAATTTAATTAAACCATATGGACACAAAAAAAAAAAAAAAAAAAAAAAAGTAGCGTCCCATCAATGACCCTTGTACAGTTGTATTAGGGTAGTCTCTACTGGTAATTTGTCACCTTCTGTCGGTGGGTTGTTAAACAAACTAAATCCTAGTGGAATATGTCACACTACAAGAAATCATTTTTAATAGTTTTAATGGTTAATAGTTGATGGTTTGTAATGTTTATGATGGTATTTATAGTGGAAACCATTAGAATTTTTGTGATGGTTTCTGTTGTTTTTTCAGCAGGAAACATCTATTTGTGACATTAAAAACCTTGAGATGAAGATATTCTCTTGTTTTTTAACTTATACAACAGACTTTGACTTCATGTTAGCTTCACAATCAGTTGCACTTGCCTTTGAGAAAGTGAATTAGTTTTTTTGTTCCTATATTTAAATATCTGGAGCATCTCATTTATTTCATTTATTCATAGCCCTGGTTCATTTCTGGCCCTGGTCCATGGTATACAATATTTTTAATTAATGATTAAATAATTGCTTAAATGATAAAAGGAGCATTAAACCTCCAACAAATCAAGTACTTTTATCTGAATTGAGAGTAAAAATAGCAGGACTGTTATGACACGTTGAATGTTTTTGATCAAGAACAGCCTGAAGTGTTTGCAGAAGATCAACATGAATCAGAGAAAACCTGCGAGAGGCCGTCAAAATCAGCTCTTCAACCCAAATCAGATTCTTCCAAATCGTATTTCAGCTAAATGTTGGGAATGACTAAATTCACCATCAGAAGTTGCCAAGCTCTCAACTCATTCACTTTCTGAAAACAAGCAGAAATCTAGTGTCTGAACTTCTGTCATCAGCTGATGAAGTCAAATACAGGCCAAAAATAAAAATAAAGTCTTCATTTGGTCTGATGCAGCAACAAAACATCAGTGCAGCAGCGTCTGTGGATCAGAGAGTCGTGGCTTTGACCGGTGCTGAGGAGAACAGCGAGAATAAGATCTTTTCTAAGGAGAAAGTTTCTGAACCCATGTTTGCAGAGAAAGAAAGCAGCGCTGATGTTTCCTACCACTGGATGATTGCCACAAACACTGAATTGTGGGACATTGGGGATATTTTCTCAGATACAGATCAGTCCTTGCCAGTGCTGGGCACGTTACTTTAAAAAAATAAATGGGTTATAGTTACTAGTTATTTCTCACAAATAGTAACTGAGTTAGTAACTGAGTTACATCATTATAAAAGTAACTAATTACCAGGGAAGTAACTATTGCGTTACTTTAAAAAAAAAAAAAAATGTTCCAATGTCAAATACCTTGGATGCCCCAAATATTAAATATGTTAAATTAATGAAATGGACACTAAATAAAATAAATTATTATTATAAAACATTGTACATTAATCTACACTATTTATCTACTGACACTTAGCATCAGTCAGTCAAGCATTATAATATTATATTATGATAATTTAGCATTATATGATGATAGAACTTTAGTAATTAGAATAACCAAGTATGAATGCATATTTATCATGTTGACTGAACTTAGGACTGGTGGTGGTGCTTAAGATATTGTTTGTCATTTAGTGTTTCTATAAAAAAAAAATTGATAAGATAACAAAGCTACTACGAATTCTACTACTAATAACAATATAAAACGCACTAAGGATTAATAAGCTGCTGGGTTCATGAATATTAATCACATTGTCTGCGTTCGCTCGAATTGATTTGCGGAAATCAAAACAGGGACGATAATAGGTGAGCGCCAGCCAATGAGACTGTCGTTTGCACATTAGCTCCGCCCATCACCGGAGAACCCTTAAGTTCTTAAAAGCTGAAGAATTCCAAAGGAACTCCGTTATTTTGACAGGAAAATACAACAAAGAATATCGTTTACATGTAGCGTGTCAATTCTGCATGTTATGTAAGACTCTCAAAAGTCAAATACAGCTACACTGCGCATCCATTCAGATGAATTGAAAAATAAAATTCTAATAATATTATAATAAATTATAGTAACGCCGCATTTTATTGTCAGTAACGGTAACGGCGTTGTAACGGGGGAAACAGTAATTCGTTTGATCACTCGTTACTGAAAAAAATAACACCATTAGTAACGCCGTTTATTTATAACGTCGTTATTCCTATCACTGGTCCTTGCCAGAGCCGTTCCCAAATGAAATGACAGATTTTAATTTCCAAAATGACTGTAAAGTTTCTGATCTCTGGAGCCGAAGCGTGTGTCCCTCAGCAGAAGAATCGTGGCGTCTGAAGGACGGTCAAAGCCCCGACACATTGACTGATCACACTGAAGATGACCACGCTGAACATGTCAGAATCCCAGAGTTTCAGAGTTGCAGATTTGAGGAGACGCCAGTTGTTATCAGCAATATTATTAACCCCAACAAGTTCTTCATCCAACACAAGGACACAAATCTCTGTGAACTCTCTGAAATCATGCTGTAAGTAGTGAAAGAAGTAGTTCACCCAAAAATGAAAATTTGCTGAAAATGTGCTCAACCTCAGGCCTTCCAAGATTAGGATGAGTTTGTTTCTTTATCAGATTTGGAGAAATGTTTCACTGCATCAGTGTCTCAGCAATGGATGCTCTGCAGTGAATGGGTGCCGTCAGAATGAGAGTCCAAACAGCTGATAAAAACATCACAATAATACACAAGTAATCCACACCACTTCAGTCAAAGCTGCATGTTTGCAAGAAACAAATCCATCAATGTGTTTTATCTACAAACCAAAATACAGTCTATAATCCATAACAGTTCCTCCAGTGAAGAAGGCCATCCGCTGTTATCCTCTCGCTTCAAAATCCAGACACATATTTGTTTAGAGCTGTTTTTGGACTGTTTTAGATTGTAAATGATGCTTGATCTGTGCATGTTTCTCTGTTTGGATTCTTATTCTGACGGCACCCATTCACTGCAGAGGATCCATTGAAGAGCAAGTGACGGAATGACACATTTCTCCAAATCTGATGAAGAAATAAACTCATCTACATGTTAGATGGTCTGAGAATGAGTATGTTTCCAGCAAATTGACATTGGACACAGACAGTGGAGTTTATGTCATGGTTTGGTTTCTCAAGCAAGAGATGTGGCCAGATCATCAGAATCTGTCAGATGAGTCGAGGTGAGATAAAGCTGTTTTAAATCAGCAGTTCACCCAAAAATCAGTCTTTCATTATCCTCAACACTCACCATGTCATTTAAGACTTTATTTCTTTCCTGATGCTTTTGACAATGGTGTGAATAAGTTCATGTGTGATAACTGAAAGCTGATTTTTAGGTGAACTGTTCATTTGTAATTTTAGCAGTAACTCTGTGTAACTGTTTTCATGTCAGTGATGAAATGTTGATGATGATTATTTTAGGGCTCAGCAGCAGATATTGCACAGACATTAAGGTGGAGGTCAGGAGGATTGATTATGGAGATGTTGTTTACGTGTCTCTTTGGGATGTTAAGGAACTGTGTGCAGAAGCAGCATCCAAACCTGTGCAAGCGCTGCAGGTCTCTCTGGTGAATGTGGGTGACTCTAGTAATATTACAGTAGGGTTTGTTTATTTGTTTTAATGCACTGAGCTGTATTTTAACTTGTGTGTTACAGGTGAGGCTAGTGAATGGAGAAACATGGTCTTTTGAAGCAAGCAGCTGGTTCAAGAGTAAAGTGCAGAACAAGACTCTTTATGCCAGGCTTTACTCAGAAGTAGTAGTTTTGTTTGAACTTCTTCTAATCAGTGTGTAGTGTGAATGTTTGGGCATAAAAAAGATCTACAAAGTTTCAAATCTCAAAGTCCACTCCAAAGAGAGATCTTTAGTTTTTAAAAAATCCCTTTTCAAGAACTACAACGAACGGCTCGTTTGGACTACAAAGTTGTTTTCCTGTATTTGTGACATCACAAATTGGCTCATTAGAATATCATTAAAATAAACCCCGCCTCCAGAAATTCAAATGCACGTTTCAAAATCTAAACCCAGTGCGGGTGTTTTTATATCACTGTATTTCTGAAGGAAACCGACTGTCTTCAGAAAATTTTGGATGTCATTTTCATTTTTTCTTGCATGTAATGTCTGATAAAGCAGCGTTTGTGAGCGGAGCTCTGCTTTGTGTACAGCGTTACCGGGGAAACCTTGATCTTTACCACTACAACAGCACATCCTGCTGGCAGAGAATGAATTTGCTTTTAGTCATTCTGCCTAGCTGTTCGCCAATCACAATGCACTGGGACAGCTAACCAATCAAAACACATTTCGTTTTTCGGAAGGTGGGCCTTCATCAGACCCGGAACTAATCAAGCCGTCTGTGCCAGACTGGGGAGAATGGTATTGTAATAATGTAAATTATGTGAAAAATAATGCGTTTTTCGAACCACCAAACATGAGAGCATGTTCTAGTACACCCCTAAAATGAAATCAAGACTTTGTTAAAGAGCATAATAGGACCCCTTTAAATAAATATTGAAGAGCACGCTGTAAATTAGACTCTGTGTGCCGCCCTCATTTTATAATGGACAAATAGAAATGCTACGGTAAATTGTTTATCACTTAACATTAGTTAATTTAGTTATTGCCAGGTCACAGCAGAGATGACGAGCACACACTGCATCATTTTAGCCCGATTTTCACCAGCTGACAGTTTTGTGGAAATCTCAAACAAACGACTGAAATTGGAAGCAAACTGGTGCTGGTTTGTGTATGTGACAGTCGTGTAGTGTGTCTTAACAGAAGCACCGATGCCTGTGATCAGCAAACTTTCACAGTGATCAGCAAACTTACATGCTTTTGTCATTCATCATTACTGTACAACCTTATACATACTTCACAATATCTACTGTAACTATGCATATTTCATAGTCTCAGTTTGATTTTTTTTTTTTGCATAGTTTGTGAATGCTGTACATTGTTGTAAGATAGTTTGTATTACAGAAAATATTTGGTGATGTTCATCGCTGTAGAATATGTTATTTTTGGCTTAGATAATTGATAATTAAAAAAAACAGAAATAGTAAAATAGAAGCATGTCTTATTTCTAAGTTTACAGTTCACTTTGTGTGTTCTGTTGTTCCTTTGGAATATGCACTGTTCTTTGTTTGTTTGTTAACTCTAGCTGGGCATACTGTAATTTTACTCTGGAGCACATTAACACTTTTAAAGCGCTTGACATGAACGTGTAAATATGCACTTGAAGTGTTGCTTAAGAGACACTGTCTGTTCATGAAGTGCAGAAAGGCCTGTTAATGGCTACTCTATTCAGTGCCTGGTTAGAACACCTGCACATTTGATTTACAACATTTGCTGACTTTTGCAGATCTGCCAATAAAAATGTATGTCTTTAAAATAGTTCAATACAATTGCACCCTTAACCACAATTTTTGTATGTTACTCATAGTAGTCTATACATGTTACACACTGCTCTGTGCTGAGCTTTGTTGAAGTTATTTAAAAATCTAGTTATTAGTTATGGTTATTTTCGTTACTTTGTAAAATCCCTACAGGTGACAATAGTAATAAAACAATAATTTAACAGAAATGTATGTTTCATTTTTAAAAGTTCTGAATTGCAGTTCTCCTCATGACAGTCTTTCAGAGGTGATAAGTTCACATTCTTTGCAGAAACTGATAATTTGTTACATTATTAACAAAGGACAAAGGAAACTTTCTAGAAACAAACTTAAAGTCCATGAAAATGAATTTAAATAAAATGTGACTGATAATTTGTTACAATAGTCTTGTGTATTTGGTGTTTTTGCTTAGTTTGTAAACACTGTACATTGTTACAAAATTGTATTACAGAAAATATTTGGTGATGTTCACTGCTGTAGAATTTGTTCTTTTTGGTTTAGATAATTCATAATAAAATAACTAGGAACTGTTAAATAAAATATCTTATTTCTAAGAATTTTAGAGTTCACTTTGCGGGGTTTGTTGTTTGTGTGTAAAAATATTGAAATATGTACTGTTGTTTGTTTGTTACCTCTGGCTGGTCAGACTTTTGGACAGTACAGGTGCATCTCAATAAATTAGAATGTCGTGGAAAAGTTCATTTATTTCAGTAATTCAACTCAAATTGTGAAACTCGTGTATTAAATAAATTCAATGCACACAGACTGAAGTAGTTTAAGTCTTTGTTTTTTTAATTGTGATGATTTTGACTCATTTAACAAAAACCCACCAATTCACTATCTCAACAAATTAGAATATGGTGACATGCCAATCAGCTAATCAACTCAAAACACCTGCAAAGGTTTCCTGAGCCTTCAAAATGGTCTCTCAGTTTGGTTCACTAGGCTACACAATCATGGGGAAGACTGCTGATCTGACAGTTGTCCAGAAGACAATCATTGACACCCTTCACAAGAAGGGTAAGCTACAAACATTCATTGCCAAAGAAGCTGGCTGTTCACAGAGTGCTGTATCCAAGCATGTTAACAGAAAGTTGAGTAGAAGGAAAAAGTGTAGAAGAAAAAGATGCACAACCAACCGAGAGAACCGCAGCCTTATGAGGATTGTCAAGCAAAATTGATTCAAGAATTTGGGTGAAATTCACAAGGAATGGACTGAGGCTGGGGTCAAGAGCCATCACATACAGACGTGTCAAGGAATTTGGCTACAGTTGTCGTATTCTTCTTGTTAAGCCACTCCTGAACCACAGACAACATCAGAGGCATCTTACCTGGGCTAAGGAGAAGAAGAACTGGACTGTTGCCCAGTGGTCCAAAGTCCTCTTTTCAGATGAGAGCAAGTTTTGTATTTCATTTGGAAACCAAGGTCTGGAGGAAGGGTGGAGAAGCTCATAGCCCAAGTTGCTTGAAGTCCAGTGTTAAGGTTCCACAGTCTGTGATAATTTGGGGTGCAATGTCATCTGCTGGTGTTGGTCCATTGTGTTTTTTGAAATCCAAAGTCACTGCACCCGTTTACCAAGAAATTTTGGAGCACTTCATGCTTCCTTCTGCTGACCAGCTTTTTAAAGATGCTGATTTCATTTTCCAGCAGGATTTGGCACCTGCCCACACTGCCAAAAGCACCAAAAGTTGGTTAAATGACCATGGTGTTGGTGTGCTTGACTGGCCAGCAAACCCACCAGACCTGAACCCCATAGAGAATCTATGGGGTATTGTCAAGAGGAAAATGAGAAACAAGAGACCAAAAAATGCAGATGAGCTGAAGGCCACTGTCAAAGAAACCTGGGCTTCCATACCACCTCAACAGTGCCACAAACTGATCACCTCCATGCCACGCCGAATTGAGGGAGTAATTAAAGCAAAAGGAGCCCCTACCAAGTATTGAGTACATATACAGTAAATGAACATACTTTCCAGAAGGCCAACAATTCACTAAAAATGTTTTTTTTTTTTATTGATCTTATGAAGTATTCTAATTTGTTGAGATTGGTGGGTTTTTGTTAAATGTGAGCCTGTCACGAATTCAGCCTCTGTGGCTCCCTCCGATCGTCACCAGAGGGAACCGTCACCTGAGTATTAACTGTCATGAACTCCATTTCCCATAATACCCCGTACCTGTGGCTGATTACCTGCACAGGTGTTTCATATTGACTCTGGTCCATTTAAGCTGTTCTCCCAGTCACCTCATTGTGAAGTCTTGTCTTGTCATGCAAACATCTCTGAGTGTTTCTCCCGTGTATGACCTGGACTATTTACTGGACTTTGATTCTCTGCCGCCTGCCTATTCTGATTCAACCTGCCTTGTTATTTGACTATCCTGGGTGTTTGCCGCCAGCCCTGATCTTCAGCCTGAACTCTGACTTTGATTCTGCCCTGTCTATGTTGTGTTTGAAGCTCATGACTGAATTCTGCCTGTTTGACTTGCATTCTGTTTTAATAAAGCTGCACATGGATCCTAACGCCACTGACTCCTCGTTATAGAGCCAAAATCATCACAATTAAAAGAACCAAAGACTTAAACTACTTCAGTCTGTGAGCATTGAATTTATTTAATACACGAGTTTCACAATTTGAGTTGAATTACTGAAATAAATGAACTTTTCCACGACATTCTAATTTGAGATGCACCTGTATACTGTAATTTTACTCTGGAGCACATTAACACTTTTTAAAGCACTTGACATGAACGTGTAAATATGCACTTGAAGTGCTGCTTAAGAGACACTGTCTGTTCATGAAGTGCTGAAAGGCCTGTTAATGGCTACTCTATTCAGTGCCTGGTTAGAAAACCTGTACATTTGATTTTTGATTTGTGTGTGTTCCTAAGTATGAAAATAAAAATGTATGTCTTTAAAATTGTTTCATGCAATTTTGCACCATAAATTTGGCATTGTAAGCCACAATATAGTACATTGTATGCCACATACAGTATATGAGATGATGGATCGGGGTATCAGTGAGCTCCTGGACAGTCTGTGGTGCTTCAGATGCTCCGATACATAACGTCCCATAGGATCTCAATTGGTTTCAGGTTTGGGGAACGTGAGGGTCAGTCAATGGCATCAATGCCTTCATCATCCAGAAACTGCCCACACACTCTTACCACATGAGGCCGGCATTGTCCTGCACCAGGAGGAACCCAGGGCCACTGTATCAGCGTAAGGTTTGACAGCGGCTCTGAGGATTTCATCTCGGTATCTAACAGCAATAAGGGTATCGTTGGCAAGCACATAGAGATCTGTGTGACCCTCCAAGGTATTCCTCCCTAGACCATCACTGACCCACTGCCAAACCAATCGTGCTGGAGGATGTTGCAGGCAGCATAATTCCATGGCATCTCTCTTTCACATTTGTCATGTGCTCAGTGTGAACCTGCTTTCATCCGTGAAGAGAACGGCCACCAATGGCACCTGACAATTCTGGTGTTCTGTATTAAATGCCAATCGATCTGCATGGTGCTGAGCTGTGAGCACAGGTCCCACTACAGGACATCTGGCCCTGATGCCACACTAATGAAAGTTTCTGACATTTTGGTCAGTACACACCAGTATCTTGCTGAAGGTCATTTTGGAGGACTCTGGCAATGTTCCTCCTGTTCCTTCTCACACAAAGGAGCAGATACCCGTCCTGCTGCTGGGTTGTTAACCTTCTATGGGCCTGTCCAGCTTTCCTTGTGTAACAGCCCATCTCCCGGTATCTCCTCATGCTCTTGAGATTGTGCTGGGAGACACACCAAACCTCCTTGTGAAGGCACGTATGAATGTGCCATTCTGTTGGAGCTGGACTACCTGTGCAACCTGATTGGGCTGCAGGTACTGCCTCATGGTACTAGTGAGAAAGACCGTAACAAAACACAAAAATCAGTAAAATCAGACAAATCAGTAAGGAAAGAGGAGAGCAACTTTTTTTTTATTTACTTACTTATTTAACCAGGAAGGTCCCATTGAGATACAATATCTCTTCTACCAGGGAGTCCTGGTCAAGATAGGCAGCATTGTCTGTGGCACCACCTGCAAAACCATTCCCTTTTTGGGTTTTGTCCTGCTTTTTCCTCTCAGGTGCACTTGTTGTCACTTTCATTTGCACCAAAGCAGGAGAAATTGATTCAAAATCACTTCTGCTTCCTGACTGGACAGACTGATATCCCTGAGGTTTAATTGATTTGGTGACTTCGACATTTACATATTTTGATACCTTGGCAATTTAAAAAAAAAAAAAAAGAAAAAAACTGCTCTGAATATTTCCTGGTGGTGCTCAATATTGCTGAAGTTAATTTCAAAAAAAGAGTTTTGAAGTGTATTTAAATTAAGATGTGGCAGGGCACACATTTCTCTAGAAGCTATCAAGGGGAAGCCCATCTTCCCAGGATGACACACATTTTAATAAAAATAAACACATACATACAAAACCTGAGAAGCTCAACAGCTAAGAATATATAAGCCGATAACATATACATTTATTTTCTTAATGTGTTTTTTTTCTAAAGAACACTCTGGTTACTAAAGTAACCTTGGTTCCCTAAGACAAGGGAATGAGCGTTATGTCCACTTTGACGCTATGAGGAAAATACGTAACATAACCCTCTCCACTTACAAAAAGGGATTAGGTAGAATTAGGCAGACAAGATAAAGCTAAAAGGAGGGCGGTCTTAAGCGACATGGGTTGCTAATCAGCTGACTGGAGTGGCTCAAAGGGAGGGCCCTGTGGGGCCCTGAGGACTATAGGCAAGTCCCAAGTCAGCACAGTATGGTCTGCCACAAGAGAATGATTTGCAGTAATAGCTGCCACATAGACTTTGAGCGTGGAAGGGGTGTGCCCCTTATCCATCAGCTCTTGTAGAAATGTTAGCATGTGGGGCACGTCACAAGAGGACAGGTCCAGGCTCCGTGCTGCAGTCAAAGAAGACTGACCATTTAAGAGTGTAAGGCTGATGACACATGGGGCAACTTTTTGAGCAATTTTGCAGCTCAACTTTTTTTGAGCAATGTTGCTTGGTCACTTTCCAACTGAGAATGGGTAACAAATTTCTGTTTGGATACTTTAGATCGGTCGTGGGCCCTGTGTCTTCCCTTGTTGCCCGCTGACGGCAACATTAACCAAAGTTGCCCAGCAACATTGCTCAAAAAGTTACCCTGTGCATCATCAGCCTAAAGACTTTTGTAGACGGGGCTCTAGCCTCTAAAATGGTATTCGTCACACTCACGGGGAGCTACAAAAGCTTCCGTCCAGGGATCAAACATAAAGGCTCCACAGCTCTGGCTGGGGATGCCAAATCATGCCCTTCACTTACGTCCTTCCTCAATGGTATTGGTCAAGGGATTGCCGAAAGCAGCTGAATTAACTTGGGGAACCACATCTGATTCCTCCAGAGTGGGGCCACCAGGAGGACTGAGCATCCAATTTCCCTGACCCATCTGATGACCTGAGGAGGCAAGGCAATTGGAGAAGGCGTACAGGCGAGTGCTGAGCTAATTATGGGCTATTGCATCTCGCCGTCTCAAGGAGTATATTGGGCAGTGAAAGTTGTCTTCTGAGGTTGACCTCTGCCCTCCCGAAGGCAGACAAAATCATGTGAACCATTTGAGGATGTAGTCTCCATTCTCCTGGAGATACATTTTCCCTGGAGAGCATGTCTACTCCTTGTTTCAGTCTGCCCAGCACATGGCAGTGGCATATCAGTGAGAGGAGTTTGTCCTGTGCCCATAACAGGAGGCGTTGAGCAAATCTGTGAAGGGAGCGTGACCTGAGACCGCCTTGGTGATTGATGTAGGTTTTCACTGTCATGTTGTCTGAACGGACCAGGATGTGGTGCCCCTTTAAGGCTGGCAGGAAGGTTTTTAGGGCCAGAAAAACTGCCATCATCTCAAGGCAGTTGATGTGTAAGCGCTGCTCCAGGTTTGATCAGGAGCCGCACGCCAGTCTACCCTCGTACAGAGCTCCCCAACCCAAGCTGGAGGCATTAACTACCTTCCTTCTGGTGGTCAGTCCCAATGGGATGCCTGATTGAAACAAATGAGAAGTTTTCCGAGTGGCCACAGCCCTGACGCAGAGGTGGGTTACCCTGATATAAACCAGCCCAGGTGCCAGGCATGGGACGGGACACGGGCTTTGAGCCAATACTGTAGGGTTGATATTGAGCAGGCCCAGAGGAATCACAGAGGCAGGAGCCCCTGAAAAGCACCAATGGGGCATGAAGTCCCTAATTTGGATGATGCCACTAGCCGCTGAATAGTCATGGAGCATTCGGGCATAATCCATGCCCACATTTGGGCCCCAGAAAGAGCACTCGCTGTATGGGAGACAATTGGCTAAATTGATTTTCAACACAAGGTGCTCTAGGTGGGTGAGCAGTAGCGACCTGTGAGCGATGAGTTCCCAGTCTAATCTGGCTAAAACCAGCCAATCCTCGAGGCCATTTACAATGAACATTCCCATCTGTTTCAGAGGGGAAAGAGCTATGTCTATGCACTTCGTAGAAGTGCATAGACATAGAAGTGCATGGGACCAAAGACAGTTTGAATGGCAGGACTGTGTATTGATAGGCCACTCCTTCGGATACGAATCTCAAGAACAGTCAGTTATGTGGGGCTATCTGGATGTGAAAGTAAACTTCTTTCAGATCCACTGATCCACTTATCTCTAGGTCATGTCCCAAAATCCCAGCTGACGAGGGGCGTTGATCCTCACCAGCGAATCGAGGCGATGAGGGGAGAGTGAAGCATGTGGGAGCTGCGCCAGTATGAGTTCACTTAAGCTGCTCTGCTATTTCTTTCTCGGAGAAGGGCAAAACTCATGCTCTCGCAGTGAGAGCATGACGTCTCAGTGAGCGCAGCCTCTGCAAGGGCACTGCCCAAACAGGCACAGTCATTGTGGGCCATGTCCCAAATGGAACACTTCATATGCACTTGTGGACTTGTGGTCTTACGTACTTACAATGGCCGCATGCGCGTGTTCGCTAAGTCCACAAGACCGCAGGGTGTCCTATTCTTCATTTTTACATTCAGAAGGGTGCTCGCGAGCGCCCCCTTTGCAGCCGCTATGCGCCCTCGATCCGCACTTCTGCCGAGCCCTTCTACCCGACAGTCAAAGCAACATTACGTCACAAAAGTGCAGACTCAGAGGAAAACCGCGAGGGTTTAGGGTGCCTTTTGGGACAGCGCCGTGCTTGACTGCATCATGCAGGGGTTCCCTGTATAAGCCACACGTGTGATGCGACATTTACAGCAATGTTTCTGAAAATTTGCTCTGAATTTGCACTTTTAAAGCACCGGATGGCCGCAGGGGAAGGTTTCTCGCTTCTTCCTCTGCCGGGGCTCCTTCGACAGCGGCAAGCAGCAGGCTGAGCAGAGCTCAGATGATGAGAGGATCTTGTCACTGAAAGGAGAAAAATTTTCTAATGAAATGTCGCTCTGAGCTGACATATATAGCAGTCGGCTCCTCCAGTTCTGCTAAGCTAGAGAACCATTGGTTTGTGCAGCTACACAAACATAATCAAATCAGGCTTCAGTATAAGAGTAAACAGGAGTTTCCCCATAGCGCAAAGCTGACGCAATGGGCGAGAGTGTTCGATAGGGAAGCCTCAATATCAGGGGTCTCCAGCCCTGCTCCTGCAGACTTTAGTTCCAAACCTTCTCCTACACACCTGTCTGTAATTATCAAGTAAGCTCAACGCCTTGATTAGCTTTGATTGGGGCTGGAGCTGTGCAGGACTGTAGCTCTCCAGGATGAAGGCTTTTTCACATTTTTCATAGTCATCATATTTTGCTAAACTTCTGTAGCGGTGAATGGGAGACTACAATAAATATATTTTTTGCATTCCCATTTTTTTTTTTAAATTACAAAAGAAAAACTTCACAATAATCTTTTCACAACTTTAAAAAAGAAGGAAAAATAGTCAGAAGAGAAAACAATGTCAAATTTACCTTAACTCCCATAGACACTGTATTAGAAACACCCTACTGCAGCGTTATCTAATTTGAAATTTGATGCAAATGTAATATAATACAAAGTAAAGTGTTAGAAATGTACAAACAATTTTTAAAAACTAAAATGTAAAAAACACTTTTGATGTTGATGACCGTTAAAATGCATCATCACAGACTGTAAAAACGGTAGGGGAGAGTGGGGCACAAAGTAACACTTTTTGGTTTTGGCCAAATAATGAACAAAGTAATAGGATTAGACAAACCATATTTTTATACAAACAACATACAAGCCTCTCCTACAAATGACCACTGTTTGTATGTTCGTTGGACCTACAGTTTCTGTGCAGTATCACCAAAAGCGCCAGGAGTAAAATGTTACTACTTACCTCGTGGGCAGGGCTAGTTGTAACAGACAGAGGGTTGCTTGCTGGAAGAGGCAGATTTAACACAATCAATTCAAATTAAGTTTAGTTTAAATTGTAGTATATTTCTGCAAAGTACTCAACTCTACATTTTTTTTCTACATAGCACAGTATGTCCATTTATCAATCTATTAAAACAATACTCTTGAGTGTAGACAAATGGATTTATTTGCAAAAATAGCAAACTGGTACAATAAAATTGATTTTTCTTATTACAATAGTAGATGAATAAATAAATTAAAAACACGTCACTCTTAACATTTATCAAGACATTTCAACCTTGTCAACTGTGTGATTTAAGGGAGATTAGACATTAAATTGTCAAACCTTCTTTTTAAACTTTAAAAACAGACCTGTATATAGGCCTAGGTTTCAACTTAATGAACCGATAGGCTAACATTTAAAAATCATGTAACTTTCTTTTTTCACATTTAAACACTTGCTACTGTTTGCATAAACGTTTTCAAGGTCAATATAAAAAACGTAAGACATCTTTTCACTCTGTTTCTGTAGGTATGTATAAACTTTTTTAAGTCAATGTTATTAAACTAATGATAAATCTAACAAATAAAAAAAATTTTCATCTCACAGTAAGTGGAAACATTTTCAACACACCAGTGCATGCACAGCGTGTAGAAACTGTACTCATTAATACAACTTAATCTTCATCACACACGACAAACATAATGTTCATATCCTTCGGTGCAGAACTCATGTGCCCACCCATCACAAAAAAACACATTTAACCCATTTCTCTCCAGGTGCAGAGGATGTAAAATCCTCACCACACACAAGACAGTTCTCTGAGTTACTTGCTTTACGTTGCTTTTTCACACCAAGGCTTCTTTTCTTGGGGGCCTTTTTTTTGCTCTTGTTTATATCTCCCTCTGCAACGACTGGAGTGTCTGTGAGGATGGTACTTGTTGCCCTCTTTCTGGGCTTGGCAACTGCTTTTCATGGATGAGCCTTGGGGAAGGGCCTGACTAAAGCAGGATTGAATTCAAGCACAGAGGATCCCTGGTGGAAAGCGGAGGATCCCTGTTGGAAAGCAAAGGAGCCCTGGTGGAAAGCGGAGGAGCCCTGGTGGAAAGTGGAGGAGCCCTGGTGGAGTGTGGCGGAACCTGCAGAGGATGTAGCTGGCTCTGGTCTGTCGGTTGCATATGCAGGAGCAAAGTCATTTTCTCAGATGCCAGCGCACCTAGATAGATAGACAGATAATGTATTCATCCTAAAGTATATTAAGGATTTTTTTCTTTTTTTTAATAGATAGGTACCTGAAACCTGACATGATATTCTGAGGTGTTGCTGTCTGTGGCAACGCTTTTGCGACAATCCCAGAGAGGTCATATATTGTGGCGTCCTTGCCTGGGTGAGCTTTCTTCCAGTGGTCCAGGTGCGTGTTGACCCTCCCTTTGAAAGAGCGAAAAACTGTTCTGTCCAGGGGACAGAGCTTATGAGTGCAGTGTGGCAGGAAAGTAAGTAGAACGATGCCCTGTTCCCTACAGAAATCCATGGCCGGGACAGACAGGTGGGACACAACATAATCTTTTATTATGTTGTTAATTGATTTTTACCGTACATTTCTGCCATATGTACATCAACTTGACATAATCACCACTGATAAGCTATTACTAAATATATTGTAGAAACTTAATCTTTTGTGCGGCTGCTTTGCAACGATTTGTATTGAGAAAAGTGCTATACAAATAAACTTGAATTGAATTAAAATATAAAAAAGGAAAGAAAAAAAACAATAATGTCAACTACATGTATTGCTTTTACATACATCACAAGGCATCCTAAAATTGCTTAATTGTGTATATATACACACTACCAGTAAAAAGTGAAAATTTAACTTTGATCATGGGAATAAATTATAGTTTAAAATATATTCAAATAGAAAGCACCTGTTTTAAATATTAAAAATATTTCACAATATTACTGCTTTTGTTGTATTTTGGATCAAATAAATGCAGGCTTGGCAAGCAGAAGAGAATTATTTAAAAAAAAAAAATAAATCTGTTCAAAATCTTTTGCCCCTGGTAGTGTATATGGAATGCCATTCCTGCCATAATTAGAAATAAATAAATAAATGTACAAAGAAATGCAAAAAAGTAAATATAAATATATAAATAAATGTACAAAGAAAAGTAAAAAAACAAAAATAAATAATTATTTGTAATTTTATTTCCTGATTTATATATTTTTAAAAAATTTTCCGCATTTATTTATTTCATTTATGTATTTATTTACGCATTTATTTACACATTTATATATTTCCACATTTATTTATTTCCACATTTATTTATTTTCACATTTATTTATTTATACATTTCTTTGTCCGTAGGGTAATGAGGAGGGCGTGTTTTGCCTCAGGAATAGCAATCGAGCCAGAGTAGGTGAGGGGTAAGCTTTGAGGCCACAGTGACACCTTGTGGTGCCAAAACGAAATACAAGAAGTGTAGCCTACATGACTTGCCTGTTGATAGTGTGTGATGAACCAAAATGTACCAAGATGGCGCCGCTCATGGCAGCCTCCGTGGCGTCGTCCGCAGTTGTTTTTATGTTTTTGTTAGTTTGTCCTGTCTTTAGTTATATCTCTGCAATCAGTTTCACCAGAGACGAATTGCTGGACATTCGGTAATACATACCACCCGATATTTCACCGGTTTTCGATTATTCAGATGTTTTGCTGGACATAGTAGTCGGCGGAGGGGCGATGCTGTTCAGACGATTCAGGACGCGCAGACGGGGGAAGCGAGCCGGCGCGCTCGTGAAGCTCAGACAGCGCGGCTTTAGAACGGTGTTGCCTAGCATCCATCTGGCGAATCTCCGCTCTCTACCCAACAAAACGAACAAACTCCTTCTGCTCTCCCAGACAAATAAGGATTTTTCAAACTCTGCTGCTCTGTGTTTCATGGACACCTGGCTGAACGACGCCATTCCGGACAGCGCGCTTCATCTGCCGAGCTTTCAGCTGTTTAGAGCAGACCGCGACGCAGAATCAACAGGGAAATCGCGCAGCGGAGGGACATGTTTTCACATCAATGAGAGGTGGTGTACAGATGTAACTGTGTTAAAGAAGATGTGCTGTTCAGATCTAGTAACGCTTTTCATTAACTGTAAGCCTTTCTACTCGCCGCGGGAGTTTTGCTCGATCATTCTCTTGAGTGTTTACAAGCGCACATGAGCTCAGCTTTACAGAAACTCGCTGATCTGATCACAGACACAGAACAACAACGCCCAGACTCTGTTTTAATCATTCTCAGGGACTTTAATAAAGCCAATCTCTCCCGTGAACTGCCAAAATACAGACAGCACATCACATGTCCCACCAGAGACAATAATATATTGGATCACTGTTACACAGCAGTAAAAGATGCATATCACTCTGTCCCACGAGCAGCTTTAGGACTTTCTGATCACTTTCTGGTTCATCTTATACCGACCTACAGGCAGAAACTGAAATCAGTTAAACCTGTTTTAAGGACTGTTAAAATATGGACTAATGAAGCAGAGCGGGATTTACAAGCCTGTTTCTTTCTCACTGATTGGAGTGTTTTTGAAGCTGCTGCTACCGATCTGGATGAGCTCACAGAGACTGTAACATCTTATATCAGTTTCTGTGAAGATATGTGCATTCCTACCAGGACTCATCTAACTTACAACAACGACAAACTGTGGTTCACTGCAAAACTCAGACAGCTCCGTCAGGCCAAAGAAGATGCTTACAGGAAGGGGGACAAAGTCTTGTATAAACAGGCCAAATACACACTGGAAAAGGAGATCAGAGTGGCAAAGAGGAATTATTCTGAAAAATTATCTTCCAGTGATTCTGCTTCAGTGTGGAAAGGTCTGAAAGAAATCACCAACTACAAGACACCATCCCCCAGCACTGTGGAGAATCAACAACTGGCAGACGATCTGAATGAGTTCTACTGCAGGTTTGAAAAAACACCCCACACCCGACCCGAACACCTCTCCACACAACCATTAACACCTCCAGCAACCCCCCCCCTCTCCCCCACACCTGCAATTCAGATCAGCAAAGATGGGGTGCGCCAGGTCTTCCGAAAGCAGAAAAGTAAAAAAACACCAGGTCCAGATTGTGTTACACCAGTCTGTCTGAAATCCTGTGCTGACCAGCTGGCCCCCATCTTCACACAGATCTTCAACAGATCACTGGAGCTGTGCGAAGTCCCTTCATGCTTCAAACGCTCCACCATCATCCCCATCCCAAAGAAATCCAAAATTACAGGACTAAATGACTACAGGGCTGTGGATCTAATGTCTGTGGTCATGAAGTATTTTCAAAAATTGGTGCTGGCCCACCTGAAGGACATTACTGGAACCTTACTGGATCCACTTCAGTTTGACTAGGGTCTGTGGACGATGCAGTTAACATGGGACTGCATTATGTTCTGCAACATCTAGACAGACCAGGGACTTATGTGAGGATCCTGTTTGTGGACTTCAGCTCGGCCTTTAACACGATCACTCCAAACCTTCTCCTGCCCAAACTAACTCAGCTCTCTGTGCCCACCTCCGTCTGTCAGTGGATCAACAGCTTCCTGACAGACAGGCAGCAGCTAGTGAGGCAGGGAAAATTCACATCCAGTATCCGCACCATCAGCACTGGTGCCCCTCAGGGCTGCGTTCTCTCCCCATTGCTCTTCTCCCTGTACACCAATGACTGCACATCTAAAGACCCCTCTGTCAAGCTCCTGAAGTTTGCAGATGACACCACAGTCATCGGCCTCATCCAGGACGGTGATGAGTCTGCTTACAGACAGGAGGTTAAAGAGCTGGCTGTCTGGTGCATTCTTAACAACCTGGAGCTCAACACGCTCAAAACTGTAGAGATGATCGTGGACTTCAGGAGAAACCCCCCTGCACTCCCCCCACTCACCATCATGAATAGCACTGTGACTGCAGTGGAGTCATTCAGGTTCCTGGGCACCACCATCTCTCAGGACCTGAAGTGGGACATTCACATAGACTCCATTGTTAAAAAGGCCCAGCAGAGGTTGTACTTCCTTTGACAGCTGAGGAAGTTCAACCTGCCACAGGAGCTGCTGAAACAGTTCTACTCCGCCATCATTGAATCCGTCCTCTGTACTTCAGTAACTGTCTGGTTCAGCTGAGCTACCAAATCTGACCACAGAAGACTACAGAGGGTAGTCCGGACTGCTGAGCGAATCATTGGTACAACCCTCCCCACTCTCCAAGAACTGTACTCATCCAGAGTGAGCAAAAGGGCTGGCAAAATCACTCTGGACCCCTCACATCCAGCACACTCCCTCTTTGAACTGTTGCTGTCTGGTCGACGCTACAGAGCTCTGAGCACCAGAACGACCAGGCACAGGAACAGTTTGTTGCCTCAGGCAATCCATCTCATGAACACCTGACAATAATTGTGAAACACACACTATTTATACACTTATACACTTATTTATCTCACATGCTTATTTAACACACATACTTAGTCTACATTTCAGTTTGCACATAATATACCCGTACATACAATTGTCTATTGTTATATACCTGTACATACAATTGTCAATTTGTATATTGTTATTCCTTATTTACTTGTTCTATTCTTTAATTCTTCTTTTATTAGCTGTGTTTTTTGTTCTGTCACTGTCATTCTGTTGTACTGTGGAAGCTTCTGTCACGAAAAAACAATTCCTCGTATGTGTAAACATACCTGGCAATAAAAGCAAATTCTGATTCTGATGAATGACTTAGATGGGCAAAATGGCCAAAATCTTATATCACTGGTCAGTGGCGTAACCACTGACAGTGCAGGCAGTGCAGCCGCACAAAGTGACTGTTAATATAAATATAAATATTAATAATATAATGTAATTAGTGCCGAGATTTTTCACAGCAGTGAATAAATACATAAATTTGCATATTGCACTCGTGTGCTTTGATAGTCTAGCGTTAGAACTTTTGTCAAGCATTTCTGAAGTTTGGGTTCTAATCCACCCTCATATAGATTTTTTTTTCTCATTAAAACCAAAAGTGTTCATCAGTGATTGTGTATCAAGAGCTGGGACACGTTTGTGTGCATTTTGTTTTGTACTTTTACCAGAAAGAAGCGCTCGATCGTCTGTGTGAAGACTGCTCATTGTGCACTGATAACAGCGGCAAAAAGCACTCGCCATGATTTCAAAAACAACATATTCCACCAATAGATCGCCTGTTATTTAACACACACCAACCAATTTCTTATCGAATGGAGATGTTTCTTTCTTTTAGGTACATCCATGCGGCACCGCGAGATGTTGCAAAAAGTGGTGGGGTCGTGGGGACACGTCCCACCTGCAAATTACGCCTATTCAGTGGGCTAGTACTTCGAGGAAACTATTAAAAATATTCCACAGAATGAATAGTCTTGTTTTATTTGTTAAATGTCATTTCCATATACATATGATAAATTGATAATTATTTGTTGAGTTTCAGTTCATCTTTGAGACAGATAGCCCTTTCACACATGCAGACTTTTCCGGAAAATTACCAGTAAATCGCCGTAAAGAGATCATGTGTGAACAGGACCTTTTCAAAAATACCGGTAAATTCGTTCCGGCAATTTACCGGTATGAGACGTTGTAACATTACCAGTAAATTGCCAGAATTCTGCTGTGTGTGAACGCAGAAGGAAAATTACCGGTATGAGCATGTACGAGTTCAGAACGCGGTGACGTAAGAAGTCTACTCGGGGCCAATCCAGAGCCGTTGAAATTCAAAATTCAACAGCTCTGGGCCAATCATAACATTCAGATGCAGATGACGCATTTACTCCGCGCTGTGTTTGAAGTTGTGTAATGTGAATATGCAATGTCTCTGGGCCAAAAGAAGCAGCATGAATGTGAACGCTTGGCACAAAAATGAAAACATCAACAAAAACACTGATCGCGTTTACCCCTCCATGTTACAAACACAACACCAGGAGGCACAGCCATTTAGAGGTCAGTTCCGTTTTATAATATCACAGAATTTACCGGTAATTTAAAACCGATGTGTGAATAGGGCTTTACCGGAAAAAAGACGGAATGTCGTTGCCTGTGTGAACAGCACAGTTTTGAATTTACCGGTAAAGTCGTTCTGGTAATTTTACGGCAATTTACTGGTATTACTGTGAAAGGGGCTTGAGTCTCGCAGAGACGGCTGAAAGCGCACCCTGTTTATTATTAATTTTATTTTTATTTTACAAAAGCACAAGATTTCGTTTTTATTGTGAGATAAAAGTAGACCATTTATAGTTTATAATGATGTTTTGCACTAATCTGTATGGCCAAAAATAAAGGAGTAGGCTATTTCTTTGTTTCCATGGCGACGCGTCATGCTTGTCACGTGACACACCCAGTGTTTTTTTTTTTTTTTTTTTTTTTTTTAATGCCAAGGTACCAAAGATACAAGTACAAAAAAAAATCAACTTAACGTACAAAGAGGTGACATTACATGCAAAGCACCATTTATATACGTATGTAACAATAAATTAGTGATATAAAATGAAAGCTTTAACAGAATAAATTAAAAAGATGAAATAAATTAACTGTTTTAAGAGCTTTAAGATTCTTGGAAGATGAAATAGTTTGGATATACTGTTGAACCTCTTTTTTAAAAACAATAAATAAAGGATTTTGATGAGAGAATTTACTGTGGTGAATATGAAATTTCGCAAGAAATAATAATAGGTTAATAATAAAAATATTCATCAATTTTATATTGTTGTATATTAAAGAAGCCAAACAGTACATCCTTAAAGAGCAAAGAGAAACCCTGGAACACATTGTGATTGATAACATTAGAGAATTAAATCCAAAATAGCTGTGTGTGAGAATAATCCCAGAAGATATGCATATCAGTTTCATTAGAGTCACCACAAAAAGAACAGCTTGTATCTATGTCTGATTTAAACCTTTTCAGAAACACTTTAGCTGGGTAAAATCTGTGTAACAATTTGAATGAGATTTCTCTGACCTTGTTAGTTATTATGTATTTCGAAGACAGAGTCCATACTTTTTTTCAATCAATATGATCAACAACATTCTTCCAATAAGACACCACATAGGGAGTTGTTACAAGCTCCTTTTGAAAGAGCGATCTAATCTTATAGTTACGTGATGAAGGATGTGACAAAAAGCACAGTTTTCCTGCTGGGATTTCAAATGGGTCCAAAGAAATAGATAAAGTACTGGGTGATCTAACAGAGTCCCTTAAAAGCATGACAACTCCTTTAGGAATAGCGTCCATGACAGTGGAGAATTCTTCGGGAGTTACTGGAAAATCAAATTTACATAAGAATTCTTCATAACTTAAAATAAGACCTTCTGAGTTAAATAACTGGGAAACAATCAAAATGTTTTTCTCAAACCAATTACTAAAAAACAAAGATTTTCTCTTATATACAATGTCTTGATTGTTCCAAATGAAGTACCGGTGAGGGGAGAAATTGTGCTTAAAGATTAATGACCATGCAAGTAATGCCTGTTTATGAAATTTAGATAAATTGTAAGGGATTCTAGCAATATTATAGTTACAAATTAATAAGAAAGGGAGACCACCTAATTTGGAAAAGAAGTAATTGGGGATACAATTCCAGATTGAGTTTGGATTACACAAAAACTGCCTAATCCAATTAATTTTGAAAGTGTTGTTCAAAGAAGAGAAATCAAGGAAATTCAACCCCCCATGCTCATACGTGTTCATTATTACAGACTTCTTAACATGGATTTTGTTTTTCCAAACAAAATTAAACAGGATTTTATCAGCTGATTTACAAATGTTGTTGTCCACATATAGAGAGAGTGCAGCATATGTAAGCCAGCAGTACTCTTCCTCTCAAGGTCAAGTCTCTCTGCAACCATGTGTTAAATCTTCTTTGGGCTTTTAATATAACCGGGTCAAAGTTCAAAGTACATATTTTATCCTGAGTTTTTAGTTATCACAATGCCTAAGTATGTAATTTCAGATTTAACTGGAATATTAAAAATAGTGGATGCTGTACAATTTTTAATAGACATTAATTCACATTTACCTATGTTTAGATTAAGACCCGAGGCTTTAGAGAAAAGTTGGTAACACTTTATTTTGATGGTCCCCCTATAGATAGTCTACTGACTATTAGTTACTTTGCAAGTGAATATAGCAAGTAGCATCTGTAGATTGTCTATTAAACGTTTTGTAGCAATCAATACAATGTCTATAACATGTAAACAACTATTAAAAATTTGATCAGGAAAGTGTTATCAGTAGGTTATTAATTTAAGTTGTAGATGTTCAACAGCATATTAGTAGACATGCAACAAATCCTCAGTAAGTTCTCAGTACTTTTATACAGCAAAGTAAGAGCATTTTAGTAGTCAGCATACAGCTGTTAACCAGTGTATCAACAGACTTTCAGAACACATTCAGCTGTCTTTAAGCAGCAACACAAGATCATTTCAAATGAACTCTAAACATATATAAGGTGACTTACTCCTGATCTTTTGCTTTTGAAAGTATTTTGAGAGTGCTCTACTAACTGTTTATTGCATATAAATTACCTTTCAGTAGACAGTCTTTTTACTTTGAGGTACATTCATCTATTCATCTGTTGTCACATTAGGCCCATCAAAATGAAGTGAAAATCTAAGAAATGCTGTTGAATGACTCTTACGGGCCAACATCACGGATACTAGTCAGTGGATGTTCAGCAGACAGTCAATAGACAGTTAGTACCGACACTGGCAAGTATTTGATTTAAGATTAAGAAAACAATAACACCACAGTACAAGTACATATCTGCCAAATAGGAAATAAATAACACAATCATCAGTTTGTCCAACCAACTGCTTTTAATGAACCGCTGTCAAACATTTCAATAAACACTACTATGGACAACATGAAATGAAAAAGCCTCCTTTTTTACATTGCAAGATGTGTGAATCTGTGAAAAAAAAACAAAAACAAAAAAAAAAACATATATATATATATATATATATATATATAAGAAAACACATGGGAATTTTGTATGGACAAGTTAACACAACAAGGTTAGAAACATGAACTAAAAAAAAAAAAAAAAGAGTCAGTTATAGAACTGACTGATGTCATGCAAAAGCCTTCCGAGAATCCCCTGTCTGTATCTCCTGCCTAACCAGTAAGTCCATTCTATATATATTAGATGGTTTTTGAGAGCCTTCTCTGACCGGTTTGCACGCAACCTCCACACTTCCCTTTTGAAGTTTGCCCATGCCCTTTCAATGTTTTGTGTATGTACCCCTGTCGATGGATTAACAAAATTAATGCTATGGTTCACTGTGTGGTGTTGGTATCCACTCTCTGAAAGAGCTGAGTATGCACGCCACTCATCACTATGAATGATGCTGCCTCTTTTTACATGGTTTTCAATGATTGGTAAAAGAGTTGTCTTGTCCCTTTTGTCCACCAACCGCAATACTGGTTTCCGGGAGGGCAAAATCTCAACCATGCCAAATACCCAGCTTTTCCTTCTCCATGCACCTCCAAAACGCCCTCTGGCATACTGAAAAAAGAATAAATTAAATTTATTTCACACATTCACATATTCTAAAAGTCAAAAGCACCAGCCTCAAAATAACAATTTTAAAGTCAACTGACAGGCCTACTAATAATCCAAATGTTATTAGTCTTACAAAAAGGATTTACAGTATTTCTTTAAATCCAAAAAGGATTTAAAGAAATCTCAATTTCTTTTATTAGAACAATGTAACAATACTGTGTTTTGTCTACACTGTAAAAAAAAAAAAAAAAAAAAAAAAAAACATTTAAAAAAAAAAGGGTGCCAAACATCTGCCATTAATGGAAATAATGGTTAAAGATTGTATATATAAAAAAATAAAAACACAGTCAACAGAAGCTGCTGCCCAACAAAAACTATAAAATTAAATATCCTAATTTTTCTCATATGTTTTACACAAACATTGCTACTTTACAGATATTTCTTGGATTATTATTGTGAAACATTCTCTGTAAATTGTAAATCTTTTGCAGTTAACCATTAACTAATAACAGCACAGATGTGTGAACTAATGTCAGTAAACTAATCACTGCATCAACAACTACACAGTTATTGCCTTTAAATAAAGCAGCATGCAGCACAACATCAATGTTTCTTGGTCTTCTCCTGGACTGAAGCACAGACTCTACTCTTCAGCACAATGGTGATCCACAAAACTCAGACAACAGAAACCCTTTAAATCCCAAAAGAACATTGAACACTAACAGATCTCTCTAGATCTCAGCCTCTTCACTTATTACAAACCAGCCTGACTTTACTGCTTTCATACAAAACTTCTTATTGAGAATTAACTGAGGTTTAGATGTTGATGTTTATTGAATATAATAAAGTTTGAAGTCACCGTTGTGGAGAAAAGCATTTGCTTTAGTTGGGCTCCTGACTCTTTTTAATACTAGATCGTCTCTGACTGATGTAACTGTGTTTCTACAACACATTTGTTATAACAGAAATTGAGAGAAAAAATCTGATTAGGTGAAGTTGGTTATTTACTGATGATTTTGAAAGTTTTTAAGTGCATAAGTTATTTGGACATGATCATGTAGACTCACACAGACATCAAAAATCTGCATATAAACCTCAACAATGGTGACAGTCAACAAAATATTCGGTTAAACAGATCAACTCTGAACCTCACAACAAGCTAAAGTCACAAAAAAGCTTTTTGTTGAATGTCACCAATTGTTGAGATTCATGCCCTGATTCTTGATGTTTGTGACCATCAAAATGACAGCTCAAATCAATTTATATGCAATGAATGAAAAAAAAATCTGAATTTCTGACTGTCATAACATCACAAGACTACTGTAAATAATGCATGACTCTGGATGAGATCGGTGAATCAGGCCACTATATGATGATTGAATCATCATCAATAAATAACCAACTCAATTTTTTGTTATAACAAATGTGTTTTAGAAACAGTTACAGCAGCCAGAGAAAAACTGATGTTAAAAAGTCAAGGGGCAAGAGTCAAACTAAACCTAACTAAACCAGTAAATGGAACCTCTGTTAATTCTTAATACAAAGTTTTGTATGAAAGAAATAAAGTCAGACTGGATTGTTATGAGTGAAGATGCTGAGATCTAGAGAGATCTGTTAGGGTTTAATGTGCTGTTGCTGCCAGTCATATGATGTTTTTGTGTTTATTTATTTTTCATTTCTTTTACAGTGAAGGTGTTTTCAGCTTAGTTAAATAAGGATATTTTACATTAATTACATTACATTACATTAATTTTTATCGTCTAACATTGTATTAATTACAGATTATTTTAGTAATTTTACATACATTTGTATGTAATTTAAGAAAAAGTACAGTATAAAAATACAGCACTTTTCTGTATAAAAAAATGTAAATTACTGTAATTTGTCATTTATTTCATAATGCCTAAATCAGCAGCCAAGTAGTCAATTGAGAGATAATTTTACAGAGTTTTGACTACAATAAAAAATAAAAGAAAACTAACTGAAAAAAATCAGTTATCTTTCAGAAAGTTGTGATTATATTACAGTGAACACATTCACATTTGAAGAGAATAGATACATTTTCAGAGATCATGGCTTACTTTTCGTCTGTGGCGAAACTTGCTTTCGTCAATATGCACACATATGTTGAGGCATACTTCTCACACATACACTTCGCAATTTCATGGACATCTTGGACAGGGTCGCACTGCTATTGTCATGTAGCATCATATCCACCTGTTGCATATGGAGACCCTGTGAAAATCTAAACACAATGCAATGCAATATTGCAGTAAAAGGACAGAACTAAAAATTTAATGTACAGACAGTTATGGAGGAAATGGTACTAGAGATCACAAACAATATAAACTTACCTGTGAATAAACTTCATCTAACTAAAAAGGCTTGCATGGGAATGGGAAAAAAATGGACTTGGTCCTTATGCTTTTCCTGTTTCGTCCACATGACTTCTTGCACTGCCTGCAAATGAGTATAGCATTCATCATGTAAAGTACATTCCTGCTGGCATATCTTAAAAACAAAAAAAAAAAAATCTACCTAGACTGTCTTAGTATTTGAAGTGGGTGGTAAGTAAGTCAGTATACCTTGTCATGTATGATAGTTTAAAAAAAAAAAAGCTCAGAGGACTCATTTGTTAGTGAATTGGTTACACTGCATGTTATGGATTTATTGCACATGGACACAACAATTTAACAAAAACAACAACAATAAGATTAAAGAGATTACAAAATTATTTAAATAATTTATCCTGGTAAAGATTATATAAAAAATGACCAATGAATGTGAATTCTGTATAAATGAACCAGAAGCATTATCTTGCATTTTCTGAAATTGTCATTTTATTAAACATTATGTGGTGTCTTTCAATTTGTATGTACTAATATCTATACATACACACACACACACACATATATATATATATATATATATAGATAGATAGATAGATAGATAGATAGATATAACAAGTCTGATAAATCAATCAATCAGATGCTTACCAGATGTAACAATCTTTACAAGAAGACGTCACCATTTTCATGCCTTTCTTGCATCGCCTGCATTCATGGAGTAATCCTTTTATTTGCATCCACTTTATTAATTTTAGACGTGACTTGTTCGTTTCCCTAACATAAACTTTCTCAATGAGTGCTCTTAATAAAGTGCTCATTTACACAGTTGATTAAATTTAAATCTATTCTTTTATTTTCTAATTTTGATTTCTTCCCTCCTACCGGTACTTCATCAGATGTTTATTTGTTTTGCTTTTTTTGCTTCTGTTGGCGCTATTTCTGTTTACAATTCTTCTAGGCGCGAAAAGACAAATCCTGAAATGGGCGGGACTTTGACGGCCCAGATGTTTTGGGAATAAATATTATTTAAATGTGCAGTTTTTTTTTATAATATTTAATTACTATTAAATTATAGTAAAGTTTATTTGTATCATTATGTATTAGTTTTATGTCCCGACTGCACCAATGGCGTATTTCTCAAGCGCCCTCTTGAGGAAGATTACTTAAAAGGTGTTTAATGTATTTGGGGCCCAGTGCAGTGGATCTTCGTAAGAGTCTGTCCTCGCTGCAGCCTGTAGCACGATTACATAGCTGGATTATATCCACTACGTAGTGGATGTTTTACGCGCATGCGCTGTAGTAGGTCTCCAGTAAATTCATATTTTTATTTACATTTAATCATTATGCAGACGCTTTTATCCACAGCGACTTAGTCTAACGACTTGGTCTAAGTGAAGTCTAACGCAGTATATGTAGCAAGGGTTATGAACCTATTACAATACGCGATGACCTACATTACATTACAATGTAAAAACTTTAATGTCTAAAATCATTAAAATCATCCATGATGTTTTCGTCTTTACAACTTCAAAGCTTTTTTTTTTTTTTTGAATAGGATGCATTTCATGTTATCGCCAGGATGCACATATCAGTGTTGTATCCATTATTATAAGGATACAACAAGCACTGTAACATGATTGATATACCAAGGTTGCACTGTAAATAGCTAATTCAGATATGCATCACTCTTTAGCCTAAATGTCTTTTTGGTTGTATCCATCATGTTTATTTAAATTTATTATATAAAATGATTAGGGTAATGTGTGTTCCATGTGTTTTAGTATATGTAACTGTATATTGTTTATTGTATGTTCTATGCCAGTGTCAAATATGAATTTAAGTAAATTTAAGTAAATTTAATTGGGGATATTAGATTAATGCCGATCCATTTTGTTTATTTAGATTTTATATTATTGTAATATAGGTATTATAAACATTTTCAATAACAATAAAAAATAAATAAATAAATTAAAAAAAACATTAAATTTATATTAAGACTTTACCTCGCTAATAACGCCTCAGTCAGGTCAAAGAAATGTTTTATTAGTTTATTTTCATACTATCGTCTGATACAATACAAAAAACTTTAAAAAAAAAAAAAAAAAGTCTCCCGAGAGAGAGAGAGAGAGAGAGAGAGAGAGAGAGAGAGCGCTCTCGAAATGGAATGGATGGTTTATGTTTTTATCCATTAAGTCTATCTACTGGGGATTTCACTTGCATTTAACACACACACATAGAAATGATCATCTTTGTGTTAATATGCCTTGTCCCCGACCGTGTGTGTATTTATTTGCTGGACATGGGATTAACTGTAAAAACCCGGGATAACGGGTCTACCGGCTAACGGAATGGTTCTCAACCGGTGGGGCGCGCCCGACACTCTCCCGGGGGGCGCGAGTAGGCTACAGGATGGGAGGGAAAAAAACCTGAAAAAAAAAAATTTGCAAATTTCTTTTATCACTAAACTACTGTCATAAAAAGTTATAGTTTTGTATATACATAACTCCTGAATAAAAATTAAAATGTGTTTGGACTGATTTAAAAAAAAGAGTTTCGAACAAATTTGATTGGTTTGTCGATAGTGAGCGCAAATGCAGGTTTTATTAAGCGAGTCATTGAGTCCTTCATTCAAACGATTCGTTCAAACGGCCGATTCATCAAGAATGAGACAGATGATTGTGCATGGGTCATTGAATCTTTGACTCAACCGATTCGTTCAAAACACTGAATCATTCAAAACACGATTGAGTGTTGCTGTGAGATGCGCTATGCTGTGATCTTTGTTTGGATTCATCGGATCTATTTTCGCTGCTAAAATAGACCAAAACAGTCATTATTTCGTCTAAAATGTAAGTGACTTAATATTATTAACTGTTGAACTGTCATATGAAATCAGTGTCACATTTTCAATCATGAGGTGATGGTAAATTAAGTGATGGTCAATTGTCAGCTCTCTTGGTCGTCAGGTCGTGTGATGTATGTTGCTGAACTTTATTCAAGTGTTATAAATATAAAAACACCACATTTTGAAATTTAACTGCAGTATGTCAATTTAATTTATTTGTGTGTGCTGCGCTCATAGACTTTAGAAAACAGCGCTCATTTGTTTGATTTCTCCTCGAGAAGCTGCGCAAGCCTCAAAAGTTTAAGGTCCTTGCACCCTGATATATATATATATATATATATATATATATATATATATATATATATATATATATAAACGAATAAACTAGTCAGAATATAGGCTACAGTTAAAGCTTTCCTTTAGTTTTTGTGAAATGCTCACACGCACGCACGCAGCCACACACACACAAACATGTTTAAATACATTTATGTTGTTAATAAATAAATAAATAAGAATAAATTGTTGTAACAGCAATATCTCCAAGTTTTGTTTTTCACTGTAAAAATGTAATGATTTGCCAATGCAAAGAGAGTACCGCCACCTTTTTCCCCCACTTCAAGCACTGATTATAACACAAACAAATCATCCTCCTGACGACTTTTTTTTTTGTCAAAAGCAACAAATCCAGCGACTTTTACTGGTGTTTTTGGAGACTTTTGTGGTGTTTGGAGACTCGAAAGCACGAATCACTCTGCAGTTAGGCCTACTGTACTCAACGAGCAGCGGGTGCTGCCGTGAGCCCCTCTCCCGTCCAAAAGCACTCACAGGCGGTCAGTTTCTCAGTAGCCTCGCGCAGCAGTCAGAGCAGAGAGGAGACACACACCCCTCCGCGTCCAGGCTGCAAATGAATCGCGCATGTGCATGGCCGCCGCCGTTCCCGCCCTGGCTTACAGAGCGGGGTGTAAATGTAAATGTTCACTCACTCTCACACAAAAATAAATCACTGCATTTAAATTGACTCACGACATAACTCTCCATTCACTCTAGTCTAGTCTCTTGCCAAGTTCGCTTGTGCCAGCTCTCGCTAGTCTGTTATCAATCTCGATTTACATAGGCCTTTACTACAAAACCCCAACAGTCTTTTTAAAGACTAAACCCACAAACATTCTTGTTAAAGATTAGATCAAATCTCAGCCCTAGCCAGTAATTTTTTTTAACTGCTAGGCAGTAGCTACACTTAGCTAAAACTACCCACGCGACTAAGACACACACACACTACAATCGTTAAGTATTAAAATAAAATCTGAATTGTCTGCAAAATAATCATTTTGTTCATTTAATTAAAGATCGTGCCTAAGTCTCGACTGATTAGCCCCTGATACATCTCTCAACATAGCCACACACACAGTTACATATTGCCTAAACTTTATTGAAAACACACAACAAAAATGGAGAAATTTCTTGTGAGGACCAACAAGCCAGGTTTGGTTTGGGACCGATGCGTTGGCCTATGCACGGATGATGCGCAGGCAATGACGGGGCGTGAGCGTGGCCTAGCTGCTCGCGTTCAGCAAGTAGCTCCACTTGTGAAATGGACACATTGCATGGTCCATCGCGAAGCACTAGCTGCTAAAAAAATGCCAGTTCTTTTTGACTCCGTGCTGAACCAATCCGTGAAAATGATAAATCTCATCAAATCACGGCCGCTAAACTCTCGCTTGTTTGGGGTCCTCTGCCAGGAGATGGGGTCAGGGCACGAACAGCTGCTTCTGCACACTGAAGTTCGCTGGCTCTCCAGGGGGCGGGTGTTACAGCGGTTGTATGAGCTGCGAGAGGAGGTGAAGTGGTTTTTGACAGAAATCAAATCAGATCTGGCGAAGCATCTAGATGACACTATGTGGCTTGCGTCTCTGTCCTATTTGGTCGATATATTTGACCGCTTGAACGGTCTCAACCTGTCTTTGCAAGGCCGCGAAACTCATATTTTGCTCCTTGCAGACAAAGTGCACGCCTTCACACAAAAACTAGACCTCTGGCATTGCCATGTTCCCCAGCCTTGCAGACTGCAGGCACGTCACACGATTTCTCCTCCCTATTTCAATCAGCGTCTGAGCATCTGTCAGCAATGAGAAAACAATTTGCGACGTACTTTTAAGAGGATTATCGCTCTTTTGCGTGGGTTCGAGATCCGTTTGTGTGCACAGCAAACGAGCTATCAATTGATATGCAGGAACAGCTTATTGAGCTGAAGAGTGACAGTAGACTGAAGGAACTCTTTAGCTCCTGCCCTCTTTCGTCATTCTGGGCAGCATTGATGCAGGAATATCCTGAACTCTGTGACGTCGCCTTGAAGATTCTCCTTCCTTTCGCGTCGACATATTTGTGTGAGGCAGGATTCTCAAAAATGACTGGACTCAAAACGAAATACAAATCGAGGATGATTTGAGGCTATGTTTATCAAACATTGAGCCAAGAATTGAGAATCTTTGGAAGGCAAAGCAGGCTCAGGTCTCACATTAACATCACCTACCTGCAAGCTTCTGTAAAAAATGCAGATGATGCCTACTATTAGGCCTAGTAATAATAACAATAATAAAGCATAAATTAATATCAGAGGTCTGGTGCCAATTCCCAATTATAGCAATAGCCTAGTAATGATAATAGGCCTATACTGATGATAATAATAATAATAACAACAACAACAACAACAATAAAGCATGTAACCTCATATAATTACATAGCAATAGCCTAGTAATGATGATAGGCCTACTACTACTCATAATAATAATAATAATAATAATAATGTCTGCAAGCTCACATTAGAAGTCTGGTGCTACTGCCAATTATAACAATAGCCTAGTAATGATAATAGGCCTACCTATCGCTACTGATGATAATAATAATAATAATAATAATAATAATAATAATAATAATGTGGGCCTAAAAATAATAGCCTAGGGCTATCTCTCTATCTATCAATCTATCTATCTATGCAAGGTGGTGTGGGGGGGCGGGGGGGCACTGGGGCTCCAACTGCAATGAACCAGCTTTGGGGGGGCCCAGCTTGCAAAAGGTTGAGAACCCCTGTTCTAGGTATTATCAAATGGCCAGAGTTTTGAGAACTCAGCAGACGTGGAGGACTAAAATCAAGTGAAACATTTTGAAATATGTGTCATTTCATTGTGTAAATGTCTCACAACACTAGGATGTTCGTTTAATGTTTTATAACATATAAAACCACAAGATATCAAAGTAGTGTGAGTGTTAACACTATGAATGAATGTTTGGCACAAAGGTGTGTTACTGTTCAAGTCTCAGTGTTCAGATAAGTATGTTCAAGCATGCGTCCTTGACCTTCACGGTGTATATTTGTATTATACTGTATTGTAAATAAAATACAAATAATAATCAAAAACCCACATTATTTTACTCTCCTCACACTCTTTCTTACCTGCCTCAGTCACATTCATATTGATGGCCCATTATGGGAGGCCCTTTGTCTCTCAGGTGTGAATCACTAAATATTCATGGACATTGTCACTCCCTCTCATATAGGCATTCTATCAGAAATCATGTTTTACAAGTGTTAAATCAATATATTGTTTTCTGTGAAGGAGTGAACAAGATAATTTTCACATCATTTTGTAGCAAAAACTCTAGTCTACCTCATCCAGTTCTCAAAAGTCTTGTGAACAAATATTCTGCATGTGTTTTATGGCCTTATTTCAGTGACTTAAAAAAAAATTGTTTTTCACTAACCATGCAAAAACATTGTTTTCAAAACATTGAAAACACAAAAACACAAACATGTACTTTCATGCTGCTCACATATTATTGTAGCCCAGTGTTATACACAGTGTTACAGTGTAATACAGTGTTATCAGACTTTAGCCCTTAATATGTTTTTAAGATACTGGAAAAACACAAATGTTAGGGCATGTCAAAACTTCTTCAGGGCCCAAAAACACCCTCAGACCCCAGAGAGTTAAGTTGTCAGAAAAGGGCATTTCCCCACTCCAGTCTAACGTAGAGGCCATCCAGTCTATTCCGGAACAAACCTCATCTGCCCAGGTGGCTTCCTTCCTAGGGATGACAGGCTACTATTTAATGTTCCTTCCTCGCTATTCAACCACCACGACCCCTCTGCACCAGCTTCTCTGGAAGGATGAGCCTGGGTGTGGACACAGGAAGGTACAGAGGTGCTGCACACCCTCAATGCCCAATTCACCTCACCCCCTATATTGTCACATTTCAGTACCTCCTGTAACACCATGGTCATCTGCGACACATTGGCCACAGCCATCGGAGCCGTACTTTCACAAATGCAAAATGGGGTAGAGAGGCCCATAGCCTTTGCCTCTCGGGCCCTTAACCCAACAGAGCAATGATATTCAGTGGGCGAAAGGGAAGCCCTGGCGTGTGTGTGGGCATGTGAAAGATGGCACCTGTACTTGTACGGCCTCCCTTTCACATTGAGGACGGATCATCATGCCTTAGTAGCACTACTGGCAACTTCAGGTACAGGTCATAGACCACTGAGATTACACCGGCTGGTATGATCGGCTCCATCAGTACAACTACAACCTTCAGTTCACACCAGGCCGTGAAAACGTAGTGGCTGACCTTTTGTCTTGCTCTGTGCCAGTTCAGGGAATAACAGATGTCGTTAATCATCCTGAAACAGACATCATCCAACTCCTACACACACCTCTGCAGAGCATTGTATCATGTATGTAGATACAATGCATGCATGCATGCAACATGTATGTAGTAATAAGACAGCTCAGCTAGTGAATGTACTCCTTCCTTCATTCTTTTGTCAAATAGCCTAAGGGGCCTTTCATACAGAACATGTTTTCCCATCCCACTGGTTCTAAACATGCAGCACTCAAGTCAAATTTCAACTTTAAAAAATGTCATGATGCCTTGTTTTTTTCCCATTCCAGTACCTGTTTTTGAGGTTCTGTGTGAATGGGCCCACACAATTACTCTGTATGATTTACTTTACTTTTTAACTTTAGTTGGTCATCATGGTCTTCCAAACTTTTTATTATACCACTGTGATAAACGTTTTATGATTTAAATAGGTGTGTGTGTATATATATATATATACACACGTTGCTTCTGTCAACTGGACGTACAGTATGTTCTGGATGTGACGGTGTGGAAATTTTCACACCAGTATATAAACTTGAGACAAAACCAGTATTACCGGTAACACCGGGACACGTTTGCTTTTCACGTTTTACAAGAAAATAAAATTGTCTGTTGCGCTTACATCTTTACACTTTTCCCTTTCTAAGACTAAAATGTATGCTTGAAAGATGAATTCATTATTATTCTTAATGCAAAGCACAACAATAAAAGAGTTAAATGTCAAACTAGTTTATATAATATTTATTAACCAAAACGAATAAGACGAGGCATGGCATACACCACACCTGTCAGGGAGTCACAGACACCGCTGTCATCACCGTCATCTGCCCCATCGCACACCAAATCACAATCACCTGAGTACTAATCACCCGCACCTGTCCCTGGATTCTCTGCATTTCCCCAATGTTTGGTCTACAGTTCCCAGCAGGCACACAACGTCATATGATGTTAAGTGAAGTGAAGTGAAGTGACATGTGGCCAAGTATGGTGACCCATACTCGGAAATTGTGCTCTGCAATTAACCCATCCAAAGTGCGCACACTGGAGCAGTGGGCAGCCATTTATGCTGCGGCGCCCGGGGAGCAGTTGGGGGTTCGGTGCCTTGCTCAAGGGCACCTCAGTCATGGTATTGAGGGTGGAGAGAGCGCTGTACACTCAACTCCCCCCACCTACAATTCCTGCCGGCCTGAGACTCGAACCCACAACCTTTAGGTTCCGAGTCCAACTCTCTAACCATTAGGCCACGACTTCCCCAATATTAATTAATATTTTAATATTAGGTTAGATTTAGGTCGTGACGTCAGGTGACCAAAATTCAGTGTCAAGCCAACTTCTAATGACAACGTTAATTTGACGTCCAAGACCAATATCAGCTGACGTTGATATTTTGTTGTTTTTAGGTTGTGTTGTAAAGAAACCAAAATCCAGCGTCACATTGACGTCAAATACTGATATTTAGTCGTTAGGTATGGCAACCAAAACCCACCGTCTCCTAAACGTCATATTGATAACGTCCACTCAACGTCAAACTCTAACATCATTTGACATTGATATTTAGTTAGTTTTAGGTTGTGGCATTAACTAATCAAAATCCAACTTTGAACCAACGTCTTAAGCCAACGTCACATTGACGTCAAATGCTGATATTTAGTCGTCAGGTATGGCAACCAAAACCCACCGTCTCCTAGATGTCATAATGGTAACGTCCACACAACGTCAAATTCTAACATCATTTGACGTTGATATTTAGTTAGTTTTAGGTTGTGGAATTAACTAATCAAAATCCAACGTCGAGCCAAGGCCCCAGGGTCTTCAGGCCATTCAGCTCAGTATCAGGACTCTTTCTCCCAACAGCTAGTGTGTAACAGATCTCGGCCAAGTTACTTGAAGGACTTTGTTGCCACTTTTCAGAAAAAGTAGTAGACAAAGTTTTATTGGCTGTTACTTGTGTTATGGTGGAGTTATTTAATTCTGTTCTTTATAGTCAGTTAAGGGAGGGAGGAAATGCTGTGTCCACTGTAGGACAAAGGAATGCACCGTTCTGTTCACAGAGACTATTCGGCAATCATGATGCATGGCTGATTGTGCTGCGATCGTTTAGTCCAGCCTAGAGCAGGACAGCTTGAAAAAGTAGAGAGTAACAGTAAACATTCAGATGTTCCCTACATCTCTGGTGTTGCATTCATTTAACAGTACACATTGACCATTTAAAAAAAAAAAAAAAAAAAATAGTTCTTTAACCATTATTTACATTAATGGTAAACGCTCGGCACCCTGTGCTGCTGAGTTTTGTTGTTGTTGTTGTTGTTGTTGTTGTTTTTTGTCTATTTTTCTTTCTATAAAAATTAATTTTTTTTTTTTTTTTTTTTTTTTTTTTTTACACTGCATGCAACATGTATGTAGCATCTTTGTTTGGACTGTGAGTCAAATGCAGTGGTTGCCTCTAATTTCAAATGGCTTGTTTTTTTGTTTGTTTGTTTTTTTTATGGCCAGTTCAGCCTGCAATAGAGCCTGTAATAATAAGACAGCTCAGCTAGTGAATGTACTCCTTCCTTCATTCTTTTGTCAAATAGCCTAAGGGGCCTTTCATACAGAACGTGTTTTCCCATCCCACTGGTTCTAAACATGCAGCACTCAAGTCAAATTTCAACTTTAAAAAATATGTCATGATGCCTTGTTTTTTTCCCATTCCAGTACCTGTTTTTGAGGTTCTGTGTGAATGGGCCCACACAATTACTCTGTATGATTTACTTTACTTTTTAACTTTAGTTGGTCATCATGGTCTTCCAAACTTTTTATTATACCACTGTGATAAACGTTTTATGATTTAAATAGGTGTGTATATATATATATATATATATATATATATATATATATATATATACACACGTTGCTTCTGTCAACTGGACGTACAGTATGTTCTGGATGTGACGGTGTGGAAATTTTCACACCAGTATATAAACTTGAGACAAAACCAGTATTACCGGTAACACCGGGACACGTTTGCTTTTCACGTTTTACAAGAAAATAAAATTGTCTGTTGCGCTTACATCTTTACACTTTTCCCTTTCAAAGACTAAAATGTATGCTTGAAAGATGAATTCATTATTATTCTTAATGCAAAGCACAACAATAAAAGAGTTAAATGTCAAACTAGTTTATACAATATTTGTTAACCAAAACGAGTAAGACGAGGCATGGCATACACCACACCTGTCAGGGAGTCACAGACACCGCTGTCACCACAGTCACCGCTGTCATCACCACAGTTACCGCTGTCATCACCGCAGTCACCACAGTCATCTTCCCCAACGCACACCAAATCACAATCACCTGAGTACTAATCACCCGCACCTGTCCCAGCTCATTAGGATCTCTATATCCCTGGACTCTCTGCATTTCCCCAATGTTTGGTCTACAGTTCCCAGCAGGCACCCAGCGTCATATGATGTTAATATTAGGTTAGATTTAGGTCGCGACATCAGGTGACCAAAATTCAGTGTCAAGCCAACTTCTAATGACAACATTAATTTGACGTCCAAGACCAACGTCAGCTGACGTTGATATTTTGTTGTTTTTAGGTTGTGTTATAAAGAAACCAAAATCCAGCGTCGAGTCAATGTCTCAAACCAACGTCACATTGACGTCAAATACTGATATTTAGTCATTAGGCAACCAAAACCCACCGTCTCCTAGACGTCATATTGATAACGTCCACTCAACGTCAAACTCTAACATCATTTGACATTGATATTTAGTTAGTTTTAGGTTGTGGCATTAACTAACCAAAATCCAATGTCGAGCCAACGTCTCAAGCCAACGTCAAATTGACGTCAAATGCTGATATTTAGTCGTCAGGTATGGTAACCAAAACCCAACGTCTCCAAGACTTCATATGGGCTCGGTGCACAAGATGGCACCCGGAAACTTCCGGGATGCAAGGTGTGTGCATACTTACTTCCGGTCGTATAGAACTGTGAGGGAAGAGGTGAAGATTCGCGGCTTCGTTAGCAAAAATCAGCATGTTTAAAATAAAAAAACAAAACAAAATAGTTTATCTGCGACAGGAGAGAACATCCTCCCTACATTGCTGCGTACCTCAGTGCACTAATTCGTCTCGATACAATGGCACAATAAGCTTCCCTTGTTGATGCTGAAGTTTGTGCTCAATGGTTAACCAAAATCCATAGGGATCACTTCATTCCTACAAAAACTACTAGAGTATGTAGTGTACATTTCCCTAATGATAATTTTGTTTTGACGCCTGGGGGACTGAGAAAACTTAAAAAGGGAGTTGTTCCCTCTCTTTTTGAGTGAAACCACTACACTCTTCCCACACCAAGAGCAAATGTTTGGGATCGTCGAACAAGATGCCCCATCCCAGAGACATCTCCGCCTGAATCCGAGATGAGTGAACCACAAAAACCACCTGATCATGACTACCCTGTCACTCCAGCAACATCAGTAATGGCAGGTGAAATGGCAATGAGTTATGACGAATTGAAGAAGAAAGTGGAAGAGCTACAACATCAGCTAGAAACTGTACAGTTACAGTCCCGATTTGGTTTACAACGCATCGCTGGATCAGACGAAAATATTCGTTTTTACACCAGGTTGGTTCCTAATGTTGTTAGAATAGCATAACACTCACGTTTTCTCTATATATTGTCCTTTTATCTATCACTGTGAGTCTGCGTGTATAACCCTTTTGTCCTATTAGGGTCTATCTCTATTTCTATTCTCTCTCAAACGCACACTCGCTCTCTGATAGCACACAACCCTCTCATACACACACACACACACACACACACACACACACACACGCACTCTCTCTCTGCACACACACACACACACACACACACTCTGTCATGCACACAATCCTGCCATACACACACACGCTCTTCTTACACACACAATAATTATAAAACAGTTACCTCAATAGAATTTAAGGAATAAACATGTATCATTAGTTTTTTGATTATCACCCTGTCTTATAATAATATTATTCTTAGGCCTCTTGCCTCTTACAAGCATTTCTTGGCCTTTTGGCAACTGGTGGAGCCTGCTGCAAAAAGTAGGATGGTGCGAATCACCAGGGCAAAGGTTGCCTCTGACAGCTTCGATGAGCTGACCCAAACAAAAACACCGTTATGCAAGTAAATAGTGATAAAATAGTGTATAATAATTTACAATAAGATTTAATAGTACAATGTTGTGTAATCACAAATGAATCCGTATCTAAACTATATTTATTAATTTTTACAGAAACTTGCACCGATAGATGAGCTGCTGCTGTTTCTGATGCACTTGTCTGTTGGTCTGCCTCTGAGGGATCTTGCCGAGCGCTTTGGTATTCATCGCACCACAGCTAGCCGAATCATTGTGACATGGACACACTTTCTGTACAATCTGCTTGGCTCCATTTGCTTGTGGATACCAAAAGAAGAAGTCAGAGCTCTCTTACCACCAGAGTTTGCAGCCTTTCCCCGACACTCAAGTGGTGCTGGACTGCACTGAATTGTACTGCCAAACACTCTCCTCTCTACTACTTCAGAGTGATATCTTTTCTAATTACAAATCACACAGCACATTGAAGGCCATGATTGGCATTGCACCACATGGTGCCATTACCTTTGTTTAAGCGCTGTATGCAGGCTCTGTGAGTGACCGGGAGATTTTCAAATTTTCTGGTATTATCAAATGCCTCACACCAGACATGGCCATTATGGTTGACAAGGGCTTTTTGGTAGATGATCTCTTTCCTTGCAAGATTTACCGACCTGCTTATCAGTCAAAGAACTCCCATATGTCCAGGCAGGATGTCCAGCAGACACAATCTATTGCCCGACTGAGGGTACATGTTGAGAGGTGTATCCAGAGGATGAAGGAGAGCAAACTTTTTGACAAACCCATACCGTTGTCAGTGTGCGGCAGCATTGACCAGCTGTTTAGTGTTGCTTGCTTTCTGGTCAACTACCAGAATGGACCGCTGGTGAAGTCATGGTCAGTTAAATGCTGAAAGTAACAAGAAAAGGTAATGCTAGTTTTGAAAAGATAAATAGTAAAACAATGGTTAATTTTCGTAAGGGTACACATACTACCAACAATCTTTCTTCTAGATAGCTGTACCGAGATGCCGCCGATTTTTCCCACCAAATCTGTCAGATGATGCGGTGTCATTTTGAGTCCATTTGATTTTGCTGACAAATAAATGGGGACATCTTTTGCAGCTAACTAGATGAGAGATTAAACATTGCATGTAAATGTACATTCTAACAAAATGGAGCTGGTTGAAAATTGCCTACTTGTCCTTTAAAGTCTAACATTACCTTTTCTTTTACATTCAGCTTGCTTAAACAGTAGCAGGAGTGTTTGGCCCTGGTCCTGGACAGGTACTTTTCTGCAGACTTCAGCTCCAAACCTAATAACCTACCTATAATTTTCAAGTAATTCACCTTAATTAGCTGCGTCAGGTGTGTTTGATTGAAGTTGGAGCTGAAATATGCAGAACAGTAGCTCTCCAATTGTAGATATTAACATCCCTGAATGATTTTACCTTTTAATCAACCTGTATAATGGATCCATGTGTATTCAAAAAACTGCCCTGCCCCCTAAATGAAAATATAACACTTCGAAACTCTGTAATATAATTTATCAAAATGTTTATTTTGTCATTCACAAATCTCCAAAGTATTTACATTTTTCATAGTTTGATTATTCAAAAGTGACTGTTGTAGGATATCAGAGAGTGAATCAGACAAATTAAGATTTGATCGGATTGGTGTTGAACAACCCAAAGAGCCAAATTCCACCGAGGGGCCCCAACAGGAGACAACAGGATGCCATAAATCAGATTCCTAGCTCCAGCCCGTCTGAAGAAAACCTTACCGACAAGCCTCTTTCACAGAACAGCTTGCAACATTAAAACAAAAGAACACTTAATGACAATTCCATTGAAAGAAGGAAACTGTCAAATTTGAGGCAAGTAATCAAGATTAATGGTGAAAAAGATGCACCGCGTGACCATCACATGTGTTCCACGATGGAAATTATGAGCTTCCTGAGACTGACTTTTCCTCCAAATAAAAGACAAAGACTGACACTGAAATTCCTTAGGAGACCTTTTAACCTCTCTAGTCCTCACAGAACATGTCCTTATGTTCACAAAATGGTACAGAAACTGCCTTTTCATATATAGATGCACCAAAATCATCTTACAAGGACTTATGAATCATAACTAATGAACTCCATATTATGTATGTAACCCACACAATTAACTATCATGTATGTCTTTTTAATAACTAGAGAATAGCTTAAGAGTTAATATTCATGTTTGGTATGTATGAGTTTGAAAAATCATGCTTTAAATGTTTCTTCCAATCAATTCTTTGTCAAATGTATCATAGTCTTGTTAGAGAAATCATGTCCAAAATTATACTTTACAAGAGTGGGAAAATTCGGACCATGTGACTGATACAGGATTTATGATGGGGAAGAAACAGAGCAACACCCCTAAGCCAAGATCATTTCTAATTGGTCAAGACCAGCATTAGGAGGGGTCTGAAAGCCGAGTTTAAATACTCAGGACACCATCAAATCATGCTTCTTTTTGCTTCTTTTTTTCATCATGGCTTTTTGCTGCTTTTGCTTTTACTGCTCTTCCTCCTCCTCTTCTTCTCTTTTGCCACCGCGTTTTGACGCTGCTCTTTGAGCATGCTCTGGCCTACATGCCATCTGCTACCACAATGAGAAGAAAAACCACCTAGTCTCGTTACATTCTTTTATTCTTTTACTTTAATTTCTTGTCTTTCTGTGAGAGTTTCGTTAAGTTAAGTTTGCCGCAAAGTCCAGCTCCGACTGCACCCGCCCCAAACTTCAACCAGACAAATTAGCATCAAGAGCCACTCCCAAGACTTTACTACAAAAGACCAGTGAACTCAGCCAATCCGCAATCTCGGGAAAACCCCTTTCTACAAGATGACAACAAAAGGCAATCCCTTAACACAAAGGCAACAAGCAAGTAACCTCCAGATTCTAACTGAATTGGTGCATTTAATACAGATTTTAGCCTCATTGAGAAACTCAATGCGAGGGTTAATTAAGTGATTGATGGTTGTTCAGGTCTATGCAATTGCACATTGCTGTAAACTTGGGATTTCACATTTTCATTCTTTAAACTCATTTTTTCCTCACTTTCTCTCTTTCTGCAATGTGTGAATGTGTGTGTTCATGTGTTAGATTAGATTAGTTTACATGTCTTAGGTTTATATAAATAAAGTCTTATTTATATTGAAAAGAGAAGTATCTTGTGTTTTGTGCTTACAAGTTAATGTCTTAATCTGCCGATCTTGTTACTGTGCTTATTAATAGTGTTTTCACTATATTTTGGATTTTAATATCCAGTGCAGAGTTGATGTTATACGGCTCGTTCAATGAATCGCAGGCCGACTCAGTGATCAGCCGTGAAATAGTGATTCTGTTCAAATTCCCTATAAAATCATAAATGATTCCCTTTGAGCTAAATTGACTTGTTTCCCTTATATATTACGTATTTACATTTACACTGTACATGTGACAAAAATAACTAATGTACAATGATGTAATGTACATGTTACATGTGTGATGCTCACATGTAAAAATAAAAAAAGAAGAAATGTCCTTTCTCTCTAATTATTTTGGCTAATTCATTGTCTCGGTATATTCTAAGAATTACCATGTCATCCTCTGCAAAAACAACAAAGTCACACCATTCCATTCCAGTAATCAAGAGCTGGCCTTGGACCTGCCAGTAGTTACTGTGCTGTGATTTTAGTTGCATGGAACCACTGTGTAACTTTAAATAGCTGCAATCAACATAGCTTTTTGCATTTGGGCACTTTATTTCTAGCAGGCCAAATGGTGGTCTTTCGGTTGGGTCAAAAACAACACCATCAGGTGATGACCCTAACCAGGGGGCATCTGGGTGGATGACAAACCCATAAGGCCAGAAATTTGTGTTTTTTGTTCTACAGTTCTCCTGAATGGCTACAGGCTCCAGTGCTAGGCCTCTTTTCATCGCTGCTGTTTGTGCTGTTCCTCTCCGAATTCGTTCAGCAAGGTGTTCTGAGGAGCTTTGGCCGCGAACATGGTACACCTCCCTGAAGCGCGAAGAGGTGATCCGTGGCTTTCTAACTCTGTACCACTCCACAGAGTCACTCTCTTCCCTTGTGGAAAAAGGTAGGAGTGGTGGAGGAGGGGAATCTGGGTGGAAAATTACTGTCCGGCTCACTGGCAGTGGATGGTGAAAGGAGATGGGACTGCCTTCTTGGACTTTTACAAGAGCAGAATCAACTAATGGGACGTCTGCATTTATAGACATTGTGGTGATGAGTGGTGCAATATCTGCTGAAAAGTCCTTGTACACTTCTGAAACTTTAAGCATGTCTTTATCAGGCAAATCTCCTTGCACTGCTTTGTAAAGTGTGCTCCTGTAAAGAAAACGTTTATAAAAAAAGAGTGATTGAAACAGCAGTGAGATGAAGAATCAAAATTCAACTGATCCTTCAACATATAAGAGGTCACTGTACTATTAAAACATACTGTAAGTTTCAAATTCTGCAAAAGCTGAAAAATATCATTTGTTGAAACCACATTTTCTAATTCCTCCAAACTGTGAAATAAGTCATAACTAGCTGAATAAACAATTTTGTGCAAATACATCAGACATTACCTTACACCATCAGCAACATTCATCTGTTTTGGCTTGGTTGATAGAACCACCATGTCACTGACCCGGCCTGGTTTCACACCCTGAGAATTATTAAATTAAATGAAATTAATTTTAATCCAGATTATGAAATATGTCTAATGAAAAGTTGCAAAGTTAAGTTTTTAATGATAAGAGACTTACCATAGTTCTTGGCTTGTGCCAGCGTTGTTCTGTCTCTGTGTAACTAAGAACGGGGGGGACTGCAGTAAGGTTCAGTTGGGAATAGTGCACAGTTTGGTAAAGAAGTGCAACATTATGATTGCATAGTGCTGTTCCAGCCACACATGAACACTCAGCATCACACATCTCAGCGGGATGAATCCACAAAGACGATCTTCAAAAACAAATAAATTGGCATGTTACAGTTATACAATGATAAGATGTCAGCTCAAATTATTTGCAGAAAAAAAACGGGGTGAGCAAGTTGAGAGTTGGCTGATCAGATTGTGTTAAATGGTCATGAAAGCAGGCCTTGTCCAAGTAGTCAATATTAACTGTCTCATCTGGCTCTAACTTAATGGCCTAGTTTCACAGACAGGGCTTAGATTAAGCCAGGTCTAACCCTTAGTTAAATTAAAACATTTAAGTAGCTTTTATAAATGTGCCTTAGAAAAGAAGAAAAAAACATTGCTGGAGTGCATCTTGAGACAACACAATAGCACTGACATATTTTAAGATATGTCTGCAAACTGCTTTTAGTTAAAACAGCTGAAACATGAATTGTAGTCTGAGACTAGGCTTAAGCCTTTTCTGTGAAACCAGGCAAATATTTAAAAATGTTTGTAAAACAAATGAACACTGAACACTGAACAGGTTCAGGCTGAACAAACTCCTCTGAACAGAGAACATTAGACACCACAACCACATTCGGGGTTTCCATGATATCTAAATAAATATTTGAATTCTGACAAAGTTGCACTATCAGAGATTTCAAGTTTTTAGAACTACCGTTAAATAAAACCTATAAACTATCTTGCTTGCTTATGTCAGAAACATGTTTCAGGAGCTAACTTTACTGTCATCTAGCTAGTTGATTTAGATTTCCAGTGTATGAACAGGTTGCTTAATAAAAATATATTACTATACAGAATCTAGGATAAGCCTCATAAAAACCCCAGAACATGGCTGAGACATTTAACTGACTCTAAGGTTGTGAGGTTTCTCATTTTTCTTCATAGATCTGTAGCAAGAAGCCCTGACGCTCACTCTTCCTGTGTGATCTTTGTTTGAGACTAAGAACAAGGTCATGACATCGTTAGCACATTCAGACTAAGACACTGTGTAATTAGTCAAATTACCTAGCTAGTTATTTAGACTAATATCTATATAACTGGCTGTTGCAGTTAGCTAGGCTAGAAATATGTGCCAGTTTTATTTCTGTGGTAACAGTAATCACTTACCTTCGTAGTTATCGATGTAACTGGATACATACATTTTAAACCCCTTTTCACGCTTGCTTCTTGGTGTAGAAGAGGAGGTTTGGATGATGCAATGGACATCGTTAATAGTAATCTTTGGCAGATCTTGTAAACACCTTGTGTAAAAGGCCATTTTCCGTCATAAATGACAGGAGCTGCAAAACCGGAAGTATCTATGCACACACTCAATAGACCGGAAATCCAAGATGGCGGAGATATGCAACTAGCCCATTGGTAACGTCCACACAACATCAAACTCTAACATCATTAGACGCTGATCTTTTGTTTAGTTTAAGATTGTGGCATTAACTAACCAAAATCCAACGTCAAGTCAATGTCTCAAGCCAACGTCATATTGATGTCAGTTACTGACATTTAGTCGTCAGGTATGGTAACCAAAACCCAACGTCTCCTAGATGTCATAATGGTAACGTCCACTCAACGTCAAACTCTAACATCATTAGATGTTGATCTTTTGTTAGTTTCAGGTTGTGGCATTAACTAAACAAATTCCAACGTTGAGCCAACCTCTTAAGCCAACATCATACTGATGTCAAATTCTGACATTTAGTCATGAGGTACACTGTAAAAAAAACAAATAATAATAAAAATAAAAAAAACATTTTACGGAATATAACTGTACATATTTACAGTATCTTTCTGATATTTTAAATTATAAGCAAAATTCTGTAAAACAACATTATAAATTAACAACTTCACTGTTATTTTAAGTAGGCTATTATATCATTAATGACAAATTATAGTAGTTCTCATTTTTTAACACAGGAAAATGGCTGTATTATTTATACTGTATTTGTTCTGTTTTCTTAAATTGCATATAATTTAAATGTAAAATTACACAAATAATCTGTAATATGTAGCTCATTATATTAAAGATTTATGGCCATACTAGCTGTTTACCATTTTTCTTTGTCATTTTAAAGTACATCATATTAGTTTTATATTTAGGTGTTTTTCCATTTAAACTCTGCAATTCTGAACACAAATATAGCTGACTTATTTCATTACATCAAATAATGCATAGTCTGTTTTTAAAGAGTAAAGCTGCACTACTCTCCAGGTTGAAACTTTCGGCCTCTGCCCACACACCAATTGATCCAAATTACTTTGCCAAGGAAATTGTGAACAGAGAAAAGTACACATAATCGTTAAAAGCTCAAACTTTTTAATCTTTAAAAGCTCTCCAAAAAAATAAATAAATAAATAAATAAAAAATAAATAAAAAATCCATTGACTTTCACAAACACGGCATACAGCCATCGTAAAGTAATGGTATGTTATCTGATCAGAATGTGCATTTGTTATTTGTGTGAGAGAAATCCTATACCTACTGAGAAATTTGAAATTAGAAAAAAACAGAGCATGGAGAAAAGGGTCTGAAAGAACTGGAATGCATACCAGCATGCATTGTGTAGAAAACACACATTCAAATACGGAAAATTTAGAATCCTCAATTTGTCAAATGTGCATATCTGCATTATGGAAACACCTTGCTGTGAGGTGACAGCTTAATAACCACTGAATCATCTTGCTGCTGCAAGCAATACAGTGATGAAATTAATAAATGTACATTCATTATCAAAGGCCTCAATTATTGTTGAATTAGTCTCATATCAACATACAGTTTACATTTTCCAATACCATGAATGCTGTAACGGCATTACCACTGCAGGCAACAGTGTAATCTGTAGACAAATGTTGCAATTATAACAGTGTTTGCAGTAAGTGTTACTGTGGACAAAGGAATAAACCTAAACCAACAGGTGGTGTAACACTGCTATACAGCGAAGGGTCAGATACAGAAAATGCCACAGTTGTATGCACAGCTGCATTTAGGCATAAGAGTGGTTATACAGTTGAGACAAGGGATTTGTTAAAGTTTAAAAGGGTCATTATTGGTCATGTGAATGTAACTGTAACTTACAAGTATAGCCAGACATGTACACACCATCTTTGTACTCCTAAACCTAACCCTATTTTAACTCTAAATTCATAGGGAAATTATAGGTGAATAGTGAATAGCACATATGCACTTGTAAACATAAGTGAAAACACCATTTTACCAATTAATTACATGTAACAGCCTAAAAAATAAAAATCAATATACATACATATTTGCTATCTTTTGTTTAAAACAAGTTTTTTTTCTACAGCTGCAATGTTATTTGATGTCTCTCTGTGATGCTTTGGTCGTGATTGGTTAATCTGAACGTCATCCAGGAATCTGGCCAATGACAACTGGGCACGCCTCCTACCGCTCAAATTTGAATTTACACATCAGTCCGTTGCTGCTCGTTGTTTGTCTGCAGTCCTGCTCCGTTCACTGCACTAGTAATGTCTTTTACATGGATTATCACATATCTGACAGATTAATTCTTATTTTGACCGATTTTGAGTTATGTGGTGCCGACTGAGAACGAAAAAGCGCGAATACGAACACAGACACAATGGCTAATGGACACATATTGCAAACGGCAGAAGGTAAATACCTTTTATAATCTTTCTACTGTTACTGTTAAAGTGATATGCTAATCACGATGACATAATCTGTTACTGTGTTTTGTTATTGTTTTAATACTGTCAAGATAAGGCTGTGTGCAATGACAATGTCATGACCATGATTTAAAGTGACTACTTAGTGTTTTTAAATATTTTTTTTATATCGCGGAATGTAAATATATCCGCGTAACATAGTACTACAAGTTATTAACGTTTTAATAGAGAAACATGCATGAATGACAGAATAAATAGCGGGACATGTATGATGTTAATATGAGTTAAGAACAGAAGGCCGCCTTTTGCTGATCTTATTTTTAGTAACAGAATGAAATAGTAAAAATAACTATATTGTTATTTTATTGTAAAATAAAATGTCTCACTGTGGAACATAAAAAACTGGCATGTACACTCGTTCAGCAGAGAGGACATGAAACCACCATTCTTGGACTCTGAAGAATACTATGCAAACCATGCTTTTGGATCTACTGTTAAGTTTTTGTAATAAGCTGGTGAGTAGGCTAAATTTTTGTAAGCCCATGTCTCTGTCGGTAAGTCAACAATTAATATTGTTTTATTAAACCTGTTAATATTCATTTGTGTGTGTGTGTGTGTGTGTTTGTGTTTTCCCCCTCATGGTCCAGAGGTTTTGGGATTGAAAATCTTCCACCACATGATCTTCCGTAAAAGTGAGTATTCATGTCATATTAACATTAATACTTTAAATGATAATGTGCCGTTATATGTGCTGAAATGTGAACACATGCAAAGCAGGCAAACTCTGCACCAAGGCACCACTCTGATTCAAACTTAATTCTTGAGTTTAGCTCACTCAAAATGAAAACTCCCTAATCATTTTCTCACCCTCATGTCTTTTTTAATCTTCTTTTGTGTTCCACAGAAAAAAGTCAGTTACACACATTGGAAAAGACATGGGTGAGTAAATGATGACAGAATTTTCATCATATCCACTAGTGGTCGACCGATATGGGTTTTTCACCGGCCGATGCCGATATATAGAAATCAGGGCAGCTGATGGCCGATATATGATGCCGATTTTTTTGGCCGATATGTTTGGCCGATTTTCTTTTTTTCCCCCATTCATCTCATAAAAGTGAGTTTGAGTAAATGATTATTGCAGGGTACAAGATAGTAATAGTAGTAGTAGCCCAATTTAGAGTAATAATACATGGCTCAAAACTTAAGCATCTTCTCAAAACAGTTCTGAAGAATGCTTTTTGTTCATGTTTGCTGACAGACACCAGTGTTTCCCACAGACTGCAAATTAATTTTCTGCCAGCAGGAGGCGCTGTTGGAGCGGGTTTCCCTGGTAACGGCTGTAATCAAATAAGCGCTGCGCTCACAAACACTACTTTATCAGGCATTACAGGAAAGACGAAATGAAAATGACATCGAAGCTTTTTTGAAGACAGTCGGTTATTTTTCAAAGATATATTCATATAAAAATACCTGCGCTGCATTTTAATTTTGAAACATGCAGTGCTCAGTTTATACAAGGAAGTATAAGCCTTTTGGAAAATCTATTTGTGGCGGTCAGTTTTAATATTGTGATGAGCCGCCACAAATAACTCAATGTATGGGAAACACTGGTCACTGCTATAAGTCAAATGGCCACTGTGATAACAAAAATAAGAGTTCATTACACAACCTGCTGATCATAACTGCTTAAGAGTGCACTGGCCACGAGCGATGACATCGTGGAGGCTATTGTCGGACCCACACACACATTTCATAAGGAAAGTTAATGTGCACGTTATAATCAGCCCAGAAGTCTCGTCTGAATTTAATATGTTTCTACTTCCACATGCAAATATCTTGTTGCACATATGAATATGACGACTTTCTGGCATCAATTCTAGTAGGGTAAAACATAATTCCGCTTTCGAAACGGTCTGTTCTGCCCTGCCATTGTTAGCTGAAGCTGTGTGTGAACAAGCCGCGGCTGCAGAGTGTGAGCTGCTCCGTCTCATGCCGCCCCACCGCAGAGGGAGAGAGATTCTCCAGCGTTCCACAACAACGCTTAGCTGCCCGCAGATGCGCCTGCCTATAAATCGGCCTAATTTGCGGCACAATCGGCCAATGCCGATTAATTAAAAAATGCCAAAAATCAGCTGATTAATCGACCGGCCGATCAATCGGTCGACCTCTAATATCCACCTTATTCTTCACATAAAAATGGGCCATTTGTAGATTTTATGGGAACTCTTCAAGCAGTAAGGGGTCTAGGATGTCGTCCCTGGCCACCCAGGAGCGTTCCTCCGGTCCGTATCCTTCCCAGTCGACCAGATATTCCAGTCTTCCGCCTCGTCGCCGTGAGTCCAGGATTTCCTTGACCAGATAGACAGAGGGTTGTTCGAGGATTTCTGGGGGAGGAGGTTCGTCCACTTCCGTGAGTCCTGGTGCAGAGGGAGAACAGGGTTTAAGGAGTGACACGTGAAATGAGGGATGAATTGTGTACCTGGGTGGGAGTTGGAGTTCGTAGGTGACCTCGCTGATCTGCCTCTGTATTGGGAAGGGACCAATGTAGCGGGGACTCAGCTTCGTGCACGGCAGGCGGAGGTGCAGATCCTGGGTGGACAGCCAGACCTTGTCTCCGGGATGGTAGGTGGGAGTAGGGGTTCGCCGGGCATCTGCGAAGATCTTATGCCTCCGCACTGCACGTTGGAGGTGGACGTGAGCTGAGTCCCACACTCTCTCGCTCGCTCGGAACCAGTGGTCTACAGCTGGAACCTCCGACGGCTCTCCTGTCCATGGGAAGAGTGGTGGTTGGTACCCGAGTATGCACTGAATTGGTGTAAGGCCTGTGGTGTTTTGTTGCAGGGAGTTCTGTGCATACTCGGCCCATGAGAGAAAGCGGCTCCAGCTGTGCTGATCGTCGTGGCAGTATGGCCGGAAGTAACGTCCGAGTTCTTGGATCTTGTGCTCAGTCTGGCCATTTGTCTGGGGGTGATATCCTGAGGACAAGCTGACCGTGACGCCAAGCAACCTGAAGAAGGCTTTCCATATGTGGGAAATAAACTGAGGACCTCTGTCCGAGACTATGTCTTCTGGTATTCCAAAATTTCGGAACACGTGATGGAACAAGTGTTCTGCCGTCTCCATGGCAGTAGGGAGTCCTTTGAGGGGGATGAATTTGCACACTTTGGAAAAGCGATCGACTGCCACCAGCACACAAGTATTACCTTCGGAGTTAGGTAGGTCCGTCACGAAGTCAATTCCCAAGTGTGACCAGGGTCGATGAGGGATAGGTAACGGCTTTAGCTTGCCTACTGGGAGATGCCGGGGGGTCCTTGACATGGTGCAGACTGAGCAACTGCGGACGTACCTGATGACATCCCGGGTCATACTAGGCCACCAGTACCGAGCTTGAAGGAGCGAGAGGGTCCTGTGGCTGCCTGGATGTCCAGAGCCCAGTACGTTGTGAACTGAGCCCAGAAGGGAGTGTCGTTGGGTGGTCGGTACGTAAGTCTTTCCTTCTGGGCCTCCCAGCGGAGCAGGTTCGGTAAGAGTGGCGGCTCTGATCTCCTTATCTATGTTCCATCGAATGGGACTTACAATCACGGCTGGAGGGAGAATGGGTTCAGGATCAGTGGGAGTGTCGGGAGAGTGAATTCTGGAGAGGGCATCAGCCTTGTTGTTGCGACTTCCCGGGCGGTAGGTGATGGAGAACTGGAACCCGGTGAAGAACAGAGCCCAGTGGGCTTGACGTGGGTTGAGTCTTTTAGCATCTCAAAAATACTGGAGGTTCTTATGGTCAGTGATGACTGTAAATGGGTGTTTAGCTCCCTCCAGCCAGTGCTGCCACTCTTCCAGGGCAAGTTTGATGGCCAATAACTCCCGGTTCCCAATGTCATAATTCTGCTCCGCTGAGGTCAGTTTATAGTATGTGCAAGGATGGAGGCTAGGAGACTCACCGTGGTATTGGGACAGCACGGCCCCGACGCCGGTGGTGGAGGCGTCGACTTCAACGACAAAGGGAGCTGAAGGATCCAGGTGGTGTAGGATGGGGGCCGTGCTGAAGGCTGTCTGCAGTTTCTGGAAGGCTTTGTGGGCGATGGAGTTCCAGGACAGGGACTTGGGTTTTCCTCGGAGTAGGGACATTAAAGGGGCTGTGAGAGTGCTGAAATTCATGATAAAGTGACAGTAAAAGTTGGCAAATCCCAGGAACTGCTGGAGCTCTTTAATGGTCTGGGGATGTGGCCAATTCCTCACAGCATCTACCTTCCCCTGGTCCATTTGAATCCCCTGGTCCATTTGAATCCCCTCTTGGCCTACGATGTAACCCAGGAATTGCACCGTGGGGCGATGGAATTCGCATTTCTCCAGCTTCAGGAAGAGATGGTGTTCTCTGAGCTTCTGGAGGACCTGCTTGACGTTTCGGCAATGTTCGGCCTGGTTCCGGGAGTAGATTAGGATGTCGTCAATGTACACAATAACGGAGCGATGGAGAAACTCCCGGAACACCTCGTTCATAAACCCCTGGAAGACTGATGGGGCGTTGGCCAGCCCATACGGCATAACAAGATATTCGTAGTGCCCCGACGGAGTGATGAATGCCGTCTTCCATTCATCCCCTTTTCGGATACGAACGAGGTGGTACGCGCTTCACAGGTCCAGCTTGGAGAAGATGCGGGCCCCACGGAGTTCTTCTAGGGCGGCCGGAACCAGGGGAAGAGGGTAAGTCAGCTTCACTGTTTGAGAGTTAAGAGCTCGATAATCAATACAGGGCCGCAAGCCCCCGTCCTCCGGAAGCCGCCGGAGAGGTGGAGGGTCGGATGAAACCTTGGTTGAGAGCCTCCTTGATGTAGTCCTCCATTGCCTTGCGCTCCGGGATGGACAGAGGGTAAACTCTACCCTTGGGGAGTTTTATTCCAGGCAGCAAGTCGATGGCACAGTCCCATGGCCGGTGTGGTGGCAATTTGGTGGCTGCCTGCTTACTGAAGACATCCTGGAACGCCACATAATCAGATGGGACCTTGACTTCTTCCTGAGGCTCAGGACTTTCGATGAGCGTGGAGGCAACTTGAACGATGCTGGAACTCTGGGAAGGAGTGGGTACTGACGAGAGGCAGTGACGCTGACAGTATTCGCTCCAGCGAGTAACTTCACATAGGTCCCATCTGATCACTGGAGAATGGAGCACGAGCCAGGGGCATCCCAGGATGATATCCACCGTGGGTCCCTCCAGTACCAGAAAGGTGATCTCTTCCTCATGCAGTTGTCCGACCTTGAGCTTTATTGTGGGTGCTTGGTATTTAACCCATCCACGCCCTAGCGTCTTTCCCTGGATGGTCTCGACTCAGAACTCCCAGGCATGGTGCTTCCGGGGGAGTTGAAGGCGTTTCAGTAGGTCTTGGGAAATGAAATTGCCCGAGGAGCCCGAGTCGACGAGGGCGGATACTGCAACAGAATGATCGTTGGTGAATAGTTGAACTGGAAGCAAAGACAGGGTTGAGACAACAGGATCCAATTGAAGGGTACTCACTGCAGGGCGTGGTGGCCGGACAGGTTAAGTTAAGGGATCAGCACAGTAGAGGCATAATCCAGCTGCCAGACGGCGTGCCCGTTCAGAGGGGGTGAGTCGAGTGTTATCCACTTGCATCGGTTCTGGTACTGGGGAACCCATGGCGGGCGCGACAGACTGGTGGGCGGTTTCAGTGGCGTGCGATGCAGTGAGGCACTGGGAAATACGAGTGGCTCTCTGCATAAAATTTTCAAGTCCAACGGAGTCATCATAGATGGCCATATGTGTTTGGATACGGGGATCCAGGGCCTGTCGGTAAGCGCTGAGCAGAGCGGTTTCATTCCACTCGCTAGTGGCCGCTAGCGTTCGAAACTCCAACGTGTAGTCACTCGTAGAAGCAGTGCCTTGACGCAGCCGCAGCAACTGATCGGCTACAGAGAGCTTTCCTGTAGCATAGCCAAACACCTCCTTAAAATGGTTAGTGAACGCACTGTATGAGTTGGTTATGGCACTATTGGCCTCCCATATGGCTTTCGCCCATAACAGCGCCTTGCCACGGAGAAGAGAAACGAGGAAGGATACCTTTGACCGTTCGGTGGAGAATTGCTGGGGCTGCATCTCCAAATACAGTGCCACTTGAAGGAGGAAACCGCCACACTCAGCTGCGTCGCCCGCGAAGGTAGCAGGCATGGCCATAGGACTGACAGAGGCAGACCGCGGAGGCGTTGGGGGAACCAGGGATGCCCGGAGAGTGGTGACAAGTTCCTCCAGGACCTCCACTGGTGTGGATGGATGGGGATCCATCTAGTTGTCGGTTGTGGTCCGGTCTTCTGTCACAAAGCACGGTACACACAACTGATGAGTAACAACAAACAGGTTTATTGAAGGGAATTGGGGAATCAGGATCGGGAGTGACCAAAAGCAGGTGAGTGAGCAAGTTAGTGTGGAGTTCATATTGCTTAGATGTGGTTGATGTAGTGTCTTTGTTTGCAGGTTCGGATCGGTGGTCAAAGGCTTCGAGGGAGAATCGGCGAGGAATCCAATGGGTAAGCTCAGGGGCACGTAGAGATCGCAGAGAGAGTCCAGAGCTGTCCATCCAGTGAACGGTAGACCGGACAATGTGAGGTATGGCAGTGTGTGTGTTTATAGTGGTGTTGATTGGTGTCAGCAGGTGCGTGCAATCAGAACTCAGGTGATTGTGATCAGGTGATTGTGCTGGGTGGCGACTGTTGTGATGGTGACTAATCCCTGACACTTACCATGTTATTTTAGTGTATTATCTTAATTATGAACACACTGGTTTGTAATGCAAACAGTTTTACTGTTTACTGCATGTTGTTATTCTTATTATTTCCCTATAGCAACTAATGAACTGGAAGTCTCGCCCATAGGCTTGCTTCCGTGTTTAGGAATAAGGTGGATAAGTATGATATCTTGAGTAATTTAATGATCTCCTCAAGTACATTTGTTAGACATTTTATCCACTTGTGATAGAAAAACAGTGTAAACCGATTAATAATTATATTAATAATTACATTAGTTATAAATATACAGGTATTAGGATATTAGCAATTGATAAAAATATTAATTCTTTTTATATTTTGGTGTACTAATTGGCATTTTTCACTTCAGATTTGGAGGACTGCTCTTTATCTGCTGTGACTGTCACTTCTGGTGAAGAATCGTGGACCTTTATTTGTATATTTTGATTTTACTTATTATTACACTTGTGTAGCTAGTATTCAGGATTAAAATACAATGTAATTTTTGTCCACATATATTATCAGAGCTATATGGAGCCCAAAAGGGTCAGTCGAATATTGAGAAAAAACACCATGAACCTGATTGGGAAAATACAAGCTAAAATACAGTTCCCTCCACATCTCTTTCAAAGAAAAAATCATGATACTATCCCTAACTTGTAAGATAAAAATGTATTTTTTAGTTTTTCAATTGCTCCTCAAGAATTCCTCCTCAGGAATTTGTTTACGTGAATTTACATCTGAATAATGAAACAGTTTTAAGCATGGAATACACTACACGACTTCTGAACAGATTTTTAAAACACCAGGCATCATACACTTACCGACTTTGTAAATAATGACAAAGGAAAGCTGGGCATCATATACTTAAGCCTGGAATACACTACGCGATTTTTGCCCTGATTTTCCGCCTATTTACAGTCTGGAGAAGTTGACGCTAGTTGCCGAAAGTCACAGCCAGTCTGCAGATTTGAGATGACAGATTCCATAGAAAATCGTGTAGCGTATGATAGTCACAGACTCACAGACACAGATTTTAGAACATATTGTTTTCATTTGTCATGCGCCTCCTAGCAACAAGGCTCATGTTTCTGAGTGAGTTTGTTGTGATCGGAACAACTTTAAAGTCTGGTAGTATATGATCCTCGGTCATGTAGTGTATGATGCCCAGTTTTCCTTTGTCACTATTTACAAAGTCAGTGTATGTATGATACCTAGTGTTTTAAAAAAATCTGTTCAGATTTTAAAAGTCATGTAGTGTAGTCCAGCCTTTAGAATTAATAGTCATTTGAAACAGTGACAATCTTGTAGATGTTTTGTATTTCTTCTGTTGAGGATATTTAATTCACCTTCTGATCAAACTGTTCTGTTAATTGGTACAGTATTTTAAATGTTGAAATGTATTTGAAATGTATTTCCTTTCAAATTTGTACTGTTTTTCTTCAAAAACCGAATAATTACATTTTCATCTTTGTACAGTATTTGTACAGACTTTGTATTTTGTCTTTTAAAATAAAACTTTTAATTTACAATCTTGAGCATGCTTTAACACTTTATTTTATTTTTTTAGTTTTTTAATAACCTGTAAAATAAGAATTGTTTCTCTGCAGAACTTTTGGGCTAGTACTTTCAGTACTTTATTGAATGCGTTTGATCATAATAATCTAGGAAAAATCTGTACAATTATAGTGTTTCTCTGTACAGTGTTTAGTGATGTCACTTTATTGAATTTGTCAGTAATAATCTAAGAAAAATCCATAAAATAACAGTTTTACACTGTTCAAAAAATAAAGAAACAGTCCAATGACTGGCAGTAGCGGCTGCCAAACAAAAACCATAAAACTGAAGTAAATAAAAAAAATGGAACAAACCACTATAGAACCTCATTGAACAAGACCAAACAATTATAGAATCTCACATACCGAAGGCAAAACTTAGAAAATTCCCTTCTTGAACACATGCGAGTCAGAAATTGACCAAGCCAACTGACGCCTCCTGGTCTAGAGGACCATCGTCTTATCTCATGAGACCCATAAAACAATGATAGATTTGAGGAGAACATCTGGCTGCCTTTAAAGAACAGAACCTTCAATGTTGTTCCTGACCGGTTTACCATAAATAAAGTCGAATAAACAACAGTACAAAGCACGTTGTATCTGGAAACACTCCATCACAGACTCTCCCTGAATCCCCTGACCACTTAACCTGTAATTCAATGATTTTTATCAACAAAAGAAGACCGTTTTACGATTCCAAAATAAAAGCTCTTTTGTAGAAAGGGACCTAATATTCAATAAGCCAAGCTTTATCATTTGTTTCTCTGTATCATATACATTTTTTATTTGTTGAACATCAATTAAATTGTTACTCTTAAACTTGTTTGGACATTTTATGTATTTTCTAGTTCAGGGAACAGACACAGTCTCTATTGCATGATATCTAGGTAAAAAAAAATAATAATAATTCTATGTGCTGATAATTAACTGAATTAATTTGCAAGTCGACCAGCAGATATAAGCAGAACTTTAACCTTTTCACTGGTAAGTTTAAAATATTCTAGCTGACCCCCCAGTGTGATGGTTTTTTAAGGCGGCCGTTATTTTTAGAACGTTTCCCCTTGTTGTTTCCATGGCAATGCGTCATGCTAGTCACGTGACACACCACAGCCATGAAAACACTGTATGACAGATGTTATGTTATTGATGTCTTTGGAAGGCTTTTGTATTTCAAACACATTAAAATGCACAAATTCACGTAATTCCTTATTTACATGAAATAAAGACATTCCCAAACATTTTTGTCATCTGAACTTCTTTCACTTTATATATCTGCTTAAAGAACCCCTGAAATTTTAAAGTAAATATTTGAATAATTAAGTATCACATTTGCATGTTCATGGTTCTCTGATGTTGTTTAATTGTCACATGCAGGTAAACAAATTAAATATTTATTTATTTTTAGTAATCATTTCATTTGATTGATGCTATTTTAAAATTGTTTTTACAACACTTAAATTTTTTTGACTAATTAATTATTTGCTTTTCGTTAATATACTATTGTATTTTAGTCTTTTATACTGTAGCCCTGCAGCACTACACTAAACCATGCCTTTAAGTCAAGCAGAAAGACTGGCTAGACTGCAAAATAAACATTACATACAATCTTTACTAAAATAGAAACCAAAAGAATCAAACACATCATCTGTGATTTACATTTTGCAGTCTAGCCAGTCTTTCTACTCGGCTTAAAGGCGGGTTTTGTGTAGCACTGCACGGCTATAGTATAAAACTTGATGGACTCTTACCAGATACTAACTTAAAATTGGTTTTGTATTTTGAAATCTTTAGCCTTAATATAGTGACTGGAAACTGGTATGTATCCATCTTTTAGTTTTGAGAGTTAGTCACATTTTAATGGTCTTGTAAAACTTGTAAACGTTAACCATCAAATGTGATCTTTGTCATTTCAAGTGACAATGCATTTATGCACTTTTCTTCTGCTAAGTTTGGCTTTGGATCTTTGTCTTGCATCACCTATAGTAAGTAGTAGAGTTGACAGATTATGTTATAATACATTGGCATTGTTAAAGTGATATATAGCTGTGGATTTTTAGAATAAATGTTGTTTTGTTTTTTTTTTTTTTGTTTTTTTAATGTCTAAATATATTTTTCATTTCTCATGTTTTCACCCCAATCATATATTTTTGGTGAGTACAGCACAGTCACTAATATTATTCTGTTGTAAATTTGTGACAGCGATTCTATTTACACTAAGTGAAATGAGCATATTTTCTTGGTGATTGATTCTGTTTACACTATGGAAAAATAACAATAATTTCTTTCAATGAGTGTCAATAGTAGTGCATAGTAAATAGTAGAACTCTAGATATCTGGCAACCATAAACATAAAAACTTGTGTTTTAGGGGCATGTACAACAGTCTGTAATATTTTGCCTTCTTTTTTAGACAAAAATAAAAGGATATTTTGGTAAAGTCTTTATTTTTTAGATGAAATTAAGTCTCTTCTTTTGTGGTCAAGGGTATTGCATGTTAATCTAGCCACAGTTATTGTTTATTGACCTTTTTGTCTCATCATTGTCTCGTTTTAGTCAGGGGAAAAAAGCTTGTCAACAAACATTATACATCATAGTTTTTGTTAACAAATGTAAAAAAAAAAAAAAAAAAAAAAAAAATGCACAGTGTAAATAGACCGTATAGTTCTTGGATAATGTTTCCAGTGTACAGAATGAAAGATCCAGTTTTGTAAACTGTTTTAACTGCTCATTGCTAGCTGATGCTTTGTGATGATGTGATTTTTCTCAAAGGAATTCATGAGGAATGGAAGGATATTCCAGACATAAACAAAGGTAAAACTATTACAGTATATTATCTCAAGATCTTACACACACATATGCTGTATGTATATACGTGTATGTATATATATATATATATATATATATATATATATATATATATATAATATTATATTTGTTTTATTCAAGCTTGTTTACTGTGAACTGAACTCTCTTGTGGTATTAGGTTTAAATCTCACGGAAGGAGACATCATGATGGTGAGTTCTATTTGTTGTGCAATGTTCTGTATAAATACAATGCTGCATAATTCAGTTGCTTTATAGATTTACATATTCTGCTTTAAAGCCTAATGAAAGGAACGTCATTCTTGGCAATCTGTGGAATATTCCCGTCCCCTATGTGCTGACTGCGGATCTCAGTAAGAAAACAAGGATTTCTACCTTAAAGCTCAATCAGCTTTTAAACACTTAATTTATATGTTCTATTGTTTTGCAGCCTTCATGTATTTCTGATTTTGGTCATAGGTTTGAACTATAAAGGAGTTATTTTGAGAGCCTTTGAACAGTTCAGACTGAAATCATGTATTGACTTCAAGCCCAGAGCAGCAGAAGACTTTTACATCTCTGTGGAGAGTCGTACAGGGTACAGTATGGTTCTAGTTAGTATTCCACAATATTAGTAATATATTGCATTATAGACTATTTTATATAAACCAATAAATACTTTCCCATTCAAAAGTTTGGACACACTTCACTACTCCTTGTAAAGGCTTTCTCCAAGCACATTATTAAGATACTGTAACAGACTGGGTGAGAAAATGGTGCTGTAGATCCAAATGAGAGCTTTATTAAAACAGATCTTTGTCAAGACAGGCAAGGTCAAACACCAGCAAACAAACATTATCCATGGCGAGGCAAGGAAAGGAAAGCGTAATCCAAAAACAGGCAATGGTAGTGATGTAACATTTGAACCGAGGCAATGGAGCTTGCGTTGAAAATAAGGGGCATGGCCAGATGAAGTCTTGATTCGAGGCTTGTGTTGTTAACGTAGAAATCACACAGAAATTGATATTTGTGCTGGCATTAAATGCCACAGTTTAATGGATAAATTAATTTATCGGTGACAGAAATTCAATAAACACAAACACATACTGTTAGGCTTTTATTTTTTCACATAACATAAATCAATTTATGGAATGTGTGGTGGATGCCTCGTCCAACAGAGCCTCTTTCACAGGCCTTTGCCTGCTTTATTTATTACTAACGACCAGATAGCACTGTGTTCAACACTCTCAAAGCTTTGAATCTTTTCCTGAAACAGTCAGAGGAAAGTCTCAAAGCTTCACAAGGCTTCATTTGCCAATCACTAGGCAATGGTCAGGGCAGGCAGCAAACAATTACAATAAACAATGAAACAGTCCAAGGTCCAAAACACAGGCAAGGCTAGGCAAAAACAAGGCAAGATAAACATGGAAATGCTCAGTGGTGTGCTCTTACAGCTGAAAAAGACTTTGCAATGAGTGTGTTTGTGTGCAGATTAAATAGTCTTCCAGGATACAGTGGCAAGGTCTGAGATGGAGTGCCCTCTAGAGTAGCTCATGGGCACTCCAGGTGGAGATTATGACAGATACATACAAACTGCACATGGAAACAGTACCGCCGCTCCCTATACAGTAGAGTACGCAGTTTGCGTAGGGTTAGGGGGGCACTATCCCAGTAGCTCAAAAAAACAAACAAACAAACAAAAAACTCACACAAACGTGACGCGCTATTCCCGCATCTGCACCCGTGCCCGTTCGCACCTCATGTTTGCGGCTGAATGCAAATGATCATAATTGATGGACAACTATGCCCGTGAAAAGACATCGGAAATCCGGTGCCAAGAAAAAAAAAAAGAAAAAAAAAAAGATGAAAACGAAGCCCCGTAAGTCAATTTCAGGTAGGCTACATTCATAAAATCATAATCCTGTGAAACTTTTTTGGGTGCTGAGGTTAATTACGTGTTTAAATGTCGGTAATAATTTCACCACCACCAACGCATCCAATATTCTCTCCGAGTTTCCATGTTCACTTATACGAAAGCCATGGTTTTAACACGAATAAAACCAAAAAAAAAAAAAAGAATAATAATAATAATCATGGTTGTTGTATCCATGGTAACCGCAAATTAACCTTGGTTTTGTTACTTCAAATAATAATATACAAAGAAGTATTAAGGTAATATATTTTTGTGGTTATAAAAACAAGCCTAAGCCAACAACAGTCTATAAGATGACTTAAAATGCATTATATAAAAACAATGATGCAACCCTGCTGGAAAAAAAAAAAAAAAAAAAAAAAAAGAAAAAACAATAGAACCATCACAGAAAAATATAATACCATCACAAATGAATCACAAATAACATTACAAACATTACAAAACATAAACTTTTAACCATTAAAACCATTAAAAAACAATGGTTTTCTTCTGTAGTGTGTTTTGGGACATATTCCATTAGGATTTATTGGTTTTAACAGGCCACCAATAGAAGGCAACCAATTACCAGAAGAGACCAACAGGGTCCATTATGTTTCCATTAAAACCAATACAAGTCCCATTATAACCAGTAAAACCATTACAAATTTTGTGATGGTGTCTAATGTTTATTTTTATTTATTTATTTTTTTTTTGCAACATTACATGTTATTAAAAATGCCCATAAAGGGCACCAAAGGCATGGTAATTGCTGCTGTTATACTTACAGGACAATTATTTCCTTGTTTAATGGGCTATTGGCCAAACATTTAATTCAAATATCCAATCTTTAATTTTTGGCCACCTTTTTGCTATAGATGACACCGCCTCTATAATTTCTTCAATAAAAAAAAAAACATGTGGACATCATAACCCTTACAAAAATTAACCATGGTTTTGTCGTAGTAAAACTGCTTAATTTTCTTTTGCATTTTTCATTTTCTGGAATCTCTTTGAAGCTCAAAAATAAAGTCGACAACTGTCCCTGCTAGCGTCAGTGAAGATAGCAGAGGTGATAACGCTCTTTCAACCAGAGGTGAATGTTAGACATACATCTGTAATTGCATCTGTGATTTAGTTATGAAAAGAAAGGAGAGAATGTGTACAATGCCTAAAACGTGATTGAACATCTTGATTGCATTCAAATGTTACATTAGTATAGTTGTTGTTGCTGCTGCTGTTTTTTTTTTTTTTTTGTTTTGTTTTGTTTTTTTTTGTTAAGAGTCACAAGATCAATATTCAGATTTTTCCCCCAGTAGTCTGTTTTATTCAAACAATTATAAATATTTTTGTATTCAGATACAGAAAACTAAAGATCTTTAATTGCTGACTATAAAAAACAAATGATCAAACAAAATATCTGGATCTACATGTCTGCCATGCAAGTGAACTGTTCCAGGTCATCTCCAGACTGGATCTCTACTCTCAACATTCCCTAATTGCAGATTCAACCTGTCAGCATTAATTTTTTTTTTTTTTTTGGCAGGGTGATAACAATGTAATAGCGTGTGCTAACCAGACATGATGCGAGCACGATGCTATAAAAGGTATCTTTTCCATATTAATCAGAGTTTTTGTCCTTATCACCCGTGACATGCGACAAGCGACAGGGGATTCTATTTTTGATATGGTCTCTATTCTGTGAAGTGGCGGCCATTAGGTCAGCTGCTCGTGACAATCCAGGATCACTGAATTCTGATGAAAAACATATAACTGCAACACAACTAGACAAAAAGAAAATCCAATAAGTAAAACAAAAATCAACTAAATTTCATGATTTTAACAAAAAAGAAATAAAGTAGAAGGCGGCAAGGAAACAGAACACAAAAAGCAAAAATCACTGGACTGATGACTTTAACAATGGGATATGGCCCGATGAATCTTGTTGCCAACTTACAACTCGGGACTCGAAGCAGCAGGTCCTTGGTGGAAGGCCAAACTAGTTGCCCACAAACATACCTAGGAGCCACCCTCCGATGACGGTCCGTGGTGATTGTAGTACGTCCCCCGGACCAGATCAGCGCATCTCTGACCCTACTCCAGGTACGACGACAATGCTAAATAAAAGCCTGGACCGAGGGAACGGCCACTTCGGGACCCTGGGAAGGAAGCAAAGAAGGATGGTAACCCAGGCAACACATAAATGGGGAAAGCCCAGTTGAAGACACTGGCAATGAATTATAAGCATTTTCAGCCCAAATTAGCTGCTGACTCCAGGTAGAGGGGATGTGGGAAGCCAGACATCAGAGTATCCGACCGAGATCCTGGTTTACCCGCTTAGACTGGCCATTGGTCTGCGGAAGGAAGCCCAACAGCAGACTGGTGGAGGCTCCAATCTGCCAACAGAACTCCCTCCAAAAATGGGAAACGAACTGGGGCCACCTATCAGAGACCACATCCTCGGGAAGACCATGATTCCTGAAGACGTGGTCAGTGATCACCCGGGCCATCTCCATCACAGAGAATCACAGTATTGCCACTGGATGGAGGGAGACTGGTAACAAAATCCAGGGCAATATGTGACCATGGGTAGGAAGGGATGGGAAGAGGATGTAACAGACCAGCGGGTGGTAAAATAGAAGATTTATTCTGAGCACAGACCGAGAAAGCACCCACGAACCGACGGATGTCTTCAGTCATGGCAGGCCACAAAAACCGCTGGTGAATGGCAGCCAGCGACCTCCTCACTCCCGGATGGCACATGAGTCTGGAAGAATGACTCCACTAGAGAGTGGAAGTGCGTACCAAATCAGGAACAAAATGCAGACCTGCCGGGCATCCTCGGGAAACTTCGACTCCAGCCAGGGCTTGTTTGATGCAATCTTCAATTCCCCAAGTGACTGCGCCCACTACACAGCCCTGAGGCAAAATAGTGTCAGGAGAAGTTGTGTCAACCGAGGGAGAGAAGTGCCACGGCAAGGTGTCAGGTTCACCATTTTTAGAGTCCAGCCTGTTAGATAACACAAAGTCGAAGCACCCAAGAAATAATGCCCTACAAGCCTGTCTGGCATTCAGTCGCTAAAACCACTGAATTGAAACCCACTACCGGGCCATGGAAGAATTCCTACCGGGTCACGAGAAAGTTCTGGGGAAAATGTGTATAGATATGACGCTCTGTTATTTATTTTGCGTAAATGATTGTTCTAATTATTCTGTATTCTCGTTGTACGCGATTGATATGGAGTAGCAATTTGACAATTTCATGTTAAATTAGTAAATAAAAGATTGCTCTGATCTGTCAAATAGGCTATTAGGGCTTAAACGGATCGCAGTTGATCCGTGATATACGGACCAGGTCCAGACCCCACCATTCGGCATGCGATTCGCAGATTAATTTGCCAATTTACACGTTCAAGCTATTTAAAACCACAAGAAGAAACGAAACAGAACTCAATTTGTTACTACTTGTGCTGAACTGGCACACACCCGAAGCACGCACAAGCATAGAGATGTGTTTCAGACAGCGCGGCATACCAATTTGATTCCTCTTTCATGTATCCCTGCGTTTAAGATACATATGCATGGGGGTTTGCGGTTAAGTCGCAATACTGGAAATATTTCTGTTTTAAACCATGAAGGCGGGCCAATGGATATCACACAAGCAATGTGCAAACTTTGCACAATAGTTATGCCAGTGAATGTCTTAACTTCAGTCATACAGAAAGTGAAAGTAAAAAACTGAGTTTTCTAACGCTGCATTAACAGTGCATATTCTCTCAGAGACGACAAGAGACGAATCTACTTCAACATGTGCTGATAGCAGTATAAATGAATAGAACTGTTTTAAAGACCCCATCCACAACACACACACACAATATTTGAGAAAGAACTGCTCCAACACCTACCTCCAATGCACCGACCTCCATCACAAACTGGCAAGTGGGATCAGGTGTAAAAAGAATAGGGGCAGAAGTAAATCTGGGTTTGAGTTCATCAAAAGCACTCTGGGCTGCTACAGACCAGATGAATTTAACCTTGGTGGAGGTCACACCTGTCAAAGAGGCCACTACCTGACGATGAATCACCAATATAAATTGGTGAAACACAGGAACTGTTGTAAAGGGTCCATGCGAATCCCCTCCACTGAAATGATGGAACCCAAAAACGAAACTGACTGGGCATGAAAGGTACACTTCTCTGCCTTAACAAATAACTGATTCTTAAGTTGCCGCTGGAGCACCTGCCTGACGTGCCAGGTGTGCACCTGAAAAGAACACTATTGAATATTAGAATATCGTTCAGGAACACGAAAACAAATTGATTGATCATATCTCTCAGTACATCATTGACAAGTGCTTGGAAGACAGGCAGGGTGTTGGACAACCTGAACGGAAGAAACAAATATTCAAAGTGCCCCGTTGGAGTGTAACAGGTTGTCTTCCACTCATCCCCCTCCCTAATCTGAACAAGATGATAAGCATTGCATAGGTCCAATTTTGCAAGAGTTTGAAAGCCGAAGACATAAGAGGCAGGGGGTAGGATTGAGGGGATAAATGGGAAGACGTCTCCCACGAGTGCAATCTTCATCAATAACATTCCCTTCTGCTCTTGAATCAATAATTGCTGAACCTTTAAAGGAAGTATCATTCCTGATGACAGTTACTGACAGGACAGCACGAGATCCTTGAACTGGGGAAATAGAGGTTCCGCTCACCAGAATACTGACTACTGGTGAGTGCTGGCTTTTACTGGACAAGATGCAGCTAGATGGCCATGGCCACCGCAATATAAACAGAGGCCTTCAGACAATTGTCTTTCTTTGGCAGAAAGATGCATTCTGCCAACCTGCATTGGTTCGGCTTCAACAGATGTTTCATTTACCTGGGAAACAGAAGAGAATTCAGGGAGTTCTGCTCGATGTCTGATGGACTGACCCTGAACTCGACGACGCAGCTCCATTCTAGAACCAAGACGGATGGCAAGATCTATAAGATCAGACAGATTTTCAGGAGAATCACAAGCATAAACCTCATCTCATCTGATGTTTTCAACAAGCCCATCCAAAAACAGCGCTGCCAGTGCCTCAGGATTCCACTGACTCGTAGCTGCAAAGGTCCTAAACTTAAAGGATGTCGAAGTGCTGCGAAGTACTCTTCCGCCATACATTATAGTTATCATTTTTTATCCGCTTAGAAAATCGCCACTGTTTATTTTGTGTCACCATACTTACTTGTGTAACTACTCATGTAACCGTCTTTAAATAGGGAAAACATGGAAGTGTTTGGTAGCTTCTAAATTCATCTCTGTTTGGATCCTAAGGAATGAATGGTTAGAAGCTAAACGCTAGCATAGTGGTGCCGCGCGCTAGAGCGATTTAAGTGCACGCACTGAGACGGGAGAGGTACGTATCAACTTGTCTAAGTTGAGGGAAAAACATATTGAAATAATCTTCCACTGATCTCTTGCCTTGAAGAGCTGCCAAGAGCTTTGAAGCCTCCTTTCCAAACACAGAGCGATCAAAATCTTTAAACATTTCAGCTTTAAAAAGCTGAAAATCAAAACAGCATCTGGATTGGGACTCTCAAACAGCAGCACCCCAGTCACAAACTCAGCAAGACAGCAGTGATATGATAAATGCCACTTTTGATCTCTCAATAGGTCCGCGGCTGAAGAGAAAAGACTACATCACATTGATTGATGAAAGTGCGGCAGTTAGTAGGTTTGCCAGCATAAACAGTTGGATTGTTGACTCAATGTTCGTGAGTGGAATCAAGAACAGTTGACGCTGACAGTGCAGGATCCGTCTGGAAATGCTGAACTCTTTCCAACTGATCTGAAAGCTCAGCAACTCGTGCTGCCAAAGTTTCCACTGAAAAACGAGCATTGGCCAGCTCCTCCTTATGGCGACCCAGCATAACTCCTTGAAGTTCCATAGCTGTTCATAAAGGAGATTCTTCTGCTGGGTCCATGTCTGGCCAGTGTGTAGTGTAATGATCTCTGGAAGGAAGGACCCAAGAGCAGAAGAATGCTTAACTTTAATTTACTGAAGCACAATGATAAACACAATACAAGCCTAAAAGTTCTAGACCAGCTCTGGACCAGGAGGACACAGTAGAATGGTCAAGCAGGTAAGATAAGAGTCAGGGGGCAGTCCACCAGTAAATTTTTATAACTTTATTTTTTTTTTTTAACTCATCCGTTTAAATTATATTAAAGGAAAACGCCACCGTTTTTCCATATTCCAATATGTTTATCCCTCAATTTAGATGAGTTGATACGTACCTCTCCCGTCTCAGTGCGTGCACTTAATCGCTCTAGCGCGCGGCGCCACTATGCTAGCATTTAGCTTAGCACCATTCATTCCTTAGGATCCAAACAGGGATGAATTTAGAAGCTACCAAACACTTCCATGTTTTCCCTATGTAAAGACAGTTACATGAGTAGTTACACGAGTAAGTATGGTGACACAAAATAAAACAGGTCAATTTTCTAGGCAGATAAAAAATGATAACTATAATGTATGGCGGAAGAGCAATTCGCAGCACTTCGACCTCGGCGCAGTAATATTGGTTCTATTGATGGAAGTTAGAGGGAGAGGGAGAGTGGGAGTTTTCAGGAGTGATGATATTACTGCGCCAAGGTCGAAGTGCTGCAAAGTACTCTTCCGCCATACATTATAGTTATCATTTTTTATCCACTTAGAAAATCGCCACTGTTTATTTTGTGTCACCATACTTACTCGTGTAACTACTCATGTAACCGTCTTTAAATAGGGAAAACATGGAAGTGTTTAGTAGCTTCTAAATTCATCTTTGTTTGGGTCCTAAGGAATGAATGGTGCTAAGCTAAACGCTAGCATAGTGGCGCCGCGCGCTAGAGCGATTTAAGTGCACGCACTGAGACGGGAGAGGTACGTATCAACTCGTCTAAGTTGAGGGAAAAACATATTGGAATATTGAAAAACGGTGGCGTTTTCGTTTAAGCCTTAAAGTTCTGCATAATTAAGGGCATGGCCACTTGAGTGACAGGTGGTTTACCGCTCTACTCCACAAAAGGCAAAAGACCATAACTCGCTTGAGTGTGAAACTGAGAAAAATGACTTTAAAGATTTTTTTTTTTTTTTTAATTATTATAGGTAGGACACTGTAACTCTGCCAATTAGATGTTTTAATGAGAATGATTTCAAACTTTTACCGCTATTTTGAAGTTATTGTACTCTGCCTTTGCACTGTCTGCAAAAAGTGAGATGTCATGCCAAGGCAAAAGGCAGTAACTTCCACGTTATACATATTTGGGTGCTGATCACCATTTACAGAATTATTATGGTAACATCCGTATAAAATCAAGTGATCATTGGCTATAACATATAATAATGTGATTTTGATTTTTTTTTTTTTTTTTCTGACCTTAACAACCAGACAAAAAATTGAACGTGAGTGGATACCGTTTTGCAACCAATTTATTTGAAATGTTTGCTAACATTAAAGAATGCTAGACATACTTGGGCTATTGTTTTTTCATCACATTAAATGAAAATAGCCTAACCTATAAGAACGACTTGTGGATTGATGTGAACGCCAGCAGGAATAATGCTCAGAATGATTGTGAATTAAACATCTCCAATGACGTTCATTGCAATGGATTTCATCGAGTTACAAGAAAAGGTAGGAAAAGGATTTAATTGCGAACTGTTACTGGTTATTTTAACGCTGTCACAGCATTCGAGTCCACACACATGCAGAAGTGTGCAGCCCTGACAGCTGGCTCTGAGTGAATAATCTGCATAATAAAAAGAGAGAAAAAATAAACTTTTAAAGATTATTTACGATTAATTATTGTTCCCAAGTTATCTAGTTGTTGCTTGCTTATTGTGCTTTGTTATATGGAGCAGTTTGTTAGATCACAATCTATCTCATTTGTAGGGCTGTCCTCGACTAAAGATTTTTCTGGTCGACTAGTAGTCGTTCATTTTAAGCATTAGTCGATTAATCACACTTTTATTAATAAGCCATTTAAATCATTAGGCTATGAGCCTTTAATTGCCTACATAGCCTAATAAGCGCTCAAGCACAGCAAAAAGCTTGCCACAGCGCACCGGCAGAAGTAATGATTATGAATGTGTCAGTGAAAAACAGTAAGGAGACTGGATTAACATTTTAATAATTTGATAAACTAGTGCTTTCTTTGTTCTCAGTTTAAGAGATAAAGTCAGCGACACACAGACTCGTCATCTCTGAAGAAGTGATGCGCCTGTATGCATGTTTCATATGGATTACATAATCGGAGAATATTTGTCTTCTATTTGAATTGGTTCATTTGAAAGTAGACATTTCACTCTCTATAGATTTTTTTTTTTTTTTTTTTGTCTGTAAGGTAAATACACAGAGTTTCGCACTCAAGTTCACAGACTGAGACGGCAGAAGGCGCATCCTGTTTGCTTTCATTATTTCACAAAAGCGAGATTTGTTTTTATTGTGAGTGCGAACAAATAAACGTAGAGTCTTTATTACTTTTATCTGTATGACCAAAAATGACAAGTATTTTAAGAGCAAGTGACCGCAGCGGCACCTCCATCTGTCCTGCAGTGAGCTCTACACTCCACACAGACACGAGCGCACATTCCTTTAGGTTAACATTAGATTGAGCGGCCATGTAAAGTTGCTAATACTTATATTCAGGGCCGGATTTACCTCTTATCGTGACATAGGCAAAACAATTTTTTGGGCCCCCCTTCCTTATTAATAGGCCTATATAATATTACCACCCCAGCAAACAAAAATATTTCGTAATCAGTGGAAACAGTGTTTTCTATAGCAATAAGCGCTTGCGTTCAGTCAAAAGTTGAAAGACCGTTCCATTAAAAAGCTCCAGCGTTGTGGCCACATTACCACTTCGGGAATGCATTATTTCTCTAATAATTTTAACAGCCTGGAGTCACATCCACACCTCAAGACATTGTTCAGATGAATTATTTTAAGACATTTGTCATGTTTCTGTCCTGAAATCTCGTGTGTGTTGAACTAATTTCTTGCGCACCTCATACACCTTACATTGCAAATTTCAAAACGTCATTTTAGAGCTAATAACAGAGGCTTGGGCCATTGATATGCAGGCTAATGCAGTTATTAATGCAGTTTAATGTAGTTATGAGAGAGAGAGAGATTAAGCGCTTGTGAATACCTGCGTCTATGCATCTCTCAGCAGTGTTCAGCAGCGTCTCTACTAATAGCGAATCTTTAAGTTGAACTGCTTCAAGAACCTCGCTACTGAGAAATGTCATGTAGCTTTTCAGCTGCGAAACTATTTTACTGATAAATTCGGGGGGCAGGGATGACAAGTGTCTGTCCGCATCTCTGCGTGTGTGGTGTCTGTAGCCTACTATGTGTGCGTCTGTGAGAGAGAACGCGAGGTATTTTCCATACATAAAAAAGGTGGAAAACATGGACATAGTTTGTCATTTTTTACCCTATTGTTTGTTATATTTATTTGCTCAATGTCTTCTGGTGTTTTGGTTCTTTTACTCTTGTAAATAGATAGTAAACTATATATATCTTCATTGTGTTTGGGCCCCCCTGGACGAGCGAGCATAGGCACGTGCCTAGAATGCCTATGCGTAAATACGGCCCTGCTTATATTTCAGATGATAAGCCATATTTGAGGTTGATGAATGATAGTCGAGCGTTTGGATGTCCTGCCTGATGTACTGTATTACCATAGACTAACCGTTAACGATCTATTAGTCACAGACTATGTGACTTCGCCTGTGGATTTTTTATTTTTTTTTCTGTTACTAAGCGACTAATAAAATTTTGGTCGACCAAGCCTCTTCTGGTCGACTAACGATTAGTCGACTATTAGGGGGCAGCTCTACTAATTTATTTGTTCATCTAATGAAGTGCCGACAGATGTATGAAAGTACACAAGTTACAGCATAATTTAATTGCGGCAGACTTTAATGGACAGTAAAACAAAGGCAGAATACCGTATAACTCCAGGGTAGCACAGTAATATTGACGAACGGCTAAACAAATGCAGAGCACCATAACTTAATTAGAGCATTCCAAAACAAAGTCAAAGAGTGGTAACTGATGATATACCATGTTCTGCGTTGGTTTCTCCTTGGCTTTTCTCCAAGATTCTTACACCTACTTAAAGGAGGTCATGAATGTCCCAAAATTATCAATAACCCATTTTCAACCAAAAACGATGTTATTGTTTTTTTGGTCTTTGCATGGCAGCACTGATGTCACTGAAGAGTGAGGTGGGCTTGGTTTTAGTGGCTCAGCTTCACCCACGTCCTGCCTTTTTGCCCATTTTCGATTATCCGGGAGTGACTCCCGGTGACGCACTGCCAAGGTGGCGGTGGTTAGCTCCGCCCACTTTAGGCTTCAAAAATGCTCTTCAGAAACCTACAAGTGGCGTCACAGACACTATGTCTATGTTTTTTACAGGTCTGTGTTTCAAACAGGCAGGAGATCATAACAGTAAGTCAATCCAAAAGGTGAACAGAACCCCCAGGAAAATCCAAACTAACTTTCCGTTAGTTCAGCCACTTGTAACAATCCAGGATCAGCAAATTCTGATGAAAAACAAATAGCCGCAACACAACTAGACAAAAAGAAAATCCAATAAGTAAAACAAAAATTTCATGACTTAATCTAGAAGGTGGCAAGGAGATGGAACACACTGGCAAAAGGCAGAAAAATAGAGTATATATAGGAGAAAAATAAAGCAAAGAGAGAGAACAGGTGCGCAATAATGAGCAACCTTGCTGATTAGGAAATGTCATCAGCTGTGCTCAAACACACATGAAAAAAAAAAAAAAAAAAGCCCTAACCCAAAAACGAAGAAACACAAGAGGGAGATCAAACCCGAGTCCTGACAGCATGTGCCCGGGGTACTACACCAGAGGGGGGCCCAGCCGAAATAAGATTCAAGATTCATGATTCAAAGTGTTTATTGTGATGTGCACAGTGAGGAAAAACAAGTTTCCCTGTACAATGAAATTCTTTCTTTGGTGTCCACATTGAACCCCAAGATAAGTGCAAACTATGTAAAAAATAAAAACAGACATACACATACATAAAAACAAACATCATAAAAGTACAGCTACACACATGGTCAGAATTGTTGGTACCCTTGTTAAATATGATCAAAGAAGGCTGTGGAAATAAATCTGCATAGTTAATCCTTTTGATCTATTATTTTAAAAAAAATCACAAAAATCTAACCTTTCGTTGGTGACTAAGAATTTAAAATGGGGGAAATATCTTTATGAAATAAGTGTTTTTCTCTAATACACATTGGACACAATTAACAGTACCCTTTTATTTAATACTTTTTGAAACCTCCATTTTCCAGTTTAACAGCTCTAAATTTTCTCCTATAATGCCTGATGAGGATAGAGAACACCTGACAAGAGATCAGAGACCATTCCTTCATCCAGAATCACTCCAGATCCTTCAGATTCCCAGCTCCATGACGGTGCTTCTCTTCTTCAGTTCACCCCACTCATTTTCTATAGGGTGCAGGACAGGGAACTGAAATGGCCATAGCAGAAGCTTGGTTTTGTGCCCAGTGACCCATTTTTGTGTTGTATTTTAGATTTGTTTATGGATTATTGTCCGGTTGGAAGATCCAAACATGGCCCATTATAAGATTTCTAACAGAGTCAGTCACTTTTTGATTTTTTATCTGTCGGTATTTGATAGAATCAATGATGCCATGTGTCTAAACAAGATGTTCAGGACCTCCAGCAGAAATATAAGCCCACAACATTAAAAATACAGCTGTATATTTCATTGTATGGGGTACTTTTTATACCTGTGTTCACCAAACCCATCTTAAGTGTTTGCTGCTAAAGTTACAGCTGACCATAGAAGCCAGTCCCATTTGAAGTTCCAGTCATGTCTGACAACTGAATATGCTGGAGATTGTTTTTTGGTGAAAGCATTTTTTTTTTCTCTTTTTTTTTTTTTTTTTTTCTTGAAGCCCTCCCAAACAACGTGTGGTGATGTAGGTGTTGTTTGACCATTTTTTTAAAGGTTTTCTGACCCCAAAACTCAACCTTTTTCTGCAATCCTCCAGCTGTGATCCTTGAAGAGTTTTTGGGCACTCAAACTCTCCTTCTCACCGTGCATTAGGACGATATAGACACGTGTCCTCTTCCAGGCAGATTCGTAATATTTTCTGTTGATTGGAAATTCTTAATTATTGCCCTGATGGTGGAAATGGGAATTTTCATTGCTCTAGCTCTTTTCTTAAAGCCACTTTCTAATTTGTGAAACTCAATTATCTTTTGCTGCAAATCAGAAATATATTCTTTGGTTTTTCTCATTGTGATGGGTGATTAATTTGGAATTCGGCCTTTTTGTTTTCCCTCCTATTTATATTTCTGTGAAACAGAAAGCCATGGCTGGATAATTTCATGTTCATAATCACGCTGGTGTGCTCAAAATTGTGAATATGAATGGGAATATGTTTCAGATATATTTTACTCATAAGAATTTCTAGGGGTACCAGTAATTGTGTCCAACATGTATTTGAGAAAAAAAAAAAACATTTCATAATGATATGTCCCCCCGTTTTAAATTCTTATTCTCCAATGAAAGCTTAGATTTTTGTGATTATTTTAAAATAAAAGATCAAAAGGATTAACAATGCACATTTATTTTCACAGCCTTCTTTGATCATATTTACCAAAGGTACCAACAATTCTGACCATGTGTGTATGCTGCAGAAGTAGAAATATAGACTATGTATATAGAGATATAGACTATATACATCTGTATGTGCGAGTGTGCCATATTGACAAAACAATAGCTGTCACGGGTTGTTGAGCTGAAGGAGCACGAAGGAGTCAGATCTCAAAAAAAAAGAAAAAAAAAAAAAGTCTTTAATAAATCCAACAGGAACGCAGGAGAACACAACCACATTAAATGACGTATAAGACAGAACAAAGAAACTAGGAACTGAACACTCTTAATATACACAGGATAACAAGGGACTAAACTAGATAATTAATAAAACACACCTGGAACTAAATCAAAGACAATCAGGGACAGGAACAGGAAAACCAAATGAGGAAAAACTCAACAGAAACATAGATGTGACAATAGCATAGTAACGTGCAATATTGGCTTGTGCAAAACAATAGTATAGTACAACCTGAATTCCGGAAATGTTGAGATGTTTTTTTTTTTCATTTGAATAAAATGAAAATTAAAAGAATTTCAAATCACATGAGCAAATATTTTACTCACAATAGAACATAGATAACAAATATTTAAACTGAGAAATTTTACAATATTATGCACAAAATGAGCTAATTTCAAATTTGATGCCTGCTACAGGTCTCAAAATAGTTGGGACGGGGGCATGTTTACCATGATGTAGCATCTCCTCTTCTTTTCAAAACAGTTTGAAGACGTCTGGGCATCAAAGGTTATGAGTTTCTGGAGTTTTGGTATTGGAATTTGGTCCCATTCTTGCCTGATATAGGTTTCCAGCTGCTGAGGAGTTCGTGGTTGTCTTTGACGTAATTTTCGTTTAATGGCCACAAGGCCTTCCCTGAAATAGACGTTGTCTGGAGGGGAGCATATGTTGCACGGCGGATTGTGTTTAACGACAGTGGTTTCTGGAAGTATTCCTGGGCCCATTTAGTAATATCAATGACAGAATCATGCAGATGAGTGATGCAGTGTCGTCTGAGGGCCCGAAGACCACAGGCATCCAACAAAGTTCTTCTGCCTTGTCCCTTACGCACAGAGATTTCTCCAGTTTCTCTGAATCTTTTGATGATGTTATGCACTGTAGATGATGAGATTTGCAAAGTCTTTGCAATTTGACGTTGAGGAACTTTGTTTTTAAAGTATTCCACAATCTTTTTATGCACTTGTTCACAGATTGGAGAGCCTCTGCCCATCTTTACTTCTGAGAGACTCTGCCTTTCAAAGACATCCCTTTTATAGCTAATCATGTTAAAGACCTGATGTCAATGAACTTAATTAGTTGATAGATGTTCTCCCAGCTGAATCTTTTCAAAATTTCTTGCTTTTTCAGCCCTTTCCCTAGTGAAAAATATACTTAATTATATTTAAAATATATTTATTTTATGATAAGTATACTAATAATAGATTGACATGTCTATACCAACTGAAAATACACTATAAATTGTACTTATTTCATGCTTTCATCTAGCACAAACTTAGTGCACTACAAATTAATTTGTAAAATACTATATTTTTTTTTATAAATGCATTTGGTAAAGGATGAAATATATACAGTATATTCATCCTTAAGAAAGTACACTGGCTAGGTTCTTAATTCCATCTACAACATGTTTAAAAAGGTGATTTTCATAATGGTGCTCTCTGAGCACAAAAAAATAAATAAATAAATAAAATAAAATACTTTAAATATGACCTACACACACCCATATAAATCAACTGGATGAAACCTTTGAAAGAGGATGCTCACTTCATAACCCCAATGACATGTGCTTACTCAGCCCATTTAACATTCAGTCCACTGAAGGCGAGCGTAGTGAGAACCCAAGTGCAGCTTTATTTACAAATGTAATAATATGTACTAAGTAAGGGTTTTAGCTTTTAAAGGGAATCGAATGTTAAAAGATTCAGATAGATTTGATTGAACTGATTCAAATCTTATAGTATACAACTTATCAGCTATCCGTCCAGCCCGACTTAGTGTATCTTACCAATTCTGTATTATCCCGTGGCCAACGTATATAACACAAAATCTGGTATTTAGTTAACTTTGAGCAAACGTAGCGTGATCTTGGGCAGAGTTTTGACTTTAAAATTACACAATCACAAGACAATGCTTCTTTATAATCAAACAAGAATTTATTGAACTACTTATAAGATTACATGAGACTAAGACTACCTGAAAACACACACACACACACTCTCACACACACACAAACAGTTACAAGGATGAGAATTGACAGTGTTTGAGGGATTTATGAGAGAGTTATGAGAGAATCTCAACTTCAGTTACTGGCTCTCAGAAAGTCACCAAAAAGCAGAGGTTTAGTTTTATCTTTGCCACTTAATAACGACTATGCAACGAATTCTCAGCAAAAGATGGAAACCTTGTTTGGTTACTTGCGATTTGAGTTGGCTGCTCAGCTGAGCGGGCTCGTCTCCTTTGCTCGTGTTAAGCTGAAAAGGGAATCCCGGCTCGGATTGGCTGTCGTTTAGGTGACGTCTCAGGATAGCCCTTGCTGTGATTGGTTGGCTGCCTGGTTAGATGAGAGCTTTGGAAGTCGGTTGCCTTGACTGTGGATGACGCTTTTGAACTTCGCAGAGTCACGAAGTTCCAACGAAGTGTTTTGAGTCTGGCGTCTTGCTTGCATGATGTTACAGCATGTGCAGTTTCAAACCATGGCGAAAAGCAAGCAAGTGAAGATTCAGTTAATGACATTGAGTTTTTAGCGGGCCGACTAAGCTTGTCCCACGTCCTGGTCTCCCACTCAGAGCTGTTGCAGAGCTCTAACCACGCCCCGCACGGTTCCTTTTCCGTGCATACATTAACATAATGCTTCATCCATCATGTGAGACCATCTCTGCAAGTTGTTAATACTTCTATAGAATGTCGTACAACTAACACTGTTTATAACAGCGACTTTTCATCCATTTCATTGTTCTGCAATTAAGACAAGCTTTCATTCAACATCAAATACCACAGTTCATACGCATGTTTAATTGTTCTCTGCTAAACAAAAGGTTATTCAACATTGATTAGATTTCATTGGTTACAATACGCATCAATTATATATAAGACATCAAACATATTACTTGTTGATACACTTGCTCTAATAGCAATGGAAATAAATGATTGTCATTTTTTTTTAGAGATCTTCATGCAGGTTTGAGTATCTTTGTCTATTAAAGTGAAGTTGAAGAGGGAGTCATAAGACAGTCATGTTACAGACTTCATGTTTTGCAGGCCTGAGGGCATCCGTTGATTTAATTGTCTTTTTCCTGTTGGAAAATACTATAGATCCATACCTTGCCTGATCACGAGGTTCTTCTTGATACAAAGAGAGCTTTGTGTTTTGTTGATTGAGTTAGTCACTATCACCATTCTGAGTAGAGAAAATAGTGCACTGACAGGAAGCCACTCAGAATATTGACGTCAGTGGTGGTGATAATTAACTTAGCACTCGTGATGGTTCGGAGAGGGGGAAGATTTTAGATTCTTCTTAGAGTGAGTTTGTTTGATGTCTCATTGTGGGATAGTCATATATACATATATGAAATTCCTACACAAAAGTAAACCGTAACCCAAACATAATCCAAACAGAGACTTGACCAGACATGGCTTGAACAGACTTGACTTGAACAGACTTGACTCACCGACAGCAGGTTACAACATCAATACACGACGAGAGACAATGGCAACATGATGGCTACTTATAGCAAACAATGTAGCTTTATTTACAAAAGTAATCCGTAATCCAAACAGAGACTTGACTTGAACAGACATGGCTTGAACAGATTTGACTTGAACAGACTAGACTCACCGATAGCAGGTTAAAACATCAATACACGACGAGAGACAATGGCAACATGATGGCTACTTATAGTAAACAATGCAGGTCACATGACAAGAACCAACCAATGAGAGACAGGTCACATGACTAAGACTACTAATCAGAACATGACACAATGAACAAGAGAACCAATAGCATGAATGCATGAGGGCAAGGGAAGAAGGAGACCATGACTAAACTCCAAAATAAAAGACATGAAAACATGAACATCAAACCAAACCCAAAACAGGCATGACAGCCCAACAATTAGTCTTGGTAAAAGATGAATGAGGCAACTCTGTGGGGATTGTTTGTACTGTATGTTGTTGTCATATCATTAAGGCTGCTGTATGAGTTCTCACCTAAGACTATGGCACAAAAGACAATATCACATTCTGTGTATTGATATTTGTTTGTTCCTTTGCCCCTTAAATATGTCTTAAGTATTGTAATAATGTGATTTTAACATCGGCCTAAATATAGGCTACAGTATGTTCAGTGAAGGGGGCTTGGCTTGATAAGTCAGTCTGTCCTCACCTTATACTTTCATGAGCTCTGAAATTCACCAACAATCGGTTTTGCTGTACTTTTTTGCTAAACATCTTAACTTGGTAGACTGCACACTATTGGGAATCTGTGTTGCAGATTTGGCACATTTTTCAGAAGAAACCTTCAGAATCTAGAAACTCATTGCAGCTAAAGACACAACTCTCACCATGTATTTCAAATCTGAGAATGATTAAATTATTTTAAGATGATGCTGTGCAAGTTTTTTCTTCTTTTTTTTTTTTTTAAGATGAGATTTTCTTTTTGGGCAAACCAAATAAAATTTGAGGTATGAATTGAAACATCCAGTATGTTTCTGCTAACAGGTGCTGTAAGGGCAGAGTTTCCAAACACAGCTTTTGCCTACAGCACAAATGTAACAATGGGGGATTTGCAAATAAAACAATTTAATTTGTTAAATATTGATGTAATACTTCAGTAATTTATTTTAGTTGACCTGTTATGATTAAATGTACAATACAATACGCTGTATTTAAGTTCTACTTGAGTATAAAAATAGTATAGATAAAAATAAATGTTTTGAGTTGCAAATAATTATAATAATAATTCATAATGATGCAGTACTCTGTATAGTTATGAATAGGGTTGGGCCGATAGACGATGCCATCATCTATCGCCGATGGCTGATGGACATCATGATGTTGAGCCAGCATCGTGATTCCCCGTGCCCCGCCGCGCTCTGTCTCCACCTCCACGCAATCTGCCGCATCCCAATACCATGTTCGGAAAGAAAATGACGTCCACTACAGAACCTCTAAAGGGAATAAATAGGCCTACAACATGAGGAAAAAAATATATTTCAATAGCCTACTTTCTCTCTCAGTTACATCATTAGGTAATTATACTGAATATAAATTATGGGCTTCAGGGAGCCGCTATTATCCCTGGCATTTTGAATGCACGATCGCTTTTTAGTTTCACTTTCGGGATTCGTGATCGCACATACTCTGTTTATACTATGGAGCGGCAGTACTTACCACACATTTTACAAGATTAGATGTTTGTCAGTGGTGCTCAGGATCTGCAAATCATTTGCCATCGTCCTCAGTCATTGTCCCCCCCACCCCCCGAGGTCATAGTCCATCGCAATTTTTTTTTACTGTAGACATCGTCCGATGCCAATTTTGTAGACCTAGCCCAACCCTAGTTATGAACTTCACCTAGTGTTGTCAAAAGTACTGACTTTGGTACCATTCAGTACTGTCATTTGAAAAACGTCCATTTCCCGCTAACATTTGCGCGCTGTTGAGCGGATAAAACGATGATCACTGTAGCCAATCACAGTCATATTTGTTGATCGCGTGAACACTACGGCAAATCAGCTGTGTTTAAGAATCCGGTCAACAGCGCTCAGATGTTAGCGGGAAATGGACGTTTTTAAAATGACAGTACCGAATGGTACCGAAGTCGGTACTTTTGACAACACTAACTTCACCTTTTCAATAATTTAACCACACTATCAAATAGTGCTTTACATGTGACTCTGGACCAAAACACCTAGCACGGGTATATCTGCAATAGCTAAAAATACATTGTATGGGTCAAAATTATTGATTTTTCTTTTATGACAAAAATCATTAGGATATTAAGTAAAGATCATGTTCCATGAAGATATTTTGTAAATTTCCTACCGTAAATATATATAAACTTAATTTTGATTAGTAATATGCATTGCTAAGGACTTAATTTGGACAACTTTAAAGGCGATTTTCTCAATATTTAGATTTTTTTTTTTTTTTTTGCACCCTCAGATTCCAGATTTTCAAATAGTTGTATCTCTGCCAAATATTGTCCTATCCTAACAAACCATACATCAATGGAAAACTTATGTATGCAGCTTTCAGATGATGAATAAATATCAATTTCAAATAATTGACCCTTATGACTGGTTTTGTGGCCTTTGGTCATATATAGAAAGTAGTTACAAAAGTAAAGATATGTAAACAACATATAGTCATGGATTTGAAATGGTGAAAGAAATTCACGAACTTGATCAGAAGGTTTATTACTTTAGTATATTCCAATACACTCCAATGCACCTGTACCAACAAACTTTTTTCCATTAATTGTTCTTTAATGTCCCGTATGGACAACGGCAATGTTGCACTTGGAAAAGTGGACTGCAGCCCTTTGGGCTGTCAAAATTTTCTGAATTATTAAACAAATTAATATAATTATCCTGACCAGCCCTCAAAACTACAAGTAAAAGTAACAAAATGAATTAAAATAATTTCAATTCATACATCACATCCGCAGCGACTACTGCAAAACTGTCAAACTGCAATAAATCTGAATTAGGAAGGGATCCGTCAATTTATCTCTGCATAGACATAAACCAATCAGGTATACATCCAATGAAACAGTAAGGCACAAAAATGGACTTTGCAAATTTATATAATGAATCAAGTGTATATTACACACCAACAATGAATACTTGAAAAAGAAACAACCAAGGAACACATAAGAAAGAAAATAAATTATACAGATGCAAGCATGTTCAGCTGTAAATTCCAACAGTCTTTGTAACTTAAGATGAGTGCATGAGTTGAAATAAATTAGGGCTGTCAATCGATTAAAATATTTAATCGTGATTAATCGCATGATTGTCATGAGTTAACTCGCAATTAATCACAATTTAATCACACATTTTTATCTGTTCTAAATGTATCTTAAATTAATACTTTTCATGTTTTAAATACTCTAACCAACATGGGCAGTGACAAACATGGATGCTTTATGCAATATATGTTTATTATTAGTGAAACCATAGTTAACAGAGCCTGAAGACTAGACATGTTTCAAAGATCATAGATGTGTTTCAAAGAACTTGCTCATGTATATTAGACACATGAAAAAAGAAATACCAGGTTCCCATTACTTCTCTTTTCTTGCACTGAGCAATTTACCTACACAAACCTATTTACATTTCCGCATGACAGGGCATCTCACTTCTTCTGAACATGCAAAATGTACATTTATTATTTATTATTACATTTGTTTGCCTCTCTGTGCCCACTGCCCACATACTGTATTTTGATGCAGCTAAATTCTCAATAAAACTGTTTTCATTGATATATTTTACTGTTTCTGTTGTCAGACAACGGAATGAATATGAAATAGTGACTGAAACGCGACCCATAGGACTAAATAACCAGCTCTCCCTTCCAAGATGTTAATCTGCACAAAAAATCCTGATTTATAATCCAGCCATCGTCTTATAAAATCAAATAGGCTATAAGATAAAGACAATAGCTGTGCTGTGATTTCGGCTATACTTGCATGTTAAATTAGAGAAGCAACGTAATATCTGTTTTAACTGAAAGCACTGTTCTTCTCATCCGCGCGCGGCAGTATCAGCGTAAGGTTTGGGCAAACCCTATAAAGATTGGTCGCTAGGCGATTTTTGAAAAAAAAAAAGTTGCTAAAGTGGTCTGAAAAGTCGCTAAGTTGGCAACACTGTCAGCATCTCCATCCATTTCTCCAACTATAGTAGTACGGATTAGGTCACGGGTCAAACAGAAAATGTGCGCTGCGTTAATCGCATGTTAATAAAATTAGTGCCGTTAAAATGAATTTGCGTTAACACATTATTAACGCGTTAACTTTGACAGCACTAAAATAAATATGACAGCCTTAACTGACATCCATCGGTGATGAGGAAAACAGTTCAGTAAAGATGAAGATGGTATTGTTGAACAGAACAGTTCCAATCGTCCAACAACTCCAACGTTCAGGATATCCACCAAAGTAAGGCAAGATCTTTATAATCCGTGAGCCTGAGATCCAAAGATCCAAGTAATCCACAAGTTGAAGTCATGGAATAGTTCACAAATTGTTAATCCTCTTTTTGATTTCCAAACAATGAATGAAAAGTATGATTCCTATTGGCAAAAAAGAGTCCTTCTAAAATAGAAGATATAAACTTAACATTAGCAATGAATCCAGTTAACAAGCAAATCTCCAACAACATAGGAAAAGCAAGTGCAAATTAATAAAAAAGAAATACATAGAATAAACAGAGGAAAAGATTACACTCCTTACTTTGATTGAGCTTTAAAACCAAAGTTTCCCAATCAGGACTTCGAGCAGATGGTGGTAACACAGCCGGTAGGCCATGCTGCCTTTCACAAACAACTCTGGCTTTCTTCTTCTTCTTCTTCTTCTTCTTCTTCTTCTGGTGTTTTATGGCGGTTTGGCAAACCCACAAAAAGGTGCATTACCGCCACCTACTGATCTGGAGTGTGGAGTGTACATACATTTGGAAGAAAGACATACAAAAAAAAAAAAAAAAAAAAAAAAAAAAAAAAAACCTAGATTCTATCTATGGTTCCTGTGTTTTTCAAGTATTTAAATAGTACTTCATGTACTCTTAATTGCCTTGGCCCGTTTCCTAATAATATTTTTAAAGAAATATTATCAACTTCCAACCATCCTAATTCTTGTTTTAATTGAAATCTCTCCCTTTCATATGCAGGACACTCAAAAAGAATATGCATCACTGTTTCTAATTCTCCACATTTGTCACACTTTCCCGATTCATGTTTACCTATTTTATAAAGACTATGGTTTAATGCTGTATGTCCAATTCTTAGTCTCGTAATAATGACCTCTTTCTTCCTATTTCCATATCTTTTCCTCTCATTTCCAACATACTCCTGAATCTGAAAAAGATGTCTTCCTTTAGACCCACTATTCCATAACTTTTGCCATTTCTTACTTACTTCAAATGATATCACTCTCTTGAATTAAGCTTTACTTAAAGCTAACTTAATTTCTATTTGTGGATGATTTAATGCTTCCTTGGCTAGCAAATCTACTACCTCATTTCCATCCACACCCACATGCGCAGGTACCCAGAGGAAATTTACCTCTATCCTTATCTGTCTTATTCTAAACAAACTTTGCAAAACTTCAAATATTAAATCTTGCCTTGCTTCAGATTTACCACTTATTAAACTAGTGAGCACAGCCATTGAATCACTACATATCACAGTTCTTTCAGGTTGAACTTCTTCAATCCATTGTAGTGCTATTATGATAGCTAATATTTCAGTAGTAAAAACTGACACATGATCTGATAACCTTTTTGCCATTTTTATTTTAAAAGTAGGAATATATACTGCTGCTGCTGTTCTTCCAGACTCTGGTTCCTTAGACCCATCTGTAAATACCTGTAACACAGAATAATACTCCTGCGTTAAATATTGTTGAACTACTAATTCAGTTGACATGTTCATCTCCGGTTTTTTTATTATTTCGTGAATTTTCAAGTCTATTATCGGCATAGGGAACAACCAAGGGGGAATTGCTGGTATAGCAACCGAAGGAGCAATTTCATGATCTTTCAACTCCAAGCTGTTTGCCTCCTTCCTTACTACCCAACCAAAGCTTGCCATATCTTTATATTCATATTCCCAACAATCTTTCAGAAGAAGTCTGACTGGATGGTTTTCCAGATGTCCCTTTACACCAGACCAATACCTTAATCGTAATTGAAACCTACGCTGTTCTAGAGGCAATTCTCCCATTTCAACTTCTAATGAAGCCACCGGGGAAGATTTAAATGCACCACAGCAGATGCTCAAAGCTTGATTTTGTATTACTTCTATCTTTTTAAGTAAAGTTTTGTTCGCAGAACTATATACTACACTACCATAATCTATGTTTGACCTAATCACAGCACAATAAATTCTTTTCAATGACTGACATCTTGCCCCCCACTCAGCTCCTGATAAGCACCTTAATACATTTATTCCTTTTTTGCATTTTTCTAATAATTTCTGAATATGTATTCTAAAATTTAATTTAGAGTCCATCCACACACCCAAAAATTGTACCACATTAACTTGTTCCAGCTGACAACCATACATTTTTACATTCACGCTTTGATTATCTTTCTTTTTCGAAAAACATATTACTTGTGTTTTTGCCACAGAAAATGGAAAACCCCATTTATTCGCCCAATTTTCCACCTCATTTACTGCTTTTTGCATTTTTTTTTTCTACAAATAAAACATTTCGTCCCCTTTTCCAAAGAGCTCCATCATCCGCATACAATGATCTTCCTATTCCATTTTCAACGTTATGAAAGATGTCATTAATCATTAAATTAAAGAGAATAGGACTGCTCACACTTCCTTGGGGAGTTCCATTCTCAATTGGGAGAATCTGAGAAAAAGCAGTCCCTACTCTTACTTGAATCGTTCTTCCAAACAAGAAACTCAAAATCCAGTTATACATTTTTCCATCAATTCTCAAGCTTTCCAATTTCATTAAAAGCCCCTCTTTCCACAGCATATCATAGGCTTTTTCTACATCAAAAAATACTCCCACAAGCACTTCTTTATTAACCTGAGCTTTTCGAATGTCATTTTCCAAACATAATATTGAATCCATCGTATTTCTCCCTTTTCTAAATCCACTTTGGCATGCTGAAAAAATGTTCCTACTTTCACTCACGTAAGTCAACCTATTCATAACCATCCGTTCCATAACTTTGCATAAATTTGATGTCAGCGCAATAGGTCTATAATTAATTGGCTGAGAATGGTCTTTTCCTGGTTTGGCTATTGGCACAATGACCCCATGCTTCCAATCTGCTGGTAAATTCCCTGTCTCCCATATTTTGTTAAAAAGTTTTAAAACCATACTTAATGATAAATCTGATAAGTGCTTAATCATCTCATAACATATGTCATCCTTGCCTGGGGAAGTATGTTTGACTCCCGCAAGTGCTCTTTTTAACTCATACAAAGTAAATTCTGAATCCAACATACTTCCTGATGGGTTCTTCTTCACAAATATGTGAGCATTCTCCCTAACTTTCTGTTCCCTATATTTCCTCATATTATCTGAAATATTTTCATTACTGTGCACCTTAACAAATGTTTCCACTAACATCTCTGCTTTATCACTGTCTTTTATTGCTATTTTTCCATTATTTACTAAAACTGGAATATTATTATTTTTCTGAATCCCTCCCATCTTCCTAATCATATTCCAAACTTCATTAATTTCAATTTCCTCCCCAATTCTATTACAATATTCTCTCCAGTAATTTCTTTTTGCTTTTCTTACTTCTCTCCTCACTATTGCCTGCGCCCTCTTATATTTAATGTACTCACTAAACAACACAGATTTTCTAGCTTTCTTCATTGCTTTATTTCTTTCCCTAACTGCCTTACTACAGTCTATATTCCACCACGGTACTGCTTTTTTACTATTTTTAGTTTTCTTTTTTCCTATTATTTCCTCAGCCGTATTTCTTAACACTTCACTTATTTTCTTACTTAACTCTTCAATGTCTTCAGTATCACCTACCGTTTCACACATATCCTTATGACACAATTCTTCAAAAAGTGCCCAGTTGGCTTCTTTAAATTTCCATCTTGGAATTCTCTCCACCAAGGTTTGGGTAATGTCCACACCAATTTTACACCATATTGGATAATGATCACTTCCCATTGTACTTTGTTTACTTACATTCCATTCGCACTTTCTAGCTAGATTTTCTGACACTAGAGTAATATCTAAAGCTGATTTACGCCCATGAATTATGTCTATTCTTGTAAAACATCCATTGTTCACACATACTAGCCGTCCCCAATCTAACATTTCTTCCACAATCAGCCCATTAAAATCTGTTTTAACACTTCCCCATAGTGTATTATGCGCATTGAAATCACCACACCATATTACTTTCTGATTTGTGTTACCTCTTATATTTTCCAATACTTCCTTATTTAACTTTTCACATGGATTATAAAAATTAATTACTTTAATACTATGATTCCCTTCCCAGACTTCTATCACTACCACCTCCTTGTCTACACTCTCTACAACATTCCTATATCCCACACCTTGTTTTATAAATGTAGCTACCCCACCACCATTACCTTGTTTTCTATCTTTCCTAATTACCACATATCCTTGTAACACAAAATTCAACTGAGGTTTGAGCCATGTTTCTTGAACACATATTATATCAGGTTTATTTTCCAAATCAGAAATGAATTTTTTAAACTCTTGCCCATTAGCTATTAAGCTTCTCACATTCCACTGAAATATTAAAAGCACCATTATGAACCACCACATCCTGATTGAGTATATGTAGTTTGCATCTTTAACTTCTCATTAATCATATCCACCGAAATACCTTCAATCTCTAGATACTTTTCTGCTGCTTTGATTATAATTCTGATTCTTTCTGTCCGGCTTTCAGTTTGCGCCGAACAATTCACTACTTCAGCCATAAAAGTAACAAATGCAACACTGTTCTTAATCCCAAAATTCTCTTTTGTTTTTTCCTTTGTCATTTCCATCTTTTGTTGACTGATTTCTTTGCTTTTTTCTCCTGATTCCAAATTCTTTCCTACTTGTTTAAGAGCCTCAGAGTATGTCAGTCCTTCCTGTATTCTAACATTTTGAACTTGAGCCGCATGTTTCCTCACCTTGCACCCTCCATATCCCGCACTGTGATCCCCTCCACAGTTACAACACTTGGGATTAATTTCTTTCCCGCATTTTCCATACTCATGTTCTCCACCGCATCGTGCGCACCTCTGTTTGCCTCTGCATACAGCCGCTACATGTCCAAACTTTTGACATTTATAACATCTTAGAGGAGGGGGTACATAGAGTCTTACCGAAAAACTCATAAATCCCAAAAAGACTTTACTTGGCAACTTATCCTCATCAAAATGAATCATCACAGAGAGGCTATCTCCCCTTTCATTATTCTTATAGCATTTTAATCTTTTCACATCTATCACTGCAGCTCCCGTAATCCCTCTCTTAATCTTTTCAACTGGTACATCTGTGGGGATCCCTGTTATTACTCCTTTAACCCATTTCTTTTCTTCTTGTACTGAACAAATCACACTTTGTCCCATGATCGACTTGACTTCTAGAGCCTTTTTTTGTTGCCTAATATCCTTACAATATATTAGTAATCTACCATCTCTCAACTTCTTAACACTTTCAACCAGTCCTATCACTTCCTTACTTGAAGATAACTTCAGTGGATTAATAATACTGAAAGATCCAGTTTCAAATTTCATCACTACCTTATATTCTTCTTTCCTTCTTCTTGTCAGATGGGTTTCTTTTTCACTGTCAGTTTCAGATGCACTACTTTTCTTTCTTTTTCGTTTTTCTACAATCTTCCACTCATTATTTCCATTCCCGCCTTCCTCCACGCCTAACATTTCATCCTCCATTTCCGGATCGCTTCCGGAATCTACTCCACTTCCTACCATGCACTCTCCAGTCACAGATCAGCTGTTGCCAAACCGCCTCCAACGCGCAAACCAACCACCCCTGGACATTCTCCCTTTCTTCTTCTTCTTCTTCTTCTGGTGTTTTATGGCGGTTTGGCAAACCCACAAAAAGGTGCATTACCGCCACCTACTGATCTGGAGTGTGGAGTGTACATACATTTGGAAGAAAGAAATACAAAAACAAAAAAAAAAAAAACCTAGATTCTATCTATGGTTCCTGTGTTTTTCAAGTATTTAAATAGTACTTCATGTACTCTTAATTGCCTTGGCCCGTTTCCTAATAATACTTTTAAAGAAATATTATCAACTTCCAACCATCCTAATTCTTGTTTTAATTGAAATCTCTCCCTTTCATATGCAGGACACTCAAAAAGAATATGCATTACTGTTTCTAATTCTCCACATTTGTCACACTTTCCCGATTCATGTTTACACTCTGCCTTTCTCTACCACTCACCTGGGTAAATACAAGACACTAGAGCCCCCTATCGTCCCTAGTGGTGTGTAGTGGTATTACTTTTAGAAGAAAACCATGATAACAAGCCTGAGCCTGTTACATACCCGCCCCCTCAGAAGAAGGCTTGCCATAACCATAACACAATTTTAAATTTTGTACATGGTAAGTTTCAACATTATGACTATCATTGAGAAAAGACATGGAGTAATTTACAGGTCCGAGGCATTTAACAACTTTGGCCGGGCCCTTCCACCTTGCTGAAAACTTTGCCATAAACCCTTCATCTGCTCTGGACAGAGAATGAGTCTGCACCCAAACTACATCTCCTACTTGAAAATGAGCTTGTTTGCGGTGTTGATTGTAGTGACGTTTTTGCTTGTTTTGGGCATGTTCAACGTTCTTCTTTACCAGGCTGATGAGGTTCTGTTGTCTGTCGAGAATGGGATAGGCAGGGTTATTGGGGTCAGGTGGTCTATGTAAGGCTCTCTCCAAAGGTCCTTTCAACTTGCACCCCAGTGCCACTTCTGCAGGTGTGTAGCCTGTGCTCTCATGCTATGTGGTGTTAATTGCGAACCTAAACTTGGGCAACCACCTATTTCAAAGACAATGCTGGTCCCCTACAAAGGAGGCTATCATTGTTTTTAGATTGTGGTTGACATGTTACGTGAGGTTTGTTTGGGGGTGATAGGCCGTCGTCAACTTTTGTAATACACCCCACTGTTTGCATACTAGGTTGAGGAGGTGTGAAGTGAATTGTTCTCCGCAATCAGATACTAAATAAGCCGGAGTAATCCACCTGGTGAATATTTCCTCAATGAGAATCCTGCTATTTGAGGTGCTCTTGCTGCTCTTAGAGGGAACAGCTCAACCCACTTGGAGCAATAATCAACAATGACAAGAAGATGTTCGTTTTGTTTTGTACTTTTAGGGAATAGTCCCATCAAGTCAATGCCAAGCATATGTCCTGGTTCAACAACAGGGGTAGACTGCAAATGGCCAGAGAGTTTTGAGAGAGAAGGCTTGTATTTTTGACAGATGGGACACTCTTTACAATGTTTCCATACATTCGTACTCATACTCGGTCAATACACTACTTCTAGGAGTCGAAGAAGTGTCTTTAACCTCCCTAGATGACCGCTGAGTGGATTATTGTGTGCATAGCATAAGAATTTTTCACAGTACCTTGCTGGAATGACCAATTGCAACTTCTGTCCTTTCCGCCCATCAGGTACACTGCGAAACAGAAATCCATTTTGTAGAACATAGTGAACTCGAGATATGTCATGAAGATGTCTGTGACTGTGCCTTACTAATTAACTCTTGAAGCTCAGCATCAGCCTGCTGAGAGGTGGCAAGCTGAGTGAGATCTACCGGAATGTCAATGGGATGTGCTGCAGTCTTAGTGGCCTTAACTATGGCAATTATATCAGGTGAAGTGAGGTTTTCTTGGGCTCTGGACAATACATCCGGTACAACATTAATTTGTCCTTCTCAATATTTGACAGTAAAGTGGAACACTTGCAAACATATAGTCCAGCGTGTGAGTCGTGAAGATGGCTTTGGGTGTTGAAAAACCCAGGTAAGAGCGGCATGATCTGTTATCACTTCAAACGGCTTACCCTCGAGGTATGGCCTCCACTTTTCGACAGCCCATACAACAGCCAAACACTCCTTTCTGAAACCGAGTAAGCCTTCTCTGATCCTTGTAAAAGTCTGGAAGCATAAGCTACCACATGCTCCTCTCCTTCTGATTCTTAAGTAAGCACAGCTCCCAAACCAAGCTCACGTGCATTGGTTTGCACCTTGAAAGGTTTATCAAAGTCAGGTGGTATCAAGACTGGTGCTTGGGTCAAATCTTGTTTGATGGTGTCAAATGATGTCCAAGTCCAGGTGGAATTTTTCTGTTTCAGTGCATGTAAAGGTGCAGCTTTTTCAGAAAAATGTGGTATAAACCGATGGTACCATCCCGCTAACCCCAAGAAACGTTGTACATCCTTAATTAATTGGGGTGTTGGGAATGATTTAACTGCAGATACTTTGGATGGGTCAGTTTTTATCCCATCACTTGAAACAATGTGTCCTAAAAAATTAAAGGGATTTTTGGATGAGATAACATATTTTGAGATTGAGGGCAAGGCCTGCGTCATGGAAGCAATGGAAAACTTGACTGAGTTGTTGAAGATATTCCTTCTCACTCTGGGAAAAAACCACCACATCATCAATGTATACTAGACAGCACTTGCCTTTGAGCTCTCTTAGTACATGCTCCATTAATCTCTGAAAAGATGCCGCAGCGTTTTTCAACCCAAACGGAAGCCGTAAAAATGAAAATAGCCCTGCTGATGTAACAAATGCAGTTTTCTGGGTACTATCCTTCTCCATTTCCACCTGCCAATATTCGCTTTTCAAATCAAGAGTGCTGAATACATTTGCTCCATGTAATGATTCCAAGATATCCTGAATCTGTGGCATTGGGTATGCATCAAGGTGCGTTTTAGCATTAAGACGCCAGTAGTCCACACAAAGTCTTGAACCACCATCTTTTTTTTTGGGACTACCACCACTGGTGAATCCCAAGGGGAAATAGATGGTCGAAAAATCTCTTTGGCTAACAAATTCTTGAGTTCTGAATCAATAAACCTTTGCTTGTCTGTCGAAACCTTGTAAGCACGTTTTCTCACTGGAACCTCATCTGTGGTGATGATGCAATGTTTCACCAGACTTGATTGTCCAGTCTCGTGTGTTCAAACCACTCTATCATTAAATCTTCTAGCTGTGCCTTAAACTGTTCACTGGTGTCGGCTTGTTGTACGAGCTGACGGATGGAATACAAGGCTTCATCAGATATCATAGGAGTGGGTAGAGCAAGATAAAAGTTCACCGTTGAATAGCACTTGTTGGTTAGAAATAGGAAAGTGTCCTCTTCCTTAGCCTCTTCTTTTGAAGGTAAACTCTACTGGGCTCTTTGAAAATCTAACTTTATTCCAGAAGCGAGCAGAAAATCCATACCTAGAATGATCGGTTCAGTTAAGTCTCTATCATTCGAGATAAAATATGTCAGCTTGATGTGATATCCCTGAATCTCGCAATTCCATTCCACCTTACCAATAGGTGTTTGTTGCTGTCCATTGGCAAGCAGAAATGACTGTCCTTCATTCGACTGGAATTGTTCTTCTTTGCATAGTTGTTTCCAACATGATTTTTTGGATAAGTGACAAAGTGCTGCCGGTATCAACCATAGCTTTGAAGTATCTGCCTTCTAGAATGATGGGAATAGTGACAGCCTTCAAATCAGATTGCACTGAGTTATTATTGGACTGAAGAACTCTGGTATTGGCATGTGGAGGTTTGCGTTGTAGATCTTGAGAATGCTAATATTTCTTCTTTTGTTCTTCACTATTGACCTGGTTCCAGTACCTATTGGATTCATTGAAGTCTCTTTCTATCCGTGTCCCTATTCTGACCAACTCACCAATCTCTTTAACAGTTCCTCTTAGTAAACTTGCAAGATGTGGGTTGAAGTTTTGTAGAATTACTTTGACAGCTTCCTTCTCAAGCATTTCACTTTTCCACCTGAAGCATAAGGCTCTCTATTAATAGCAAAATCTCTGATGCTTTCCTTCGGGCAAATTGTTAATCCTCTTTTTGATTTCCAAACAATGAATGAAAAGTATGATTGCTAGTGGCAACAAAGAGTCCTTCTAAAATAGAAGATATAAACTTAACATTAGCAATGAATCCAGTTAACAAGCAAATCTCCAACAACATAGGAAAAGCACGTGCAAATTCATACAAAAGAAATACATAGAATAAACAAAGGAAAAGATTTCGAGTGATGTTACGTTCAACACCGAAGCTCCGAAGCTTGTATCAAAATAACAAACCATTTCACATTGAATCACTGTATCGGAGTTTGATTCGTTTTGCCAAAAGCACGTGATCTATGACATCCAAAGCTTCATTCACCTGAAAACCATGTGACTGCTTCAGTATCTGGTTCAAGCGAAGTGAACCTCAGCGCTGTTTCCTTTACATTATACAGTATTACATTATAATGTGTTAGCATTACTTTTTTTAAATCGTAATTTATACATTAAGGTCAAAAGAACTTTGCCCATTAAATAACAGTCTAAGGACTGAGGCAGAGTAAAAATAGACAGATCAGATCACAGATTTAATTTATGAATTTTATTTTACTTATTTTAGTGGCAGTACACTAACATTAATGAATGACCTTGACAATGACCATTATTTATATACAATAAAATAAATAATTATTTGTAGAACCCGATGTGAAACCAGCATCTGCACTTTGGAAGGTGTTATTAATTTTTATGACCACTAGATGGCCACAGCATGAACCGTTTTAAAAAAAAGCTTAGAGTAATTAACCTTTTTCCAAATACAATTGTGTTGAAAGCTTCACTGGTTCAGAATGCTTCACTTCGCCATCACTAAAGATTACACTCCTTACTTTGATTGAGATTTAAAACCAAGGTTTCCCAATCAGGACTTCGAGTAGCTGGTGGTAACACAGCCGGTAGAACATGCTGCCTTTCCCAAACAACTCTGGCTTTCTCTACCATTCACCTGGGTAAATACAAGACACTAGAGTCCCCTAGAGTCCCTAGTGGTGTGTAGTGGTATTTCATTTTTGAAGAAAACCATGATAACAGGCCTGAGCCTGTTACAACTTATTTTTCAGAGAAAGATAATGATAATATGGTAACACTTTACAATGTGTCATTTCTTAACATTAGTTAATGTATTAACTAACATGAACAAACAATGAACAATGCATTTATTACACTATTTATTAATCTTTGTTAATATCAGTTAATGAAAATACAGTTGTTCATTGTTTATTCATGTTAGTTCACAGTGCATTAACTAATGTTAACAAACAACTTGTGATTTTAATAATGCATTAGTAAATGCTGAAATTAACATTAACTAAGATTAATAAATGCTGTAGAAGTATTGTTCATTCTTATTTAATGCTTTCTAATGTTGTTAACTAATGTTAACCAATGAACCTTATTGTAAAGTGTTACCGATAATATTTTCCACCTTTTAAAATAATTTCTTATAGTATTTTCTAAAGTATCTTAGTTACACTTATATAGATTTTCTACCTTGTTTGACATTTTCACTCCCAGGTACCTTATCTCTGTTTGGTTCCATTTAATGTCATATTTCTCTTTAAAAACTTCTTGTAATTTACCTCCAATTTCCATAGCTTCTGTCTTATTAAATTTTAATTTATATCCTGACATAGCTCCATATTACTCTATCTCTTTTAACCTTGAGGGTAATGATGTTTCTACATCTGTTAAAAACAAAATCACATCATCTGCATACAATGCAAGTTTATGTTCCTCATCTTCAATTTTAAGGCCTTTTATTAAAGAATTTCCTCTTATACTCTGTGCTTGTAACGGGGCTGACGAGACGAGAGATGTGCGGATCCATGTGCAAGGCTTTATTGTAAAACATAGTCAAAACACAGGCAGGGTCAGACGATGGCAAACAGGTATAACACAGGCAAGACAAAGAGTAGTCCTAGGGCAAGCGTGGGTCGACGATCGGCGAACAATATCCAACGGAGCAAGACAGAGCAATAATCCAGGTACACGAGCAATAATCCAAACGAGGGGCAAACAGAGTCCTAACGGCAAGGCAAGGGTTAATCCAGGAAACACGGGCTAGAATCAAAACACAGGAAAACCGGCTAGGCAAGACTAAGACAACTCAGAGGGCTTCATAGGGTAGCTATCACTAGGATATATGCGTACAATACTCGGCCGAGACAGAGAGGAAGTCCAAGGCTTATGTAGCGTGTGTGATTGCGAGATGGGTATCAGGTGTGAGCATGTGATTAGGGAAATGGCTGCTGGGAAATGAAGTCCGGGGTAGTGTGTGGTGTGAGAGTCAATGTGATGGCAGGGTGACCTCTGGTGGCGAACAAATGGAGGTCCATGGACCAGATTCATGACAGTGCTAAAGGCTCTATACATAAAGCAAAAATCTGAGGTGATAAGTCTTTTTTTGAACTTCACTAAACAAATGTGCGTGTGCCATGCAAACCAGCAAAAGATAAAGAAGCAAACATGTAGGCCTAGTAGAAAATGTATCTGTATCTAAGTTGATTATTACCTTACTCTTGTGAAAGAGCTGGTTTGGTTTTTGAGAGACTGAGACGCGCAACGCGGCTGTTTGATTGGTGATCGCGCTGTACTTATTCCATTTGTTCATGTATCATATCGTAGCCTAAAGGGCGTTTCACACTGGACGCGATGCAAAAAAGCGAGACGAATTGCCAACAAACAGTGCTTTCACACCGAGCGTGAAACGAATGTTCGCCTTCTGCTAATTCATGCCTACATGCTAGGTGGCGCCGACCAACAATGCATTTTTCCTCAGATATGTATCTCATATATGGATATAACATCATCTGCTGCTCAATATATACCATTAAATTAATATAGCTAAAAAAAGTTTGGTTCCACACCAGAAACACAAACTATCTGTAATGCTTTACAAGAAAACATCTTGAAATATAAACAGAAGTACAATTAACATCGAGCCACATTTGCAAATGTGATTATTAATGTTTTTGCTTAAAACCCACCTTAAACAATCATCGAGTGCTTGTAGTAACTTCTGATTGTGATATAGTTGATTTTGATTCTATAATAGGCAGACATGCACTCTTTGTATGTTTAATAACGCCACACAGCTTATAGTCATAAACATCCTTTATTGTTATAAAAATACCATGAGCTGCATACAAAACACATACAGAAAATATAGTGTCATAATCATGTCTATTTGCTTTCATATTTCATGTGTAGAAAAATGTTTCACTCGATTTTTTTAACACAGAAGATCTAACATTAGAGAGTTAACGTGCTCTGACTCATAACATTTGCACACGTGGGAGAAAACAGACACTCCAGATCACATAATTCAGTGGAGAATTAATAGAAATTATGGTAATGCTTTAGATTACAACCTGCAAAGATCTACGTAAGTATTTTGAATTTATAGTGTGCGTTTCTGTAATTTTAGTGTACATATAAAGAACGTACATATAGGTATAAATGAACAATGTGTTACATTTGGATAATAAGGGTGTAACAACCAGATATGCAACCTGCAAAGAACTGTGTAAGTAAACTGAAGTTACAGCGTAAATTTTTTGTAATTATAGTGTACCTCCGTGTAGGTATAGGGGAATAATATGGCGATATTTGGGAAAGGGCTAACAACCTGTAAAATTACAAATCATTTATACTGTAAGTATATCTTATGAAAGACTCAAGTCAGCTTACCTTATGAAAGATTACCTCAAGTCAGCTTACCTTATGAAAGATTATTCGTCGATCTCAGCAACTTCACACCAGCAACTTCCCAACACCACTATCACCAAATAATTTTGCATGATATACCATCAAGGTTCAGTGCAGCTTAAAACAAGCTTACCTCTTTCCAGCTGTTCACAGAAAAAAATACATGATGCAACATAAATGTTAATAAATACAAATTTGTATTTCAGTGGATGTATACTGTGATGTTTTTATAGCACAAAAAAGTGGGTTTAATTTGGCCATCAAACAATTAAATTAAAAGTGCAATATTTTTCTCTGTAATTACTGTGCACATATATACACTTGTTTTGTGTTTAAACTTGTTCCTCCCTTATTCTATGTAGTTACAGGCTAAATACAACATTTGCGGGCTGTAAATTAAAGTGGTGCTTGTTCCCCCCTTATTCCATGTAGTTACAGGGTAAGTGGCTACAACAAATTGCTCTAAAACGATTGTTTATATAGTAGGTCATACATTATATTATCAGGTAATATACCAATTAACATGGTGACTGTTTTATTTAATTCAAATATTATTTAAAATTTGGGTTTTTAAATTAAAATCACACACAATATGACAACAGTAACAAAACAGGCAACAGATTATAAAAGATAAAATTTTATTACACCAGTTCAAAAACCAGTTCAACACCAGTTCAAAAAAAGCAAAGCAACTCCATATTTATACTGCTTATACAGTTAAACCAAATTCTTTTGAAAAGCTTGTTTAAGAACAAATTTAAGATTTTGTTCAATTTGTTCATGTTTTTCACCCACTGACGAAGTTAAACTACTATGGCCAAACCATCATGTCAATAAACACACCCCAGCAGGCACAAAACAGGCACACAACGTCATAAGACGTTGATATTTGGTTAAATTTTGGTTGCGACGTCGGGTGACCAAAATTCAACGTAAATTCAACGTCTAATGTCAATGTTAAATTGATGTCCAATACCGACGTCAGCTGACGTTGAGATTTTGTTGTTTTTAGGTTGTGCAACCAAAATCCAACGTTAAGTCAATGTTAAATTGACGTCAAATATTGACGTCAACCCGATTTTCATTTTCAACCAAAATGCAACGTCTGTCCAACGTCATGTCCAACGTCAACCTGACGTTACATAGACGTCTGGTGCCTGCTGGGACAATAATAAACACTGAAAGTCAAGAACTATAGCTAACTGACAGGATTTTAGTCTTTGATTTTATCGTTTTGATCCAAGGCCTCAAGCACCATTTTGACTAATGTTAGTTCACAGTTTCTGGTTTCAATCGCCGCTCAATGTTGTGAGAACATACTCGGACAAAACCCTCCAGTTTTAAAGGAACACATTCCAGTCAGTTTCAAAAATCTCTCCCCTCTTTGCTTCGATTAGTTTTCTTGTAATTTCGACACATATTCCTGTCATGCGCGCCGCAAACATGGACTCGTCTCAGGCGCCCTTCCAGCCGTTTCCAGTTCCCGATCAGCACATTCACTGTTTTAAACGAAAACACTTCAGACAGTTTCAAAGTTGTCCCTTGTCTGTGCTTCGATTATTTTTTCCTATTTTCCACATTTCCATCTTAAGCACCGCAGACACGGATTTCGTCGCACACAGAACCGTTCGCGTTTGAACCTCCACATTCCTAACCAGGGTTGCCAGGTTTTCACAACAAAACCCACCCAATTGCTACTCAAAACTAGCCCAATCGCATTTCGAGGGGAGTTCACCGGTAAAAATTCCCCGGGAAAACCGCGGACTTTGCAACACTGTTCCTAACCCAGCACCATTGGGTTACTTATTACTTACAGTAGAAATAATAGAAATAATAGGCTGGAGAGAGTCGCGGCTGGCGGGCTTAACTTCGTAATGGCTGGTGAACTTGACTGATGAACGGCCGGCGAACTTGACTGATCAGCGGCCGGCGGGCTTGGGTTAGTCGCAGCCAGCGAGCTAGACAGATGAACGGCCGGTGAACTTGACTGACGAGCGGCCAGTGGACTCGCAGCACTCGCGGTGATCCCACCGAACTCCCACGCCGAATCTCAGCAGGCTAGGGCGGGATGATGAGCGGCGACTTCCATGCCGCGGGGGAACACAAATAAAAACTTTAAAAAAATTGAAAACAAAACAGTGAAAAGGGGGCGCCGCTTACTTTCAGTTTAGGTCTGGTCTTCTGTCACGGTGCACACAGCGGGGAGGAACGAGGAACACGGAGATGTGGAATAAACTCAAATAAACAGTCTTTAATGAAATCCAACAGGGCAAGACAAGGCAGGGCTGAGACATACAGGAACACAAGGAATGTAACGAGTAGACCAGACGAAAACTAACTGAACAGACAGGAACTTAAATACAAGGGATAATTTTTAACACACGACACAGGACTGACAGATGCGTCGGGTGTGTGATAGAGTAAACAGTAATAGCACATGCAGCAGCAGCAGGGACGGCAGCCTCCCCCGGGTCCTAATGCCCGCTCAGTAATGAGTTTTAATTTCGTAGGGGGCACTGTTGGCCTACTTCTAATAAAATGAAAGCAAAATACACAAATAATATTTAGACTGTGTTTCTGATTAAATAAAGCAGTAATTGATGCCATAAAATCATAAGTATGTTTTGATTTAAAGTTCAAAAGCTATAGTTTACATGAATATAAAAAAATAAAAAATAAATTGCAAACATGACACTTAAATTAAACAATTTTATATATACTGATTTATTCATTAATATGCAATATGTTTTATTTTTTAAACAAATTATAAGCTCTAAAAGATTTTCAGAATTTTTACAACTCTTTTGCTTTAGACCAGGGGTGTCAAACTCAGTTCCTGGAGGGCCACAGCCCTGCAGAGTTTAGCTCCAACCCTAATTAAACACACCTGATCCAACTAATCAAGTCCTTCAGGTTTATTTATAGTTATTTTCAAATTTTCAATGTACTGTCATTATAAAATAGCTTTAATATTGTTTGTTTAATTCTAACAAATAAGTTCTTGATAAAAGCTAACCAAAATTAAAAATACTTATATATCAGTATGGGCATCAGCTATCGGCCAAAATTAGTTAAAAATTATCAGTATATCGAATATCGGCAAAATTCAATATTGTGCATCCCTACATAAAATCTCTTCTTCTGTTATTGGAGAGATTAACACTTCATTTTGTTGCCTTGTTATTGTAGGAAGATTCAAAAATTTCTAATAATTTTTAATTGTACTTGTAACCAAACATTCAGAATCTGGTTAAAGAGACTGGTAATAATCTCTAAAACAATTTCTAACTTTCCCTTTCTTTCAACTGATCCTTCATCCCTTATACTTATTGCAGTTTTTTTTGTTTTTTGTTTGTTTTTTTTTACTTTAAATCTTAACCTTCTTAAATATTTTGCACTATTATCATAATATTTCTGTCTAGTATACAATAAATTTCTCTCAATTTCTGCAATTTCTTTACCTTTTTTAACTCTTCAAAAACTCGTTTTTATTTTTTTCATGCTTTTCTTGTAAACTTTTTAGTTTATTTTATTAAGTTTAACTTCTCTATTTGACTCTTTTTCCATGATGCATGGTGCAGGAATGCTAACACGCAGTGCCAGCGGTTTAGATTAAAAGATTAAAAGTGAAAGATGTCAAATTTATTTGATAGATAATATCAGGAATATGGTGAGAATTAAGTTATATTTTATCGGTTTAAACATCAGAGAGCGATAGTAAGATAGAGATTCAACAGAAAAACAAAGCTACATGGAGCTACAAATGTGAACCACTCAGCAGCACGGCAGACAGGAAGCAGGAACCGGAAGTTAAAAAGCACTGTGGCAAACAGCCACCTAGCACCACTTGAGCAACATCCCAGAACACCCAACTGTCAGTTTGCCTATAACCTGCAAACTTTTTAAATTTTAAGAAAACACCTTGTCAAGCCAAACATAAGGTTTTTCGGCAACATTTTATAATAATTGCACACTATTACCTCATTAGGTAAGCAATAGTAAATAGTCAGTTCATCCTTTATAAAGCATTGTTCCAACATTAATAGTCATTAGTAAGCAGTTTATAAACAGAGCTATAAATGTTTTGTTCTCGAGCATATCTATAATGTTTAATAATTGTATTTTCATACTTTATTAACAATCAATTTATCATTTCTAAATTATTACGTTATTTGCAAACCAGTTATTTAGGAGCTGTCAGTGGTTCATAAGATCGTTTAGAAAGTGTAAGTAAATGATTAATAAACTATTTAAATGTACATTTATAAATCTTATTATTTAGACACATGATAATAGTTGCTCAGTGTGTTAATAAATGCTTTATAAACACATATTCCTGCTGTAATTCATGATTAAGTCAGGTAGTTATAAAACATTTAGTAGTTGCCAGCCATCTATTTTTGTGAGCTCATCTAAAGTGAGGATTATTTATACCTTGTAAAGCATTTACAAAGGAGATTTAAATGCTCGTTTATCTTCCAAACAGAAAAGTTAAACAAACACAACACAGAGGGATACAGAACACAGAAATGAAACTGTGAAATGAAACTGTACAACTGTACACTTGATAAAAAATGAAAAATAAACCTCTGCAATTTCATAGAAAAATAAAATAAAATTCAAGTGTACAGTTGTCCAGTTTAATTTTTTTGCATCTTGAAATAAATATTTCTGAGTTCTATATCCCTCTGTGTTGTGTTTATTTATTTTTTTTTCTGTTAGGAAGATAACTGAGCCTTTAAATCTCCTTTGTAATAGATATGCTTATAAATCAAGAACAAGGCATTTATAGCTGTATTTATAAACTGCTTACTAATGCCTATTAATGTTGGGACAATGCTTTATAAAGGATGAACTGACTATTTACTAATGCTTACCTAATGTTTCATAGCGTGCAGTTATTATAAATTGTTACCGGTTTTTCTTATTTTTCAGGTGTTGGTCATATGTTGGTCGCATATCTGCTGGAGGTCAGACTCTTTCCATCGGAAATAACTGTGGAATAAAATCCATTGTTGAGCATGAGTTTCTTCATGCACTGGGATTTTGGCATGAGCAGTCAAGATATGACCGAGATGATTACGTGACCATCAACATTGAAAATATCATTACAGGTTGCTTCATCTTTTTTATTATATTAAATATTGTGAAATAGTCATTTGATTCATTTGCTTTACTGATCCTGATGCCATTCAAATAAATAACACTTACAGTGAATAAGCCATTTATTTTCAGGGCAGGAGAGCAATTTCATTAAATACAATGAGAGCCAGTCCACCACCCAAGGCACCCCCTATGACTACTACTCTGTGATGCATTACGGTAAAAATGCTTTCAGCAATGGCAATGGATTCACAATCACTACCAAACGTCCTGAGTTCCAAGATGTGATTGGTCAATACCTGGAAATGAGTGAATATGATGTGACAGAGCTCAACAAACTCTATAAATGTAGTGAGTATTTCCCACAATGTCCTTTAGTTTTAATGTGTTTTGTAATATTACTGTTAACTTGTGGTTGTTAAATATCTCATTAGGATTTATAACTGTTAAAGGTTTTTTTAAAAAAAAATTTATTGCATATCCACAATTTTTGAAACTATGGCTCCTTTTCTCTAAATTCTACACACAAAACCACAAAACATGCACACAGCATGCAAGGCATGATGCATATCTTGCAAAAGCAATAATTTTTTTCAAAACTATTTTAATTAAAAAAATATGTTTTTGCATCATAACACTACACACAAACATCAAATAATGAGCCAATTAGATGCCAACTACAAGAATATGATATTTAACACAAACATCTTTTTTTTCTCAAACATGTTTTTTGCTTGTTCAATGCGCAGTGGAGTGCACAGGAGTTTGTCATAGCACTCATACATGTATGCGCAAAAATACACTATACGGTGTGTATGCACAATTGATGAACTTTACAGTTTTTTGAGCTCGACTAAATGTACACTAAACTGCGTGGTTATGACTCCGAACTAGGCGCATGTTTTTCTGTGAGCTCCTGGTGTTGTTTGTTTAAAATCCTGAATACCATTCTCTTTATTCACCGACACGGTTTTAATTTGTTTTATTAACTCTTCGTGATGATTTAAGAATCAAGATGCCGTCAAAAAAAACGTAAAGTTAAACCAAAACTGGACTCTTCTCTAGCCGGGGAACATGACGCTGAAGAGGATGCTAGTAGCACTAGCTCGTCAGATACCATATGCAGCGTACCTCAAGGAGGAGCAATTGATGCCAACGCTTGCCAAAAGTTGGATGTAATTCAAAAACTGGATCTAATGAGAAGTGATTTTGCCACAAAGCTTGATGGAGTTCTAAACGCGATACACGAGTTTAAAAAGGATGTAAGAGACTTCTCCGGGCGCATGGCCGAAGAGCGCATTAGCAACATAGAAGACGCGGTTAATTCAGAAAAGAGCAAGTTGAAAGAAGCAGCTAAGCACATTGCTTTTCTTACACGCAAGCTTGATGATCTTGAGAACCGTTTGCGGAGATCGAATCTCAGGTTGGTTAATCTTTCCGAAAAGGTGGAAAATCCGGATGCAGTTGCCTTCCTGGAAAAATGGTTGTTTGAATCACTGGGTCCCGAAACCTTTCCATCTCCGCCTATTATAGAGAGAGCGCACAGGCTACCTGGTAGGCCACAATCCAATCGATCATCTCCAAGAGTGCTGATCATGAAGTTTCTGAACTTTCAAGATAAAGTCCGAGTGATGCGTACTGCCAGGTCTAAAGGCAGAAGTATGTATGGGGAACAAGAGGTCAAGTTTTTCCCGGATTTATCTGCGGAGTTGCTTCGTCAGAGGAGACGTTTCGACGGTGTTAAACAACGACTGTGATCCTTGAACATTAACTATGGACTAGTTTACCCAGCCAAACTACGTCTGACAGTTGATGGACAGACCCGTGAGTTTGAAGACCCATCTGATGCCGAAAAGTTCATACAGGGAGTACAGAGTGCAGTCGAAGCATAAAGGACTTAAAGGGAAGTTTGTCAGTTTTCCCTGTTTAAAATACCCAGCCGAAATGATTGTTTTTCACTTTTGATATGCATATGCCTTGTTTTCTGCTGGGTATAATGAGGTTGTTCTCATTGTTCCCTTAATGACAGTAGCCAATGCGGAAGTGAATAAGAGAGCTGAAGAGTTCAACTATATAATTTGAAGGACCTGTCTGAGGTGAATGTCCATAAATCCACAGAGTAATGCCAGGAGTTTCACACAATTCCAATTAGTTTTTCTTTTTAGCTAATCGCTTAGTTTTCTTTAACTGCTCCCTTTTTGATATTGGATCAGTGTTGGGACATGACTGTATCCCAAGGTGTTAAAGTGGGGAGGGGGGATCAGGCTGTCTTGTTCGGGTGGACAGCTAAGTTAATTTGTTCGTGGCAGGTTTTTGAGTTATTATTTTGGTCTTGTTTTTTTAATAATTACACCTTAGTCGGGCAGATCTTTTGGTTAACTTCCACATCAAAATATTATTTGATTAACATGGGTGTATATAAAGATGTACAATCTAGCCTAAATTAAAGAAAATCTTCAAGAAGTTCACCTGGAATGTTAGGGGGATGATCAGAATGGTTAAGCTTAAACAAGTTATGACAAGAATTAAACAACTGGAATCTTCCATAGTATTTTTACTCAAAGAGGAGCTATTGAAGGTGCAAAGAAGATGGCCAGGTCAAGTCTTGGCTTCATGTTATTCTTCTCATTCCAGAGGGGTTATGTTGTTGATTCATAAATCTGCACCCTTTTTAGTAAATAATAGTATTACAGACAAGGCCGGGAGATATTTGATAGTACAGGGAATCTATATGAGTAAAATTATTAATCTGGTTAATATTTATGGCCCAAATGAGGAGAACCCAACGTTTTTCGAAAATCTTTTTATACTGCTAGCCTCTCTTCCAGGTATGGTTATAATAGCAGGTGACTTTAATTGCACTCTGGACCCGCTGCTTGACCGCTCTTTGGGACTGGATAGCTCTCACTCTCAAAACAGGAAAAAAATTAAACAGTTTATGAAAGATTTAAATTTATGTGACCCCTGGAGAACACTAAATCCATCAAAAATGGAATATTCATGTTTTTCATCATTGTCTAAAACGTGGCGATTTTGAAAGCGGATAAAAAATGATAACTATAATGTATGGCGGAAGAGCATGTCGCAGCACTTCGACCTCGGCGCAGTAATATCATCACTCAAGTGAGCACGTCGCAGCACTTCGACCTCTGCGCATGATGATATTACTGCGCCGAGGTCGAAGTGCTGCTACGTGCTCTTCCGCCATACATTATAGTTATCATTTTTTATCCGCTTTCAAAATCGCCACGTTTTATTTTGTGTCACCATACTTACTCGTGTAACTACTCATGTAACCGTCTTTAAATAGGGAAAACATGGAAGTGTTTGGTGGCTTCTAAATTCATCCCTGTTTGGATCCTAAGGAATGAATGGTGCTAAGCTAAACGCTAGAATAGTGGCGCCACACGCTACAGCGATTAAGTGCACACAATGAGATGGGAGAGGTACGTATCAGTTCGTTTAAGTTGAGGGAAGAACATATTAGAATATGGAAAAACGGTGGTGTTTTCCTTTAAAGGGTGGATTACCCAGTTATATAACATACTAAGAGAAAATCATAAAGAAAGCTCTGAAAATAAAAGACAAGCATGGATCCAAGTTCTAAATATGGATATTTCATTAGATAACTGGAATACAATTTGTTTAAATGCACAAACACAAACATTGAGCTCTCGGTTGAGACTCTTACAATATAATTGGGTAATGAGAACTCATATAACCCCAGTAAGATTAAATAAATTTAACCCTAATATCCCTGATCTGTGTTTCAAATGCAATAAGCTTCAAGGTACATTTTCCCATTGTGTATGGGAATGTGAGGAGGTGCATAAGTTTTGGGTAGGGGTGACCATAGGCGGAGTTTCACATTTTTGCCTGGGGGGGCACCTACTGGTAGACCATGAGCTCTGATTTTTTATTTTTTTTTTACACACCATATATACCATATTTTCTACATTTTCAATTATTTATAGCCTATATATTTTCTTCTTCATTTAAAATACATTTACAACAACGACTGGTTGGCTATACAAAGAGTGGAATAAAAACTTATATCTTACCTAATGTAGAAGAATCCGCCTCTTTTTCCGATTTGCGTAGATGTCCACGATCTTCTCTCCTGATAAATTTGCAGTCAAATCGTTTTCTATGTGCAGTATGGAAAGATTGGAAAATCTGTCCTGAGACATCGCAGATCGGAGCCAGTTTCTGATTCTTCTCATCACTGAGAAACTTCTTTCTGATGCAGCAGAGCTAACGGGCAGTGTGAGAGCGAGCTGAAGGAATCGGTAAACGTTTGGATACTGATCCTTCCGCACTTCATTTGTAAGTTTTTCAAGGGTGATCGGCGAAGGGATCGCACATTTAAGAAGGTCCGTTTCAGCTGTCACAAGCTGAGGGTGGATCTTAAAGCTTGCATACGTGCTTAGTAAAGGACCGATGCCGTTTTTGTCACAGCTGAACACAGCATCACAGGCCACGCTCAGGGCCATTGCATCAGTTGAGAATCGCCTGTCCAATTCAGCCAGCATAGTGTCTAAAATCGGAAGATATAACTGACATTTAAACGTCTGTGATTCTGATTCCCAGTGCATCTCATTTTCATCACGCATCTCATTTTCATCAAGTGTGGTTGATACTAAGTACTGCGAAAGCCCGGCAGGTGTTCGTGAGGTTCTTTTTCATTTTCCTCCAGTTTGAGGGGAACTCTCTGCACCAGAAAAACCCTCACAAAACCTTTTCACCTGCATCCACATTGCTTCCCATGAACTCCCCTCTCTGCAATGCTGGAGATGTGTTCTCAGGCTCTTTACTGCTGAGGCTGCATCAGCCATGGTTGTACTTGCACCTCGCAGTCTTTTGTGCATTACATGTACAACTCTGAGAACTTCCTCAAGAATAATTATGGAAGTAATGAAGCGAAGACTTGTCATATGGTGATACAACCCAGCAGGCATAAAACAGGCACACAACGCCATAAGACGTTGATATTTGGTTAAATTTTGGTTGCAACGTCGGGTGACCAAAATTCAACGTAAATTCAACGTCTTATGTCAATGTTATATTGATGTCCAATACCGACGTCAGCTGACGTTGAGATTTTGTTGTTTTTAGGTTGTGCAACCAAAATCCAACATTAAGTCAACGTCAAATTGACGTCAAATATTGACGTCAACCCGATTTTCATTTTCAACCAAAATGCAACGTCTGTCCGACATCATGTCCAACGTCAACCTGACGTTACATAGACGTCTGGTGCCTGCTGGGAATCCACTTGCCTCCACAGACCACTTTTCTCCCTCTTCTTCCATCTCTTTCAAACAGCGAATGATGGCAGCATATTGTGATTTGACAGCATAAACACATCTGTATTTGCATGCCCAACGTGTTTCGCTTTGCTGCATCTCCTTTGGTTTAAGAGCCAGTGTCTTCTGCATCATCAAAAACCTGAAATGGTTACTTGGCTCTGCAAACATAGAGTACAGGTTTGTCAATCACATTTAGAGAAGTTTTAATGTCTCTGTTCACTGTACACGATTCAACGAGGACGAGATTCAGCTTATGCGCCATGCAATGCACATACACAGCAAAGGGGAATTCCTCTCTTATTCGCTGCTGAACTCCACTCAAATGCCCTGACATAACAGAGGCTCCATCGTATGACTGAGCAATTATGGGAATGCCCTTCAAACCACACGACTGCAATCCTTCTTTAATCCAAGAAACAATCCCTGCAGCATCACGAGAATTGGAACAGTCAACAAAGCAAATAAATCGCTCCTTAATCTGAAGCCCATCAGTGTATCTTATGCAAACAGAAAGTTGCTCCGTCTTTGACGACTTCGCTTCATCAGCAATAACAGCAAGAAAACCTGTCTCGTGTACTTTCTTGGATATTTCTTCACGAACGAGCTCTGCACATAATGCAATAATTTCATTCTGAAAATCTCTGCTTGTGCAGTTAAAATATTTAGACTACATGGATTTGAAATCAGGGTCGTATTTTGAGAAAAAAATCGCTTAAGCTCAAATAATTCCCCCTTGTTTCTGCATCAGCATCTTCACGGTGTCCGCGGAAAGGCAGGCCTAGTTTGGCTAGCAGTTTTATGATATCAACAGATTTGCACATATACTCTCTGTTTTTTTGTACTGTGCTTTGATGGCTGTGTGACAGCTGTGCTGCCACAGACCCTGATGTAGCACCCTGTTTGTAGCTCCCACATTTCCATGCTTGATAAATGTACCTGTTGATAATGTACCTGCTTGATAAATGTAAATGTACTTTCGAGCTCCCACTTTTGTAAACAGTTCGTCTGTGCATCTTGCAATATTTGAAGAAAAGTGGCGACAGCAAAAACAAAAAACTGAATCCAGTGAAACTGAGTACTCAATCCATGGGAACTTGTTGTAGTAAAAGGGTGAGAAGGCACGATTAATATCTCCAATTTGGTGCTTAGGGAAAAAAGAAAGTATGGGCTGTTTCGGCCCTGTGGCTTTCTCCTCGAGGTCGTTGACGCATCCAGATGCAGCGGCGGGTTGAGCGGGTGTCTCTGCCGACACGGTGGCGGTACTGGTACTGCAGGTTCCAGGGACGGAGGTGTTCACGGCATCGATTGCTGTATCAGTATCAGCGGCAGTAGAATAAATATTAGAAGTGTCAAAGTTAGAGACCTCCACGCTTTTTACTGTGGGTTTATTAAAAAAACGACGAATATCCATTTTGTTCATTTAGCGTATCTTTGCAGAAAGCGGGAAGAGAACGAAAAGAGAGTCCACTCACACGATACTTTGAGATTCGCGAGTTGTGAGAGTATTTTTTATTTTTTTTACATTAATTACAAATAATTTAGCCTTAACATACTCATTAAAATAGGATAATGCAAATAAAATGAGACGATGTGAAAATATTGGGGCTGGGGGCTTAAGGCTGATCCCTCCTTTCCATTTATAACTGCTCTCTGTATTAATTTATTTTGTAATTTCTTGTTTGTTTGTTTTTTACTTACATGTACAATATGGACATGTATATGTGTTTCCGCTAGATTTTATTTATTTGTATGTTTGTGTAATGGGTCCCACTTGCCTGCTCCGAAGTGGGTCTCGAACCCTGGTCTCCAGCGTGGGAGGCAGGTGCACTAACAAGTCAGTAGTGCGTCTCTCTACTCGCTGGCCTCTGGTACACTCACACCATAAACCTCGCTCCCATCCGGGTCACTGGCACCATTGTGATTGTATGTGTGTTGGAGTAATTCACACTGAGATCAGGTGGATGGTCACTCAAGGTTGCTTTACTGGGGCTGACAGACAAAACTGGGACAAGCACAACCAAAAGGCTGGTTAGAATACATTGCATCGATGTTGCATGAGAGGTCTTAGCAGCAGGGAAATACAGAGATTCTGCTGCTGACATTTTCTCAACAGTGCGCGTGACTTATAGTGGGCAAAAACCTCAAAATAAAGCACACATTAAATAAAATAAAACAAAACAAAACACTAATACAGTCAATTCACATTAATACAGAGAAACTATAAACTTAAGTGACCAATATTTTACATATTTTGTATAAATGAAATACAGAAAGAGAAGAATGCAGCCCTAAAATGACGCCGCTACACACTTCAACATGCAAGGGAATACAACACCTGTGCTAATAGCTAACATTCAACTATGGCTGATATTATTTTAACACAGATCATGACAAAATCAAATAAAACACATACAGTGGGGAAAAAAATTATTTGATCCCCTGCTGAATTTGTACGTTTACACTCTGACAAAGAAATGTCAAGTCAAGTCACCTTTATTTATATAGCGCATTAAAAGCACTTAACAGTATCAAATTGGAGGATAGAGTGTCAGTAATGTATAATAATAAGATTAAACACTCAATTTTCAGTTAAAGTCATTTCATTATTGAATTCAGAGATGTCATTGTCTAGCTCAGTTTAATTTAAATAGTATCTATGAAATCAAATTGATGATAATCGCTAGAAATTAAGTGTCCCCAACTGAGCAACCCAGAGGTGACAGCGGCAAGGAACCAAAACTCCCTCTGTGACAGAATGGAGAAAAAAACCTCTGGAGAAACCAGACTCAGTCGGGGGGCCAGTTCTCCTCTGGCCAGGATATTATTGTTTATTTATTTTTTACTTATTGTTTTAATTAAATTTTAAATGTATAAATGTATTATATTTCTATTTTTATAGTGTTGCAATTTCTAACAATAATAGTATTATGTAGTTAGGTATTTTATTATATTTTTAGTTTTTTTTTTTTTTTTTTAGTTTTATTGTATTTAAGTCGAGGTCTTCACTGGGGATATGTCCCCAGGGCTCATCCAGGTGTCCGGCCTCCGGCGACGATCAGGGTCGCAGACATCATCTCATGATCCACCATCCGATCCACCATCTGATCCGGACACGGACTGAGAAACAGAATAAGAAAGAAACAGACAAATATTAGCGTACATGCCATTCTTCTTACGATGTAACGAGTACATCGTGTGTTATGAGGAGTGTTCCTGGTTCCGGTTGATCTAATTAATGCAGCCTAACAATCCTTTAACGGATTTGAATAATAGAAGTGTATTAGTGTGGTATGTGTAAGCCAGGTTAAAGAAATGTGTCTTTAATCTAGATTTAAACTGACAGAGTGTGTCTGCCTCCCGAACAGTGCTAGGGAGATGGTTCCAGAGTTTGGGCGCTAAATAGGAAAAGGATCTGCCACCCGCAGTCGATTTTGATATTCTAGGTATTATCAAACGGCCAGAGTTTTGAGAACGCAGCAGACGTGGAGGACTATAATGTGATAAGAGCTCGCTCAAGTACTGAGGAGCTAAGCCATTCAGGGCTTTATAAGTAATTAACAAGATTTTAAAATCTATACGATGTCTGATAAGGAGCCAGTGCAGTGTTGACAGAACCGGGCTAATATGGTCATACTTCCTGGTTCTAGTAAGGACTCTAGCTGCTGCATTTTGCACCAACTGTAGTTTATTGATCAAGCGTGCAGAACGACCACCCAGTAAAGCATTACAATAGTCTAACCTTGAGGTCATAAACGCATGAATTAGCATTTCTGCATTTGACGTTGAGAGCATAGGTCGCAATTTAGATATGTTTTTGAGATGGAAAAACGCAGTTTTACAGATACTAGAAACATGGCTTTCAAATGAAAGATTCCTATCAAACAGCACACCTAGGTTCCTAACTGATGAAGAAGAATTGACAGAGAGTGTTAGATAGTGTTCTAGGTTATTATATGTGGGTTTTTTAGGTCTGATGATTAACACCTGTTTTTTCAGAATTTAGCAGTAAGAAGTTACTCGCCATCCAGTTTTTTATATCGACTATGCATTCCGTTAGTTTCTCAATTTGGTGTGTTTCACCAGGCCATGAAGAAATATAGAGCTGAGAATCATCAGCATAACAGTGAAAGCTAACACCATGTCTCCTGATAATATCTCCCAAGGGTAACATGTAAAGCGTGAAAAGTAACGGCCCTAGTACGGAGCCTTGAGGTACTCCATACTGCACTTGTGATTAATATGATACCTCTTCATTTACTGCTACGAACTGATGCCGGTCAGATAAGTATGATTTGAACCATGCTAAGGCACTTGCACTAATGCCAACAAAATTGTCTAGTCTATTCAAAAGAATGTTGTTGTCAATAGTGTCGAACGCAGCGCTAAGATCCAGTAGAACTAATAAAGAGATACAACCACGATCAGATGATAGAAGCATGTCATTTGTAACTCTAATGAGAGCAGTCTCTGTACTATGATACGGTCTAAATCCTGACTGGAATTCTTCACAGATACCATTTTTCTCTAAGAAGGAATATAATTGTGAGGATACTACCTTTTCTAGTATCTTTGACAGAAAAGGGAGATTTGAGATCAGTCTGTAATTAACTAGATCTTTGGGGTCAAGTTGTGTTTTTTTAATGAGAGGCTTAATAACAGCCAATTTGAAGGTTTTGGGGACATATCCTAATGACAATGATGAATTAATAATAGCCAAAAGAGGATCTATGACTTCTGGAAGCAGCTCTTTTAGTAGTTTAGATGGAATAGGGTCTAACATGCATGTTGTTGGTTTAGATGATTTAACAATTTTATACAATTCTTCCTCTCCTATAATGGAGAATGAGTGGAATTGTTCCTCAGGGGATCTATAGTGCACTGATGCGATACTGTAGCTGATGGCTGCATGGTTACAATTTTATCTGTGATAGTATCGATCTTGGAAGTAAAGTAGTTCATAAAGTCATTACAGCTGTGCTCTTGGGAAATGCCAACACCTGTTGATACTTTATTTTTCGTTAATTTAGTGACTGTATTGAATAAATACCGGGGTTATGTTTGTTTTCTTCTAGAAGAGACGAAAAGTAATCAGATCTAGCAGTTTTTAATGCTTTTCTGTAGGATAGGGTACTTTCCCGCCAAGCTATACGAAATACCTCTAGTTTTATTTTCCTCCAGATGCGCTCCATTTTCCGGGCTGCTCTCTTTAGGGTGCGAGTGTGCTCATTATACCACGGAGTCAGACTGTTTTCTTTGATCTTCCTTAAGCGTAAAGGAGTAACTGTATTTAAAGTGCTAGAAAAGAGAAAGTCCATAGTTTCTGTTACATCATCAAGTTTTTCTGCGCTATTGGATATGCTGAGGAATTGAAATAAATCAGGAAGATTACTTACAAAGCAGTCTTTTGTGGAAGAAGTGAAGGTTCTACCATACTTGTAACAAGGAGTAGAATTTACAGTTTTAGCTATATGGAGTTTACACAAGACTAGATAATGATCTGAGATATCATCGCTTTGCTGCAGAATTTCAACATCACTAACATCAATTCCATGTGACAGTATTAAATCTAGAGTATGATTTCGACAATGAGTAGGTCCTGAAACATGTTGTCTAAACCCAATAGAGTTCAGAATGTCTATGAATGCTGATCCTAATGCATCTTTTTCATTATCGACATGGATATTAAAATCACCAACAATTAAGACTTTATCTGCAGCCAGTACTAACTGTAAAATTATTTAATAAAGTCTGTGTGGTGCCCTGGTCGCCTGTACACAGTAGCCAGTACAAAAATCACAGGGGATTTATCACTAACACTTGTTTCTCTAGATAATGTTATACGCAGCACCATAACTTCAAACGAGTTATTCTTAAAGCCTGCCCTCTGAGAAATACTGAGAATATTGCTATAAATTGTAGCAACACCTCCCCCTTTACCTTTTGGACGTGGCTCATTTTTATAGCAGTAATCTTGGGGGGTAGATTCATTTAAAGTAATGTATTCATCTGGTTTTAACCATGTTTCTATCAAACAGAGCAAATCTAGGTTATGATCACTGATCAAATCATTTACAAAGAGTGCTTTTGTAGAAAGGGACCTGATATTCAGTAAGCCAAGTTTTATCCATTGTTTCTCTGTATTGTAAACATTTTTATTTGTTGAAAATCAATTAAATTGTTACTCTTAATTTGGTTTGGACGTTTTCTTTATTTTCTAGTTTGGGGAAAAGACAGTCTCTATAGTGTGATATCTAGGTGGAGTCTCTATGTGCTGAGAATTAACTGACTTCTGTGATGTGAGGCGGCTAGCAGACGGTCGGTTTAGCCAGTCAGTCTGCTTCCTGACCTGGGCCCTAGTTAGTCAAGTACGAACTCTAAGACTATGTGCCATATTTCTAGAGAGAAGAGCGGCACCACCCCAGGAGGGATGAAGACCATCTCTTTTCAACAGGTCAGGTCTGCCCCAAAAACTTGTCCAATTGTCTATAAAGTCTATCTTATTCTGCGGGCACCACTTAGACATCCAGCCATTGAGTGACGACAGTCTGCTATGAATCTCATCACCCCGGTAAGCAGGGAGGGGACCAGAGCATATTACAGCGTCTGACATCATACTTGCAAGTTCACACACCTCTTTAACATTATTTTTAGTGATCTCCGACTGGCGAAGTCGAACATCATTAGTGCCGACGTGGATAACAATCTTACTGAATTTACGTTTAGCATTAGCCAGCACTTTTAAATTTGCTAGGATGTCAGGCGCTCTGGCTCCCGGTAAACATTGGACTATGGTGGCTGGTGTCTCTATTTTCACATTCCGTACAATAGAATCGTCAATTACTAGAGCACTTTCATCAGGTTTCTCAGTGGGTGCGTCACTGAGTGGGGAGAACCTGTTTGATGTTTTGATCGGAACGGAAGAGCAGTGTTTTGACCCGCAACTAGGCCGCCTTACGATCACCCAGTTGCCCTGCTGCACGGGCTCAACCAGAACCGAACAATGTACAGGAGTCCCTGAGCTAGTTGCATCCAAAGCAGTATCTACAGCCCTCACATTCTTACTGTTCTCAACTAAAGTTTGGATGCGTGTCTCTAGTTCTAAAATCTTCTCTGTCAGCCTAACTATTTCCCTGCATTTATCACATGTGAATCCCTCGTCGCTGACAGAGAGAGATAAACTGTACATGTGACATGAAGTGCAAACAACAAGAGAAGGAGAAGCCGTTACTCACCGTGATAGATGAATGATACCAACTTAACTTACCACTTACCACTGTTGTTTGATGAACTTGTGAAAAACGGAGCGAGAGAGAAATGAAAACGGAGCGAGAAAAAAGAAAACAATAAAAGGCGCAAATAGAAACGCGAATGGAACCTCGAGTAACAAGCTAACTGGCTAACGAATGCTAACGCGCTGCACTCGTGTTTTTAAAAGCGAATGATCAAATTAGTTAGATTAGTTTGATAGATAATACCAGAAATATGGTGGGAATTAAGTTATATGTTATCACTTTAAACAACAGAGAGTGAAACTAAGGTAAAGATTCAATAAAAAAGCGGAGCTACAATCACAAACTTCTCAGCAGCACAACAGACAGGAACAGACTGAAGCAAATGATCAGTCTATAATTTTAATTGTAGGTTTATTTGAACAGTGAGAGACAGAATAACAGCAAAAAAATCCAGAAAAACGCATTTCAAAAAAGTTATAAATTGATTTGCATTTTAATGAGTCAAATAAGTATTTGATCCCCTATCCATCAGCAAGATTTCTGGCTCTCAGGTGTCTTTTATACAGGTAAGGAGCTGAGATTAGGAGTGCTCCTAATCTCAGTTTGTTACCTGTATAAAAGGCATCTGTCCACAGAAGCAATCAATCAATCAGATTCCAAACTCTCCACCATGGCCAAGACCAAAGAGCTGTCCAAGGATGTCAGGGACAAGATTGTGGACCTACACAAGGCTGGAATGGGCTACAAGACGATCGCCAAACAGCTTGGTGAGAAGGTGACAACAGTTGGTGCGATTATTCGCAAATGGAAGAAACACAAAATAACTGTCAATCTCCCTCGGACTGGGGCTCCGTGCAAGATCTCACCTCGTGGAGTTTCAATGATCATGAGAACGGTGAGGAATCAGCCCAGAACTACACAGGAGGATCTTGTCAATGATCTCAAGGCAGCTGGGACCATAGTCACCAAGAAAAGAATTGGTAACACACTACGCTGTGAAGGACTGAAATCCTGCAGCGCCCGCAAGATCCCCCTGCTCAAGAAAGCACATGTACAGGCCCGTCTGAAGTTTGCCAATGATTCAGAGGAGAACTGGGTGAAAGTGTTGTGGTCAGATGAGACCAAAATCCAGCTCTTTGGCATCAACTCAACTCGCCGTGTTTGGAGGAGGAGGAATGCTGCCTATGACCCCAAAAACATCATCCCCACCGTCAAACACGGAGGTGGAAACATTATGCTTTGGGGGTGTTTTTCTGCTAAGGGAACAGGACAACTGCACCACATAAAAGGGACGATGGACGGGGCCATGTACCGTCAGGGCCAGGGCATTGAAAATGGGTCGTGGATGGGTATTCCAGCATGACAATGACCCAAAACACACGGCCAAGGCAACAAAGGATTGGCTCAAGAAGAAGCACATTAAGGTCCTGGAGTGGCCTAGCCAGTCTCTAGACCTTAATCCCATAGAAAATCTGTGGAGGGAGCTGAAGGTTCAAGTTGCCAAACGTCAGCCTCGAAACCTTAATGACTTGCAGAGGATCTGCAAAGAGGAGTGGGACGAAATCCCTCCTGAGATGTGTGCAAACCTGGTGGCCAACTACAAGAAACGTCTGACTTCTGTGATTGCCAACAAGGGTTTTTTGACACCAAGTAACTAAGTCATGTTTTGCGAAGGGGTCAAATACTTATTTGACTCATTAAAATGCAAATCGATTTATAACTTTTTTTAAATGCTTTTTTCTGGATTTTTTTGTTGTTATTCTGTGTCTCACTGTTGAAATAAACCTACAATTAAAATTATAGACTGATCATTTCTTTGTCAGTGGGCAAATGTACAAAATCAGGGGACCAAAAATTTTTTTTTTTTTCCCCACTGACTAAAAGGCTGGTTAGAATACATTGCATCGATGTTGAATGAGAAGTCTTAGCTAAATGAAATAAACAGAGGTTCGGAGTCCACAAGCAGGCCAATAAATGCTCTTCATTTTATCGTCACAAATAACTGACAGACAACATAAGTAAACTTGTGTGTAGTTTAAAGTTTAAACTTGGGCTTGAAAACAATCCAAACTTAGTTTTTAAAACGGAGCAATCATTGATGCGACTTACCAGCAGGGAGATATAGAGACTCTGCTGCTTCGCCCCGCAACATCATGTGCTCAATGAGTGATGCAACAGCCAATGGCGAATTTTCCCAATTTATGCAGTTTATGCATTTATGCAGATCAATTTAATTGATCATTTTAACTCCGTTACATTTGTATAATATAGTTATTGCTTTGGCAACATTGTGATGTTACACAGTCATGCCAATAAAGATAATTTGAATTGAATTGAATTGAATTGAATTGAACTGAGAGAGAGAGAGAGAGAGAGAGATTTTTTTGTTTTATAAAAAAGAACAAAGAGGCAAATTACAAACCATAAGACAAATATAATAAAGTACATACAGTAGGTTTATTTAACTTGTATACATTTATTTAACACCCTTTGTTGTTTGATTAACATTAATGACACCCCCCCCCCCCCCCCCCGCCCCCGCCCCCATCCAACTCTCACACCCAAACAAGATAATTAAGATTACATACAAAATAACATAAAACTGATTATGTAAACACTCAAATCTTAAATAACAACATTGATACATTTACAAATAATTTATATATATGTAATTTCTATTTCAGACATCAGGGGTCAGATTCACGAACATCTTCAAAATATATATATATATATATATATATATATATATACAGTATATATTTATAATATAATATTATTTAATATATTGTTTAATAATATTATAATATCTTAAGTTAGAAAATAAGAAGAAAATGGCAGTTAAGAAGAAATTTCTTTTTAAGAATGTTTCGTGAATTCGGCCCCAGTTTCTTGTCACATTCAAATTGGTTGTCATAGTAAAGACACTAATTTGTGGAAATTCAGCACATTGTGAGTTCCACAAATCTGAACACATTAGGCCTTTTTGTAAATTGACTGTTAAGATAAAACATTTTGCACGGTTTATTATCTGTGATACCATTATAGCCACTGGATGCCTGTATAGCTCTATGAAACAATCCCTAGTTGCTAAGAAATTGTCATTACACATAAATTAATTTTATTATATTTGGATTTGGATACGTTTAGATATTATCAGTGGCTACTTTTTGACTTTATGTGTTTTTTTTTTTTGTTAAATTGTTTTGTTGTTGTTGTTGTGTCAGTTATTGCATTATTATTTCAGTCAAACCTATAAAACCCTTTTGTTACGCCAAACTACATAGGACTATAAAAGCCTGATCAGTGACATAAAAGTAATCAGAATGCAGCTACTTGTTCTTTTATTACTCATTGACGCGTGAACTTCCTCTTTAAATAACGTGACGCTCTGCCCTCTGTGTATGTATGCCGCTGCTCCCTTTAAGCGCTGTTGGAAGCGAATAAATTTTTTTTTTTTATTTATTTTTTTTTTTTGGAAGCAAATTAATTGATTCAGTATTTCAACACTTCCATCAGGATGCGTTAAATTTGACAAAGCGGTTTAATAAAGTACTGTATGTATTGATCTTGAGAATTAGCTAATTTTACTACACCAATATTTTTTAATTGGTTGAAAAAGTTTTATATGGGAATATTATTACACGACACACTGAACCTTTAACAATGCATTGGCGCAAAAATGCGCACCTTTTAGACCAGTTTCACAGGAAACATGATTTCTCTACTGCCACAAATACTGCCTAAACAAAATACTGAGTTTATGCACTTTTTATGTACCAATATTTTAAATTGGCCTTTGAACTTGCATAGCAAAAAAAGCCTTACCTTGCCAAAACACTGACAGAACCCACTGATTTAATGGCATTGTTGAGCGCTCCAAATCCAAATGCAAACTTTGCATGCAACAATCAGAGGCAGCAATTGACAGCGCTCTGATCCAATGGCATACAGGCATCGTCAGAATGACAGTACTCTAGCCCAATGAAGTTGGGGGATCCAGTGGGGCAGCAATCATATTTCAGGGTGTCCGTGCCACTCTTGATCACAACCCTGTTAAAATGTAGTGGCAGTACGTGCGCTCATTGGCGCTCCTCCAGCTGGGGGTGCTCTAGGCAACCGCCTAGCTTGCCTATGCCTAGAAATGGTACTGCCCACCTGTTTACATTCACTTAAGCCATAACCGACTGTATTTACATGAGATACTCCACACGTTGGACATTTTGACAACTTTGTGTGTATTTGACAATTCAGGCGCAAAGAGAACTGGCCGTGTGCTGTCTAAGATAAATGGGATTGCGCGAGAGTGCACTTCTGGTGTGTCATCAGTGTTGCCAGGTTGAATGGATGATTTCCAGCCCAAAAGTTCACCAAAACCCGCCCACTCCAACAAAAGAAATGACCAAATCTTATAGTCAAAACTGTGTCATTCTTTGATACAAAGCCTAATATAATCTGACAATTAAAAAAGTTAATAACAACAATAATGTGCTTACCTTCGCATCACAATTTAACTTCAGACAGACGTAGAGGAATTCTTTCGTGAAATACATATTGTAGAACATTACACAGAACTTTTCACAGTCAAAACTAATCAAGTCCAGCAGCTTTCAATGATATACTAATCTGGACCATTTAAAAGATAAAAGACTGGATCGTATAAACCTAGATATTTAGTTCCAGTTTTGATTAATTTATTCAACTGTGCTCTGATTTCGGAGTTGCAGTGATATTAGAGCCTTTGTGTCATCTTCCTCCACAGGTGTAATTCACGTTTTGAGAGTTGTCACTCTCCCACTCTGTAACTTATATTTAGGTATTGTGATCACTTGAATATACAGTTACACATTCAAATATCACAATTCAGTTTTACATTCAAAAGCTGATCCGTTATCACACTAAAAACTCGCCACTCATGAATCATCTCTTCTGTCTGCTGATCCATGGTGATTGGCTATGGTGCGGCAGAGGACGTCAACATCAGCATCAGCCACCTCTGCAGTGTGTGTGTGTTTAGTAACATTGTGAAGAGTGATTGGATGCAAAACATGCACACTTGGGTTTGTTTGTTAACAAATTAGACTATACAATTTAGATGTTTGAAACTGACCCCAAACCAGCCCAAATTTTGTCCACCCACCCAAGACAATTTTTAAGCCAATAAGTCAAGCCAATCACCCTAATCCTCTGACTTTACATTATCTCTTACATATATGAAAAAGTTAGGATAAATGTAGTGCACAGAGACATGATAAATTGATTTTAATTATGTTTTGTTTGTGTTACAGATTCTTTCATCTCTTTCCTTGATCACTGTAGTTTTGATGATCAATCTATGTGTCAGATGAGCGTCTGTTCTGCTGCTGATTATGGTTGGCAGAGAGTGAAGTCAGTGAGTGGCATCGGTGTGACTGACCACACATACTTGGGCAAAGAACAAAACGGTGAGAACTGTTACAGTTAGTGAATGTAAAATTTCTGCTTTGATAAAGTTTCTTGTTTGAAGATGTTTGCACTTTTGCATAGAATGAAGGATGAATTAGATTTTGATTTCCCAAAGAATTAATGCTTCTTTTCCATCTAATCTCATTACTGTAGGGATGTCTTTCTTCATGCACTTCAGCACTGAGGGCAGAAATGAGGGGGACACAGCCAGACTGGAGAGCAAGATAATGACCCCTACAAGAGACTGCAAAGTCCAGTGCCTGCAGTTCTACTACTATCACAGTGGTAATGAGTCTGCCCAGCTCGACATCTGGATCCGAGAGTATCAGAATGAAACAGACAGCAGAGGAACTCTCAGTATTATGGATCAGATCACAGGTTTGTCTCTTTATATTACAAAACAGTTTATTAAGATGTTCAATAAATTTTCAATGTTACTGACAGTTTGATTTCTTGCAGGACCCCCTGGTAATTACTGGAAGCTGCATCATGTGACACTGAATGCTAACAAAACCTTTCAAGTTGTATTTGAAGCCCGTAAAGGAGCTGGAAACTCCAGTGGAGGATTTTCACTGGATGATATCAATATTTCAGAGACCGATTGTCCCCACACATGGCAGATAAGAGACTCTGAGAAGGTTTTGAACAACAGTGGGTCATACTCGATGTACAGTCCATTGTATTACTCCAGAGATGGTTATCGCTTTCAGGCTAGCTTAAGTGTGTATCAGAATTACTTTTATATATCTGTTCGTCCTGTATCTGGTGCATATGATGGCCAGTTGCAGTGGCCGTGTCCATGGAGACAAATAACCTTGCAGATGCTTGACCAGAATCCGCACATACAGAAGCAAATGTCCCTTGAGCAAAGCTTCACGACTGACCCTGCTTTGGGTTCTTACAGTGAGCTCTAATGCAATCTTATAATTTTTCTGATTATTTTACTTAGTTCAAAATTAAAGTTATTATCTGTAGCTTTTGAAAAAGCCTTAGGTCTTTTAAAAGCCATCTTTTTTTTCCCCAATAGGCTACTGGGACAATCCTAAAAATGGAGGAAATCAAGTCATTTTCGGCAATGAGTCTATATTTGTGGGTGCTTGGGTTAATGCATATTACATAAGCAAAGATGATCTGACTAGAAGGGAGTTTATCAAGGGTGGTGACATCATGTTTCTATTCAGCATGCAAGGTAGGTTTTGTTAAGTAACCTAGGCAAACTAAGAGCAAACTAGGCATAATTAGAATATGACAAGGATTCAGTTGGACAGCTTTGATATGTTTCCATTGTGTCTCACTTTCTAAAAAACAATTTATTCAAATGTTGTTCACCAATCCAGATATCTCAGGGCTACTTCAGAAGGACTCTCTACCCTGCCCTAAAGCAACAGTGAAGAACTTCAACGTTACTCTGAATGCGACTGCCCAGCAGGGACCATGTGTTCCAAGGTGAATGCCCCTTTTTTTTACCTCTGCTGTACCATCATTCAAAACATACAAAACTAAAATATACATATTAAAAATAAACACTGCATTTAAGAAATAATGTATGAGAGAACAAGTTATGTTGTGTACATATAGTTACAGCTAGTTACAGCTAAAGGGCAATGTTTTACAATTATTTTGTCTAATCTTTTTAAAATTATACTTCAAAATGAATTTTGCATCTGATGATATGATGATACAACCTTTTTTTTTTTTTTTTTTTGGTTTACCAGAGTTCTTCCAACAACTACACCAGGACCCACTGAGTAAGACATAATCAACAGCTTCTTTATTGTATCACTGTAATATGTGACCAAAAATAAAAGGCTGTGCAATACTGTTAATATAGTCATGGGAAAAGTGTGCTGTTAGACACACTAAACACACACTAGAATATTTACATTACAATACAACTTCAGGTAGCTTACTGTTTTTTAAATAGGTATCTCATATTACAGGGATAGTTCACCCAAAAATGAAAATTCTGTCATTAATTACTCACCCTCATGCCGTTCCAAACCTGTGAGACCTTCATTCATCTTCAGAACACAAATTAAGATATTTTTGATGAAATCCGAGAGCTTTTTGACCCTCCCATAGACAGCAAGGGTACTACCACAATCAAAGTCCAGAAACGTAGCAAGGACATCAGTGGTTCAACCATATTTTTACAAAGCTACGAGAATAATTTTTGTGCCCAAAGAAAACAAAAATAATGACTTTATTCAACAATTCTTCTCCTCCTTATTCAGTCTGCTGTGGTATGTCACCATTTTGGAGAGAGTATCACAACACATGCACGCTTCTGCTTTGTGTAAACAACACATGCGCTTGTTGACACATATCCGTGTTGACGTAAGCAGCTGCGCCTTGATCGTGGTAGTACCCTTGCTGTCTATGTGAGGGTGAGAGAGCTCTCGGATTATCAAAAATATCTTAATTTGTGTTCCGAAGATGAATGAAGGTCTTACGGGTTTGGACTCACATGAGGGTGAGTAATTAATGACAGAATTTTCCTTTTTGAGTGAACTATCCATTTAAAAACATAAAGGACACCTTTCACTAATACATTATTTTAACGGAGTGTCTATTTACACTAAGAGTAAATAGCCTGCCTTGTTGGCGGAGGCTGTTTACACTAACTCCGCCCACCAACGTGTGATTGGGGTGCGTTCATTAAACACCAGTTTCAGTGGCTTAGATGGTAAAGCATGTTTGTTTTGACACGATCAACCCAAATTCGAACCTGCCTTTTGCTGAACTTTTTTTCCCCCTCCCTTTTCAAATCTCATTTCACATCGGAAAGGCATTTATTTTCAATAAAAATGAAGGAAATAATGAAAAAGTTGAAAATAAAGTATCGGGTAGGTGTAGGGAGGGCTTTATTGTCCCAATAAGGTGACATCCATTTAATCATTTACATTTACATTTAGTCATTTAGCAGACGCTTTTATCCAAAGTGACTTACAAATGAGGACAGTGGAAGCAAACAAAATCAACAAAAGAGCAATGATATACAAGTGCTATAACAAGTTTCAGTTAGCTTTTAGAGGCCTTTTTGCTTTTGTTAAATGTATAATAAATAAAAAGATAACAAATATATAGAATACAAAAATATTACAAAAGTACGGTGACCGGGAGGGGACTTGTTCGGTTCTTAGTTTTGTCGTGGCCACGACATACTTACTCACGAGATCATTTTGTCGAGGTAACAACATCCTTATGTCATGGCCATGACTTCTTATGTTGAGGGAACGACATATTTTTCTTGTGGCCACGAGTTTAATGCGTAAACAAACCTGCATGACCATAGCAACCCAGGATTATCAGAGATAGATTTATTAATATTTTATTTTGAATTAAGAAATTATTATATTAATTATTATAGAACTTTTTACATTATTAAATTATTATATTAACCATAAGCCTACCTACCGGACTGTATTGTGCACAATGTAAACATCATTCGAATTAAGTTTATCATGAATAAATCTTACATAAGTACATAAAATAAAATAGGCCTTCAAGAAAACATTATGAACCATCCCACAGGCTTAAGTCCATTAACTGATCATCTTTTTTCTGTAATATTTGTATATTATTATTAGTAGTAGTAGCCTATTATTATTGGTTATATTTTTATATTCGTTTATTTTCATTTTTTCCCCTTCATTTCGATCTCTTTACTTAGCGTTCTGAATAGCTTTGTAAATAACAGCCTACTGTTGCTTGATGTGCCAGTACTTTGATTATGCTGACTGGAATTTTTCCTGGAATGCAGGTTAAAGATTGAATTTAACATACATTTAATTTTATTTCGGCTAATTAACAGGCTACAATTGTAAATACTATAGTGTTTCATTGAGGAATGAATCATTCACAGTTTCATTTCTAAATGAAAACACAACACGCTCATTTATCATCACACATGGGCATAAATAAAATCATAAAGTCAAAACTTTTTTGGCATAATTGTCAGGCGTTTACAGTATTTGCAAAATATATAGTAGGGCTGCACAATTAATCACATGCGATTTTCATGCACATCTCGCCAGTAAAGCCAGTTCTGTGATTAGTAGTTAATCTCCTTCACGTGCTTTCAGATGGAGCGGCATTTAATACACAGAGCCGTAGATCGCTGACAAGCTACGCAATATCGCGTTCATAATCGCAGATGAATCACATTCGATTATGAACACGATATTGCGCAGCTTGTCAGCGATCTACGGCTCTGTGTATTAAATTGGGGTGACCATACGTTTTCCAGACACGTCGCTGTCAGGATTTGTTTTGGCTTTGTTTTCCTGTTTCCTGAAGGTAATCGAAAAGTAGTTTGACCAATAACATGCAGGCATTGTACATAATGGACCAATCATGGTGTGTGAGAAGGTGGGATCTACGGTCAAAGCGATGCAATTACGCGTACATATTAGGTGTGTTCGACTTAAAGCGGCGCGACTATTCAGCATTTGACATCAAAGTACCTCGAGAGCATTTTGAAAACATAAGGAACCGTAGGTATAGCACTTTGATGTCATACACCGATCGGTCTGCATTCGCAAACAAAGCCAAAACCTAGATATTTTAGGCAATATAAATCCTGACCAGGACGCGTCCGGGAAAAATGGCACATATGGTCACCCTAATTAAATGCCGCTCCATCTGAAAGCACGTGAAGGAGATTAACTACTAATCACAGAACCAGCATTACTGACAAGATGCGCAGACAATCGCATGCGATTAATCGTGCAGCCCTATATATGGTAGCAAATACTAGCATAATTATACAGAACATTAGTTAGGTAAAGCGATACACACTAAATATAAAAATATAGCCCTAACTAATTAATATAATAATAATAGCCTAATTTTAATAATAATAATAATAGTATACAAATATTAAATAAAAAGACATGATCAGTTAAAGGATTTACAATCCCAGTTTGCTATGGTCACGCAGGTTTGTTCATGCATTAAACTCGTGGCCACGAGAAAAATATTTTGTTCCCTCAACACAAAAAGTTGTGGCCATGAGAAATGAATGTCATTCCCTCGACAAAATGATCTCATGGCCACGACATATTATAACGTTCCCAAGAGTAAATAAGTCGTGACCACGACAAAATTAAGCGAACCGAACATGTCCCCTCCTGGTCACCGTAGAAAAGCTAGTGTTAGATTTTTTTTTGTTTGTTTGTTTGTTTTTTTTGTTTGTTTTGTTTTAATGATAGAATTACAATAGAGCATGCTAGAGTTAGAGGGTCAAATATCGATGGAAGAGATGTGTTTTTAGCCAATTCTTGAAGATGGCTAAGGACTCAGCTTCTCGAAATGAGTTGGGCAGGTGATTCCACCAGGAGGGAACATTTAATAAAAAAAATAAAATAAAAAAAATAAAAAAACATATGAATTAAGCTGAATTACATTTAATTAAAAAAAAAGAATTAAACTGAATTAAAATTATCATTTACACTCAATACATTATTATTATGTACTCAATACTGAGGTACAGATAATTGCCACTATTTGCAATAAGTAGTATAAATAGCAGAAAATACTGCTATTTTAACATAGTGTAAATAGAATCTATAGCTATTTGCACTTAGTGTAAATAGCACATTGTTAAAAAACACTGCAATTTTCACTTAGTGTAAACAGAATCCATTGCTATTTGCACTTAGTGTGAATACAATCCATTGCTCTTTGCACTTAGTGTAAATAGCATCTATCGCTAAGAAAATCTGCTATTTTCACTTAGTGTAAATAGCATCTAATTGTTACACTTAGTGTAAATAGCATCTATTGCTATGTACACTTAGTGCAAATAGCTGCTGCCTTATTTTAAACAAATTCATAAAGTGGCATCTCTCTGCTGTAACACGTAGTTCAGACATAATAGAACATCGATATACAACAAAAATACCAATCTGCTTTGGCAGTTATATGATGAACAGGTGTTTCACGCCATTTTAATAAGGTTGCGTCTCGACATACATTTCCCAATTAATTTTGATTCCAATTCAAAGGTTTGATTTGTTTATAATTTATTTGGATGTATTTTTTTATAATTAATCAAAACCCATATAAACTAATGAATAACTAAATCAGAAAACAGAAACACAGGTAAAACTAAACCAAAACAGAACCATGACAATTTGGTTTTATGAATTGGTTTTACAACAATTGAGTATATCCCCAAATTAGAAATATGTCTCTGACAGATTCATAGAGCTGCATTAGTGAAGGATTTGTGTCTTTTGAGTTTTTCAAACAGTTACTCATGAGTCTTTTCAAATTATACATTAACAGGTCTGCCTCAAAAGAGTCATTTGTTTGTGAATCAGACTACAGTGGTTGAACATGTTTTTGATTCGCTTAAAGAACTGGTTCTTGAGAGTAATTTGTTTGTGAAAATGATTTACTACATGCACATTACAAAATGCACTTTATGAAAATATATGCATGAATTTATTAATATTATTTTTTTCGATTACATCAATAATGTTTATCTTGCCATATGTGCTTCTTTTACTTTAGTGAATGTGTGGGCACATCTTGCAATTCCAGTGTGAAGACGGCTTCCTCTCTGATCACCTTGGTGGTTTGGATTCTTTTGCTAATGAGTTAATCATGAGGAATCACTATTATTAACCCTATGTCTGACTACACAAGAGTTCAGTGCCAAAGAACTGCATCTATCTGTAGCTTTCTAGTATATGATAATTAAATATGCATTGTTGATTAATTATGTGTATTGTTGATACATTGTCTATATTAATTTATCAACAATCAATATTAAATCTTAGCGTTAATCATGATGTTTACCAATTTATTGTCAAACTCATTCATAATGTATGATTACACATTCTTTGTAGAGTAAATATTTGGTGTAAGGTATATATTTGCCATATCTTATTTTTTTCTAACTGAGTAATCCCTGCACAGAAACTATTGGTTTTAAAATACAAATCTAATCTTTTTTATTCACTGTATAAGAAACAAAACAATGCTGCAAGTAATCAGTTCAATAAATATTACTAAAATGTTCAAGTGTGTTTCATTGTGAATGTAGCAACTTATTATATGAAAAGGAGCATGGGTGCAGCCTGTAAATGCAAGATTTTGGTGTCATCTATTGGCAGATGATAGCGCTGCCACTGGGAACAAAAAAAAAAATCATATACATTTGTAACAGATGTCTAAAATAATTGTGGAGAATTTTCTGATAAACTGCATAATAACAAGCACCGTTTGAGAAGCTCAAAAACTAACTCATTACACTAACAGTGGTTTAAGTTTTCTGTCAAGCTGTGATCAGTTTATTGCCACAAGTCACAATTGTGGCAGCTTGAGAGTTTACTCTTTCAATCAGTCAGTCTATCAATTTTACATTTACATTTAATCATTTAGCAAACGCTTTTATCTAGAGGTCGACTAATAGTGGATTTTACTGATCCCGATAGCTAGGTTGGACCACACTGGCCAATACTGATTAATCAACCGCCAGTTTTTAAAATGCATACTGAACAAAAACTATAATAGTGCTTTACTATTTTAAAAAAATAAATAAATAAATAAATTCTGAAACATAATTTGTAAATTAATTAAAAAAAAAAAAAAAATATATATATATATATATATATATATATATATATATATATATATATATATATATATATATATATATATAATTACTTATTCTATTTATCATTCAAATTAGTTTATAGTTTATTAACTAATGTTAACAGAAGAAAATGTAAAAATTAAAAATGTATTAGTAATAGTAAAAATTAACACACTTTAACAAGGAACGAAACTTATATACCGCTTGAATAATTATTAGTAACGTTGATATTCTGATGATATTTTTTTTCCAAGCACATTTTACCAATTCTAAACCACATCAATCTTAATAACTACTATTAATTTTGTATTTAATCATTTATGAGTGATATATAATTGTCCATGAAGGCTGAAAGAGAAAAACTTTGTATTCAGGTGTGCAGAATTACTAGGCATATTTACTTTACTGATAAAATGAGCCAAAAAAGAGGTTTTGTAGGGTTTACGTTTTTGGTCTTTGGGGTCAGATAGACTCCAAACTTTTACAGAGCAATTGCATAAGGAAATACACATTTTTTATATGACAAACTATATATCATTTTTTTTTTAATTTACTTCTCAACTATAAATTTATGCTGTGTTTTTGTGGATATTTGGTAGTTTTGTACCTATTTACTGCACAATTACTCAACTACGCCATAAATTGGCTTATGAAAAATTATTTTTTTATGAAAAAATCACTTAAATGATGACCTAAATTAAATATAACAGGTTTCTGGATATTGGCAGTGGCGCAAATAAGGGGTATACAGTATATGCAGTGCATAGGGGCGCCACACATAGGAGGCGCCATTTTGTGAAAATCTTCTATAGTAATAAAACGTAATAAATAATCAAAAGCTTAGTTATTAAAAATAATTAATGCAACATTTTTATTTAACAGTTTTTAGCATTTTAATGAGTTCAAACATGTATTTATTAAAAACTTATTAAGACGCGGAACGGCCGTATCTCTTTGCGACCACAACAAACGGGAGACTTTTGAGACGCGCACTTCAGCTTGCCCTCGGCGCGCGAGTCAAACAAGCGCGGAAAAGGTAGGCTACAGGTGCCAAATGAGCTTCAGTAGAACAACAGGGAACTGCGGTCTGATGGGATATTGTTATATGTCAGTAAAACAAACTTTCCTGTCCTGTCAGCCGTTTTACTGTGCTCAGCTCACGACGCACACTCTTCAACTGTATGCGAACATGAGGCACATGCTCTATCACTTCATCATAAAAAACCGCACTAGAAACTGTGAGCATACATCGTCAATTAAGTCACGAAATTACCAAAATGGCGATTAAAGCTGCAAAGCTGTGCATGCATGCATGTATGTGCATTACATTTAAGAACGTCTCTCAAATGCAAGCAGCCTACTGAAATATTCTGCAATTCGAAATCACAATAGGGCGCAAGATTATGGGCTATGTAATTTTTATTTATTTTTATTTATTTATTTATTTATTTATTTTTTTGTTAAATTTAATGCACAGGTAGGCCAAATGTGAGCATAGTGCAGTTAAATGTACTAGAAAATATGCACTAATTTTTCGTTAACTTGTAAAGTACGAAAATGAAAATAAAATAAATAAATAAACCATAAATGCATAAATGCATAAAATAACTCGTTTTACATTCTTACATTATATTCCTTTGTCCAGAGCTCGATTTAGGTATGACAAAAGTGCTGCAATTAATTAATTTTGACAACTAATAGAATTTTAGAATAGAATGACTGATAACTTTTTTAGAGTTCATTGATTATATAAAATTCAGGGAAGGTTGACTATGGTTATCTGCATGTCTCATCCATGAGTGGGTCTATGCAATGATGGAGAACAAGATTTTGGGGGTGTTAAGACCCAGAACCAAGCTTACTGAGCAATAAAGCTATAGTGAGCCATTTTATTAAAATACCTGGAGCCTAGGTAATACAAAAATAATACAAAAATTGTCATTCACTCAGTATTACTTAATATAATTCACAACTATCTCAGTTACAATTAAGTACAAATTAATTGTATTCAGTCCAGTGATTAATATCAATTTATTTCTGAGTATCTCTATCGCTCGGTGGTGGTGGTGGTGGGGGATATCAACATGAAGTGCCAATCAAATGCCCATTCACATGTTTGTGAAGGGGCATTTGATTTACATTTGAGAGAAACTGAGAAGATTGTAAACAAGGATACAAACTATCCACTTTTCACTGAAAATTTAAAATAGGCCATCTGTGTAATTCAAGTAGATTCAATGAGTTGAAAACTCTTGCTACTTCATACTTCAATACAAAACAATGCAGAACTTTGACAAAAAAGAGATTTTTAAATGTTATAATAGTGATTGTCCAGAAGACAATCATTGACACCCTTCACAAGGAGGGTAAGCCACAAACATTCATTGCCAAAGAAGCTGGCTGTTCACAGAGTGCTGTATCCAAGCATGTTAACAGAAAGTTGAGTGGAAGGAAAAAGTGTGGAAGAAAAAGATGCACAACCAACCGAGAGAACCGCAGCCTTATGAGGATTGTCAAGCAAAATCGATTCAAGAATTTGGGTGAACTTCACAAGGAATGGACTGAGGCTGGGGTCAAGGCATCATGAGCCACCACACACAGACGTGTCAAGGAATTTGGCTACAGTTGTCGTATTCCTCTTGTTAAGCCACTCCTGAACCACAGACAACGTCAGAGGCGTCTTACCTGGGCTAAGGAGAAGAAGAACTGGACTGTTGCCCAGTGGTCCAAAGTCCTCTTTTCAGATGAGAGCAAGTTTTGTATTTCATTTGTAAACCAAGGTCCTAGAGTCTGGAGGAAGGGTGGAGAAGCTCATAGCCCAAGTTGCTTGAAGTCCAGTGTTAAGTTTCCACAGTCTGTGATGATTTGGGGTGCAATGTCATCTGCTGGTGTTGGTCCATTGTGTTTTTTGAAAACCAAAGTCACTGCACCTGTTTACCAAGAAATTTTGGAGCACTTCATGCTTCCTTCTGCTGACCAGCTTTTTAAAGATGCTGATTTCATTTTCCAGCAGGATTTGGCACCTGCACACACTGCCAAAACTGTTTTGGGAAAAGATTCAAAGCTTCGCGAGTGTCAAAAACACTGGTGGTTAACAACAAATATAGCAGCCAAAAGCCTGTGAAAGACGCTCCGTCGGACGAAGCAACGACCACAAATTTCATAGATCGACTGTTACGTGCACAAATAAAAGCCTAACAGTGTGTGTATGTTTGTTGAATTTCTCTCTCTGATAAAATAATTTACCCAATAAACTGTGGCATTAAATGCCAATGTGACTATCAATATGATGTTGGCCTAATAGAAGAATAATGTACACATAAATGAATTGCATATGCCAAATATTTTTTTTTTATATATAAAATAATTTTTATTCTTCATATTGAATGACTGGGTATTTAAAAATGTAACTGAATAAGTCTGAATGAAAATTTACTCGTAAAGTAAGATCTGGGGTTTCGAACATTCCGACACGCGCACGTGATTGGACAGAAAGTGAGGCTTCGTTTTTCGTTGATCACGTGATTCTCTGAAAACAATACGCGCTCCGGCACACAGCTTAGTGAGAAATTGCGCTGCTTACTCGATACGTGCTTTGAAGCTTCAGTGTCATATGTAATATCACTAGCTAGTACCTTCTAAAAACATCTGTTTTGGTTCTGATTATCATGTTTATCGTGCTGAAATCAAGCGTTTTAAACCATATTAGTTTAAACTTGTGATATACGGTTTTCTGAGAGCACACATCCGAAGCACAGGGACAGAAAGCGGCTGTCACAGCATGTGAGTACTGTTCTCATTCATAAACAAGTTTACGTTAAAAATGCATAAGTTACAAAAACAGTTATGTCTGTGAAGGTAAACAGCTGGGAAATAAACCGCATGTTTATTATAAATCTGTGTGGCAGCAGCAATATACAGTAAATAAATCAATAAATCCACTGCTCTGTTGTCTCCTCTGAGGCTGGGACTGTAAATAGTGTTCTGTGATCGTCAGTGCAGCCAAAGGCAGAACAGTTAGCATGTTTTGCTCAAACTTTCACCATGGCATTAGAGCTGATACACCGTTGTCGCTTGCAAAATCAAAATGACAGCACAACAGGTGGAAATTTACAAATAAAGGGGCGGTATTATTATAATGAGATCCCTTTGCAACGTCACTAGGGGAGCGAGATCAGACGCCTCGTTTTCTCAGACGCATGCAGAAAAAGGCTAACCAAAACAAAGTTACTGGGTTCATCTTTTTCACGTTTCCTTGGTTGGTAGATGCACCGGGGACCTGATTATAGCACTTAAAACCTGGAAAAGTCAGATTTTCATGATATGTCACCTTTAAGATATTTTAGATGAAACCGGGAGGCTTGTGACTGTCCCATTGACTGCCAAGTAAATAACACTGTCAAGGCCCAGAAAAATATGAAAAACATCATCAAAATAGTCCATCTGCTATCAGTGGTTCAACCATAAATTTATGAAGCAATGAGAACACTTTTTATACACAAAGGAAAAAAATAACAACTTTATTCAACTATTCGTCTCCTCTGCTTCAGCATAGCACCATTTTGGAGAGAATCCACTGAACGCAAACTGCGTACGCTGTTCTGTGTCAGCTGCGCCACACAGATATGTCTTCTTACTTACTTGGCAGTCAATGGGACAGTCACAAGCCTCCCGGTTTCATCTAAAATATCTTAAAATTTGTTCCGAAGACAAACAAAGCTTTTAAAGGTTTGGAACGACATGGGGGTAAGTGATTAATGACAAAATTTTCATTTTGGGGTGGAGTAACCCTTTAACAAGAATAACATGCTGAAGTATTGTGAAATATATTAAGACACATTTTTTATAGGCTTTATCAACAGATAAGTTTTGAGTGACTCTTGAAGGACCAGCACCACATCCTCTCGTACCACTGTTTGAAGAATTTATCTTCCAGAATCTGGCAGTACGTTTTAGGAGCTCATTTTTATTCTGCCCCATATCCTGAAAAGTCTGTCTTGCAGAACTGATTAAAAATAAGCTCCTAAAACTTACTGCCATATTCTTGAAGATAAATTCCTCAAAAAGTGGTACAAGAGGATGTGGTGCTGGTCCTTCAAGAGTAAATGCAGCCGACATAAAATCCTGCCGCACCACAGAGTGCCAGTCACATAGTTCACATCAGCATCTTTAGTTTTCCGCTCCGTGCAGCGCACAGCCTCACGTGTCAAAACAGACAACACGAGGGCTGCCTTCAGCCCCAACAAAACGGTGCAAAACGTTTTTTAAATGGAAACGGTGGTGCCTTGAACACCCTGTTCTGATGATGCAAGTGTTGCAACTATGGCAGCTGAGAAGGCCATTCTTTGTTTTCTTTTTGAAGATTTTTCGGAGCCTGATGAAATTGGTATAAATACGTGTTTAATACTGCAAAATACGCTCGATGTTACAGTCACTGCCTTTTTGCCGTCCAGAATAAAAGAGAACATCCCACTTAAGTGAAGGGATTTGTGGAAACTGTGGTTCCTAATTACTGTGATCCAGCATTTGCCTCGCACAGAGGCGGACTGTAACTAAGTACATTTACTTGAGTATTGTACTTAAGTACACTTTTTGAGTATCTGTACTTTACTTGAATATTATTTTTTTCTGGAAACTTATGACTTTAACTTCACTACATTTGAAAGACAAATATTGTTCTTTTCACTCCACTACATTTCTATCAAGGTCCTCAAAGTAGAAAGTTGTTACTACATAGCAGCTTTGAAAGTCAGTGGGTGATTTTTTTCTTCTCCAAAACGTGACTTTCGTTTTTCAGGCAGTTTATCAGTAATCACTCTTGTAGGCCTACATGAAGTGATTTCCCAGCATTTTTGTGAACACTGACCAGTTGCAAATGTGATATTAATTTACAACAATTCAATAATAAAAAAGTTAATAATGTAGTATATATTAGACACAATATTGTCTGATTTTGCTAAATTGTGTACGTGAAAATATTACGTGAAAAGCCACAGAAGAACTGTTGTGTGTCTCCTAATAAAACACAATAGGTGTTGAACTTGAAGCAGCACTGCAAAAATCGTTCTGTGTGTGACATCAAAGTACTGCGAGAGCGATTAGACAGCCTTTTTAAATTTTTTTGTTTTGATGTCAAATAAGTCTTGCTGTTTTGCTTTTTTGTTAAAGCAGTGTTGCTGTTGTAAAGTTATACAGCTACAGTTGTGTTGCTGGGTTTTAAAGTAGGTTTGATTTTTTTTCTTCCTTATCACTCTGTATTTACAGGATTTCACTGTCCACTCTGTTCATGTTTATGTAATAAAGATAGACTTAAATGAACAGTAGCTTAAACTTTAAATCTTTAAAAATAGACTTAAAATACCTGTAACAATGAGGCAATAATAATTGGTTTAAATAAAACATCAAAAGCGAGTAATCGTATGGTTTCATTGAACAACACTGTTAAAATACATAAAGAAATGTACATAAACAATAAACGTATGTACAATATGTATTATTAAAATGCCAACAGAGGGCGCAAGCGGCCCAGTGATTGCGACAGGTTGCATATTTAGAACTATACTGACACAACATTTTGTGTTGGCGTTACAATATTTGTTATAAATGTTTTCAACAGCGCACCTTTCGTCCACAGATGAACTTTATAATTAACCCAGATTCTTAGCATATGCAGAGATGAGTTTGTTGACTGAGTTGCGGAGATGTGCTCCACGTAACAGTGAAACACAATGCACGTTATTGGAAACAAAACAGATAACGGTACAATTCAGAATAAAATAATGCAAGCTTTGTAAAATGTTTAGCCACAAACTATACTGATATCGCGAGACACATTTTCACCTCGACAAGAAATACATTTTGATTGTTATCCAACATTTAATTTGAAGACTTAAAAAAAATACTAAAAAGGCAATGTTGGCAAACATTTTATGACATTTCAACATGAATTAAAAAAAAAAAAAAAAAACACAACAACATGAATAACCCATCAGGCTAGCCCAAAATGTGGGGACTGCACAATGCCTAAAATCATATGTCTGCTGAAGCTGTCATACAAGGCATGTATTGGGAGCCTCAGAATCAGTGCACACGTGTTTGAACACAATTGTAATGTTCTGCCTAAGATTCCCTGGGTTCACCACTAGATGGTGCAATTTCGGCCCCAGATCAACTTCTTGTTAGAGATTTGTAGCACACCTGTTTTGAATCACTCCTAATGGCCAGCCTTATTTAAATGCCTCACTGCCTTTTGTTCTTGTTCAGTCCTGATGTCTGCTTGAGTATGATGCTGCCAAGGATTTGTGGTTAGAGATTTTCCTGTCTTCTGTTGTTTTTTTGTTTGTTTTGTTTTTTGTTTTGCTTTTTTCTCTCTTGCCTGACATTTAAGGACAGCTTTTCTGTTTGGATAACCTTTTTTGTGTTTTCTACCAAGGAGTGCTTTTTTTGAGTTCCTCTGTGGCAAATTCCTGTTAAATGCCTCTAAGACTGTATTCTGCTTCTTTGAATCCTCTCAAATGGCATGGATAATGACTTTTAAAACGAATAACGAATAATTCTGCCCGAATATTTGGCTGAGCACCCTGTTTGCTAGATTCACAGACGAGCCAGCTGGATCAGCGCCATATTTTACACAAACCTCTAAATTCACGCAATGATGAGTGTGTGAAGTGAATGAATGTAAACTTTACGAATGAAAAGAGTGCAAATCAAACACCGCTTGCTGTTGTCTCTCCGTGCATCTCTCATAAATCAGAGCTTGGCAAGAGTAGGCTAATATTACCTAAAATAATACATCATACACATTCTACTATTTGTGCATATTTAAAAGGCAATGATTTAAACATTATAGGCTATGATACGATACACGAATGAATGGAATAAGCACAGCGCGATCACCAATCAAACAGCCGCGTTGCCGTCTCTGTCTCTCAAAAACCAAACCAGCTCTCTGTCAAGAGTAGGCTATTAATCAACTTAGATACATTTTCTACTAGGCCTACATGTTTGCTTCTTTGTCTTTTGCTGGTTTGTGTGGCACACGCACATTTGTTTAGTGAAGTTCAAAAGACCCGTTTAAAGAGTTCTGCGTCGTGTTCAAATGATAACTAAATGTTTGTCATGAAATCTCTCTACTTGTATGATCAATTTATTTTTAGAAATAATTTTATATTTTAGAACACTGAATAGGGCAAATAGTCGAAGCACAAATATTTTTCCATACTCTCTTTTTTTCCATAGCCTACTTTTCCAGACCTGCAAATTACTTAAGTGAAATACTTTTTAAACTGCGCAGCAACCGGTGAGCCAAAGGAAATCATGTTGTTTAACATAAACCTCTAAAATTACAACGCAGTAACAAGTGTGTGACGTAAATAAGTTTAAAAGAATGAAATAAGCACAAATAAAATAGCAGTGTTGCAGTTACCTTCCATGCATTTCCTGGAAATTACTTACATCAATTTCCATATTTCTAAACTGCGTAGGAACCCTTACTGTTTTAATTAGAAGATATTTAAATGTTTATTTATCGGATCACGAAAGGTTCCCAAGCTGGGATTCGAACTCGCATTGCTCGATGCACAACAGCAGTGCATCTCGAAGCACTGCCTATACAATACAAGGGTATCGGCTCCAACTGTTATAAGATATTTAAATAAATGTTATAATCATAAAAAATTATTATTTTAAACACGGCATATTTGTTCAGTGATAACTACGAAAAAATAGGCTGTAATACCATAAACATCATAACGGTCTTATCAGGTATAACTGTACGAAGTTCTGGTTCAAGATCCGCCTACTTCCGGTTTTATTCGAATACAGATACAAATAATTTTGTGATTGTTACAGATACAAATACAGATACAAATACCGGCTTCGCTGCACACCCCTAGTAAGTACCAAGGACATACACACCGCAGACCTGAGTTCAATCCCCATCTGGATCATAACAGTAGGACTGAACCATGGACACGAGCCCAGCAGAGGAAGCTCAACCTTTATCGAATGCAGAGCGCATCTTTGCTGCTGTTTCAAGCCAAGCAGCCACCATGGAACAACATGAACAAGTCCTTGCACAAAAAGAGGTGGCGATATCAAAACTGGGTCAGGCAATCACAGAGATCCTACAACATCTTCAGTCTCTTTCAAACCCACAGCGGGAAGCTGAGTCTCAACCCCGGGCTCTACCAGCACCTCCCATCCCTGCAGTGCAAAGCTCTGATATCCACCTGCCTCATCCTGAAAGGTACGATGGAAGCCCTGGCAGATGTAAGGGCTTCCCCTGATTATATGGCTCATTGAACTTTGAATTGCAGCCGAATAAATTCCCAACAGCTCGTAGCAAAGTGGCTTATGTTATTACTCTTTTATCTGGAAAAGCTCTTGCCTGGGCCACTGCCTTGTGGGAGCAGTCTCCATAACCAGCAGTTTGTTTGGATTACAGTTGCTTTATTGAGGAGATGAGGCGAGTATTTGATCATCCAGTGAGCGGACGTGAGGCAGCTAGCCGCCTACTTCAGTTGACTCAGGGTTCTCAAAGTGTAACAGAATTAGCCATGGAATTTCGAACCCTAGCTACGGAGAGTGGCTGCAATCAGGAGGCACTGACTGTTGCTTTCAATTGGGCACTGTCTGATGAAATCAAGGATGAATTGGCAGCCCGGGACCCTGCGACAGACCTAGAATCCCATTCGACTAGACAATCGCCTTTGAGAGAGATGTAGAGAGTGCGCAGAAACTTCTAGAAATGCTCCCAGTCAACATTCCTTGGCACTCCCCCTGTCTCCTGACCTCCCTATGTAACATGCACTGAGGAACCCATGCAGCTGGGTCGGTCACGGCTCTCCCGATCCGAGGGAGACCGCAGGATGAAAGAGAGATGCTGCCTGTATTGTGGTGTGTCTAGCCACTTTCGAGCTTCCTGCCCAATTCTTTCGGGAAAAGCCAACTCTCATCCAGGGAAGGGAGGACTGTGACGAGAGAAGCAACCTCTCCCCACTCGGCATCTACTGGGGCTTTCTTGAAAACTTATCTTTTATGGAATGATCAGTCACATCCCCTAAAGGCCTTCATAGACTCTGGGGCAGCTGGTAACTTTATGGATTTGGAAGTCGCCAGACATCTCAGGATGCCACTCACCAACCTTGATGACCCCCTGACTATTACTGCACTAGATGGGAGGCCTCTGGAGTCTGGACAGGTGCGTCTGCGCACTATTGCTTTATATCTCCGGGTTGGGGGTTACCTAAAAACTATACAATTTTATGCAATCAAGTCACCAGAATTCCCTTTAATCCTGGGTTTCCCTTGGCTAGTCCTTCATAATCCCCAGATAGACTGGCCCTCTAGTAACATTCTCAAATGGGGGCCTGACTGTGATAAGTGTCTCTCTGCTTCATCTCTTGGACTTTCTGTTTCTCCTGAGTTACTTCAGGCTACCCCAGGGCTGTTAATGGCTACTCTACAGTTACCCAGGACTTCTCCAGAGTTTTCACGTGTTCCCCTAGACTATGCGAACCTGTTAGAGTTGTTCAGTAAAACGAGAGCCTCATCCTTCCCACCGCACAGACCTTATGATTGTGCCATCGACTTGTTGTCTGGAATGTGCCCTCCAAGAGGGAGATTGTTTTCCCTTTTAGCACCAGAGAGAACGGCCATGGAGGATTATATACAGGAGTCCCTGGCATCTGGCTTTATACGCCCCTCAACATCACCAGCTGGAGCTGGTTTCTTCTTTGTTGCTAAGAAAGACGGTGGGCTCCGACCTTGTGTAGATTACAGGGGTCTCAATAAGATCACCATAAAGAATCGTTATCCTCTTCCATTGATGTCTACTGCCTTCGAGTTGCTTCAGGGGGCTACTATATTTACTAAACTGGACCTTCGCAATGCATATCATCTGGTCCGCATCCGTGCTGGTGATGAATGGAAGACCGCCTTTAATACACCCACTGGCCATTATGAGTATCAAGTCATGCTTTTTGGTTTGGTAAATTCTCCTGCAGTATTTCAGGCTTTGATTAATGATGTGCTAAGAGACATGCTGAACAGATTTGTATTTGTATACTTGGATGATATTCTTATCTTTTCCAAGAACCTCCAGGAAGACGTGCAGTATGTTCGCCTGGTCCTCAAGCAGCTCCTGAGAAACCATCTCTTCGTCAAACTGGGGAAGAGTGAGTTTCATGTTCAGGAGGTTTCCTTTTTGGGTTTCATCGTATCTGAAGGTCATATCCAGATGGACCCTGCAAAGACCCAAGCAGTTAGAGACTGGCCTCGGCCCACCTCCGCCAAGCAAGTACAACGTTTTCTTGGCTTTTCCAATTTCTATCGAAAGTTCATTCGAAATTTCAATGCAATTGCTGCTCCACTCACGGCTTTTACTAGGAAGAATGTTAAGGGTTTCCAGTGGACAGAAGAGGCTGAAAAGTCTTTCTGCAAACTGAAAGACCGATTCACCTCAGCACCCGTTGAGGTGAATCTGCCCTTCATAGTGGAGTTGCCCTTCATAGTGGAGGTGGATGCTTCTGAGGTAGGAGTGGGAGCTGCATACCCACCAATCAAGAGAAAACGTATCTCAAACCCCGTTGGACACCGTTGCACATCGTTTCCAGGAAACATGTTGTTCAACCCAGAAACCATAGCAAAACATTGCGCACCGGTTTGAACTTGAACGTGTCAGTGATTTCCGCCTGTATAATGACAGCAGATCCTTCTCAACCACTCCAGCAACGGAAGCAACCCGGAAAACTATTGGCATGGATTTTTGCAGATAACGATAGTTCGAGCAATCAACTATCAGTGTAATCAGCAAAACTGATACATCGGTCGACCTCTACTTTTATCCAAAGCATCTTACAAATGAGGGCAATAAAAGCAATGAAACCAACAAAAGGACAATATGTAAATGAGTTGATAAGTCCCAGCTAGTCAAATAGATGTTAACATGGTGTGCATTTAAAGTTCTGTTTTTTTTATTAAAAGATAAAGAAATTTGTGACCCTGGACCACAAAACCAGTCTTAAGACGCTGGGGTATTTTTGTAGCAATAGACAAAAATACATTGTATGGGTCAAAATTATTGATTTTTCTTTTATGCCAAAACTTCATTAGGATATTAAGTAAAGATCATGTTCCATGAAGATATTTTGTAAATTTCCAAGTGTAAATATACCAAAAATGAATTTTTGATTAGTAATATGCATTACTAAGAACTTCATTTGGACAACTTTAAAGACGACTTTCTCCATTTTTTTTTTTTTTTTTTTTTTTTTTTTTTTTTTTTTGCACCCTCAGATTCCAGATTTTCAAATAGTTGTATCTCGGCCAAATATTGGAGATGGTCCTCACTGCAGAACACAAGATCCAGGGGGTGAGGTTGGATACAGATCCAACTCCTCCCACCTTACATATACCTAAACCTACCAATCTCCACCCCCTAGATGTGGATCCAGCCCCGCCCCCTGGATCTTTGTTCTACTGAAATATTGTCCGATCCTAACAAACCATACATCAATGGAAAGCTTATTTATTCAGCTTTCAGGAGATGTATAAATCTTTTTATTGACCCTTTTTATTGAAAAATTGACTCTTATGACTGGTTTTGTGGTCCAGGGTCACATATGGTACAAGTAGAATAGAAAGTGGTAGCATTAATGTTTTTTTTTTATTTATATAAAAAGATAAAGAAATAGGATAGAAGTAGAATAGAAAGTGCTAGAATTAATGGGTCAAGTGTTGATTAAAGAGATGTGTTTTTAGCTGTTTCTTGAAAATTAACCAATCAAGCAAGCAAGCAAGCAATCAGTCAACAAACAGACTGTCAAATGCATTTCTCTGCTTTACCAAACTATACCAATAACAAATAAAGCTGCAAGCAGCATTTAAACACATTTATTACATATATTATATTTCGTCACCGCTCTTTCCTTTAATCAATCAACACTAGTGATGTTTGGTTCTTGAACGAATCGTTCTTTTGAGCCGGTTCTCAGCCACTAACTGGTCGAGCCGGGCCACGTTCACGCTCACACCGGTGCACAACGTTTTGCTACGGTTTCCAGGTTGAACGATATGTTTCCTGGAAACGGTGTGCAACAGGGTTTGAGATACGTTTTCTCTTGTTTGGTGGGTGTGTCAAAAAATGTCAGCCCAATCATCAGCAACATGTATATAAACCATGCGGTATTAAAGAGACAGCTTGCACAATGATTAATGTAACATATACATATTTATATATTTTGCTATTGTATTGTGGAGTGACACTTTCATAAACTTTTCTATACTCCTCTGATTATATATTGGTAAACATTACAATATCATAGCAATTACAATATCATTATCCTTCACCTGAAATGTTTGTCTTTTCATCCTGAAATGCGAGGCAAATGTTGGATCACAATAAATAAGAACCACAGTTTCCACAAATCCCTTCACTCGGTTGGGATGATCTCTTTTATTCTGGACGGCAAGGGCAGTGACTGTAACATCGAGCATATTTTGCAGTATTAAACACGTATTTATACCGATTTCATCAGGCTCCGAAAATTCTTCAAAAAGAACACAAAGAATGGCCTTCTCAGCTGCCAAAGTTGCAAATCTTGCGTCATCAGAACAGGGTGTTCAACGCACCACCATTTCCACTTAAAAAACGTTTTGCACCGTTTTGTTGGGGCTGAACTCAGGCCCGGTTCACAAATTGAACTGAATCGAACTTTAGTTCCGGGTTGATGACGCAGGACGCACAGCCAAAGTAGCACGTCCGACTCAAAAAAAGAACCGAATGAGCCGGTTCAACCAACTGTCGAAGTTTGCAGAGGATTACCAAGGACTCAACAAGAACCAAATGAGCTGTGACGAAGTTTGCCGAGGATTACCGAAGATTCTGATGAGTGAGTTGACGATATTGTGCAAGCCTGAGGCACATACTGGAAATATGCTTATTATGACTCTTATTGATTTACATTTTATTAAAACCTGCAAAAACCTTTCTGTCGAGTGATGTAAATAGATTTTACAATAGTTTTATTGTGCATGCATATATTTAAAGTTGCTTACGCGAAATCAAGGAGTTTATAAGACTGGTTTATTCATTCTTTATACAGTAGACGTGTAGAACGCATCCGTGTTTGTGCATCAATATCTGTAATGTGTGCTGTAGGTGTGAAACTTTTAGGAATCTTATCCAAGTTGTATGTCAGTCGTATCTGACATAAAGGATCCACGAATGAAACTGTGACCACAAACACCATTAACTTAAGTGAATTTTATGGTAATAATCAGCAATAGGCCTATGCTGTCACACAAATAACTTTATTTTTTGAATGTTTCAACATGTGTTGACAATTAAATGACTTATTTAAATTTTTCATTGATACAACATGCACTGATTTGTTACAAAATAAATGTGCAGACGTTATTGCTTGATGGCGTCAGGAATGATAAATCGGCTTTTTGAACCGGTTCAATGAGCCGATCTGTCTGAAAAGAACCGGTTCACGAAAATGAATCGGATTTTGCATCACTAATCAACACACTATTTACAGTAATGAATGGCATTACATAGAACACGTATAGCTTACCATGTAAAATGAAGGATAAATAAATCTTCTCAAATGCCGCCAGCTGCTCTTCTCAGCACTGCCACCAAGATGACGTATGTGCAGAACGGACCTCAACTTGGAACAACTCAATTTTTTCTAATTGACTTTAATTAATTGACAAAAGTTTGTTCAAAACACAAAGAAAATACATCAAAACCACTTATTTGTTTTTAGTAAAATGAAAAACTAACTGAAAATTATTTGAATCAGCTAAATTTAATTATGCTGTATTTCATTAAGGTTAAATTAATTTTTTTTTAGGGCACCAGTATCCTGCTGAAGGTCATTTTGGAGGACTCTGGCAGTGTTCCTCCTGTTCAAATCTGTCAACTGTCCCGAGTGTCTTTCATGCTGGACTCGGGCCATCGGGCACTCCTTATTGTCGAGCCCAGACCGTCTTGGTGATTGATGTAGGCTTCCACCGTCATGTTGTCCGAAGGGACCAGGATGTGGTGCCCCTTGAAGGCCAGCAGGAAGGTTTTTAAGGCCATAAAAACCAGCATCATCTCAAGGCAGTTGATGTGTAAGCGCTGCTCCAGGTTTGACCAGGAGCCGTACGACGGTCTACCCTTGTACAGAGCTCCCCAACCCAAGCTGGAGGCATTTGGCCACCTTCCTTCTAGAGGTCAATCCCAACAGTATGCCTGATTGAAACGGGTGAGAAGTTTTCCAAGGGGCCACGGCTCTGATGCAGCGGTGGGTTACACTGATATATAACCAGTCCAGGTGCCAGGCTTGGGACGGGACATGGGCTTTGGGCCAATACTGTAGGGTTGATATTGAGCAGGCCCAGAGGAATCACGGAGGCGGCAGCTGACATGAGGCCAAGCTTTATCTGAAAAGCCCTGAGGGGATGTGAAGTCCCTAATTTGAATGACGCCACTAGCCGCTGAATAGTCAGGGAGCATTCCAGCGTAATCCACGCCCGTATTTGGGCTGAGTCGATAATTGTCCCCAGAAAGACCACTCGCTGTATGTTGTTACTCGGTGTGTCCTTTTATCTTACACCTTTAACCCTATGATTATTCAGGTAGGGTAAGGATAGTCGAATCTAGCCTACACCATAAAGCACTCACCCACCCGCAGGTTGAAGTTCTTCAGGAATGACATAGAAGACTCCTCTGTGGTTGTTCTTGTTTGAGGCTCAGTTTGTAGTTAAAAGTAAAGTCTCACAGGAGGCAATAGTAACAATAAAATCTCTTATTTTATTGGTTACAATACAAAGCAGTGCCAGTTAATGCAAAAATAAAACAAAAAAAAGTTACAAGTTCTATAATCAAACTCTAAGCAGCAATATTGGAGATGCTGTTAAGCGCCCCTCGATAGGGTATCAGGTGTCCTTCACGCTTAATGCAGGCAGCATCTGAAGAGTAGTTTACTCTTCAGACCTTTTATACTATTTTTGGGGTAACTCCAATTACTCATCAATGTCTGTGACTCATGGTGGATGTCCTTCCTTTGTCGCTTACGTTCTGTCTGTGTCTAGTAGTCTTGACCTGTGAGCGATGAGTTCCCGTTATGATCTGGCTAAAACCTGCCAATCCTCGAGGTAATTCAAAATGAGGATTCCCATCTGTCTCAGAGGGGAAAGAGGCGTGTCTATGCAGTACGTAGAAGTGCGTGGGACCAGAGACAGTCCGAATGGCAGGACTGTGTATTGATTGTATGGTCTGTGATGGGGGGCTATCTGGATGTGAAAGTAAGCGTCTTTCAGATCCACTTATCTCTAGATCATGTCCCAAAATCCCAGCTGACGAGGGGCGTTGATCCTCACGTGTGAAACACACCAGCAAATCGAGGCGATGAGGGGAGAGTGAAGCATGAGGGAGCTGCGCCAGAATGAGTTCATTCAAGTCTGGTGTCAGAGCCCCACTGCTCCGCTGTTTCTTTCTCAGAGAAGGGCAAGATTCATGCTCTCACAGTGAGAGCATGACATCTCAGTGAACGCAGCCTCTGCGAGGGCGCTGCCCAGACAGACACAGTCATCGTGCCCAACTGCATCATGCAAGCCATACTTGTGGTGTGACATTTGCAACGTTGTTGCTGAAAATTTGCTCTGAATATGCACATTTAAAGCTCCGGATGGCCACAGGGGAAGCCTTCTTGCTTCTTTCTCTGCTGTGGCTTCTTCAACAGCGGCGAGCAGCAGGCTGAGCTGAGCTTCTTCTTCTTGAGAAGACGAGAGATGATCTCGTCACTGAAGGAGAAAAAATTTCTGATGAAATGCCGACTTATATAGCGGTCAGCTCCTCCCCTTCTGTCAAGCTAGAGCACTCGTGGTTTGTGCAGCTACACAAACATGATCAAATCAGGCTTCAGTATCAGAGTAAACGAGTTACCACATAGTGCAAAACTGACACAACTGGAGAAACCATTCGATAGGAAACCCTCAATATTAGGGGTCTCCAGCCCTGCTCCTACACACCTGTCTGTAATTATCAAGTAACCTGAACAACTTGATAAGCTCTGATTGGGGCTGGAGCTCTGCAGGACTGTAGCTCTCCAAGATGGATCTTTTTCACATGTTTCACAGTTGGGTAAACGTCTATAGCCGTGAATGGGAGACTACATTGAATATGTTTTTTGCATTCCCATTTTTTAAAATTACAAAAAAAAAGCTCCACAATAGGGTTTTCACAACTTTCAAAAAGAAGGAAAAATAGAGACTCATAACAGCAGTCAGAAGAGAAAACAATGTCAAATTTACCTACACTCCCACAGACATTGTATTAGAAACACCCTACTGCAGCGTTATCTAATTTGAAATTTGATGCAAATGTAATATAATACAAAGTAAAGTGTTAGAAATGTACAAACAATTTTTAAAAATTAAAATATAAAAAAAACCTTTGCAGGATTTCCGATGCAGATGACCATTAAAATGCATCATCACAGTCTGTGAAAAGGGTACATCAGGGGCGTCATGACACAGTGTCGATGAACACACATGAAACACAAAGATGAAGGTTAACAGTCTGTAATAGATCCACACAAGGGTATATTCCACACAAAGGAATGCTGGTGACACATAACATTGACGAGACCCGACAAATGATCAACAGCAAGGGAGCAACTTAAGTACACAGACCAAACTAGGATAATGATGAGACACGCCTGAACAGAATGACACAATCAGACACAGACAGGTAACTAGGTCAATGAAACACATGAGGAATGAAAACAAACTAAAAGTCCAAGAAGACAGAGACAAACAGAACATAACTGTGACAAGGGGCCAGTTTCACAAACATAGCCACTTGTCACGTCTTAACTAGTCTAAACTAGTCATATTTTGCAAAAATATGTAAATTAAATGAATATTACAAAAAAAATAAGATATTATCACTATTCCCTTTTCTTTACACAAATTTGCCTAGAACTCTGTAAACTGAAATGACATTCACAGTAGCCAATGTTTTCTGTTTCTCAACTTTTTAAGGTTTAATTCGATTTTATATAGAATACAGCAGATGGCGATAGGAATATATTTAGATGTCATATACCATCTAAATATAAATACCACAAGATTTGGTAATGAAACAACTTTCGCTTGTTGCCTTTTTTATTTATTTTATTTCATTTAATGTATCTAATATACAATAGTTTCTGATTATCGCCTATGTTAATAAATAAGTAAATAAATAATTAAATTCAGCTGTACTTAGCACGTGCTGTGTTTCTCGTCCAGCTGGGGGCGCGAGCGCCGATAAGTTCGTCTCTGCAAGAAACTATTTAAACAACAGGGATTCATGAGCTTTTTCTTGATCTAATGAACTGCCTCATACACAAGCGGTAACTCTAATCACCTCAACATTACCGATTTTTGACAAATATATCGACTAATCCAAAACGATAAACATCCGAGAAAATGCGTTTCTTATTTACAGCAACTCTAAACGCTGAACATCCACAAAACAAATTCAGTCCAGAGAAACGAAGAAACTCACAGAGAAGGTAAATAATTGAGCATTTTAAGGTAGATGTTTGTATTTTAACATGGAAGTATTTGCTAGTTTGCTAGTTAACTCTTTATAGTAAATCATGTCCAGTCCTTGCAATATTTTACTGCTAATCAGCTGATAATGCCATTTTCACTGAGCAATACTGTTATTGTGGATATTTTATTGATATTGATTTAGATTTAATGTTGTTCATATGTTGATGATATGCATTTAAGTATTGGTTTATATCAGCATCAGAACTTTACCTTTTGTTTTGTTTTGTTTTTTTTTTGTTTTTTTGTGAACTTCGTCTGTCCAGCACAAATTCAACCAGTCTCATTGTATCAAAGCAAAGGTAATTAAAAATTACTGCTTCACAACCCTGCTGAAGAAAAAAAAATGCATAAAACTGAAACATCACAGAATTTGTAATTGTTTTATTGGTTTTAATGAAAACTGTAATGGTCCCTGTGGGTCTCTGTTGGTAATTTGTCACCTTTATTGGTGGCTTGTTAAAACCAATAAATCCTAATGAAATATGTCCCAAAACGCACTACATGAAATCATTTTTAATGGTTTTAATGGTAAGGCTAATAGTTGATGGTTTGTAATGTTTGTAATGGTATTTGTAGAAGAAACCATTAGAATTTCTGTGATTTGTTTCTGTTTCTTTTTTTCTTTTTTCAGCATTAAAAACATTATAAACCTTGAGATGAAGACATTATCTTGTTTTTAACTTACAAAACACACAACATAAGATTAAACAGATTTTGACTTCATGTTAGCTTCACAATCAGCTGCACTTGCTTTTGAGGAAACGAGTTTGTTTTTGTTCCAACATTATATATCTGGAGCGTGTCATTTATTTCATGTCCCTAGTTCATTTCTGGCCCTGGTCCATGGTATACCATATTTTTAATTAATGATGAAATAATTGCTTAAATGATAAAAGGATTATTAAAGGTGCAATAGGAGATCTTGGAAAATGCTAACTTTAGCCTGATAGCACTGAAAGCGAACGTCCCACCCTCCCTGCAATCGCGGCTCCTGAACGCTTATACGCTCACAGACCAGAATAACAGAGCTCTGACAGAGACAACATCAGCGGTTCCCAATCCCAGTCCTCCGCCCGGCTCTGCACATTTCATATGTACAGTATATCACAAAAGTGAGTACACCCTTCACATTTCGGCAAACATTTTCGTATATCTTCTCAAGGGACAATACTATAGAAATGAAACTTGGATATATTTTAGAGTAGTCAATGTGCAACTTGAATAGCAATAAAGATTTACTGTCCTCTGAAAATAACTCAACACACAGCCATTATTGTCAAAATAGCTGGCCACAAAAGTGAGTACACCCTTAGTGATAACAGCGATACGTCATTTAACCATGCAAAGCCACGTGTCCTATTCATCATGCTCATGTTTTTGTCTGCTTGACAGGACCATACAGATTTGTGTATCTTGTATTAGAGCAGTTCAAATTAGTTGCTTTGAGTACAATTCTCTCATACTGACCACTGGATGTTCAACATGGCACCTCATGGCAAATGACTCTCTGAGGATTTGAGAATTAGAATTGTTGCTCTCCACAAAGATGACCGAGGCTATAAGAAGATCAGTAACACCCTGAAACTGAGTTACAATACAGTGGCCAGTGTCACACAGAGGTTTTCCAAGACGGGTTTCACTCCGAACAGGCCTCGCAAGGGTCGATCAAAGAAGTTAGGTCCTCGTGCTGTGCGTCAGGTGCAGAAGCTGGTTTCAAAAAACATACGCATGAGTGCTGTCAGCATTGCTTTAGAGGTTGCAGAAGTGAAAGGTCAGCTTGTCAGTGCTCAGACCATACGCCACACACTACAGCAAGTCGGTTTGCATGGCCGTCGTCCCAGAAGGAAGCCTCTCCTGAAGCTGGCTCACAAAAAAGCCTGCAAACAGTTTGCTGAAGACAACCTGTCCAAGAGCATGAATTACTGGAACCATGTCCTGTGGTCTGATGAGACTCAGATAAACTTGTTTGGCTCAGATGGTGTCCAGCATGTGTGGTGACGGCCCGGTGAGGAGTATCAAGAAAATTGTGTCTTGCCTACAGTCAAGCATGGTGGTGGTAGCATCATGGTCTGGGGCTGCATGAGTGCTGCTGGTACTGGAGAGCATTGAGGGAAACATGGATTCCAACATGTACTGTGACATTCTGAAGCAGAACATGATGCCCTCCCTTCAGAAACTGGCTTTTCCAACATAATGACCCCAAACACACGGCCAAGATGTGATGGTGAAGGTGACGGAGTGGCCAAGTATGTCTCCAGTCCTGAACCCTATTGAGCACATGAGGGTCATCCTCAAGCTGAAGGTGGAGAAGCGTCATGTGTCTAACATCCAGCAGCTCCGTGATGTCATTATGGAGGAGTGGAAGAGGATCCCAGCAACAACCTGCAGCTCTGGTCCAAGCCCAGGAGGATTAAAACAGTGCTAGATAACAGTGGTGCTCACACAAAATATTGACACTTTGGACACAGTTTTGACGTTCACTTAGGGTGTACTCATTTTTGTTGCCAGTTATTTGGACAATAATGGCTATATGTTGAGTTATTTTTAGAGGACAGTAAATTTGTACTTCTATACAAGCTGCACATTGACTACTCTAAAATATATCCAAGTTTCATTTGTGTAGCATTGTCCCTTGAGAAGATACACTAAAATTGTTGCTGAAATGTGAGGGGTGTACTCACTTTTGTGAGATACTGTATCTCTTATCATGTGCGATGTTTTTTCTATTCGACCGTAAGTCATATAAGTGCCCTGTTCGAAGTGAGCATGTTCCATAAAAAGATCATTAAAATGTGCGAGATGTAAATATAAATAGTATTTATTTACAGAGGTATATTATGTCACACTTCACACTTCTCTAGTAAGTTTCGTCTGTGTGTGAAGACACTGCGCAGCGCGAATCCGTGAATGAATGTTCCGAAGTGAAGTAAAAACTTCAACGCAGTTCCCCTCCTCAGGGAGTAGGGAGCAAACTATGTAGGGAGCATGTCAATCGGAACACAGTTCATGCACATAGCTCTCTTCTAACGAGCTGGTTATCTGAATCGGGTGTGTTAACTAAGCAAGACATGCAAAATATGCAGAGCGGGGGGGTGCGAGGACTGGTATTGGGAACCACGCTGGGCTACATCATGTGTCATTCACCGGTCAGAAAACTTTATAGTACAGTTAGTAAAAGTATTACAATACCAGGAAGGAAGATCGGGTTGTTGATGTTTGCCTGCCATTCTCGCTCTGTCTGCACAGCGTGCGTGAAGGCGCTGATGACGTATCCTGTCTGCGCAAACAGGGTGCGCAAAGGTATGCTAATACATGCGTTGACAGGCAGGTAGGAAAGCAAATTAAAATGCTCGGACTGAGAGTTTTGATTGGACGGCCATTTCTTGGTCCTACGCCTTCCACAGAATATATAAATACATTTAGACCCCTTAACTTAATGATTGCTATCGGGATGTGAAGAGACTTTCAGCCAGAATAACAAAAAATGTTTCTGAAGACAATCACCTATTGCACCTTTAAACCTCCAACAAATACAGTACTTTTATCTGAAATGAGAGTAAAAATACCTGCAGCAGCTCTGTTTTGACACATGTTGAATGTTTTTGATCAAGAACAGCCTGAAGTGTTTGCAGAAGATCAACATGAATCAGAGAAAACCTGCGAGAGGCCGTCAAAATCAGCTCTTCAACCCAAATCAGATTCATCCAAATCCAAAACACCTGTTTCAGCTAAATGTTGGGAATGACCAAATTCACCATCAGAAGTCGTCAAGCTCTCAACTCATTCACTTTCTGAAAACAAGCAGAAAACCAGCATCTGAACTTCTGTCATCAGCTGATGAAGTCAAATACAGGCCAAACGTAACTGAGTCTTCATTTGGTCTGATGCAGCAACAAAACATCAGTGCAGCAGCGTAGGGTTTATTTATTTTTAATTCATTGAGCTGTATTTTAACTTGTGTGTTACAGGTGAGGCCAGTGAATGGAGAAACATGGTCTATTGAAGCGATCAGCTGGTTCAAGAGTAAAGTGCAGAACAAGACTCTTTATGCCAGGCTTTACCCAGAAGGAGGAGAAGTTTTGGTTGAACTCTTCATGGAGAAGGGAAAGATTGGTGCTATGAGGTAATGCTCGTTCGTGTGTGAGACAGTCGTGTAGTGTGTGTTATTAAAGACACTGATGCCTGTGAGATGTGTGGCATGCTAAATATCTGCAGATGTCGGCGACTCAGTCCTGCAGTGTGAAATGTGTTCAGACTGGAAATGCAAACAGACAACATTTATCACAAGCTTCTTAACAGGAAGAAGTCCAGTCTCGTGTGAGCTTGTGTAGTTATGAAATGTTTGTAGTCCAGATGGAGTTGTCTGTGATTCTTCCTATTTAGAAGTTGTGTAATGTGTGCCCCGTCAGCGATCTGTCGTGTAGTTTACACACAACAGCAGCGAGATGATACTCCAGACAGTCGTGCAGTGTGAGAAGAGCAGCGATCTGAATCCTGCAGTGTGAACCTGTAATGTTGTAATGATGCTCTGCTCACTGGTCTGTATCAAGTCAGGCTTTTCTCTTTACATTTGACTGTGAGCTGTGTTTGCCTGGATTCACATTCACAGTCTCAGCAGTTTATAATCAATAGTAATTTCTAATATCTGTGCTTTGTTTGATTCTCTCAGGAGAGGAGACTCTCTGTCTGTGAGACTTGCTCAGAATAGATTTGCCACTCATGAATGTAACACCCAGGGGCCTGAAGAGAAGAAGTGAGTGATAAGCATCATATGAAAGGTAGATAATAACACAATGGACAGTAATTCTTTATAGTAATATATATGATGTGATTTCTCAGGTGACGTCCCAGAACAAACCAGACAGCAGTCGTTACAGTGGGAGAAGTATCTGATCTCCTGTTACAGTCACAGCAGGAGATAATGTTCACAGCCATCACCAAACTTACATGCTTTTGTCTTTCATCATTACTGTACAACCTTATACATACTTCACAATATCTACTGTAACTATGCATATTTCATAGTCTCAGTTTGATTTGTTAGTTGTTTTTTTTTTTTTTTTTTTTTTTTTTTTTTTTTTTTTTGGTACAAGTTAGTTCGTATTACAGAAAATATTTGGTGATGTTCATCGCTGTAGAATGTGTTCTTTTTGGTTTAAATAATCCATTATTAAAAATAACCAGGAATAGTAAAATAGAAGCATGTCTTATTTCTAAGAATTTTAGAGTTCACTTTGTGTGTTCTGTTGTTCCTTGGAAAAAATACTGAAATATGTACTGTTCTTTGTTTATCTTTGGCTGGTCAGACTTTTGGACAATGTACTGTAATTTTATTCTGGAGCACATTAACACGTTTTCAAGCGTTTGACATGAACATGTAAATATGCTCTTGAAATGCTGCTTAAGAGACACTGTTCATGAAGTGATGAAAGGCCTGTTAATGGCTACTCTATTCAGTGCCTGATTAGAAAACCTGCACATTTGATTTACAAGACATGTTGTCTTATGCAGATCTGCTAATATATATATTTTTTTTTTTTTCATGTTACTTTATAAAATCCCTACAAATATTCCAAAAAGGTGGCAATAGTAATTAAACACAACAATATAACAGAAATGTTTCATTTTTAAGAATTCTGAATTGCAGTTGTCCTCATTATAATCTTTCAGAGGTGAAAAGTTCACATTCTTTGCAGAAACTATAATAATAATAATAATAATAATAATGTTTTATTTATATATCGCCTTTCCAACACCCAAACTGATAATGTTACGTTATTAACAAAGGAAACTGACTAGAAACAAACTAAAACTCCATGAAAATGAATTAAAATAAAATATGACTGATAATTTGTTACAATACTCTTGTGTACACTGCACATTGTTACAAGATTGTATTACAGAAAAAATTTGGTGATGTTCTTTTTGGTTTAGATAATTCATTATAATAATATAACTAGGAACTGTTAAATAGAATATCTTATTTCTTAGAATTTTAGAGTTCACTTTGTGTGTTCTGTTGTTCCTGTGTAAAAATACTGAAATATGTACTGTTCTTTGTTCATCTTTGGCTGGTCAGACTTTTGGACAATGTACTGTAATTTTACTCTGGAGCACATTAACACTTTTTCAAGCGTTTGACATGAACATGTAAATATGCACTTGAAATGCTGCTTAAGAGACACTGTTCATGAAGTGCTGAAAGGCCTGTTAATGACTACTCTATTCATTGTCTGGTTAGAAAAGCGGCACATTTGATTTATGTGTGTTTTCCTAAATATGCAAATAAAAATGTATGTCTTTAAAACTGTTTCATGCAATTTTGCACTGTAAGCCACAATATAGTACATTGTATGTTACATATACTAGTCCATACACATTATCTGCATGAAAAGAGGTTGTTGTGCATTTTATAAGTCACATATAACATTGTGATATGATTTTATGGTAAATGTCAAACACAGTGACTGTGCTCATTACTATCTAAATACCTTCAACTCACTTATCTGTAATAGTCATTTGCTTACGCTGTTAAAAAAAATAAATAAATAAAAAAATATTTGGCCAACACTTAAATCACAAATTGGATCTTGATTAATTAAATTTTAAAGCTGAAAATGTTTACTACCACCTCTTTGACACTCACATGTTTTGGCTATACAACTATATTAGGGGGAACTCATTGTTAATGCTAGGTTTTACAAAATGGCTTCCTACTTTCATACACATGAAAAAAAGGAACAGCCCACAGAGAACTTAAAAATATGCAAGGACGTATTAATACTTAATGTCTGTTAAAAATAAATAAATAAAGGTGCTCAACACCACAAACTTGATCTCAAAAGAGAACTAGAGAAACAGCAATTCCTATCTGGGAGTTATTGGTGAGTTGTCCATTAGTTAAGTCAATGTTAAGTCAATGTTCAGATCCTGCAAGCAGAAAACAAATACAAAATCCAAATAAAAAATAAATAAATAAAATAAAACAACAATATATAATTCTTGTGAAACGTTATCCATAAACAGGAATTCACACAGGTCGAAACATTTGATTCTCTTCTATGCCATGGTGTCCATTCAGCATGGCTTGAACCACTAAAGGCTTCATGCTACCATTCAAGCAGGCCTTACCATGTGGGACTAGCACACCATGCTAACCAAGTTAGCGGTAAACACATAACTTGAAGCCTCTTTACAATAAGATGACCAGACTTGCCATTTCCCAGGGACACCTTTTGGTCACCTTACTATCCAATAGACAGAAAATTTGCTATTAGCAAACATCCTCAGCGAATACACCATCAAATATACAAAATAAATATATAAATAAAAATAAGACCAGAAACATTACTTACTTATACTGGGTTTCCCAACTAAAGTTTCCCAAAAGTCAGCTGTGAATCAAGATCAGTTAGGCCATTCCTATCTCTCCTTAGCAGACTGACTTCTCTGACTACACAGGGTTTATTCCCCACTACCTATAGCTCCCTAGTGCCCCTCAATGGCGAGGAAGAGGAACTACGGGAAAACCATGTTAACGGTTGATAAGACTGTTACAGTACATTGTGCAATTCATTGAGTACAAAACGATTCATCTTGCATGAATTTCATGACAGCAGCACATAATGTAAGTCAGTAGTGTGTTTGGCCTCCACGTGCCTGTATGAACTCCTGACAACATCTACACATGCTCCTGATGAGATGATGGATCAGGGCATCAGTGAGCTCCTGGACAGTCTGTGGTGCTTCAAATGCTCCGATACGTAACGTCCCAGAGGATCTCCATTGGTTTCATGTCTGGGGAATGTGAGGGCTATTCACTGGCATCAATGCCTTCATCGTCCAGAAACTGTCTACACACTCTGACCATATGAGGCCTACATTGTCCTGCACCAGGAGGAACCCAGGGCCACTGCACCAGCGTAAGGTTTGACAGCGGCTCTGAGGATTTCATCCCAGTGCCTAACAGCAGTGAGGGTACTGTTGGCGAGCACATGGAGGTCTGTGTGATCCTACAAGATATTCCTCCCCAGATCATCACTGACCCACTATCATGCTGTATGATGTTGCAGGCAGCATAACGTTCTCCACGGCATCTCTCTTTCATATTTGTCACGTGCTCAGTGTGAACCTGCTCTCATCCATGAAGAGAATGGGCCACCAATGGCAGACCTGCCAATTCTGGTGTTCGCTGCTAAATGCCAATCAGCTGCATGGTGCTGACCTGTGAGCACAGGTCCCATTACAGGACATCAGGCCCTTATGCCACACTCATGGAAGTTTCTGACATTTTGGCCAGTAACATGCACACCAGTATCCTGCTGAAGGTAATTTTAGAGGACTCTGGCAGTGCTCCTCCTGTTCCTCCTCACACAAAGCAGCAAATACCTGTCCTGCTGCTGGGTTGTTGCACTTCTATAGTCCTGTCCAGCTCCCCTCATGTAACGGCCCATCTCCCGGTATCTCCTCATAATCTTGAGACTGTGCTGGGAGAAACACCAAACCTTGTGACGGCACGTATGGATGTCCCATTCTGTTGGAGCTGGACTTCCTGTGCAACCTGATTGGGCTGCACATACTGCCTCATGATACAAGTAGTGAGAAGGACCCTAACAAAACACAAACTAGAGACAAATCAGTCAAGAAAGAGAAGGAGAGAGTAATAGTCTGTGGCACCTGATGTCACTTTCATTTGCACCAAAGCAGGAGAAACTGGTTCACAATCACAACTGCTTCCTGACTGGACAGATTGATATCCCTGAAGTTCAGTTGATTTGGTGACTTGGACATTTACATATTTTAATACCTTGGCAAGTTTTGAAGTGTGTTTAAATTAAGATATGGTGGGTACACATTTCCATAGACACTATCAAGGGGAAGCCCATCTTCCCAGGATGACACACATTTTTATAAAAATAAACATACTGTACATACAAAGCCTGAGAAGCTCATCAGCTCAGAATATAAAAGCCTATCACTGAAAATCTTACACTAATTTTTTGGTTTTTGGTGGTCGTACACACATACATTTATTTTCTTAATGTCTTTTGTATACAGAACACTCCGGTTACTAACGTAACCCCAGTTCCCTAAGATAAAGGAACGAGCATTGCGTCCACTTTGACGCTTGGGGAAACTATGTAACATAACCCTCTCCACTTACAAAAAGGGATTAGGTAGAAGTAAGCAGACAAGATAAAGCCAAAAGGAGGGCGATCTTAAGCGACATGGGCCGCAATCGGCTGACTGGAGTGGCTCAAAGGGAGGGCCCCGTAGGGCCTTGAGGACAATAGACAAGTTCCAAGTCAGCACAGTATGAGGGTGAGGTGGATTCAATCTCCAAGCTCCCCTCAGAAGCTGAGCGACTAGTTCGTTTATTGACTGGCCAGCCCCGAGAGAATGATTCGCCGTGATAGCTGCCACATAGACTTTGAGTGTGGAAGGGGTGCACGCCTTATTCAACAGCTCTTGTAGAAATGTTTGCACGTGGGGCACGTCACAAGAGGCTGTACACCAGTCAAAGAAGACTGACCATTTAAGGGTGTAAAGGTGTTTTGTATACAGTACTCTAGCCTCTAAAATGGTATTCGTCACACTCGTGGGGAGCTGCAAAGGCTCCTGTCGAGGGACCAAACATGAAGGGGTGGGAAAGCAAATTCATACCATTTGCTTGCGAGAGAAGGTCCTTCCTCAGTGGTATTGGCCAAGGGGCTGCCCAAAGCAGCTGAATAAACTCGGGGAACCACATCTGATTCCTCCAGAGTGGTGTCAGCAGGAGGACTGAGGATCTGACTTCCCTGACCCGTCTGATGACCTGAGGAAACAGGGAAATCTGGAGGAAGGCGTACAGGTGAGCGCTGGGTCAATTGTGGGCCAGAGCATCTCACTGTCTCGAGAAGTAAATTGGGCAGTGAAAGTTGTCTTCTGATGCGAAGAGGTCTACCTCTGCCCTCCCGAAGACCAAATCATTTGAACCACTTTAGTATGTAGTCTCCATTCTCCTGGAGATACATTGTCCCTGGACACCATGTCTGCCCCTTGGTTCAGTCTGCCCAGCACATGAACTGCTCTCAGTGAAAGGAGTTTGCCCTGTGCCCATAATAGGAGGCGTCGAGCCAACCTGTGAGGGAAGCGTGACCTGAGACTGCCTTGGTGATTGATGTAGGCTACCACTGTCATGTTGTCCAAACGGACCAGGATGTGGTGCCCCTTTAAGGCCGGCAGGAAGGTTTTTAGGGCCAGAAAATCCACCATCATCTCGAGGCAGTTGATTTGTAAGTGCTGCTCCAGGTTTGACCGGGAGCCAAATGCCGGTCTGTCCTCTTACAGAGCTCGCAAACCCAAGCTGGAGGCATCTGTCATAATTACCTTCCCTCTGGAGGCCATTCCCACCAGGACGCCTGATTGAAACAGGTGAGAAGTTTTCCAAGGGGCCATGGCTCTGAGGCAGCAGTGGTTTATCCTGATATAAAACTGGCCCAAGTGGGCAGGACACGGGTTTTGAGCCAATACTATATGGGCCGCATATTGAGCAGGCCCTGAGGAATCACAGAGGAGGTGGCTGAAATGAGCCCGAGCATCCTCTGAAAAGCCCTGAGGGGATGTGAAGTCCCTAATTTGAATTAGCCGCTGAATAGTCAGGGAGTGTTCTTGCGTAATCCATGCCCGCATTTGGGCAGAGTAGATAATTGTCCCCAGAAAGACCACTCGCTGTATGAGAGACAAAGAGCTCTTGGCTAAACTGATTTTCAACCCAAGGTGCTCTAGGTGGCTGAGCAGCAGTCACCTGTGAACGATGAGTTCTCATTCTGATCTCGTTAAAACCAGCCAATCATCAAGGTTACTAAGAATGAGGATTCCCATCTGTCTCAGAGGGGAAAGAGTCATGTCTATGCACTTTGTAGAAGTGTGTGTGGGGCCAGAGACGGTCCAAATGGCAGGACTGTGTATGGGGGGCTATCTGGATGTGAATGTAAGCGTCTTTCAGATCCACTGACAGAAAACAGTCCTCGAGACATATTTGTGCAAGGATCTGTTTCAGAGTTAACATCTTGAACAGCCGTCTCATAAGCAAATGGTTCAGATGTCTGAGATCGAGAATGGGTCTGAGCCCGCATCTTTTCTCGCATGAGAAGCGTTTATTAGACGGGAAAGGCGGGGTCTCAAATTTAAAGACGAAAGATGCAACATAACGCCACCAGGGGTCACTCATACTTCATTAAATAAATAACAAACAGTTCATTCTGCCGAAATACATAATAAATGATGTTTTGATGCTATATTATTGATTGTTTATGTTGCTAAGGATGGTTGCTAAGGGTGTTGCTCAGTGATACACAGAACCGTTGGGTGAAGCGGTTATAGCCGTGCTGTATAGTGAATAAAACACAGCTGCTGACCAATCAGAATCCAGGAATGGAACTAACCGTTTTATTAAAAATTTTCAAGGTTTTTGTTTTCTGGGCGCCTTTTTATCCATCTTTTGCGGGATAAAAAGGCTTCGTTAGAGTGTTTTGATAGTATTTTGGGAGCTGGGTCATATTGCTATACACCATACAACTATACAGTTTGCAGAAAGAGAAAGCTGAAAACCATCAGAAGAGCGAAAGCACAAAGAATGATTAGATGGACATGGGTGACATGTATAGCAGCATGCGGTAAGGAACATTCTTCTGTTTATGATATATAATATCACACAAAGCCTTGACATCATATGGGCAAATCAGTGAATTTGAGTAAAATCACAGGCTTTTCTTATCCCGTGTCAATGCGCCACACGAAATTCAGATGTGGGGGTAATTCCTAAATCACACGAGGTCCTCAGATAATACTAATCCCATGTGAATAGGGCTATAGTTGGGTAAACTGGTGTTTTCACGACTTTCAAAAAGAGGGAAAAAATAGAGACTGATAACAGCAGTCAGAAGAGAAAACAATGTCAAATTTACTTTCACCATAGACGCTGTATTAGAAACACCCTACTGCAGCGTTAATTAGTTTGTAACTTGATGCAAATGTAATATAATACAAAGTGTTAGAAATGTATATACAATTTTAAAAATGTTAAATGTAAAAAACTATTTCCGTTAAACTATGATCTGTTAAAACACATCACTGTTTGTGAAAGGGATACATCAGAGGCCAGTTGCATAAATAGCCGCTATGTTAAGATTCTGTCTGCGTCCCAATGTGCACACTATCCATGCTAAATTCTATGTGATATTAGTAATTTTCAATACCATTTAGGGCAGATAGGGTGGATAGTATGCACATTGAAACACAGGGTGTGTCTTAAGAACTAGTCTGACCAACTAGCCAACAGATAATCAGACTTGCTTTTTGGATTCAAATTAGACCATTCTCCTTTTATATAACTATATATATATATATATATATATATATATATATATATATATATATATATATATGACTTTAAAAAGTTATGACCTCTATGAAAAAAAAAATAAAAAAATAGAGGACTAAATTATTAAGACTATGCAACCAGCCCTAGGCCCCAGATTCTTTGCTCTCTATATTATATTACTGCTAGTTTACTTTTGCAAAAATATGTAAATTAAATGAATATTACGAAACAAAAACAAGATAGTATCCTATATCATTATTCCCTTTTCGTTACATAAATGTAATTTTGGTAGATATTCACAGTAGACCATGTTTTCTTTTTCTCAACTTTTTTTTAGTTTAATTCAATTTTATACACGATACAGCAAACCACATCGAAGATTTAATAGAAGGACTTTCACATGTCGCCTTTTTTAATTATTTAATTATTTATTTATTGATTGATTTTAATGTATTTAAAAAAAAAAGTCAGAAATGCAGTTGTGCTCAACACGTGCTGAATCAGATGCAGTGTATGGATATTATTGTCCAGCTGGAGGCGCGAGCGCTAAATTCGTCTCTAGAAACTGCACTGCTTAAAACAAACAGCACTTTACGAGCTTTTTCTTGGTCTATCTGATCATCATTAGATTAACTGCTTCATGCACAAGCGATTACTCTAATCACCTCAACATTACCGATTTTTGACAAATATATCGACTAATCCAAAAAGATGAACATCCTCCTGAGAAAATGCGTTTCTTATTTACAGCAACTCTAACATCCACAAAACAAATTCAGTCCAGAGAAACGAAGAAACTCACCGAGAAGGTAAATAATTGAACATTTTAACATTTGTATTTTAACACGAAAGTTTTTGCTAGTTTGCTAGTTAACTCTTTATAGTAAATCATGTCCAGTCGTTACATTGTTTTACTGATAATCAGGCGATAATGCCCTTCACTGAAATACGGTTACTGTGGATATTTTATTGTTTTGATAAATGCAATCGATTTATGTTTGCTGTTGTTCATATGTTGATGATATGATTTTTGGTCGATGTCAGCGTCAGAACTTTACCTTTTGTTTTTTTAAACAGGAGTAAACTTTTTGTGAACTTCATCTGTCCCACACAAATTCAACAAGTCTCATTATACCAAAGCAAAGGTAACTGAAAATTACTTCAATTGTCATCAGGGAACAGATACATGTGACATTAAAAACCTTGAGATGAAGACATTCTCTTGTTTTTAAGTAATTTACACAACACCCAACATAAGATTAAACAGATTTTGACTTTGACTTCATGTTTTACGATGCAAAGTTAAATATCTTTAACTTTAAACTATAACATAGGCTGGTTATTCTTATAGATTGAAACAAAAGTGCTTCAGCCAGATTAAAGAATATGAAAAGTGCTCAGACTTGCTTCAGACTTGCCTTTGAGAAAGTGAGTTTGTGTTTTTGTTCCTACATTTAAATATCTGGAGCGTTTCATTTATTTTATTTCATCATATCCCTGGTTCATAATTGTTTAAATGATAAAAGGAGCAATAAACCTCCAACAAATACAGTACTTTTATCTGAAATGAGAGTAAAAATACCTGCAGCAGCTCTGTTATGACACACGTTGAATGTTTTTGATCAAGAACAGCCTGAAGTGTTTGCAGAAGATCAACATGAATCAGAGAAAACCTGCGAGAGGCCGTCAAAATCAGCTCTTCAACCCAAATCAGATTCATCCAAAACACCTATTTCAGCTAAATGTTGGGAATGACCAAATTCACCATCAGAAGTTGTCAAGCTCTCAACTCATTCACTTTCTGAAAACAAGCAGAAAACTGGTGTCATCAGCTGATGAAGTCAAATACAGGCCAAACATAACTGAGTCTTCATTTGGTCTGATGCAGCAACAAAACATCAGTGCAGCAGCGTCTGTGGATCAGAGAGTCGTGGCTTTGACCGGTGCTGAGGAGAACAGGGAGAATAAGATCTTTTCTAAGGAGAAAGTTTCTGAACCCATGTTTGCAGAGAAAGAAAGCAGCGCTGATGTTTCCTACCACTGGATGATTGCCACAAACACTGAATTGTGGGACATTGGGGATATTTTCTCAGATACAGATCAGTCCTTGCCAGAGCCGTTCCCAAATGAAATGACAGATTTTAATTTCCAAGATGACTGTAAAGTTCCTGATCTCTGGAGCCGAAGCGTGTGTCCCTCAGCAGAAGAATCGTGGCGTCTGAAGGACGGTCAAAGCCCCGACACACTGACTGACCACACTGAAGATGACCACGCTGAACATGTCAGAATCCCAGAGTTTCAGTGTCGCAGATTTGAGGAGATGCCAGTTGTTATCAGCCACATTATTAACCCCAACAAGTTCTTCATCCAACACAAGGACACAAATCTCTGTGAACTCTCTGAAATCATGCTGTAAGTAGTCAAAGGAGTAGTTCACCCAGAAATGAAACTTTGCTGAAAATGTGCTCAACCTCAGGCCTTCCAAGATTAGGATGAGTTTGTTTCTTTATCAGGTTTGGAGAAATGTGTCACTGCATCAGTGTCTCAGCAATGGATGCTCTGCAGTGAATGGGTGCCGTCAGAATGAGAGTCCAAACAGCTGATAAAAACATCACAATAATACACAAGTAATCCACAACACTTCAGTCAAAGCTGTGTGTTTGCAAGAAACAAATCCAGCAATATATTCGATCTATAAACCAAAATACAGTCCATAATCCATAAAAGTTCCTCCAGTGAAGAAGGTCATCTGCTGTTATCCTCTCGCTTCAAAATCCAGACACATATTTGTTTAGAGCTGTTTTTGAACTGTTTTGGATTGTAAATGATGCTTGATCTGTGCATATTTCTCTGTTTAACTCCTATTCTGACGGCACCCATTCACTGCAGAGGATCCGTTAGTGAGCAAGTGATGGAACGACACATTTCTTCAAATCTGATGAAGAAATAAACTCATCTATATGTTAGATGGTCTGAGGATGAGTGTGTTTCCAGCAAATTTAATTTTTTAGTTGAAGTACTATAGCATATCTTTATTACTGTGTCTGTGCAGTTCTAGTTCTGATGTTGCTTTCTGTTTTCATTATGATTAATCAGGAGGAATAGCAGTAGATCTTTTGCAGAGATGAATCTCATCCCAGACATTGGAGTTTATGTCATGGTTTGGTTTCTGAAGGAAGAGATGTGGAGCCGCGGCCAGATCATCAGAATCTGTCAGATGAGTCGAGGTGAGATAAAGCTGTTTTAAATCAGCAGTTCACCCAAAAATCAGTCTTTCATTATCCTCACCCTTTCACCATGTCATTTAAGACTTTATTTCATGATTTCATCTGTCAAACACAATTTCTTTCCTGCTGTTTTTAACAAAGGTGTGAATGAGTTACTGCATGATAACTGAAAGCTCATTTTTAGGTGAACTGTTCATTTGTAATTTTAGCAGTAACTCTGAGTAACTGTTTTCATGTCAGTGATGTAATATTGATGATGATTATTTTAGGACCCAGCAGCAGAGATTGCACAGGCATTAAGGTGGAGGTCAGGAGGATTGACTATGGAGATGTTGTTTGCGTCTCTCTTTGGGATGTTAAGGAACTGTGTGCAGAAGCAGCATCCAAACCTGTGCAAGCGCTGCAGGTCTCTCTGGTGAATGTGGGTGACTCTAGTAATATTACTGTAGGGTTTATTTATTTATTTTTAATGCATTGAGCTGTATTTTAACTTGTGTGTTATAGGTGAGGCCAGTGAATGGAGAAACATGGTCTATTGAAGCGATCAGCTGGTTCAAGAGTAAAGTGCAGAACAAGACTCTTTATGCCAGGCTTTACCCAGAAGAAGGAGAAGTTTTGTTTGAACTCTTCATGGAGAAGGGAAAGATTGGTGCTATGAGGTAATGCTCGTTCGTGTGTGTGACAGTCATGTAGTGTGTGTTATTAAAGACACTGATGCCTGTGAGATGTGTGGCATGCTAAATATCTGCAGATGTCAGCGACTCAGTCCTGCAGTGTGAAATGTGTTCAGACTGGAAATGCAAACAGACAACATTTATCACAAGCTTCTTAACAGGAAGAAGTCCAGTCTCGTGTGAGCTTGTGTAGTTATGAAATGTTTGTAGTCCAGATGGAGTTGTCTGTGATTCTTCCTATTTAGAAGTTGTGTAATGTGTGCCCCGTCAGCGATCTGTCGTGTAGTTTACACACAACAGCAGCGAGATGATACTCCAGACAGTCGTGCAGTGTGAGAAGAGCAGCGATCTGAATCCTGCAGTGTGAACCTGTAATGTTGTAATGATGCTCTGCTCACTGGTCTGTATCAAGTGAGGCTTTTCTCTTTAGATTTGACTGTGAGGTGTGTTTGCCTGGATTCACATTCACCGTCTCAGCAGTTTATAATCAATAGTAATTTCTAATATCTGTGCTTTGTTTGATTCTCTCAGGAGAGGAGACTCTCTGTCTGTGAGACTTGCTCAGAATAGATTTGCCACTCATGAATGTAACAAACCCAGGGGCCTGAAGAGAAGAAGTGAGTGACAAGCATCATATGACAGGTAGATAATAACACAATGGACAGTAATTCTTTATAGTAATATATATGATGTGATTTTTCAGGTGACGTCCCAGAACAAACCAGACAGCAGTCGTTACAGTGGGAGAAGTATCTGATCTCCTGTTACAGTCACAGCAGGAGATAATGTTCACAGCGATCAGCAAACTTACATGCTTTTGTCTTTCATCATTACTGTACAACCTTATACATACTTCACAGTATCTACTGTAACTATGCACCTCTCATAGTCTCAGTTTTGTTTTGTTTTTTTGCATAGTTTGTGAACACTGTACATTGTTACAAGTTAGTTTGTATTACAGAAAATATTTGGTGATGTTCATCGTTGTAGAATGTTCTTTTTGGTTTAGATAATTCATAATCAAAAAATAACCAGGAATAGTAAAATAGAAGCATGTCTTAATTCTAAGAATATTAGAGTTCACTTTGTGTGTCTTGTTGTTCCTTTGGAAAAATACTCTTAATAATAATAATATGCTCTTGAAATGCTGAAAGGCCTGTCAATGTCTACTCCGTTTAGTGCCTGGTTAGAAAACCTGCACATTTGATATACAACATTTGTTGTCTTATGCAGATTTGCCAATAAATATGTATGTCTTTAAAATAGTTCAATACAATTGCACCCTTAGCCACAATTTTTGTATGTTACTCATAGTTGTCAATACATGTTACACACTGCTCTGTGCTGAGCTTTGTTGGGGAAGTTACTCAAAAATCTAGTTATTAGTTATGGTTATTTTCATATTACTGTCAAGTGAATCCTCACTGTTTTGCAAGGTTGTAAATGTGCAGAACTCTCTCACTTGAAACAGCCCACTACAAGATTTCAACTGGATTTCACTCATTGACCACACTTTTGGTCTTCCCTTTTTTTTTTTTTGAAAGATTGATGCAGTGTTCATTCGGTCAATCAATCAGTCAGTTGAAAAACCTTTAAACAAATACAAACACCACTTTAAGAGCAAGCATAAGTAGATAAAATCAAATACAACCAGGATTTAGCACACACAGGATTCAAGTGCTTGGTTTTAATTTACCATAAACCAGACCATGTAAATAGACCGCAGATATTCACAGTAAATACATTGATTTTAAAATTTTGATGATTTTAAAAATTTGACTCTTATACCTTTTAATCTGAACATATTTTATGTAAACAGTCACTGGCAAAAATGTAAACCATTAAACAAACCAGTAATGTCCAAATATATTCTTAGAACGATATAATGTGCAGTTAACAAAAAAATTGAATTTCATTCAAAAGAAAAGTATGAAAGCTCCCGGGCTGCATCTCCATTAATTGTAGTGGGCTTAATTCTGCACAAAAGAGCTTGCTTCAGTCCAAGTAATGGCAAGTTTGCCACTTCTGAGTGCTGCTTTCTGCTGCTGCTCTACACTGACTGTCTTTGCTCAGTTAATTAGTATCTCAGCTTCACCTGGTGCACCTGGCTGGGAGGGGTGCCCCCAGCAGTCAGTTTGTGCAACAGTTACTTTGTAAAATCCCTACAAACATTCAAAAAAAAAAATAAATAAAAATTACAACAGCAATTAAACAACATGACAGAAATGTATGTTTCATTTTTAAACGCTCTTGCAGTTCTGAAGTTGAAGTTGTTTCTAACTAGCATGTTACCATATTACAAAAAACTTTAATTTGAAGAAGACAAATTAATAATTACAACATGCAAAGTTTTCATGATCAGACAAGAGCAACAATTTACGGTAAATGAGCTCAAATGTCTTTGCAGGAATGTGGACCGCGCGCTTCATATTTTCCACACAGAGAGTGAATGCACAGATGATGAGAGTTGAAAGGGACATATTCACATTGTTACTGTACTCAGCCTACTCTACAGTTCCTGATTCATGCACAGACCTTTCTCTCCCTCATATCCAGCAGACTGCTGACGTGTGGAGAAGTGACGCCTGAGATTGCATTGCTGGAAAAAACAGTTGTGTTTAGAGATGAGGAACATTATGAAAACTGAATTTAAGGAGTAAACTTTAACAACTGAGGAGCCATAAACTATCTCAAGGGCCAAAATGTGAAAACTCTAATTTAAAATTGCATCTGCCTTCTCAAACTGCAGCATACGTAAGGTGTCTGTTGAGCTGTAACGTGTATAGTCTGTTTTGGTTTTGTTTTCTCTGTTTCCTATATTAATTTTGCCTGATTTCCCAGTTATCGTTAGTTTCCTTTGTTGTCAATTAACACACCTGTTCTGTTTTCTGATGATTGTACTCAGTCTGTATTTAAGCCCTCAGCTCATGGTCCCTGTTGTTTCAGGTTATGTGGTTTGCTATTTCTCCTAAATGTTTCGAATTCTGAATAAAGACTGTTTGTACAAAGTAGTCCTCCGAGTCCTGCTAAATTTTCACATTTCCATTGTATCTCACACTCTTAGTTGTTGAACATAGTGTCCAGTTTAAGATCGACCACTTGCTCTTGTTGGCCTTGTTTAGAGTGGTTAACGACTTGTTACTATTTCTGGAAATTGTGCAGTTTTGGTACTGTTAGATTTAAGTGCGGCGTTTGACAGTAAATCACTGCATTCTTTTAAACAGGTTAAAAACCGAAGTTGGTATCTGTGATTGAGCCTTTGATTGGTTTGAGTCCTACTTTACCGGGAGGAGTTTCTCTGTGGAGATGCCCCTCTCATTCATCGCCTGCCTCTGTTACTGGTGGGGTGCCACAGGGCTCCATCTTGGGCCCGATTTTGTTTGCTTTATATATGCTCCCTCTTCGTTACATTTTTGAATTTCAAGGTCCCATATCACATTTATGCAGATGATACCCAGTTGTACGTGCCAATAAAACCTGGGTCAAAGTCATCCGACTTGCTTGCTTGTGTAAACGACATCAAAAACTGGATGAGTGATCATTTTCTCCAGTTAAATGAAAACAAGACTGATGTCATTCTGTTTGGCTCTCCCAATTTGGTTAACAGCCTGTTCTCTAGTTTAGGACCCTTGCAAGCAAATGTTCGTACTCATGTAAAGAAACTGGGTGTTGTTTTTATTCAGAGTTAAAATTCGACAAGCAAATAAACTCTGTTGTCAGAGCTAGTTTTTTCCAGCTTAGAGGTTTGCATAAAATTAAATCCTTTCTATCTTTTAGTGGTCTAGAGACAGTTCATGCTTTCATTTCAACAAGGCTTGATTATTGTAATACTTTATATGCTGGTGTCAAACATGATGGCAATTAATAAATATAAAAACTATTTAAAACAAAACCTTTTTAAAACCAGGTATACAAAATTTAGTGAAAGAATTAATGGGAACACAGTACATCAATATGTTCTCTAAATGTAAATGTTAGAATAAATCGTATTAGAAAATACTTTTTAATTCATTTTTAAAAAAGCCTAACTAGAATATGAAATTAACTTTCAGTGTACCTTCTGATCGCACTGCAAAAGCGTGATGCCCTTCCTTTGTATTTCTGTGCAAGTATATCTTAAAATTATGATGCACTTGAGAAGCAAAATTGACTCAAAAAATTATTTTTATTCAAAGGGAAAACACTTTTTATACACCATTGATGGATATATGTACTCGTTTTAAGCATAAACGAACTTAATTTTGTTTCATTTTTGAAGTAAATGTATCTTGATTTAAGGATGTTTATATATTTGTATTGGAAAGCATGACTATAAGAATTAAAGACTTTCTGCTCTGATTTAAGACCTTCTTAAGGCCTTAATTTGTATAGGGTTGAATTAAGACTTTCTAAGACCTTTGTAAGACCTGCAGAAACACAGTTTAGGGGTGGACCTTCACGCTTACCTTTTTGTGAAAATCATGCATTTTTGTATGATACGTACAAATTCATATGAAATCGCCAACTTGTGAAATGGTTGTTTTCCTGTGAGATCTGCTTGACTGAACTCACCTGCCAATCTTAGAGCCATTCAACAAAACGCAGAAGTGCTCAAAGAACTGTTTTACCGGTGCATCATCTTCAGATCAGAACTCTCAAACACACCATTCACAGAATCTGAAGGATTTCACCAGAGTTTGAACCTGGAAATATTACACAAATACCTGACAGTGTTATTTCTTGACAACTCGACCTCCTTTGATAAATTGTGCTGTGTTTGATAAAGTGAGCGTGGCTCAGAAACGCCCCTCATTTCCTCTCCCTGCCAGGCACAATGAATAATGTTGCTGCTCATTGTGTCCACACAGATTCTTTCTTCTGCCCCGGGTGGGTGGAAATCAAGGCATTTGATCTGAATTCTGAAGAGTCTTGTTAGCCTCCATAAAGAGCCGCATTGTGTATAAATGGGTTATATAAGTGCATATGACAGCCATGGTGCAGGGTTGTGGCTAGTAGCGCGTAAATCCTTTGCATTTGCAAAGGGCATGCTGATCTTTAGCGAGGCCATTGGCTGTTTCCTGGAAATGTCTGTTTATTATCACAGCTGAAGGTAAATTGCTCTTTTCATTCTCCATAATCAAACTTGGAAATGTTAATTTGACTGCTCAGTGTTCGTTCAGTTATTTTTGGAGCACATTGTAAAATTGAAATCCTTATTGCAAGTGGGACTTCAGATCGGTCATGTAGTTTATACACTGAACTGCTCTGAGTTCTGATCACAGTTAATATCCTGTATTAGTGTATATGTGGAGTTACTGTGTGGGCCAACCGAAAGCCTGCTATTGGCCAGGTTGTCTTGTGTCAGGTGACGACATGTGGTGCTAGACCATCGCCCAAGCTCTTAACCAGCTCAAATTAACCACAACTCTTTTTTATTTTAGTCAACCAAGTATCCAAATGCCAAGAACCCAGTCTGTTGTTCTTCATATTTGGAGCTGGTACAGCATAAGCTGCTTTCTCACGGGCTGAACCTGGTAAACTATTGTTCAGATTCAGAATTTGGTGTCTGAAAATATTTGTGGTTTAGCATTTTATTGTTTTGTTTGTTGGGATTACAGTAATCTTGAATATTGCGTAATTGGAAGTTTAAAAGCTGAAGTGTTTAGTCATGTTGCGTATGACATATCTGAATAGGTTATATACATTACCAGTCAAAAGTTTTCTACTTTTTTACCTTTTATTGTGACTATTTTCCACATTTTATGTATTAGTATGTATAATTATGTAATAGTATTTGCGTAATGTAATAAGGCAATAAAATATTAAGTTACTCTGAAAAAGTAATTAATTACTAGTTACTAATTATATTTGTGTCTTTAGATTACTGTACTAATTACTCTCTGTAAAAAGTACTGCATTACTTATTACTAATTAATTTCTAAATGCCATATTTGAACAATACAAGGATGGACATGAAACTGCTCTTTTAAGTCTTTCAAAGAAATAATATAAAATTGCATAAATTATTCTTGAACTGACCAATGTATTTAAAGGGAAAAGTTTACATTAAAAACATACAGTTACATTTTAACATTAGATGTTACATTTTGATGTTAAATCCACTATTGTTTTATATAGATTTGTTCGGTCACACTTTATTTTAAGGTCCAATTCTTGCTATTAACAAACCAGTAACTATGAGTTTTGCCTCAAGAAACTCCTAATTTTCTGTTTATTAATAGTAAGATAGTTCAGTTTAGGTATTGGGTAGGATTAGGGATGTAGAATATGCTCATGCAGAATATGTGCTTTATAAGTATTAATAAACAGCCAAGATGTTAATAAAATGCATGCTAATAAGCAACTAGTTAATAGTGTGAATTTGTCCCAATACTAAAGTGTTATCAATTGCTCTATAGACTATAGAATATTTAATGTAATTCCATCAGAATTAACTGTGATTATTAAGAGTAAGTAATTTTTGGTTACACTTTATTTTAATGTGTCCTTGTTACAGTGTAATTCTACATTTAAGTACTGAGTAATATTAATTAACTACATGTACTTACTATATGGTTATGGTAAGGATGAGGGTTTGGCTTAGGGTTACTTGCATGTAATTATGCATAATTTATTGTTATCATAATAGTAATAGTAAGTAAGACTTTCGAAAGAAACAAATGCAGTAAGAATAAAAGATTGAACTTGATGAAACAGATTAAAATCCTGGTGCTTTGCCTCCTCTTCTCTGCAGTCCTCGAGTCCACCATGAACTGGGCATCGTTTTACGCAGTGATCAGCGGCGTGAACAGGCACTCGACAGGCATCGGGCGCATCTGGCTGTCGGTCATCTTCATCTTCCGGATCATGGTGCTGGTGGTGGCGGCCGAGAGTGTGTGGGGCGACGAGAAGGCGGGCTTCACCTGCAACACCCAGCAGCCCGGCTGCAACAGCGTGTGCTACGACCAGTTCTTCCCCATCTCACACATCCGCCTCTGGGCTCTGCAGCTCATCCTGGTGTCCACGCCGGCCCTGCTGGTGGCCATGCACATCGCTCACCGCCGGCACATCGAGAAGAAGATCCTCAAGATCTCCGGCCGCGGGAGCGCCAAGGACTTTGAGAACATCAAGAGCCAGAAGTTCAAGATCACCGGTGCTCTGTGGTGGACCTACATGATAAGCATCGTCTTCCGAATCGTTTTCGAGGTGGTTTTCTTGTACATTTTTTACTTGATCTATCCGGATATCAAAATGGTGCGTCTCGTGAAGTGTGACTCCTATCCTTGTCCCAATACAGTGGACTGTTTCGTGTCGCGTCCTACAGAGAAGACCGTCTTCACTATCTTCATGCTGACCGTGTCTGGAGTCTGTGTCTTGTTGAACATTGCGGAGGTTGTGTATTTAATAGGCCGGGCGTGTATGAAATACTTTCAAGGAGCAGTGGGTGAACCCAAAGCACCTTGGCTCACTCAAAAACTGGCAACTTACAAGCAGAACGAAATAAATCAGCTGATATCAGAGCATTCGTTCAAACCCAGATTCAACGTTGGGCGAAAGCCTCCCATGGATAAGAGCGAACGCTGCTCTGCTTTCTAGACGGAGGTTTCTACCAGCTATCAGTAGTTAATGAAAGGTGGATGTCTGTAATCATATTAATCAGTTGTCATTGATTTACTTTGTTACTTTCGTTTAAAAGGCCCCTCTACATGTGAGGAGTGATCATGCACTCTTAAAAATAAAGGTGCTTCATGATGCCATAGAAGAACCTTTTTGTCTAAATGGTTCCATAAAGAACCTTTAACATCTGAAGAACCTTTCTGTTTCACAAAAGCTTCTTTGTGGCGAAAGAAGGTTCTTCAGATTATAAAAAGGTAAGAAAGAGATGGTTCTGTAAAGAACCTTTGACTGAATGGTTCTTTTATGGCATCGCTGTGAAGAACCTGTTAAGCACCTTTATTTTTAAGAGTGTGGGGGAAATATGCTGGAGAACCGTCAAATATTACACATTTGAAACAGCACAAGTGTCCATCTGGTCCTAAAAGCATAAGATCAGAGGAATAATTAGGTTTCACACTAAGCAAACACTGGAGAGGGTAAACAGTTTGTCATTTGCTTCTGTACTGAAGTTAATATTTGTGCAAAAAAAATATTTGACCAATATAGGGTCTATCACAAATTGATCTTTCGTCTCAATACAAAAATTAAAACCGGCATGGCTTTCTGTGTGGAAAGTGGAGTAGATGGTACGTTTTAACCTTTTTAATGTATTATTATGTTATTTAAAGTTATTTATTGAAAACAGAAACCCTCAACCCTCAACATTAGAAATGGATGGATGAAAACAGAAGCCCTAGAGTATGACATCATATCCTGTTGCCCATTCTTGTTGATATAACTGATATTTGGAGGATATGATATTTACATTTTTGCAGGATAGTGTGTAGTATGATTGCCCCTGAAGAATGTTACATTGATAGAATACACATTTTTTAATTGTGTTTATGTTTGAACTACAAATTTGTAATGATTTTCTGACTTTAAAGTTAATCAGAATGCCCCTTTACATTTAGTAAAGCATCTTATTCATTTTGCTTTGACTTGTAAATGATTTGTTAAAACGGTGGTTTGAAATTGATTGTGACTTTTGGTTTGATTTTTTTTTTTTTTTTTCATTTATAGTTTTATTATAGTTAGATGTGTCACATCTAACAGAAGTTTAAAGGGCATTTTCTTCATCTTTGCAAGCACATATTTGTTAAAAAGACAAAACAAACAGACTTTAGGCCACATCGTATTTATTCGACTGTAAATGCTTCTTTGTTCTCACAATGTAAAGTTGTACTAGCAATCATCACAGCTTTATCTAACACACCTTTCAAGAGCCATACAATCACATATAACTGACCGGCTGTTCTGCTCTAGTACGATTGGGAAATAATATTTTCTTTGCAGGAATTTGTTGAATTGATGCAACTTTTTGCTTGCAATATCAACTTTGTCATTAAACAAATTCATTTATATTGCACATACCTTAATACAATTTTGAATCATTTTAATTTCTCAGCATGTCCATGCATTTCAATCATGATTTACCCCCATTTCAGTTAAAGGGGTTAGTTGAGATTATATATACAGTATATATATATATAATGTTCAAAATCTTTTCTAAAGGCCTCACGTACTGAAAAGAAATGTGTGATAGCAGTTGTTTTATATTGCACAGTCCAAACATGAGGAAAGGGACATTTTTGACTACTTGCGCCAGTAACACGCTTCAGTGTTTATGACTGCTATCAGTGACGGCTCAAATGTGTGTAGACCTTTAAATCACATCTTCATAGCACTGATCTTGGGTCGGCTCAGGACTATGTCATTGCAAACAACTCTGTCACTTTAAGGAACTAGTAAGTGCAGGTCTTTAGCATTACACTTGAGCATGTCGTGAAGTACATGTAGCCCTCAAAGCAACAGGAGCATGAATAGGGAAACTTTGGACATAATCACTGAAGTCATTCCTCATGCAGAGAGTGTGCAAATCATTGGCTTTTAGGCTCTTTTTTTTTTTTTTTTTTTTTCTCTTGATTAATTCTAATTGTAAGACCTGTGTGAATGAGCCATATGGACCCAGTTTCACAGTTTTCGTCCCATCACTGGAGATGTGCTCAAAGATAAGTTGGGGACAACTGAATACCAATGTAACCTGTTAAAGTACCAATGTTTAATAAAATAAAATGTTTAAAAACTCAGGAATCATTACGAAGATTAATGTTACTCTCTAAGCTAATCAAAACATACTAATCCAATACCGCAACTTTTGACAAAAACAAACAAAATCTGCATTAGACATAGCCTGTTCTGCTGGTTTTCTAACTCTTCCCACACACAGTATTCCTGTAACAGACTTAATAGCAAATTAATGTTTATGTATTTATTTATTTATTTTATTTTTTTGGACTTTCTGATGAAGGCAAAGAAGGTGAAGTGAGAAGTTTGATCAAAGAAATAAGGGATTATCGAATGGATGCTTAGAAAATGTGAATAATCATAAATTAGCATTTTGAATCTCCTCTAAATAAATTCACATGGCATGGTCTTAAAAATATTTCATTTCAGTTTTAGAGTTCTCATCCTCAGATTTGAAATAGAACATAGTAAGATATGTGGCTTTAACACTGTCCTGCAGAGTTTAGCTCCAGCTTGCCTCCACACAGGGTTACGGCTACTGGGCATGCGCATAGACATTAATAAAACAATCTAATAGGTATAAAATTTAAATTATTGTCAGTATCCAGCTTCCATTGATTAGCTGTATGCTTGACTAAAAAACTGTGATATAAAAAATATATATATATTTTTAATAAAATTCTTTCTAATGCTCACAACATTATCAAAGCAAAGTTAACAGTAAATACGCTAGAGGTCTAATTCATGCTTAAGTTTTAAGATGAACAATCTAGTCATTACCATGCAAACATTAAAAAACCATAGTTGCCTAAACACAGGACAAACTTTGAAAAGAAAAAAAAAAAAAAAAAAAAATCAATATGCACACTAATGATAAATACAGAAAAATAACTTGTTCTGCAATTGGCAGAACATCCTTTAAAGGTGTAGATAGGCTCCTCATGAACCAGATTCACTGAAAGATATTTTAACTTTATAATCTCAGTAACATTGGTTTTGTTGCACAGAAAGACAGTCATTGCAGAACAATCTGTATTTATTGAGAATAATAATACAATTTGTAGATCAAGTTGTTAATTTAGAAAGACCAGTTTAAGTCACAGATTTCTGCTCTCATCTGCAAACACAGTACAGCAAGCTGATAATGCTTAATATAAAAGACACAGAGAAAGAATGCTGACTTTCTGATCTAGCGGTCCTGACTCTCAGTAACTCAGCAGTCACCGTATGGCACAAAAATCAGATATTAAGGGGTCATTACAACATTCAACCCCTCGACCCGTGGTTTATGATTAAGAACTGCTGTTCCTTTGCAACATCAGCGAGGAAAACAAACATGTTAACATAAGGTGACTTAGTTTCTCAGCAGAAAAACTGGATGCAAGTGAAGTCAGCAAGACAGGAGGAAATCTTCTGGATCATCCACCACCCTGTGAACAAGAAAAACCATCAAGAGCTCCGTAAAACAGCAGCAAACAGAATCATATTCATCTTTAACCCTGCTCATCTAGAGAAACACCTTGATACAGTGCATCCGGAAAGTATTCACAGTGCTTTACTTTTTCCACATTTTTCAAACTTCTTTTTTCATTTTTCATTTTTAATAAATTTGCAAAACTTTCAAACAAACTTTTCATGTTGTCATTATGGGATATTGTTTATAGAATTTTGAGGAAATGAATGAATTTAATCCATTTTGAAATAAGGCTGTAACATAAAATGTGGAGCGCTGTGAATACTTCCCGGATGCACTGTATGTTGCTATAAACACAAAGTCTTGGATTTATAAATGTCATTTCCAAACGTTCTCATCACTGTTGAAAAGCACAGCATTCTCTAGTAAGTCACTGTATGATGAGATTGAAGTATTCACTACATAGCTTTTACTCCAACTTATTTTATACTAGTGCTGTCAAACCATTAATTGCATCCAAAATAAAAGTTTTTGTTTACATAATATATGTATGTGTAATATGTATATTTATGTATAAAATACAGAAACATGCATTTATATATTTCAGAAAAATGTTGATTATTAATTAATGTTGATTATTATTAATGTCGATTAATTGCGAATAATTGCATCCAAAATAAAAGTTTTTGTTTACACATATGTATGTGTACTGTGTATATTTATTATGTATATATACACATGCACACACATACAGTATATATTTTGAAAGTATTTACATGTATATACATTTATATATTTATATTTAGTATGTAAACATAACATTTTCCTTAAACATATCCATGCATGTGTGTGTATTTATATATACATAATAAATATACGAAGTACACACATATGTATTATGTAAACAAATACTTTTATTTTGGATGCGATTAATAATTTGACAGCACTATTTTATAGGCACTGGAACAGCAAGAATGCAAAGTTTTATAATGCTTTTTTCCCCAGCATTTTGTTTGAAGTGAATGTGGACCTGATTTAGAGATCAACAGCTAAGGTAAATCACTGATAAGTGAGGTCTGGTGTAGACTCACGCTGTATGCGGCGGGTCTAGCGCATGCGCATGTGCAGACTGTGCTTGGGCCCGTCCACACGCTCCAGCTTCTCAAAGTGTCTCCTGGCGTTCCTGATGTTGATGAGGGTGGCAGCAGACGCTGGAAGAGAGTAAGAGGCTTTACCTTCAGTCACATGTGCTTTCCTTCAATGCAGATGGAGGAAACAGAATCTGCAGGTGTTTTGAAGTGTTTTAAAAGGATAGTTTCTAGTTACACACATGCTCTTAAAGATGGCACATCTGAATGCTTTAGCAAAAAAAGCAAGAGATCATGGCTGGATATTCCCAGCATAGTAGTAATGACTGAACAATATTTCCAATGTCTATACACAAACATTGACCACTGTGTCTGATCTCATATCAGTCCTGTACTGCTATAGACCAGGAACAACAAAACCTATTACAGCATCAATCCCAACACCATGTATGCTAGACCCGATGCCTAAAAAAAGCTAGTGAAAGACCTGTAATTTCAGGACATTCTCAAAGTGTTCTCAATTATAAACTTATTAAAACACAATTTGATCCTTATGAACTGGTTAATTAGCTCCAATCTTCTGTTTAAGTCAAAAATACTGGAAGAAATTTTTGGGTCTATCCCTTTAATGAACATGTGACTAGCATTACACACTCTAAAATTAAGTTATCTAAAATAATCTAATTTAGATAATATTTGGCAATAATACAGGTTTTTTCAAGAAATGAAAATGGTAAACCATCATGAAAATGACAGAATAAAAAAGCAGTGCATTTCTTCATGATATTCCCTGATAATCACTGCTGCAGTCTAAAACTCAAACAAAGATGTCTTTCCCCAGCTCTTAAGACCAGTGTTATGTGGCATCGGTAAACCCACAGCGGCTGCTGAGCCTGATGCTTACGTATGGACGGGTCTGACATGATCACCATGACGTAGGTGTTGGACGTGAACACGTCGATGAAGGCAGCGAAGTTAGAGTTGCGCACTTCCATGCTCTGGAAAGAGGCGGCCAGTTTACTGTGGGACAGAAAGAGAGAAAGGTCAAAATTACCCATGATGCTGTTCAGCGCTGAACACTGCTTGAATGGAGTTGGACTGACCTGCAGCTCAGCTTGAACTGCTTGATGATGTTACTGATCTTCTCGAAGCGATGAGCATCACGCTGCTCCTTACACTGATAATGAGAGATCACCTGACCAGACACAAGAGGCACGTCAAATCATTTCAGCCATCACTCAAACCTCTTCAGGAGCTCTGGGACGCATTCCAGACGAAACTCGACAAGTGTAAATGCATCTGGTTGTTAAAATCACATAGGTAAACATGCTTCATTTGTGACCCTGGAGCACAAAAGCAGTCGTAAGCAGCATGCTTATATTTGTAGCAACAGCCAACAATACATTGTATGGGTCAAAATTAAAAAATTTTTTGTTAATGCCGAAAATCATTAGAATATTAAGTAAAGATCATGTTCAATGAAAAGATTTTGTAAATTTGCTGTCTTAAATATATCAAAACTTAATTTGTGATTTATGTGACGAGCGGGGTGGGGCCGGTGGAGTAAATGATAATGAGTAGGGGTGTGCAGCGAAGCCAGTATTTGTATCTGTAACAATCACAAAATTATTCGTATCTGTATTCAGAAGTAGGCGGAGCTTGAACCTGAACTTTTTTTTGTTGTTATCACTAAACAAACATGCCATGTTTAACTAAAATCAATATTATTTTTATGATTATAACATTTATTTAAATATCTTATAACAGTCGGGCGACGCAAGTTCGAGTCCCAGCTTGGGGACCTTTTGTGATCCGATAAATAAATATTTAAGTATCTTCTAATTAAAACAGTAAGGGTTCCTACGCAGTTTAGAAATATGGAAATTCATTTAAGTAATTTCCAGGAAATTACTGGAAATTAGTAATTTCCAGGAAATTACTGGAAAAAAGGCAGCTGCAACACTGCTATTTTATACACTCATTTACTTCACACACTTGTTACTGCGTTGTAATTTTAGAGGTTTATTTTAGAGGATCCTTTGGCTCACCGGTTCCTGCGCAGTTTGGAAAAATATTTCACTTAGCCTAAGTAATTTGCAAGTCTGGAAAAGTATGGGAAAAAAAAAAGAAAGAGAACAGAGTATGGAAAAGTATTTGTGTTTTGACTATTTGCCCATATTTCTAAAATATAAAATTAATAATTTCTAAAAAAAAATAAAAAAAAAATTGTATCATACAAGCGGAGTGATTTCATGACAAACATTTAGTGATCATTTGAACACGACTGAATTAGATTAATTCAAGGCGCACGTGCATTTTCATTATGCAGAACTCTTTAAACGAGTCTTTTTTTGAACTTCACTAAACAAATGTGTGTGTGCCACACAAACCATCAAAAGATAAAGAAGCAAACATGTAGGCCTAGTAGAAAATGTATCTGCATAATTGGCGATCGCGCTGTACTTATTGCATTCATTCGTGTATCCTATCGTACAAGGTTTAAATAATTACCTTTTAAATATACACAAATAGTAGAACGTGTATAATGTAGTATTTTAGTTGATATTACTTTTGCCAAGCTCTGATTTCTGAAAGATGCACGGAGAGGCAACAAACGCGAATGTTTGATTTGCGCTGATCCCCTGGCTCACCTGTTATCCAGCAAACACAAAACTGTGCCAGCCTCAGCCGAATACTCGGGCAGAATTATTTGTAATCCGTTATTTGTATTTGAAGCCATTAACCGTACCTTTCCGAATAAGGTATTCGGCTTCGGGCACACCCCTAATAATGAGCGACACCTGCCTCGCTCCGCTCCCACGGCTCTTGACCCCGCCCCACTCGTCACAATTAGTAATATGCATTGCTAAGAACTTCATTTGCACAAGTTTAAAGGCGATTTTCTCAATATTTAGATTTTTTTTCACCCTCAGATTCTAGATTTTCAAATAGTTGTATCTCAGCTATATTTTGTCCTATCCTAACAAACCATACATCAATGGAAAGATTATTTATTCAAATTTCAGATGATGTATAAATCTCAATTTCAAAAAACTGACCCTTGGTTTTGTGATCCAGGGTCACATTTGAAATTTCCTGACAGCGTGGAAGGTCCTTTGCAAGAAATGGCAATTAATTTTGCTCACTGCAAAAAATGCTTTTCTTACTTAGATTTTTTTCTTGTTTCCAGCCAAAAATATCTAAAAAAAATTAAATCAAGAAGGATATTCTAGACAAGTAAAAATTGTCTTGTTTTCAGAAAAAAACATGCCAAACTTCAGTGAGTTTTTGCTTGAGACGAGCAAAATAATCTGCCAATGGGGATAGCAAAATATTATTGTTTTCTGTTTGAAATAAGATTATTTTGCTTACCCCATTGGCAGATTATTTTGCAGATTATTCTGGCTGAAAACAAGACAAAAAATCTAAGAAAAGCATTTTTTGCAGTGCTATACTTAATTGAAATATATTTTCTTTTGAAAACTGTCAAAAAACCTAACTTAAAAAATTTGGAACATTTTTTTAAAACGTTTTTTTTTTCCACAGAAATAATTTTTCCAACACTAAAGAGAGTTGTGTGTGCATGGTGCACACTTAGAATGCAATTTTCATCATAAACTGCAAACAATTACATTTAAAACTAGTGGATTTATTTTTGACAATGTAAAACTGAACAAACATAAAATGGCAAAATAATCACAACATGAGGTCATGACCAAATTGTGCAGCATTGATCTGAATATCTGCAAGCCGTCACGTGTGTGTAAGCATTGTGTTTCAGTTTGGTACAAACCAGGAAAGTAGCTCTTTCAAAAAGTAAGACTTCGTCTGCCTCAATTATCTGAGCAAAGTTGCGCAGGTTGCACTCCAGCTGCTGTACGTTAGGAATGAGCTGATAGACGATGCTGGACCAGGCCTGCAGACACAAACACAGACGACACAAGTTACTCTTCTGACTGTCTGTCTATTAAAGCTGAGCGGTGCAGAGAAATCAACATGCTCTTACTTTATACAGCGTCTCGTCCCAAATAGACGTTCTGAAGCAGGTGCAGGACAGCGGGCGAGACAGTCTTTTCAGATCATCCTCACGCTCTTTAAATATCTAAATCACAAACCAATCATTAATACTGATTAACGGTGTCAATTCTTAATGCCAATTTCATTGTATTTAACCAGTTTGAAGAGAGCCGACAAGAATTTTTCAGACTCATTTCATTAATGAGAATTTTAAGGTGGAACATACATTACTTACAAAAGAAAACACCTTAATGGTCCTAAAAAGGGTTCAATATACACTACCAGTCAAAAGTGTTTGAACAGTAAGATGTTTAATGTTTTTTAATGAATTCTCTTTTACTCACCAAGCCTGCATTTATTTGATCCAAAAATACAGCAAAAGCAGTAATATTGTGAAATATTTTTATTACTGAAAATGACTACTATTCTATTTGAATATATTTTAAAATATAGTTTATTGATTAATGTAATTCATGATACTTCAGAAATCATTCTAATATGCTGATTTGCAGTTCAAGAAATTTTTTAGTATTATTATTATCAATATTTAAAACAGTTGAGTACATTTTTTCAGGATTCTTTGATGAACAGAAAGATACAAAGATCAGCATTCATCTGAAATAAAAAGCTCTTGTAGAATTTGTTGGGGGGGGGGGGGGGGGGGTTATAAAAAATAATACTTTTATTTAGCAAGGATGCATTAAATTGATCAAAAGTGATGATAAAAACTTTTATAATGTTACAAAACATTTCTATTTCAGATAAACGCTCCTCTTCTGGACTTTCTATTCATCAAAAAACCTATTTTCAACATAATAAATGTTTTTGAGCAGCAAATCAGTATATTAGAATGATTTCTGAAGGATCATGTGACACTGAAGACTGGAGTAATGATGCTGAAAATTCAGCTTTGAAATCACAGGAATGAATTACATTTTGAAATATATTCAAATAGAAAGCAGTTATTTTAAATTGGAAAAATATTTCACAATTGTACTGTTTTTGCTGTATTTTGGATCAAATAAAAGCAGGCTCGTGAGCAGAAGAGACTTCTTTAGGAAACATTAAAAAACTTTTGACTGGTAGTGTATGTTTTCTTGTTTTATGGATTTTCAGGATTAAATAAATTTGGACATATTATATTAAACTGATTTGTACATATGTAAATCTGCGGCTGTCTCTCACCAGGTCTCTCTGGTCCTCCTGCACCAGGTCCATCTTGTGCACCAGGCAGAAGATCTTGGCGTCCGGCGAGTTCTGCAGGATGGCCTCCAGACACGACTGGTAGTAATGCATATCCTTCTCCAGCTCTCGGCTCTCCACATCAAACACGTAGATCAGCACCTCTACATTGCGGAAGATGTTGTCTCTCTGACTCGTGAAGTAGTTCTCCATGAACGTGTCCTGTCTGTGCAATTCACATTTAAAGATGAAAAAAGTATTCCCAAAAGCCACCTATCAAAACACATTCCCAGAGGAGACACTTACCCGCCGCAGTCCCACAGGTTCAGCACCAAATTGCCCAGAAACCGCACGTGAGAGTGCTCCACATCGACTGAAACGGAAACAAATACAGCTGATTTTAACCTCTCTGTAAGATGAATTGTCTTTAATATGTGTCATGAAAGATGATTTATGTTGACATATTAACACCTGCCCCTCTACTGAAAAGATATAAAACATGAGGCAATTGTAACAGGAGCAAAATGATTTATATCTAATGAAAGCATAAGTTGAAAAATGAAGTACCCCAAATGGTGATTTAAGTCATTTACATTTAGTTATTTAGCAGACGCTTTTATCCAAAGCGACTTACAAATGAGGACAATAGAAGCAATAAAAATCAACAAAAGAGCAACAACATGCAAGCGATATGACAAGTCTCGGTTAGCCTAATGCAGTACACGTAGCAAGGTTTTTTTTTTTTTTTTTTTAAGAAAAAAAGTAGGTAGAATATAGAAAAAAGAAAGCTAGTAGTCAAGTCACCTTTATTTATATGGCGCTTTTAACAATACAGATTGTGTCAAAGCAACTTTCCGATATCAAAATAGGAAATAGTGTGTCAATGTAAAATAACAGGATTAAACACTCAATTTTCAGTTAAAGGCATTTCATTATTGAATTCAGAGATGTCGTTGTCCAGCTCAGTTCAGTTTAAACAGTATCTGTGCAATCAAGTCGACGATATCGCTGGAAATTAAGTGAAATTTAAGCCATTAAAAATAATACAAAACAACAATCAAGCAAAATGTAAATGCTGAAAACTGTCCTAAAAATAGGATTAATTTTCTTTGAGCAAAATAGCATATCAGCATATGACCGGTACATTTCTGAGAGATCTTGCCCTCCTCTGCAGCTCTCAAATCTCTAGTTAGTTTTGCTAATTCAGAAATGAAGCTCTGGTTAAAAGAGTCTGGTTTCACTGGAAAACCTGGTGTTGCGTGTCTTGAGGTGTCATGCAGGTTTGGAATGAAATGAGACTGAATAAAAGATGACAGGATTTGTGTTTTTAGGTGCGCTATTTCTTGGAAATGTCATACTTGTGGCTCCAAGGCGGCGAGTGTCTCTGGCGATGTAATTGGCGAATATGATCGACCTCATACTGGTCTTTCCCGATCCGCTTTTCCCCATCAACAGCACCTGCAACGAGAGCAGAGGGTTATTTCTGCACCATCTTCATCTTAGCACATCTCCCTCATCTAACACACCTGACTCTTCAGTACAGACAGCTGCTTTAAGGCAAGTCTCCAAGGTTAGCACAAAAAAGTAATGCTGCGATACACTTAAGGAGACAAGAGGCTGTTTACAGTGGCACAGGGGCTTCAGTACACTGAACAAGCTGCTTTTGTGAAAAATTAGCAGTGTATCTTCAACATTTGTTTTGGACTGATTTACAGTTTTCAGAGAAAAATGCTTTTACAGACCATTCTGTGACAGGTAGGATTCAGTTTATATCAGTGTTTCCAACAGTAAACGGATGTCTGTTCTGTTTCTGATGTACTTCACACCATTGTGTGACTTCTGACAGCAACACAAACGATCTGGACCGTTCATATCGAGTGTAGACAGTCTGAGGCCACTGATCATGGCTCTATAGTGAGTGTGTGTGTGTGTGAGAGAGAGAGAGAGTGAGAGTGTGTGTGTGTGTGTGTGTGTGAGTGAGTGTGTGTGTGTGTGTGAGTGCGAGATTGTGTGAGAATGAGTGAGTGAGAGAGCGTGAGTGTGTGAGAGAGTGAGTGAGTGAGTGTGAGCGAGAGTGAGTGTGAGTATGAGTGAGTGAGTGCGTGCGAGTTTGTGAGTGTGTGTGAGTGCGTGCGAGTTTGTGAGAGAGTGAGTGAGTGTGTGTGTGCGTGAGAGTGCATGCGAGTTTGTGAGTGAGTGAGTGTGTGTGAGAGTGAGTGAGTGAGTGTGTGTTGCTGTATAACACAAAGGGAATCACATCAGCAGTCAGTGCTGTATTACAGCGAGGTTAAACTCACCTTCTTCTTCATGGCTGTGCTGGACATTTCTCTGCTGAGCTTCACTTTACTACGGTAAATCACTGTACTCCGCTGATCATCAACACCTGCAACGAGACCGCAACACATCAGCTCTCTTTTCACTCTCAGCTTTTGTGCTCACAAAGTGTGTGAAGTGTCTCAATTCAGTGATGTGTTCCTAAATAAGTCCACTTAAAGTAATATTTCTTTATAATAATTGCAACGCACATGCATTTTAGAGCTCAGTCACTGCTCAACTGAATTATCAACATCAGCTGTGTGTGAATAAATGCATTCTGATTGTTTTATTCTCCGTCATTTTAGTATCATATAAAACAAGAGACTAGAAAATAAACGATTCTTGAGATTTTCTAAGAACTAACTAACAGAGAGAATTTGACTATTCAGCCTTGGGTGTGACAGATCAATATGATGTTTATGATCAGTTTCCTTTGATGTATCATCATCATCATCATCATCATCATCACATGTTCCAGTAATGTTTGACATCCACAAAGTGAAGAATACTTTTGTCCTCATATTGTTTTCTAATGTGAAACCAAACCAGTTTGAAATGTTTGCTATCGCTCATGCTAACTCACATGCTAACTCGTCGGGTCCTTTGTACAACGCGAAGATAATCGTGTATTTTTGTGTCTCAAGCGTCCAAATTAATTTCGAAGGCAGATAGTTACTGTCTCTGTAAGATTTAGTTTTTGTTTGTCACTTCTTCTCTTCGATGATGACTTTCTCAGATCTCAGCAAATAAAGCGATGAGAGCGCTCCAGCTGAAGTTAGCTAAACTCTACACTAGCGCTTTGCTAAACACGACTGAAGACTGCTGTAAATGCGGTTAATGTTGGAATATAATCACATAACGTTACCTGATTAAACTCCCCATCGATGTTTATATCACAGTTCACGTGACTGACCGCCGCTGTCTCGCGATGACTGGCGCTAGTGGCGTCACGTGACTCGCAGGTCAGCGCTGTAAACAAATGAAGAACACATTTTAAGGCATTCCTTTTCTTTAGCTGCTTTAAACGTGTCGTTTTTAAAATAGCAACTTTAATAAATCTAATTAAAAATAAATGAAACTCTTTGTTTTACATAAAAACACTAAAAACAATAATGTGGTAATCAAAAGCAGGTACCGCATTCTTTTTTATTATCTCAAAAAACACAAATACAATAAGGCAATACAAGATCATAAGAAGATTCTCAAGAACAGAGCACCAATCAAAAAAATAGATAAATAAATAAACAAAGATAAAGAAAGGGGGGGAAAAAAAGAAGAATTACAAAATAGAGTCTTCTAATAGTTTAAATTTCTGCAATAAACTAAACAGTCTTCTTCCAGATTTGCATTTTAACAATTTTACAGATTTACAGTACATCCAAAATTCATTTTGAAAAACATAAAACGGGTTTTGTTTCAGGGCCGGATTATCCATAGACGGGTGTCCCGGGTCACCAGCCAATAGAGGGCACTAAGTGATTAAGATAATGACTAGGCCTTTAAAATATGTTTCATGTTTTGTATATATATTATTTTTCAGGAAGAGATGCAGAGACATACAATGGACGATGGACAGGCAGCATCAGCTTAGAGCTTGTGTGAAACATTATTTATTTATTTAATTATTTATTTATATAAAGAGAAAATATCAGGACACATAGCCAGGGCTATACAGTGCGACCATTTTAGTCGCATTTGCGACTGAAAAGTACTGTGTGCGACTATCAGAACATATTTAGGAGCACCTGCGCGACTGACCCGATCAGCACAGGCTACATTATTAGTGTTTGTGCTCAGAGGAGCTTCAAAGATATCTATGTGTTTTTGCAGCGTTGAGTAATGTATCGCAGACATATGCTGACTCCTTGAATGCAATGTTAATCAGAATTCACTCACTGCTCAAAATACTGGAGTTTTCATTACTGAGTTTTGCAAGCTCACAAATCCTCTCCTTATAGCAAACAAAGTATAGACAAGGTGTAATAAAGAGATTTGTTGTGCAGTGTAGGGAGCTTCATTGATTATAATGGAGCTTTGAGATCACGATGAACTGACGTGAGTGACAGCTTTTAAAGATTAATAAGGGAGTTTGCAAATGTGATATTAAATTAATACAGCAGTTCAACAAACAAAGTTAATAAGTGACGTACATTGTATGACTTTAACAATACTGCCTGATATTTCGTCAACGAAAATAGTTTCAAACAGTCACATCTGAGCCGCATCTCCATTCAAAACACAGCGGTGTTTCATTTATGAATGAACCTGCGTTTTTAAATGAATCTAGTGAGTCAATGATTCAATTACCCATTCATAAAGCTTCGTTCCTGAATGAATCAGCTGTTCAAACGAATCAATTAAATGAATGAATGATTCAGTGATTCATCCACCTGCTGGCAATTTTATTTTTATTTTTAAAGTGTCATTTAAGTTATTTAAATCATTCCAATCAAACAATATAGATTTTTGAATTTGACATAATGACATACTTTTAATAAAAAATAAATAAATAAATAAATGCCATTACAAAAAATACAAAAAAAAAAAAAAAAAAAATACAAAAAAAAGCACCTATAAATCACTTTAAGGAGTCAAATATTGCCTTGTAATGGGAAGGCTAATTTTCGTTATGTATCAAAAATTCTTCCACTTTTAAGGCACTTACATTTATAAATATAAAATTTGCCAGGTATTGCATTCTTTGTAACTAACCCTTCATACATTCTGCCCCAGAAGCACTTAACAATAATGCAACTGGAATTCATTTTTTTGTGTGTTTTTATTAAGCAGATTCTTCATTGAGTATGACATACATGAAAAAACTGCTGTTTTTAACAGCCATAAAAAAACAAATAAAATTAGTTAAATTGCACTAAATGTTTACTGCATGTTATATTGATGTCCTTTGTCAGTTTATCAGTTCAGTTCAATTACTCTTTGACCAGCAGTTCATTTGTCTGGCTTAGTAATCAGAAATAAATCAAAACTAAAATGTTTACATTTTATAAAATATCATAATTCACATATTTTTTCTTAGTTAAAATTTGCAATACATTATAATAAAGATCAAATTCAGTTTCTTTAAATCTGTAAAGAATTATTATCCTAACATGCAGACAGAAATGCACTTTTTCCTGTGAATAGTTATCATCCAGTGGTTCACGAGGTTGAAAAGAGTGAAAAGGATTTGTTGAATGATGATTTTGAGAAAGAAAAAATAACTGTGTTGACTAAATTCAAAGAACACAAATATTTGGTTGTATAATGTGGTTAAAATAGATTCTAAAAGAAAGAAAGAAAAAAACTATTACAGACTTTTTTTTTTTTTTTTTTTTTTTTTGCACTGTAGTCTTGGAACAATCTGTATTAAGGATGTTATACTAAAATGTCCTTAAAAGTGACCCAACATTGAATGGAATGGAATGAGACATGTATTACATATAAAAGGGCAAGAAAAATTAAAAGTGAAGTTGTGAAAATCTGTCCTCTATTTACAGGATCTCTGTGATGCTGACAGTGTGGGATTGTAGCTGATGATTATGTAGTACAGTATGAATGATGGAATATGTGAGGCATGTTTCTCTGTGTTGGAGTAAATGAACTGTCCTCAACAACTCTCATTACACAATAAAACATTGTATGTGCTGTTTTTCACCACAAGCCTCTTTATTGTCTTCCACATTTGTAATTTAAAAAGTCATTTAATTAATTTTTGTGACAAAACATGATAAGAGATCATCTTTAATGCTCACTTTACTGGAATTTAATTCAGACATTTATATCAAAACTTGGAAAACTAGATTTAAACGAGTTTAATGCAATCACTACCACTATGTTTTAAATGCCACAAAAAAAAAAAAAAAATGTATGTGTTAAATTATGGAAATGTTCATTAACAAAGTTTCCCCTTTAACAATAATTAAGAAGCACATCATAACTATAATTAAACTATTTTAAATAATAATATTATTATTATTATTATTAATAATAATAATAAAAATAATAATAATAATAATAAATGCAGTGGTTGAAAGAATTTAGTCATTTAAATTTTGATTTCCCAGAATTCCTGATGACATAAAGTATAAGACAAAAATCTCAAAGCCAAAAAATACACTTAAATACGCATGGATATTTTCCAGATTTATTTACAGTATGTTACTTTTGAGTAGAATTATTATTTAACCTTTTTCCCCCCCATTCTGTCTTCAAGCCTCAGCTGTTTTAGGATGTCCTAATATGCTTCCCAAGAAAAACAAAATACCTTAAACTCTCTCCTTCTAGTACTTTATTACTTTGTATTACTATGTTACAGCAGTTTTTCTCAGTTATAATAATATGTCTCCTCTGACAACTTTGCCCCTTTCAAGTTTGTATTTCTATAATATCATATTCATAAATGTAAATTTTCTAAATGCAAACCTCTATTTTTCAGATTCAAACTTGAAATGAAAATGTATTTTGAATCTATTGAGTTCTCTACGAACTTAAAAGCATTAAGAACAATGGCACTTCCTCTGGACTGAAAGACTGAATGACCCTGGACTGTTGTTGTATTGTTATGATTTGACGATGACAATTGTTTTTATTTTATTTATTTATGTATTTATTTATTTTTTCAAGCATTCAATAATAAAAAAAAGAAGAAGTTTGTATTTGTATAGTCTGCTTGTAATCATCAGCATCAGCGCTGTTTCTTCTGAAGCCTCTAGCGGCGGTGGGCGGGGCTAACGCGTCATGACCACGATCCTGCGCTTCCATTGGCTCGTGACGCCCCTGACGTCACGATCATGATTAGAATTGATGATCGGTTTTGATTTCATTGTCTCGTGAGGGGGATTGGTAACGAAATCTGCTGAATTCGAGGGGTTCGGTGATTTCTCTACAAAAGGTATCTCTCCGGTTTAATCTCCTCAGCAGTGTTTTACGGTTGCGGCGGCTTTCCTTTACAGCGAATGACATACAGCGTCGCTTTACGAGCAAAGCTAAATAATAATAATAATAATAATAATAAAAGTTTCGCCTGGTGGGTTTGGGCCTGTCAGGAATCTCTCTCCTTTCGTTTACCACTTTACCTCAGTTTAGTGACGGTTTTTATTCAGTTTGTAACCGCAGCGGACCGTGATGAGCCCGTTTTAGCTGTTCGAGATGTGTCTGTTATTGTGATTTGGCGGGATAGCGTTGAAAACGAGCGTCTGCACGAGCTGTTTGTTCGGCCTGAGCTGCGGATGCGCGAGACGAGATGAGAGAGGGACTGCTGATGGAGACTTTAGCACCGCAGCTAAACCGCATCAGCACCAACACACATCACAACAACACACACACACATCAAAACAACACACACTCACACACACACACTCACACACACACATCACAACAACACACACACACACACACTTCACACACACACACACACACACACACACACTCACACACTCACACACACACACACATCACAACAACACACACACACTGACACACACTCACACACACACATCACAACAACACACACACACACACACTTCACACACACACACACACACACACTCACACACTCACACACACACACACACACACATCACAACAACACACACACACTGACACACACACACACACACACACACACACACACACTTCACACACACACACACACACACACACACTCACACACTCACACACACACACACACACACATCACAACAACACACACACACTGACACACACACACTTCACACACACACACACACACACACATCACAACAACACACACACACATCACAACAACACACACATACACTCACACACACTCACACACACACATCACAACAACACACACACACACACACTTCACACACACACACACACACATACAGGCATATGTGGTTTATGAGGCCACTGTGTTTTTTCAGTGGTTTATGGGGACCCACCTTTCCCACCATCCAATCAAGGTAAAAGTTATGTCAAAAATTTTCATTTGGTCTACAGAAGACAAATCTCACTTCAAAAAATTAATTTCACTTTCACAACATACATATATTAAATATGTGACTTTTTACAGGGTTATGGGGACATAACCACATTGTGGTTTACGGGGACGACAGGGTTTATGAGGTCTCTATTCATACAACACACAGAACGAACTACTTGCTGGTTTACGGGGACGATAGGGTTTATGAGGTCTCTATTCATACAACACACAGAACTAGCTACTTGCTGGTTTACGGGGACGATAGGGTTTAGGGTTAACTACTTGTATACGGGAACACACAAAAATTACAAAGTCATTACCTTTTATACATATATGTAAGATGGGAGATGAAACAATTATATATCTGCAATTAATTAACTTCTGAACAATATGTCATTGCTCTACTTCACTACCTGATTGTTCTGTGATTGCAAGTATGTACTGACATTTGCACATACGCTGCAGAAAAAAAAAAAACGAGAGACAATGTCTGGTTTTATGTTAGAAGATGCTGACAGTAGCATTGTCCTAAATATTAGTGCTTCAGTAACAAGCTATTATTTAAAGGGGCGGTTTCCTGGCCAGGGATTAGATTAATCCAGGACTAGGCCTCAGTTAAATTAGGACATTTAAGTAGTATTACAAACATGTCTTACAAAAATCATTGGGCCTACTTGTGTTAATTTTGAGACAAAACAATAGCACCGATTTATTTTAAGATGTCAGCACAACCTGTTTTCAGTTTAGACCGCTCTAACATTTATTTTAGTCTAGAACAAGTCTTAGGCCCTGTATGAGAAACCACCCAAAAGTGTTCAAATAAGACAATACCAGCACCTTCTTCAGTTCCAGCTGTATAGACTAGGGTACCAGAGAGATGGCTGCTTCAAACAGCTCAAGGTGTATTTGCGCTCTGAAGTCAAAGATTTCTATTTACAACCTTTTTTTTTGTATTGTTTGGGATTCAGACACTGTTTAACTTTTGATTAAAAGTAAGGCTCATCTCTTTAACAAAGCATTTACCTGATTTCCCTGATGTTTTTGATTAGGCTCCATTATTCAGCTCACCTGTCATAACGCTGCTGTCCTTCTGAAACCATGTATCTCCATATTTCATGAGCTTTATTTTTAGCCATAAATCATTACTATTAGTCATCCTTCACGCTTATCACTGGGTTTTGAAAATACCTAACGAATAAAAAGTATTAAGAAGTGCTTGTTAACTTTGACAACACAGTATTTAATCGTTTAAAAAGTGTTGTGTTTTTTTTCCATTTCCTAAAAACCTGCTAATTTGGACATACAAGGTTTTGGAAGGACAGCGACAATATATAACATGCGAACAGCTTCTGCGGTAAAAGTAGCCTGTTTGATTCCAAGTCTCATCTTTGGGTTCCTAAAGATACCAGAGAATGACAAACAGATCCAATTCAGACAGACTTAGCCCTACATTATTTAACAATTTTGCAGCTAGGTTAATAGCTAAAAACATTACACATTCTCTATAAAATTTGCAACAGACATTGTTATAGAGTAGCTAGAGGAAAACTGGACCCGCAGTTGAGTCTGGGTTCTCCCAAGGTTGTTTCTCTACTAATTCACCTTTGGTTCTTTGCAACAGTAGGGTTGGCTATATGAAATGTGACATTAACAGAAAATAGTTTAAAGGTTACAGATTATCTGTGTAATAGACCATTTTTGTGCTGGTATATTTCAGATCCGTGAGAAAAATTTTGCACTAACCAGTGATAGGTTCATTTACTTAATAACAACATGAACTCAAAAGGAGCCAGGATCTCCATTCATGGAGGAACCTTGTGATCACAAAAAGAACCATTTCCAAGATATGAAGTGCATAAAATATTTATTTCAGACATATTAAGCATGAACATATATATGTCAATCTATAAAATTTAATAAAAATCTATAAAAATCTATAAAAACACGTTCACCCAAAATAATCCAGTGATATCTAAGATGTCTTCCTCTCCTCAGCTGAACATAGCTCAGCCATTTTGTTTGTGTCCAGTGATGCGTTATGTTTACATTCAAATGTTACTAAATAAGCTCAAGATATTCCAAACATTTCATTTCGCTTCATAAGACATGTAATAACCCCCTGAAGTCATGTGGTTTACTTTTAAAGGGATAGTTCACCCCAAAATGAAAATTGTGTCATTAATTACTCACCCTCATGTTGTTCCAAACCCGTAAGACCTTCGTTCATCTTCGGAAAACAGATTAAGATATTTTTGAGTTAATCAGAGAGCTATCTGATCCTCCATAGACAAAAATTTAACTGAAGCGTGTTCCCAGGTCCAGAAACGTAGTAAATACATCGGTAAAACAGTCCATGTGACATCAGTGGCTCAACTTCAGTTTTGCGACGCTACGAGAATACTTTTTTTTGCGCATAGAAAACAAAAATAACAATTTACTCAACCATTCTTCTCCCCCAAGTTACGTCTTCCGCCATTTTGGAGAGTACCTAAGAGCATATTTGACATAATCAGCGTCATTTACGTTCGGGTGGGGAGCTTGCACATGAATGAAATCTGCGTATTAAAAAGCATGCGTATACTTTGTGATACTTTCCAAAATGGCGGAAGACGTAACTTGGGGGAGAATGGTTGAGTAAATTATGTTATTTTTGTTTTCTTTGCACAAAAAAAGTATTCTCGTAGCTTCGCAAAACTGAAGTTGAGCCACTGATGTCACATGAACTGTTTTACCGATGTTTACCATGTTTCTGGACCTGGGAACATTACAGTTGTGTTGCTGTCTGTGGAGGGTCAGATAGATCTCCGATTTCATCTAAAATCTTAATCTGTGTTTTGAAGATGAACGAAGGTTTTACGGGTTTGGAACGACATGAGGATGAGTAATTAATGACACAATTTTCATTTTGGGGTGAACTAACGCTTTAGGATTAATGGATGCATTTTTTTGAGGCTCAAAGTTGCTACAATGCTATAAAGTTCCAGGATATTATTTAAAATTGCCATGAGGATTAAAAAAAAAATTAAGGATTAAATTTTTGGGTAAACCACTTTGGGTAGAACGTGAAACGTGAAAAACTATTGCAACTATTTCAATTATATTACACAAACTGCTATATGTTATAAAAATGTTATAATGATAACACTGTCAATTCATGAAAATAAAAAACAACTTTAAGAATTACAATCAATGAACATGTAAGAGTTGGAAGAGTAAATGGTAACACTTTATAATAACGTTATAAGTCATTTATAAGTGATTAGTTAATGATGAACTAATCATTCACAAAACATTCATAAGCGATTAATAAGTGATATGCTAACAATGTGTATGTTTTGTTAATTCATTTACAAGTAATTTACAAGTAATTAGCTAATGATGAACTAATCATTTACAAAATATGACTATACATTCACAAATGATTAAGTAATATGCTAACGATTTACAAATCTGTCATAAGTTATCTTTAAAAAAATAGCATTATGAAATAATCAAACAGATCCTTAAAGGTTAATAGTTACTAGTTAATATATTATTAATCACTTATAAATCATTGAAATGTCAACATTGTACTATTATCTCAATAAACATCATAAATCATTTTCAAAGCTTTCTGCATCCCCTAATCTAAAGTGTAAACTACTCATCAGTTGTAAATGTTTTACAAACCTTCCGGTTACAGGTTGTTTGTGTGTGTGTGTGTGTGTGTGTATATATATATATATATATATTTACGCACACATGACTGGAAACCATAAAGTTTGTAAAACATTTACAACTGATGAGTAGTTTACACTTTAGATTAGGGGATGCAGAAAGCTTTGAAAATGATTTCTAATGTTTATTGAGATAATAGTACAATGTTGACATTTCAATGATTTATAAGTGATTAATAATATATTAACTAGTAACTATTAACCTTTAAGGATCTGTTTGATTATTTCATAATGCTATTTTTTAAAGATAACTTATGACAGATTTGTAAATCGTTAGCATATTACTTAATCATTTGTGAATATAGTCATGTTTTGTAAATGATTAGTTCATCATCATCTAATCACTTGTAAATTACTTGTAAATGAATTAAAACATACACAAATTATTAGCATATCACTTATTAATTGCTTATGAATGTTTTGTAAATGATTAGTTAATCATTAACTAATCACTTAAAAATGACTTACAACTGAACGTTATAAAGTGTTACCGAGTAAATAAGAGTGGAATCATTTAAGGGTTACTGTCATTTTGCGCTTCAGGGTTAGCCCTCTGTTACGGACAAAATCACGGATGTTTTGCGATGTCCTGTTTTGTAGAACTGGCTCGCACTTCTTGCACAGCTCACACTCTCTTAAGGATGCCAGATGACCTTTGGCAATGTGAGGTTTAAAGTGCTTCATTACAGCACTGGCCTCTGCATTCGACCACGGTCGCCTTGCAGTTCTGTTTGGCTTTTGTTTACCAGCGACTAAAAACAAACAAGACAATACAAATGTTTGTTAAAATCCCTAACTACAGTTTTATGTATTGTGCCTTGCAGGACACCTTGGGATAGAGTATCCCAAATTGAATAACAAAGTGTCATGTTTCTTATCAAAAAGCCAATGCGCAGCTTTCTTTCATTCTCTCTGCTTTGTTTTTTAATTGTTTAATGAAACTTCATTAAATCTGATTCATAGTAGTGACAACTAGAAATTGAGATTCAATTTTGTAAAAATATATTTTACACTAAATACAAATTAAATTTCAACTTAACCATACCAATGTGTCCAGGAATACATCTGTCAGCTGTAGGTTGTTCACCTATGTCCAAGTTATTGCCTGAAAAATATGTAAAAACAGAACAGATGCAATTTATTGATATATAGTATTTGACGTAAGCCTGTTTCACAGTGTATGGAGAAATAGGAAGCTGGTGTAACTTTTTTGTATTAGAGAATTGTATCTCGAACCCACTGATATAAACTATCATTTACAGCAATAAACACAAATGACCTATTTTCGTCATTTTTGTGGCTATCCCAATTTTGACGCTCTTTATCTCAGAATTAGATTATGCGACTTTAGCCAGGGTTTCACAGATGGGGTCACATATAGCAGCGAAAGATCATCACCATGACTCTGAGCATGTGAGATGTATACAGCTCCGTTATATTGAGGCACTGCTTATTTTAAACTGTGGAAATGATCAAAGGATTTTAATAGTTGATTGTGCCTCGTGGTCCCAATGCAACGGATCTGAAATCTGGATCTGGGCTGCGGTCTGTCAATTGAATACCCAAGGTTTAAACCATCATATGTAACGTACTGAAATTAAGTGCATGTCCACATGCTTACACTGAGTGAAAGTATAGCAGGACACTGACTTTGTAACCACAGTTCTAAAATATAAAAACTCAACTAGCCATGGGTGTGTGCACTGGTTGTTGGTGTGGGAGAAGAGAGGTGCTCCCCTATAAAAAAAATCCCCTATTGCCGACCATGTTAGTACACAAATATTAAGGAAATCTTCACTCTAGTATGCTGAAGCATTTTGTTGGCATTTAAAATACATACCATTAATTTCATCTGCAGTATCTGCGTCCAGGGTTGCATCTTCCTCACTCTCATCGTCATCGTCATCATCATCATCATCATCATCATCTGTAAAATCTGAACAATCAATGGAAAAGTACCAATTCATTCTTCAATCTTCCAAAGGGAAACAGGTAACAGGTAAGTATAATCCAAAGGGAAACGGTTAACAGGTAAGTACATGCACAGATAAGTATAATCCAAAGGGAAACGGGCAACAGGTAAGTATAATCCAAAGGTAAACGGGTAACAGGTAAGTGTATTCCAAAGGGAAACAGGCAAGAATAATCCAAAGGGAAACGGGTAACAGGTAAGTACATGCACAGATAAGTATAATCCAAAGGGAAATGGGTAACAGGTAAGTACATGCACAGATAAATATAATCCAAAGGGAAACTGGTAACAGGTAAGTACATGCACAGATAAATATAATCCAAAGGGAAACGGGTAACAGGTAAGTGTATTCCAAAGGGAAACAGGCAAGAATAATCCAAAGGGAAACGGGTAACAGGTAAGTGTATTCCAAAGGGAAACAGGCAAGAATAATCCAAAGGGAAACGGGTAACAGGTAAGTACATGCACAGATAAAAATAATCCAAAGGGAAACGGGTAACAGGTAAGTGTATTCCAAAGGGAAACGGGCAACAGGTAAGTATAATGCAAAGGGAAACAGGTAACAGGTAAGTGTATTCCAAAGGGAAACGGGTAAAAGGTAAGTGTATTCCAAAGGGAAACGGGCAACAGGTAAGTACATGCACAGGTAAGTATATTCCAAAGGGAAACTGGTAACAGGTAAGTATAATCCAAAGGGAAACTGGTAACAGGTAAGTATAATCCAAAGGGAAACTGGTAACAGGTAAGTACATGCACAGGTAAGTATATTCCAAAGGGAAATGGGTAACAGGTAAGTACATGCACAGGTAACAAAGAATCAAACAAAGAGTCATGAACTTGAGCTTAGCAACAACAAGACCTTACAATGAGAGAGCGGCATGAGTGTGATGTCCAGACCAAAAATGAGCCCAGCTGCCAAAATAAATCAATAGAAAGTCCATGTAGCAGGAACTTGCAGGTAAAAGTGTGCTTTGTTGCAGGGTAGCCTGGAGGTGAACCACAGGAAAACAACAATGAAAAAAACAAAACAGAGAATAGGGAACAGAATACAAAGATAAAACACAAACATAGGTAAGAAACTCCACACAATGATAAGAGTCAAAAAAGTGAGAATGAGGGAGCCAGGGGGAACAAAGGGACTACAAATGGAACAAAAGACCCAATATGAGGCAGGGGTTACAGTGGTTGGTCTTGGTTGAGTTGAAGGAACTGGAAACCATGATGAAACCAGGGGAGTGGAGGAAAATGAAAATGAGGCTTGCTGAGGACGCTAGTACACTGCTAAAACTAAATCAATGGGATTGCAATCTTAACAATAAGCAATTTATTTTTACAGCTTTTGTTAATTTTTGTTAATGCAAATACATTTTTTTTCATGTTAGCTAATTGTGGATGTTAAGTGGATGAAATGTGGATGTTAACTCATGTTAAGAGATGGATCTTTACTGTAAAATCTTATCAAACTTATATGAACTTACATACCTCCAATTTCATCAAGCGTTTTTCCTCGTAGCTCATGCAGCTTTCCCTTTTCAAGAGCAAGAAGCAGCTTGGAAATTTTTGCACTCTGTATGGTGGCCTCAGAAAGACGGTAAAACTGTCTGTGCACTGTTATGTCGTGACCCAAAAAGTCAGCCAGTTGATCCATTTCGTTGTTCTTTAAATTCAACATTTGAGAAGTTGTTGCAATTTCTTTCCGCAGCTGAGTAGATCGTAAAAAATCTGGTTTTTTGGCATCACATTCATCTGCAAACTTCCTGAGAGACTGATGTCCCCTGTAGTAAGTGATGCAGTGAGGAACAGCAAATAAATACTCATTCTTGTTTGGCACACCACACTCCTCTCTCTTCATAATCATCAGATTTAGGGACTTTGTCATTTCAGGAGTTAGCAGCACTGCCACTTTTCTTCCCCTTTTTCCTTTGAGCTCAACCCGCTCAAAATACATGCACAATTTCTGTTCGTACTCCGACAAATTCATTTCTTTTTGTGTGAATGAACAATCTCGTTCCAGGAAATTTTTCAGTTTCATTTTTGAAACTTCTCCAACACGTCTTCTATTGAAAAGCACAATCTTGGTCAGTGTTGTTCTTGCAACACTGGAATAGTTCTGTGGTGTTGCCGCCTCCTCCAGTGCTGCAGTTGCTGACTTTGCTGTTTCATCAAGATGCTTGTTAAGCTTCATGATGTCTTCGGTGAGTGGTAGTTTCGTTGGCTTGTTATATTTTAAATCACTAATGGTGTTTAAGGCACTGTGAGAAATGTACTCAGACCACTTGGCTCGATAAAGCTTCTGGAAAGCATCTGAGGACTTGATTAGGTTTTCATCTCCAGCCATGAGGGCATGGCAATGAATAATGTCACTTACTTTCAACAGTGAGTGGCCAATTTTTAATGCAAGACTTGGAGTCTTGTAGCTGTTCTGATTCTTATCAAACCCTGCAGTCTCTTTTACAGCCTCAATCACATTCAGGAAATTTGATGGTTTTACCGCATCCTCTAAAGTTAGGACTGGAGACCTCTTGCGCATGGTCTGTAGAAATCTGCCAAGCTGGCGGATTTTTTGCCGAATGTAGTCGTGTTTTGAGGGGTCATGTCCATGTTTACTGTAAAGGGACTCCGCAAATCTTAAAAGACAAAAGTCATTGCGAACGACACTTGCAATTTCATCATCGTGCATACGGCTTAACATCTTACGCACCCCTTCTTCAACAGCGCTTGAACATGTTGATTTGACTACTGCTGCTAAGCCAAGTACTCTCTTCCTGCCTTGGTGGTCATGGTCTGTCGGTTTGGAAGGGCACCTTCTCATGTGTCTCCACAGCTCTGCTCTCAAAAACATGCCCTTACAATGGAGACAATATTCATATTTTTTATAGTCACCCTTGGCTGTTCTTTTGACTTTAAGCGAACCAGCTCCGTCTTTTAGCACCTCACAGTTATGCATGAAGTTTCCTTTGTTTCGAAGTTTCTCTAGCCACTCCTTTCTACTTTTTGAGCCTGCAGGGAAACTCAGAGCTTTGGCGATGTCTGCATTTTCCTTAACATGAACTTTAAAATGTCGAGCTATTTTAAAATGAGCTTTTTTGCAAACGAAGCAAAAGTTTAACCCCTTCTTTGCTATAGATGTTGAATCTGTTGTGTTTTCGGATGTTTCATTTTCAGTTATTCCACTGATGTGACTTATATCCATCATTGATGATGCTTCATTTTCAGTTATTCCACTGATGTGACTTATATCCATCATTGATGATTCTTTGTCTGCCAGAAATGTAGATTTTGCCAAGCTGCTTGGTGGTTCATCGTCTTCTGAATCGGTTTCTGAATCTGGAACATATTCTGGATCATTATCTGATATGTCCTCTTCACTTGTTTCAGTTGCATTCTAATTCAGATTCAAAAGATAACAAAACAAATAGTAAGCCATACATAACACATACATATAACATTACAATGACAATGACACCATATTGAAGCATTGCAATGTACAAACTTTCCTTTGGAAACTCTTGAGTCAGCAATTTATCCCACTGATAATCTATAATGGCATGATAAACAAGCATTTTGGATAGGGTTGGGTGATGTGTACTGGCATCGGACGATGTATACAGTGAAACATCGTGATAGACGATGATATTGGGTAGTGCGGGCAGTTACAAAGTCAGACACTTCTCTTTTGTATATACGTGTACAGCGCAGATTTTAAGTCACGTGCGTCTTCACAAACGAAGGCTGCACAGATATTAAGTCCAGCATGTTTTCTCTATACATTCGCGAGCTGTGCATATATAAAGTCATGCACCTCTTATGTATAAAGCACAAGCTGCACAGTCAAGTTTATCGAACGACTTCATGACGACAGACGTTAGCGCCACAGGTCTGTAGTTGTTAAGTCCTATTATCTTGGGTTTCTTTGGAACGGGGATGATGGTGGAGCGTTTGAAGTAGGAAGGGACTTCACACAACTCCAGAGATCTATTGAAGATCTGTGAAAAGATGGGGGCCAGCTTGACAGCACAGGATTTCAGACAGGCTGGTATCACACCACCTGGGCCTGGTGCTTTTCTTCTATTGTTCTTTCTGAAGACCTGGCACACATCATCTTCACTGATCTGAAGTGCAGGAGGGGGGGTGAGAGGAGTTGCAGGAGGTGTTAATGGTTGTGTAAAGAGATGGTCAGAACAGGTGTGGGGGTTTCAAATCTACAATAATATTCATTCAGGTCTTCAGCAAGTTGTTGATTCGCCTCAGCGCTGGGGGATGGTGTCTTGTAGTTAGTGATGGCTTTCAGACCTTTCCACACTGAAGCCAAGTCATTGAAAGTGAACTAATCTTCCAACTTTTTAGCATAGGTCCTTTTAGCCACTCTAATCTCCTTATTCAGTGTGTTAACGGCCTGATTGTACAAGACTCTGTCCCCATTTCTGTAGGCATCCTCTTTGGCCTGACGAAGATGTCTGAGCTTTGCTGTAAACCATGGCTTATCATTGCTGAATTGCCAATTATAATTTACAATTATGTCACTTTGTCCAAATAGTACTGAGCCCCTGAAAATGGAGGTACTTTGCTTAAAATGGCTGTAACTCCTAAATGGTAAATGTCATTTTAAATGGAACCTCTTAAAATAAAGCTAAAAGTCTGCACTTCAATCACATCTTGATTGTTTTATTTCAAATCCATTGTAGTGGTGTATAAAGGCAAAAGCACAAAAACTCAGAATCTTAGAATAACTTGTGAAGGATCATGTAACAAAAGACTGGAATAATGGCTAATGAAAATTATATTTTATAGTATATTAAAATAGAAAATCATTATTTAAATTGTAATAATATTTCACAATAGTACTGTATTTATCTAATAAACACAGCCTTGATGAGCATAAGAAACTTCACGAGCATAAAAAACATCTATACATACATATACACAACATTTATCTCCCCTTCCAGTATATTGCCAAAATATAACACTTACCCAACTCTTTTGTTTTTTGTCTTCTGTATGGAAACAGTACACGTGCCATGTAGTACTGCACACTGTAAAAAAAAATAACAATAAATTGTGATGAAAAAAATTCACAATTCTCCACACAGCCAACCTTTTAAATAAAAAAAAACTAACATAATAATGAATAATAATTGGTACAATATTGTATTTGTGTAATAACTGGCCAAAAAATGAGCCCAAATGCTGGCAAAATACATGATTTAGTTGATCTGTGCTCTGCTGGGTAACCCAGAACTGTATTTGTAGATCTATTTACTTCGGTAACACTAAAATCAGTTTGAAAAACACTAAAAATATAAACACACATACACATATATACAATGGTCCAGAAGACAATCATTGACACTCTCCACTAAAAGGGTAAGTCACACGTTTTTTTAGTTCACTTGCCAGACTATCTTTGTAATATGTCTAGAGTCTAGACAATACATTTCTAACATTGACTACGTTTACATGGACATCAGTAATCCAATTATTTACCTAATTCTGAATAAGACAATATTATGATTAAGGTGTTTACATGAGTTGCTTTTAGAATAATCCTTTCATGTTCCCGTTTTACATGTTATTGTACATAGATCGATTAATTGCATGCATCATTACGTCACCACACGACTCCATCCGACGTCCCCTCCAGAATTTCACGTATAAACATACAGTAGTTCGTCTTCGTGATGATGACATATACAGTTTTGGGTGTTTCATTTTTAATTTTATGAACGCTTCAAGTGCAGTTAATTATTTGTACGTGCGTACAGACGACGGCGGTGTTGAAGCTCTTTTATTTGGCGTCAAACGGTTGATCACTACCGTGTGTGTATCCTGTCGCAAAATGCGGCGAAAAGTCCCACACGACGGTAATAGTGTGATTAAGGTGTTTACATGTCTGTACAGCACTTCAGTAATGCGACTAAAATAGGAATACTCCACATGTCTTAATTCGATTTGTGTTTACTTCGATTATGACTTTAGCCGGATTAAGGTCATCAAAAATCTGTTTACATGGTAGATTCTTAATCAGAGTATTGTATTAATCGTATTAAAATCGGAGTATTGATGTCCATGTAAACGTACTGATTAATCAAAGCATTTATAATGCAACTTAAGTAAAACGTGGTTACCAGGGTTTGAAATTTGGCTACAAAATTTTTAGGTTACCGGCCATTCAGAACATCTACTAGCCAAAACAGTCACAAAAGTAGGAAAACAAATTTGCCACACCACACAGTGTATGACACAACATTAAATATATTTACTGAATCTCATGATAATTTTTATACTAACCTTTACATCTCAGCCCCAACCACTTCAGTGGTGAAAAAGGTCCGTAGCAAACTGAACATTTCTCAAGCGAAGTCATCTCCTCTTTACTAATTTGATGTGTCTTACAACCTTAAGAAAATGCACACTGAATTAATCTGAAATCTAATTTAAAATCAAATTTTCACATTTATTTGCCAATAAACAACCAATAAGATGAAAATGACAAACTATTTCAGCACAAAACAAAAGGTCCACTAGTGTGAACACTTCTGTCCACACTCACTGCCAAGAATAATACTTCGAAAGGCTTGCACACACTGATCGGAATGTGGAAAAGTGAAGGATACTCTGGGCTTTACATTTGCAGATATCAAAATAATAGCAAATTTGAATGCTATTTTGAATGCTAAAATTTGAGGTTTTAAATCGATTATACACACAGATTCTCAATGTTTACAGGAATCTGCAAATGTTCACAAATCTAAGATCTTTTACACATTTACATATCTTAATATGGACACATGGATTGATTTACAGATTCATAACTCTACACTTACAAATACTTGCTACAATAATACAACCATAGCTAGATTTGTTTGGCCATGAGTTTTAACAAATGAATATCGAAGCATTAACGCCACTCAAAACACTGCCAATTACATACTTCTCAATTTATGAGAAAGATAAATGTAGGCTGACTTTAGGAGGCTAGCTGGAACCCTTTTTTGATAATATTATAATTATACTTTATAGCAACTATAGAAACTATTCAATGGAAATACTGCAATGCAGTAGGGGCATGCTGAGTCTAATACCATGTGGACTACGACGAACCTTTTAATGGTAAAGAGGACATATGATGCTTTTCATGTCTTTCTTTTACTTCAGTGTGTTCTATAGTTGTTTGTGCATGTACAGGTGCATCTCAATAAATTAGAATGTCGTGAAAAAGTTAATTTTTCCTTATAAGTTATTTCAAAAAGTGAAACGCATATATTTTAGATTCATTGCATGTAAAATAAAACATTTCAAAAGTTTTTTTTGTTTTAATTTTGATGGATTTGAGCTTACAGCTCATGAAAGTCAAAAATCAGTATCTCAAAATATTAGAATATTTACATTTGAGTTTCAATTAATGATCATCCCTACAGTATAAATTCCGGGTATCTCGTTCTTTGAAACCACAATAATGGAGAAGACTGCTGACTTGGCAATGATCCAGAAGACGAACATTGACACCCTCCACAAAGAGGATAAGTCACAGAGGATCATTACTGAAAGGTGTGGCTGTTCACAGAGTGCTGTATCAAAGCTCATTAAATGCAAAGTTGACTGGAAGGAAGAATTTGGGTAGGAAAAGGTGCACAAGCAACAGGGATGACTGCAAGCTTGAAAATACTGTCAAGCAAAGCTGATTCAAACACTTGGGAGAGCTTCACAAGGAGTGGACTGAAGCTGGAGTCAGTCCATCAAGAGTCACCACGCTCAGACGTCTTCAGGAAAAGGGCTACCAAGCCACTTCTGAACCAGAGACAACGTCAGAAGCGTCTTACCTGGGCTGTGGAGAAAAAGAACTGGACTGTTGCTCAGTGGTCCAAAGTCCTCTTTTCAGATGAAAGCAAATTTTGCATTTCATTTGGAAATCAAGGCCTAGAGTCTGGAGGAAGAGTGAAGAGGCACAGAATCCATGTTGCTTGAAGTCCAGTGTGAAGTTTCCACAGTCAGTGATGATTTGGGCTGCCATGTCATCTGCTGGTGTTGGTCCACTGTATTTCTGAAGTCCACAGTCAACGCAGCCATCTACCAGGAGATTTTAGAGCACTTCATGCTTCCTTCTGCTGACAAGCTTTATGGAGATGCTGATTTAATTTTCCAGCAGGACTTGGCACCTGCCCACACTGCCAAAGGTACCAAAAGCTGGTTCAGTGACCATGGTGTTACTGTGCTTGATTGGCCAGCAAACTCGCCTGACCTGAACCCCATAGATTCTCTTTGAATTGTATTGTCAAGAGGAATATGAGAGACACCAGACCCAACAATGCAGATGAGCTGAAGGCCACTGTCAAAGAAACCTGGGCTTCCATACCACCTCAGCAGTGCCACAAACTGATCACCTCCATGCCACGCCGAATTGAGGCAGTAATTAAAGCAAAAGGAGCCCCTACCAAGTATTGAGTACATATACAGTAAATGAACATGCTTTCCAGAAGGCCAACAATTCACTAAAAATGTTTTTTTTTAATTGGTCTTATGAAGTATTCTAATTTGTTGAGATGAATGTGAGCCTAAATCACCACAATTAAAAGAACTAAAGACTTAAACTACTTCAGTCTGTGTGCATTGAATTTATTTAATACACGAGTTTCACAATTTGAGTTGAATTACTGAAATTAATGAACTTTTCCACGACATTCTAATTTATTGAGATGCACCTGTATGTCATCTGCAAAGTTATAAAAGCTTATAGTCTGCCACAAATATATTTATTCAATATAACAGAGGACATTCATTCATACCTTCCTAAAGATTTCATGGCATGAGATCTTGCCACACCCCTAATGACTAGTTTAAAGCCTATTTTAGGTTTATTTTAGGATATACATCAAAAAGACTTGAATGCTGCTAGCACAATTTAATGATTTTAGTGATGAGTCAGAAATTGACTCAAAACCAGACAAAAATTACACAGAGCATGCCTGGCTTAAGGGGCATTACATTTCTGACACACTTGAGGTGTTCAGGCAGTCAAAATGCACTTGGTCAGCTGGCCATACTGTGAACAGGAAAGTTACAATAATGAACAATATGTGAACATTAAAGAATGTTAACCTATTCTGTTACACCCAATAAACATAATAATGAACTTTTAAAACAGCATCATGATCCCTTTAAAGCAAGACAAAACACAACTGTTTTAATTGGTTCAGTTGATTTTTACCTCTAGATGTCTCTCTCCTCCTCATTCCTAATGTCTTCTCTTCCCTCTTTCTCTTCCTTCCTCTCTCTTTTTCAATAGATTAAACATTATAGAAAGAGAAAACAATTGTGGTAAGATTGTGGTAATGAGTAATACACACATGTTGGTGTCATCGTCTTACTCAGTTGTTATTCATTTGCGGGAGGTATAAGGTCGATATCAAGACTGCAGACCGGTCATGTCTAGAGATGACAGTTTTCGTTTTTCGTTCAGAGGTAGAATTAATAAAATTAATAAACAGCTTGAATATTTGATTTCTACAATTGGGCGGGAATCAAACGCCCCTTTCTGCAGATTAGTCAGCCGAAAATCGAACTGCGCCGTCATCAGTTCTTCCGCAGTTTCACGCAGCAGAATAATAGTCCTCTGCTGCTGCACGTGTATGGAATCTTAACGTGTTTACTGCAACTACATTTCACCTTTTTTCATCAAACAAACAGACTAATGAATAGCTCGACACAACTCGTACCAGGGCAGAGTCTAGATAGGGCTTTCTTCTGTGTAGACCAGCGGTTCTCAAAGTGATAGGGGATTCGTGAAATAATTTGCTATAGCCTACCATATAGGGGCGTTTAATTCCCGCCCAACTGTTGAAATCGAATATTCAAGCTGTTTATTCACTTTTCTACCCCTGAACGAAAAACTAAATTTAAGCTGAATTTGTGTTTTTCGTTTCTTGGGGAAAAAAAACAACAATGAAAAAAAGGAGCCGTTTTCTAATTTTTCTACTTTCAATATTAATACAAAAAAAAAACAAAAAAAAAAACGATACACTGATTTTATTTAAGTGTTTTTTGGATATTTTACTTTGACGGGGACTCGCAAGTGGGATCATATTTCTCCTATTCTGTCCTCTCTGGGCTGGTTGCCAGTCCAGTATAGGATTGACTTTAAACTCCTAGTTTTTGTTTATAAGTCTTTGAATGGGTTAGCTCCCTCTTACCTGTCAGAGCTTTTACTGGTACACAAACCTGCTAGGTTTTTGAGGTCGTCTGACCACTCTATTTTAATTGTTCAGAGGACAAAGTACAAGCGTAGGGGGGAATCGAGCTTTTGCAGTGGTGGCTCCAAAAAGATGGAACAGTCTTCCCTCCCACATTAGAGTTGCTCCTACTCTAAATATTTTTAAAAGACGTCTGAAGACCAATTTTTTATGTGTAGCTTTTGAGACTGTAGTGTGTTGAGGCATTGGTTTCTGTACAGCACTTTGGTCAACACTGTTGTTTTAATAGTGCATTATAAATGAATAAATGAAATGAAATTTAATCAACATATTAAATATTTTGATAGGGAAAACTATACCGAAATCAGATTCTGATTAAAGGAATTGTTCACCCAAAAATATATATTTTTAAGCTTAAAAAAAAAAAAAAATCTGCAGCCGTTCTGAATTAGCAGCACTTACTGCATGACTTCAGTGGCGCCGGTGCAACTTTAAGTTTAAGAGCTTAAAATACGGGTATCTAAGTTAACAGGTTAAAGTATCAGTTTAGATGTTAATATGGTAACACTTTACAATAAGGTTCATTATTTAACATTAATTACATTAGTTAACATGAACTAGGAATGGACAATACTTCTACAGCATTTATTAAATCACCGTTCATGTTAATTTCAACATTTACTAATGCATTATTAAAATCACAAGGTGTGCTTGTTAACATTAGTTAATGCACTGTGAACTAACATGTACAAACAATGAACAACTATTTTTAATAACTAACATTAACAAAGATTAATAAATGTATTGTTCATTGTTCAATCATGTTAGTTAATACATTACAATAAGGTGTCATTTCTGAACATTAGTTAAAGTATTTATTTTAAAATACTTAGTTCCTTCCTGTGATATTTTTTAAAGGAATTTTCTTACCATCATTGCCACCGCCTGGCCTTCTAGCTTCCTGCTGGGATCTAACCATTATTTCCTGGAGGGAAAAAAACAAAACAAAACAAAAAGAAATCCATGAAAGACACAGTGGGTATGGATATTAGGGATAAGCAAATTTTCACATTGACAAAAACTTGCAACAAAACCAGTATTGAAGTCGATTGTGAATGAGCTAGGGAGCTGATTGAGATGAACAAGAATTCTCTTTTTTGACACACTGGGTACATCTCAGTTCCCCAGCTCCCAAGCAGTATATCGTTTACATGAATTCAGGCACTGGTAAGGACAGTAAAGGACTAGAGATCGACTGATAGTGGATTTTACCGATACCGATAGCTAGGTTGGACCACACTGGCCGATACCAATTAATTAACCGATAGTTTTCAAAATGGATACTGAAAGAAAGCTAGTGCTTTACTATTTTTTATTTTTTTTTATTTTTTTTTTTAAAAGTAGTAACAGTACTGAACCATACTTTGTAAATGAATAAAAATATTAATATTATTTACTATATTGATCATTAAAGTTATTTCATAGTTTGCTAATGTTAAAAGAAGAAACTTTCTTTTTTCTTTTTTTCTCTCCGCTGTATTTAAATGCGAGTCTGGAGTTTCCCTCTCTGTGCAGCGCGCAGTGTCACGTGTCAAAATAAACAACACGTGCTGTCAGTGATTTCCGCCTCTAGAGGCCGCTCTCGTACTGTATAATGCCAGCGGACCCTTCTCAGCCACTCCAGCAACGGTTGCAAACTATCGGCATGGATTTTTGCCGATAACCGATAGCTGCGGCAATCAACTATCGGTGCCGATTAATCGGCAAAACCGATGAATCGGTCGACCTCTATAAAGGACCCTGGCTCACTACACATTGGGACACTGATGACACAACATCCTCATTGTACAACATTACTACTGGTATTTATTAACAACAGCAGAACTGATATCTGACATTAATGTTGTTTAAAGTACATTCTGATAAATACTTTGTGTTACATATACATGCAATATTTCAGGCCTAAATAAATTATAAATTTTAGCTAGATTATGTTCACAAGGCTTGCAAAATTTAAAAATCACAGGTAGCCATTCGGAAAGGCATTCTTCAGATTTTGGTACTCCTACTGTCATATTGGTTTGAGGACTCATATGACTATTGTATGTGATTCAGCAGAAGACTATAGTTTTACAACACTTGTGTGTGTTAGCTCATGGTTTATGAGGACGCAATTTGGTTTAAGAAGACACGACTATGGTATGCGATTCAGCAGAAGACTATTAGTTTATAACACTTGTGTGTGTTAGCTCATGGTTTATGAGGACACATATGACTATTGTATGTGATTCAGCAGAAGACTATTAGTTTATAACACTTGTGTGTGTTCACTCATGGTTTATGAGGACACAAGGCTTTCAGTAAACTGTTAACACACGTGTGTTTTTAACAATAATGTACTGCTGAATCACATTTAGTAGCAATACGAGAATTTCACTTCAGTTCATGTTATAAAGGGAGTGAAACTAAATTGACAAAAGTGTTAACAAACCTCTTTAGCAGAAGTGGCTTCACTACCCGTTATGGCTGGAGTGACAGGCTCATGGACAAACTGGAAGACGGAAACAAAGAGAAAAGAGAAATAATGTGACTCAGCAGTAGAGTATTGTTTTAAAACACTTGTGTGTGTTAGCTCATGGTTTATGAGGACACATATGACCACTGTATGTGATTCAGTGATAGACTATAGTTTTACAACACTTGTGTGTGTTAGCTCATGGTTTATGAGGACACAATTTGGTTTATGAGGACACATATGACTATTGTATGTGATTCAGCAGAAGACTATTAGTTTATAAAACTTGTGTGTGTTAGCTCATGGTTTATGAGGACACATATGACTATTGTATGTGATTCAGCACTCAGCAGTAGAGTATTGTTTTACAACACTTGTGTGTGTTAGCTCATGGTTTATGAGGACACATATGACCACTGTATGTGATTCAGTGATAGACTATAGTTTTACAACACTTGTGTGTGTTAGCTCATGGTTTATGAGGACACAATTTGGTTTATGAAGACACATGACTATTGTATGTGATTCAGCAGAAGACTATTAGTTTATAACACTTGTGTGTGTTCACTCATGGTTTATGAGGACACAAGGCTTTCAGTAAACTGTTAACACACGTGTGTTTTTAACAATAATGTACTGCTGAATCACATTTAGTAGCAATACGAGAATTTCACTTCAGTTCATGTTATAAAGAGAGTGAAACTAAATTGACAAAAGTGTTAACAAACCTCTTTAGCAGAAGTGGCTTCACTACCCGTTATGGCTGGAGTGACAGGCTCATGGACAAACTGGAAGACGGAAACAAAGAGAAAAGAGAAATAATGTGACTCAGCAGTAGAGTATTGTTTTAAAACACTTGTGTGTGTTAGCTCATGGTTTATGAGGATACATATGACCACTGTATGTGATTCAGCAGAAGACTATTAGTTTATAAAACTTGTGTGTGTTAGCTCATGGTTTATGAGGACACATATGACTATTGTATGTGATTCAGCACTCAGCAGTAGAGTATTGTTTTACAACACTTGTGTGTGTTAGCTCATGGTTTATGAGGACACAATTTGGTTTATGAAGACACATGACTATTGTATGTGATTCAGCAGAAGACTATTAGTTTATAATACTTGTGTGTGTTAGCTCATGGTTTATGAGGACACAATTTGGTTTATGAAGACACATGACTATTGTATGTGATTCAGCAGAAGACTATTAGTTTATAACACTTGTGTGTGTTAGCTCATGGTTTATGAGGATACATATGACCATTGTATGTGATTCAGCAATAGACTATAGTTTTACAACACTTGTGTGTGTTAGCTCATGGTTTATGAGGACACAATTTGGTTTATGAGGACACATATGACTATTGTATGTGATTCAGCAGAAGACTATTAGTTTATAAAACTTGTGTGTGTTAGCTCATGGTTTATGAGGACACATATGACTATTGTATGTGATTCAGCAATAGACTATAGTTTTACAACACTTGTGTGTGTTAGCTCATGGTTTATGAGGACACAATTTGGTTTATGAGGACACATATGACTATTGTATGTGATTCAGCAGAAGACTATTGGTTTATAAAACTTGTGTGTGTTCGCTCATGGTTTATGAGGACACAATTTGGTTTATGAAGACACGACTATTGTATGTGATTCAGCAGAAGACTATAGTTTTACAACACTTGTGCGTGTTAGCTCATGGTTTATGAGGACACATATGACTGTTGTATGTGATTCAGCAACACTTGTGTGTGTTCACTCATGGTTTATGAGGACACAAGGCTTTCAGTATACTGTTAACACACATGTGTTTTTAACAAGTGTACTGCTGAATCACATTTAGTAGCAATACGAGAATTTCACTTCAGTTCATGTTATAAAGAGAGTGAAACTAAATTGACAAAAGTGTTAACAAACCTCTTTAGCAGAAGTGGCTTCACTACCCGTTATGGCTGGAGTGACAGGCTCATGGACAAACTGGAAGACGGAAACAAAGAGAAAAGAGGAATAATGTGACTCAGCAGTAGAGTATTGTTTTAAAACATTTGTGTGTGTTAGCTCATGGTTTATGAGGAGACAATTTGGTTTATGAAGACACACAACTATTGTATGTGATTAAGCAGAAGACTATTAGTATATAACACTTGTGTGTGTTAGCTCATGGTTTATGAGGACACATATGACTATTGTATGTGATTCAGTAACACTTGTGTGTGTTCACTCATGGTTTATGAGGACACAAGGCTTTCAGTAAACTGTTAACACACGTGTGTTTTTAACAATAATGTACTGCTGAATCACATTTAGTAGCAATACGAGAATTTCACTTCTGTTCATGTTATAAAGAGAGTGAAACTAAATTGACAAAAGTGTTAACAAACCTCTTTAGCAGAAGTGGCTTCACTACCCGTTATGGCTGGAGTGACAGGCTCATGGACAAACTGGAAGACGGAAACAAAGAGAAAAGAGGAATAATGTGACTCAGCAGTAGAGTATTGTTTTAAAACACTTGTGTGTGTTAGCTCATGGTTTATGAGGACACAATTTGGTTTATGAAGACATGACTATTGTATGTGATTCAGCAGAAGACTATTAGTTTATAAAGGTGCGTTCACACCAGACACGAATGAAGCTTTAAGCGCGAGTGATTTACATGTTAAGTCAATGCAAAGACGTGAATAGACATCCTGCGGCGCAATTCACACGAATGAGGCGGCACGAATGACACGATTCGCGCGAATTACACGGCGCAAATTGAGCGTTTCGGGTGTTTAACGCGCGTAACGCGTGATTCGCGCAAAACGCGCAAGTTGAAAAATGTGAACTTTGGCGAAAATTCGCGCCGCGTTAACCAATCAGGAGCTTGCTCTAGTAGTGACGTAGCGAGCGGAGGCAGAAATCCGAAACAACAATGGAGGACAAAATCATCGTCACTGTATGTGGATACCCGGAGCTGTACGATACATCTTCGTACTTTTATAGAAACAGGAATAAAAAAAGGATCTTGCTTAGAAGACAGTGAGTGAGGAGGTCGGACAATCTTGTAAAAAACGCTCTTTACTCAATACGAGCTATATATAAGCCCCTCCCATGACGCGAATTCGCGTCTGTTGTTAAGTGAATTTCACGCGCGAATGAAGCGAATTTCACGTGCGAATGAAGCGAGTAAACTCAAAATGTTCAAGCGTCCAACTACGCGCGAATAGCACGATTTATTTGCGCAAGTCGCGTCTGGTGTGAACGCACTGTAACACTTGTGTGTGCTAGCTCATGGTTTATGAGGACACATATGACTATTGTATGTGATTCAGCAGTAGACTATAGTTTTACAACACTTGTGTGTGTTAGCTCATGGTTTATGAGGACACATACAGTGGGTACGGAAAGTATTCAGACCCCCTTAAATTTTTCACGCTTTGTTATATTGCAGCCATTTGCTAAAATCATTTAAGTTCATTTTTTTCCCTCAATGTACACACAGCACCCCATATTGACAGAAAAACACAGAATTGTTGACATTTTTGCAGATTTATTAAAAAAGAAAAACTGAAATATCACATGGTCCTAAGTATTCAGACCCTTTGCTCAGTATTTAGTAGAAGCACACTTTTGATCTAATACAGCCATGAGTCTTTTTGGGAAAGATGCAACAAGTTTTTCACACCTGGATTTGGGGATCCTCTGCCATTCCTCCTTGCAGATCCTCTCCAGTTCTGTCAGGTTGGATGGTAAACGTTGGTGGACAGCCATTTTTAGGTCCCTCCAGAGATGCTCGATTGGGTTTAAGTCAGGGCTCTGGCTGGGCCATTCAACAACAGTCACGGAGTTGTTGTGAAGCCACTCCTTCGTTATTTTAGCTGTGTGCTTAGGGTCATTGTCTTGTTGGAAGGTAAACCTTTGGCCCAGTCTGAGGTCCTGAGCACTCTAGAGAAGGTTTTCGTCCAGGATATCCCTGTACTTGGCCGCATTCATCTTTCTCTCGATTGCAACCAGTCGTCCTGTCCCTGCAGCTGAAAAACACCCCCACAGCATGATGCTGCCACCACCATGCTTCACTGTTGGGACTGTATTGGACAGGTGATGAGCAGTGCCTGGTTTTCTCCATACATACCGCTTAGAATTAAGGCCAAAGTGTTCTATCTTGGTCTCATCAGACCAGAGAATCTTATTTCTCACCATCTTAGAGTCCTTCATGCGGGCTTTCATGTGTCTTGCACTGAGGAGAGGCTTCCGTCGGGCCACTCTGCCATAAAGCCCCGACTGGTGGAGGGCTGCAGTAATGGTTGACTTTCTACAACTTTCTCCCATCTCCCGACTGCATCTCTGGAGCTCAGCCACAGTGATCTTTGGGTTCTTCTTTACCTCTCTCACCAAGGCTCTTCTCCCCCGATAGCTCAGTTTGGCCAGACGGCCAGCTCTAGGAAGGGTTCTGGTGGTCCCAAACATCTTCCATTTAAGGATTATGGAGGCCACTGTGCTCTTAGGAACCTTAAGTGCAGCAGAAATTTTTTTGTAACCTTGGCCAGATCTGTGCCTTGCCACAATTCTGTCTCTAAGCTCTTCAGGCAGTTCCTTTGACCTCATGATTCTCATTTGCTCTGACATGCACTGTGAGCTGTAAGGTCTTATATAGACAGGTGTGTGGCTTTCCTAATCAAGTCCAATCAGTATAATCAAACACAGCTGGACTTAAATGAAGGTGTAGAACCATCTCAAGGATGATCAGAAGAAATGGACAGCACCTGAGTTAAATATATGAGTGTCACAGCAAAGGGTCTGAATACTTAGGACCATGTGATATTTCAGTTTTTCTTTTTTAATAAATCTGCAAAAATGTCAACAATTCTGTGTTTTTCTGTCAATATGGGGTGCTGTGTGTACATTAATGAGGAAAAAAAATGAACTTAAATGATTTTAGCAAATGGCTGCAATATAAAAAAAAGAGTGAAAAATTTAAGGGGGTCTGAATACTTTCCGTACCCACTGTATGACTATTGTATGTGATTCAGCAACACTTGTGTGTGTTCACTCATGGTTTATGAGGACACAAGGCTTTCAGTATACTGTTAACACACGTGTGTTTTTAACAAGTGTACTGCTGAATCACATTTAGTAGCAATACTAAATGTTGTGTGTTCCACTTGACATTAAAAGTGGAACACACAACACTATTATAAATTATTTATTCAACACACATACTTATTTTTTCATTTCAGATTTGCACATATCAGACCTGTACACCATAATTGTCTATATTATATAGTGTTTTTGCTATTTGTACTTTGCCTATTTGTATATTTGTATATTATTCTTTTATTATCTGTGTCCTGTCCTGTTGCTGTCTTTCTGTTGCACTGTAGAGCTTCTGTCACTAAAACAAATTCCTCGTATGTGTAAGCATACCTGGCCAATAAAGCTCATTCTGATTCTGATTCTGATTCAATAAGAGAATTTCACTTCAGTTCATGTTATAAAGAGAGTGAAACTAAATTGACAAAAGTGTTAACAAACCTCTTTAGCAGAAGTGGCTTCACTACCCGTTATGGCTGGAGCAACAGGGTCATGGACAAACTGGAAGATGGAAACAAAGAGAAAAGAGGAATAATGTGACTCAGCAGTAGAGTATTGTTTTAAAACATTTGTGTGTGTTAGCTCATGGTTTATGAGGACACAATTTGGTTTATGAAGACACATGACTATTGTATGTGATTCAGCAGTATACTAGTTTTACAACACTTGTGTGTGTTAGCTCATGGTTTATGAGGACACATATGACTATTGTATGTGATTCAGCAGAAGACTATTAGTTTATAACACTTGTGTGCAGGGGCGTAAATTTCATCTAACAGCAGGGGGGGGCAAGAAACATAAAATTTCTCAAGAGCAATTTTTGAAGGGGACACAAATAATACAGCCAAAATTGTACTTGTAAGGATAGATATGTGTACACAGCATGTGTAAACAGCATGCAGACCGTGTTTAAATATGAGTTCGGTTCATGTGGTTCACCACGCGGTCATATTATAATGATTATTTTGCGTCCTCCATAGTATTTTAGGTTTCGTCTGGGACAGAGTACGTCTCTTTAGATATTCAGCCGCATTAAGCCTGCCACTTAACATCATACTGAGCAAAACCCAACACAATATTAGCCTAATATCAGTTCACACACAGGTTTATCGCTGTGTTAGTTGTAGTGGGTGACAAGCTACGGTGTTAAGCTTGGTAACCTTATAAATTGCTCATAGAAAATACATCTGATATCATTATTTTTTTTGTCATGACTAATTTATTAATGATCCAGCATCATCTGTATTAAAGAGAAAGAATAATTTCACCCGATGTTTAAAGAGAATAAAATAGCCTTGACAGCCTAATTACTTACACATAACTACTAAGGAACTTTGCCCTCTCCCACCCAGGGTTGCCAGGTTTTCACAGCAAAACCCGCCCAATTGCTACTCAAAACTAGCCCAAAACTAGCCCAATCGCTTTTCAGGGGGATTTCCGGTAAAAATCGCGTTCCGGTGGGGTAAAATACACGTTTTTTGGTGGGGTTCCCCTGATAAATGTCCCTTTCCAGGGTCTAAATATCACGTTATTGGGGTCGCTCCAACCCGCGGACATGAAAAACATCCCGCGGAAAGAGCATAAAACTAGCCCAATTCCGCGGGAAAACCGCAGACTTGGCAACACTGCTCCCACCGGGCTCTTGTCCTGAGTGTATCGAGACAGTGGACCAAACCACTGTGAGGCAAGGGAGGGGGGAAATCAAAACATTTGTGCACTTAAAACGCTTTTTTGCGTTTATTTTGTTTTACTACTTACACAATTATTTTAAGTATATGTCCATTATATTATTTTCAAGACACAGAGTTGCTTATAATGATATTTTTAGGGGGGGCAACCCTCAGACAGGGGGGTCCTGTCCCCCCCCCCCGTCCCCCCCGGGATTTACGCCTATGCTTGTGTGTGTTCACTCATGGTTTATGAGGACACATATGACTGTTGTATGTGATTCAGCAACACTTGTGTGTGTTCACTCATGGTTTATGAGGACACAAGGCTTTCAGTATACTGTTAACACACGTGTGTTTTTAACAAGTGTACTGCTGAATCACATTTAGTAGCAATACGAGAATTTCACTTTAGTTCATGTTATAAAGAGAGTGAAACTAAATTGACAAAAGTGTTAACAAACCTCTTTAGCAGAAGTGGCTTCACTACCCGTTATGGCTGGAGTGACAGGCTCATGGACAAACTGGAAGACGGAAACAAAGCTGAAACAACTGGATGATATTAGTATAACTACTTTAATAACATTTGGAAATATTCTACCTTGCACAGTTCCTGCCCACAGCAAGAACGCCATGGCAATTCATGTCCTCCATAATCATATGTTATCTCTTCATCTTTATTTATGTCTTTTACAGCAAATAAACAAAGATGAGGCTTTCCTTCTAATTCAATTTTTTTAATTTTGCCATTTGGCTTTTGACTGTCATTTACTAGTCTCCCAAGAGAGTCATCATCAAAGGAGGCATCAATGCTATATGGGGAAAAAAAATGTAATTGTTACAAATGTTCACTAAAGTTATGCTGTAGAAAGGAATGCTATCATTAGTAATCACTTCAACCTGCCCCAAAACTGTGTGTGGTATTTAGTTTCAGGGTTTAGAAACATTTCAAAAGATGCACAGGGGTTTACATACAGTAAAATACAGGCTACTCACCAGTAATCACGCCCTCCATGTTTGAAAAAGAATGAATAATCATTTAATTTTTTCCCCAATTTCCCTTTTTCCAATAAAGTTCCTCTGTACTCGAGAATAAAGGAACCTTTTAAGATAGGGGTTTTTGCAAACACACCCCGACCTAAATGAAATAAAAATCAACAGGAAACTGTTAAACAATTTAAACTATGTAAAGGTAGGGTAGGCGATTTCGTAAAGGCTAGCAATAGCAAGCTAGCTTTAAAAGCATAAGATACCCACCCTCCCAGTATAATCACTCTGCAAAGCCACGCCTCCTCCAAAACACATTAACGTGTTTAATGCCTGAGCAGAGCAGAGACTAACCAGTGGCACGATGAGAGACGGCTTTGGTGGAGGATTGAATGCAACGCTCTCTGATTACCTCATGCTTCATTCACCAGTGAGAAAACATTACAGTGCAAAGTGCATAATATTACAATAATAGCACCTTTCATTCTCGCTGGAACGCGCTGATGATATATCACATCTGCACAAACGGTGCGTAGAATTAAAATACATATTTGACAGGCAGGCAAAACAGCCTATCGTAAAGTTCGGACCGAATATTTTGATTGGACGAACATTTTATGGTCCTACGCCTAGACGACATTAATACATATAAATAAATATAGACCACTTAACTTAGTGTTTGCTATCAGGATGTGAGGAGACTTTCAACCAGCATAACAAACAATGTTTTTGAACCAAATCACCTACCCTGCCTTTGACCAAAACACATTTGAACAGTACCACTTATACAAACTAGGGGTGCACAATAAATCAAAATGGTGATTTGACAGAAGCTGCGATCGTCATGTGTATCTTTCAGTGAAGCACGATTCTGTGATCAGCAGTAAATCTCCATTCGAAGGCCAGAGAAACTCCAAATACACCCCGGAGAAGAAACTCAGGAAATGCCTATCGCTGCAGCTGAATAAACAGAAGATTTAACTGCTTTCATTGATTCAACGTTACTAATAAACACACGAGTTCGACAATATGATTTGAGTTCTTATAATTTTCATTATAATAAAGTATATCTATAATGAAATGCTAATCGACATAACCTTTATCACTGCTTAGAATACTATGAAATATGTTGCGTGTCTTATTCTGTGTAAGAAGCCACATCATCTCAAGGAAGGATTTATGACACTTGACTGATGTTATGAAGTGAGTTTGGAGTAAAAATATGTTATTAAATGTGGTATTTTCACTTGCTCTCAGATGGAGCAGCATTTACTACACAGAGCCGTAGTTCATTGAGAAGCTACGCAAACAGCTGTCATTATTGCGAACGATTTCATAATCGCGCGATTATATCGTCTGCTTTTTTTTTTGTTTGTTTTTTTTTTTTTGGGGTAGCTTGTCCGTGAACTACGGCTCTGTGTAGTAAATACTGCTCCACCTGAAAGCAGGTGATGGAGATTTATTACTAATCACAGAACCGGCTTTACTGACAAGATGTGCATGCAATCGCATTTGATTAATCGTGCAGCCCTAATACAAACATACACATTTTTTTTTTTTTTTTTTATATATTATGAAACAAAAACAGAAAAGACCAAAAAAATAAAAAATAAATAAAAAAACCTACCTTTGATGGGATTAATGTATCTCCCAGTTATTATGTCTTTGTCCTTCCCCATTTTTACATGGATTTCTGCATCCTTTAGTGGATTTGGTCCTCTGGTCCGACGACTCAGACTCACTACAAAATATCATGTCAAGTCAATCTTTACAGACAGTGTAATATTAATTAAGTGCATATTCATAGTCACTTATATATGTATGTATGTGTGTGTATGTATACATATATATATATATACACATATAAAAAACACTATAAATCAAGAACTAAAAATAACACTACAAAAATAAACTTTGATGTTAAATATTCACTAAGAAAATTTTATCATTGGCTATAGCTCTACACTGGAGAGCTGCTTTATAACAGAAAATCAAGTTGTAATTCTAACTGAAAGCGCTCGACATGTAAATGATAACAGTTTGTGTATAGCAGGCAGCATTTACTATGAACAGAGCTGCACTGACACGCACGTCCGTTACCATGTGAATAATTAAATCGTGACAGCCCTACAGGAAAGCGTGCAGCATATATTTACATATTCATCCAAACGGGTCATAAGCACCGTGTGTCTTCTTCTCTTGAACTACATCAGGGACAGCTCAATTACGGTTTTGCGCTACAGCGCCAAACCGCATTATTGCAGGACCTTACATTAGGTCAAATGAGATCAAAAGTTTGTATTTGTCGACAATTTTTTTTTTATTGTCGTCGACGTTGTTGATAATGTCAAATAATCGTTTTAGTCCTATCACTTACTTTACATTTTCAAGCAAAAATAATTAAATTACATTAATTAGATTGCTTAGCAATTAATTAGCAATCCTAACACTGGCCCTGTTATGGGTTAACTTTTCTCTTTAAAAGCAAACAGAAACAGAAGCAGGCAGTAGTTTGGGTGAGAAAATTGCACGCTCCAGTCTCAAGGCCGTGGCCAGGGGAGCAAGAGACAAGCATCCCCGTGTTAGAGTGCACCTCAGCCGGCTAATCCTGCGAGCTCTCCCGCTCGGAACACGTGAACTCCCGCGACCGCACAGACACATTAGAGGAGCTTGTGCTTATTCAGATGTCAATCTACTGTATTAATTGAACTTTGATAAATGTGATAAAATGAAAAAATATATTGCATAAGCGTTTTCTTTTTAGACGCATTGACCTATTAGCGGTGTGCTCTGCCCAAGGCCACTTGATTTCACAACGATATATTTAATTTAAATTAAAGTATTTATTGATGATTAACACATTCGTTACGATCTAACGTTACATTATCTTTGCGTCTCTGAGCTGATTCTACAAGCAGCGCTCCTCTCAGGCGCCATTACTACAGTTTTAAGTGATTCAATGACATCAAATTAATATTTGACAACTGAAATTAACATTGAGGAATCGCAGATTTCATGTATATATGTATATATGTATATATGTATATATATATATATATATATATATATAAGATATTAAGTACTTACTTTTTCACCATAGATGCTGCTGCGTTGTTCACTGAAGCGGTCTTCTTGACGTACGCTGCGTGTCTGGTATTTTCCGCCAACCGCATATGGCGGGAATGCTTAATTTGGCGCCAATGTGTGTGTGATTTGGCGCCAATGTGTATACCTTGCAATACTATTTCCCACCTACAGGGGCACTGTTCCGAGTTCACACATACACATCCTGGTTTACGAGGACCATGTTTGTAAAGGTTATAAAAAAGGGAGGGAGTGTCATAATAGTAAAATAGCAACATTAATTAATAAAAGCAGTAATATACTAAACATACTATCATTAATAGTTATTTAAATTAGTATTGGTCAATAATTATAGCAATTTAAATTTCCCGAATTATGAGACCACTAAAATTGGTCTCATAAACCGATTGGTCTTGTAATGCCGGTGTGTAAACCAGAAAATTGGTCTCATAAACCACATATGCCAACACACACACACACACACACACACATCACAACAACACACACACACTGACACACACACACTTCACACACACACACACACACACACACACACTGACACACACACACACTGACACACACACACACACACTGACACACACACACACACACACTTCACACACACACACACACACACTTCACACACACACTCACACACACACACACACACACACACACACACTCACACACACACACACACTGACACACACACACACACACACTGACACACACACACTCACACACACACACACACACACACTGACACACACACACACACACTGACACACACACTCACACACACACACTTCACACACACTTCACACACACACACACTTCACACACACACACACACACCTCACACACACACACACACATCACAACAACACACACACACACTCACACACTGACACACACACGCACACACACACTTCACACACACACACACACACACACTGACACACACACACACACACACACACACTGACACACACACACACACTCACACACACACACACACACTGACACACACACACACACACACACACACACACACTTCACACACACACACACACACACACACACACACTGACACACACACACACACACACTGACACACACACACACTCACACACACACACACACACTGACACACACACACACACACACACACACACACACTTCACACACACACACACACACACACACACTGACACACACACACTTCACACACACACACACACACACACACACACACACACACTGACACACACACACTTCACACACACACACACACACACACTGACACACACACACTTCACACACACACACACTGCAATGCGTCTGTCAGCAGAGTTTAACTCTGTTCGTGTAATTAAAGGACACTGCAATCTTTTATCTTTCACGAGAGTAAGATTTCACTACATTCACGTTTTGATGAAAGTCACGTCTCCTTCATGATTTTTCACTCTTTCTGTTTATTTGAATGACAGTACTAAGTTTGCTAACACTTTATTTTAAGGTGTCCTTGTTACACGTTACATATGTACTTACTATTATAACAACAATAAATTATGCATATTTGCATGCAAGTAACTCTAATCCTAACCATGTAGTTAATTAATATTACTCAGTACTTAGATGTATAATTACACTGTAACAAGGACACCTTAAAATAAATTGTGACCCTAAGTTTTATGTTTATAACAACAACTGTAATAAACATGGCAAGAACTATGATTACCATGAATGGTTACACTTTATTTACATTGTAACTATTTAAGTACTGAGTAATATTAATTAACAACATGGTTAGGATTAGAGTTACTTGCATGTAATTATGCCTAATTAATTGTTATTATAATAGTAAGTACATGTAACGTGTATAACAAGGACACCTTAAAATAAAGTGTTAGCCCATTAATCAGTGGTTTTATGCTTTTAAAAAGGCAAATGATGAACTTTTATTTGAAAAACTGTATTTGGTTACACTTTATTTTAAGATGTCCTTGTTACATTGTAATTATACATTTAATTACTGAGTATGTAATATTAATCAATTACGTGTACTTACTGTAGGATTGCGGTTAGGATGAGGGTTTGGTGTAGGGTCAGTAATTATGCATAATTTATTGTTATTATAATAGTGAGTACATGTAATGTGTAACAAGGGCACCTTAAAATAAAGTGTTACCCTTTATTTTAGTATTTCAGACACTAACGCTCAGGTAAGATTGAAACAATTGCTTTTATTTCTTGTGTTTTTATGTGCTGTTTACATCACAGCTCATGCATATCTGTGAATGGATAAAAGATTGAACATACCACTAATAATATTAGTAATTTAATGAAGAACAACCTTTGTGTTCTGTCTTTTTCAGATCTGAGGGGTCTGTCCTGGAGCGAGCAGGCCGTGTGTGTTTCTGTCGTCCTCCCGAACACAGCGTATAGCAGTCAGAAGTGTCCCGATGGCTGGACGCTGGTGTGAATAGACTTGCATGCGGCGGTGCGTCTCTGCTGTATGTTGAGATTAATTGCAGCTCAGCCTGATTCCTGGGGTCTCTCAGCACATCCATCAGAGGGATGGAAAAATGGCTGGAAAAGAGGTGCATTCACGCTGTGAGTCTGCGGTTCAGTGCATATTCACTGTCAAAGTCAAAGGCAGCTTTATTGTCAATTCTGCCACATGTACAACACATACATACAGAGAAATTGCGTTACTCTCAGACCCTTGGTGCATACAGATAACACTAACACTAACAGTAGGACATAAAAATACATATTAAATATATATATAAAATACAACTATACAAATAAGGACATGTAAAAAAATAGATAAAGTAGCACAAGGCACGTGGAAGATAGAGTGCAAACCAGTGAAATAAACAAACAGTGCAGATATAAGGGTTTGAAGACCGGCTCTGAGCCATTCACACTGCATACAGCATCAGTGCACGAGTTTCAGTGCTACATTACAATAGCAATGGGGTTATTACTCACACTGGGGTTTTATTATGAATGAAGAAGTGTAACTGATCAACTGTGAATTACACTAGAATGGACTGTTGTGAGTTCAGTGCTTTAAACTCTATCAATGATATCTGATATGTTACAAGTAGTGCTGTCAAACGGTTAATCGCATACAAAATAAAAGTATGTAAATGTATATTTATTATGTATATATAAATACACACACATGAAAGTGAAAGTCGTGACGTATTGTCAAGTATGGTGACCCATACTCGAAATTGGTGCTCTGCATTTAACCCATCCAAGTGCACACACACAGCAGTGAATAGTGAACAAACGCACCCGGAGCAGTGGGCAGCCATTGCTCCAGCGCCCGGGGAGCAATTGGGGGTTCGGTGCCTTGCTCAAGGGCACCTCAGTCATGGTATCGAAGGCAGAGAGAGTGCTGTTCATTCACAAACCCCAACTTCAATTCCTGCCGGTGCGAGAACCGAACCGGCAACCTTCAGGTTACAAGCCCAACTCTCTAACCATTAGGCCACGACTTCCCCTACATACAGTATATATTTTGAAAATATTTACAAGTCTGTATTTATATTCACATAATTTATATTATAAATAAATATATTTAATATATAAACTTAACATATTTTTCTGAAACATATACATGCATGTGAGTGTATTTATATATACATAAATATACACAGTGCACATATACATATATTATCTATACAAAAACTTATTTTGGATGCAATTAATCGCGATTAATCATTTGACAGCACTAGTAAGTGAATAAAATTTTGACTCATCTCTGTGTTTCATAGTTTTCAATGAAAATATGAATAAAATCAAGCAAGTTATGAAGTGTGCCTTACATTGTCACCGGGCAGCTGAATGACCTCAATGCTGTACTAAAGCTGTTATAAATAGTGTAATATATTTCTGGAAGATGGTGCCAAATGAGTGAAATAGCTCAGATAACGTGGACTGAAATGCCTGATATTCCCTTACACAGCTGTGGGAGAAACATTCAAAAAACACATAAAAACAGTTCGATGGAAATCCAGCCACTGTTTCAAGAGTACAGTCGCAAGACATTTGACATGATGCTATGATAAGATGAGACTAGTGGGACAGAACTGGAAACTGTCAGTATAACATTCATCATCCCGGTGCCAGTCATCCCATCAGCTACAAGCTGAAATAATATATAGGTTTTTACTGAATCATTTAACAAAAATTTAGACATTATGCCACAGATGATAATATGGCTTTGCCTGTAGCAATAGGAAGTTCTTAACTGTTTAGCAGTGTTATTTCATTCTTTTCTCCTCTCTTGCAGATGAACCTGCGGTCTGTATTCACAGCCGAGCAGCAGCGGATCCTGGAGCGCTATTATGAGAACGGCATGACCAATCAGAGCAAGAGCTGCTTCCAGCTCATCCTGCAGTGTGCGCAAGAGACCAAACTCGACTTCAGCGTGGTTAGAGTAAGCCTGCTTGTTCTATTCATGTAACATTTCATTTCAGACGGTTTGAGCTGTTTACATTGTTATTTAGTGGTCGACCGTCATGGGTTTTTCAGTGATTGATACCCATATCAAAAGGGCAGAATGATAATTAAATGAAAAATTATTAAACAGTGTTTACTAGAATATTTTTATGATAATTCAGTTCACTAAAACATGTGAAAAATGTGCATTACAAGTGATGACTGAGTGAGTGTGGTGATTGGCCAAGACAGATATTTACAAAATGGCCAAACATAAAATAAACACAGAAAATTTGAAATCTTTACTCACTGAAGCTCTGAAAATGGGTGTGAAAAAAATTGCAACACACGTGTATGCAATCAATTCAATTAATGAATAAGTAACAGATCAGTTACTTCATTGGCAATTTAAAATATATCCAGAGGAGATACAGAAGAGAGAGAGAAAGAATGAAAGAAAGTCAATCAAAATCTCCATACAATCCATCATAATATAATTGGCCAATTTTTGTCTTAACTCTGTACAACCAAATGGTTTGAATGAAGATTTCAATCTGTCTATTTTTTTTTTAATAATGCATTCCTATATTTTTGATTTTATGTTGGTCAAATATATTATGATGGATTGTATGGAGATTTCGATTGACTTTTTCTTCTTTCTTTCTTTCTCTCTCTCTTCTGTATCTCCTCTGGATATATTTGTAAATTGCCAATGAAGTAACTGATCTGTTACTGATTCATTAATTGAATTTAATAGTCTTAAAAAGTTAGTCATCTATTTTTTTTTTCTTCAAGACTGGTCATAACCCTTGGCAACTGCTAGTTGGTTAAACTATTTCTTAAGACACAAGAGACAAGTTTATTCAACTGGCCCCTGGTTGTTTTTATAGTTTTTTATAGTATTTTCTTTACTCTTTACTTCAAAAAACTGTCTAAAAGGGTAATATTTTATGTATTTGAGGTCTGAGATGTGGGAACGGTCAAGAAAGAGGGCAAACATTTTGCATTTTAGGTCAGCATTGCCTGGAATCTGCAATCTGACTGGAACCTGGAATCTGCATGCCTGCATAGCACTTCATCTTTTATAACATGGGATTTTGATCAAATATATTCAGTATTGATTTTTGTAAAATGTTGCAACAAGATGTTAAAAATGTTATTTATTTATTTATTTTGTGAAAAATTACAGTTTTGGACAAATAAGGTAATAAAAATATTTAAAAAATACCTTAAAGTAACTACAAATGAGCATGAAAAGCAAATATTTTTAATAGAAATTCCATCTGGAGCGTGCCCCCGATCCGCACAGTGTTCTCACCTTTTTCCCCCTTTACCTGTTTGCATCTTTAGATTGCTAATATCTCGGCATGTAATCCTTTTATTTGGATACACAGCAAACAAATTTCAAGAATTGAGTTTTTTCGCTCTTTGGTGGATTCTAGAAATAAAGCAGGGACATTGTTTAAAAATCCTCCTTTTCTGATGAAATGGATCCAGTTCTTCAAACCCAGCCTCATGGCAGTGCGTTTCTCTTCTTCTGTGGTTTCAGACATGGGTTGGGAACAAGCGTCGGAAGGTGGCATCCAAGGTGGATCAGAACGGAGCTGGTGCTCAAGCGCTGTCCCATCAGCATGTTTCTTGTGGCTCCGCCGGGGCGCTCGTCGCCGGCTCGGTGCTGATGGCTGAGATGGCAGCCATGCGGAGCATCCAGCGCGGCCCTCCAGTGACCCACCTCCTCCCTCCGCAGGCCTCGTCCTCCTCTTCCTCCTCCTCATCTTCCTCCCCGCTCAGCGACGTCATTCTGACGGGCATTTACGCCAACTGCTTCGATGCTACTGTTCACAACAGGACGGTGACGAAACCACTGCCCTCGCACACAGAAATGGAGCCGCCCGCCGTGCAGCAGAAATCACCCATCATCCCCGGCGGCTCCAGCGCGCTCAAGTGCAGCCAGACACTCAAACCCTTCCCCTCCAGAGACATCATGGCCTCCAGCTGGGCCCCGCCGAGCCGAGCCGAGCAGCAGGCATCATGGCCTCAGAAAACCGCCGCGGCGCACCGCGCTCCTGCAGACGCCGTCGCTCAGATTAAGCACGTCTTCACTCTGGCCGGATTAGAGCGGCCTCCAGACGCGGCGGCGAGGAAGACAAGGCCGGTCGAGGCGTCCGAGGTCTTCTCGATTGCGATGGAGACGGCCGATGCTGAGGATGAGTACTCCAGAGAAGAGGAGCTGGCCAACATGGCCCTGCAGATGCAGTTTGGGAAAACTTCCTCTTCGCTGACTGACAGCCCGAGGCTCAAGCCCTCAAACTCTGCTCTCTTTGGAGAGAAGGGATGTCAAACCAGCAGCTCCTTACTGAGCAGAACATCATCCCCCGGCAGCTTCCCACTGAAACTGCTCTCGCAGACGTCTGCCAGAATACCCTGCCTCAAGGTAAGCTATCATAAACTATGTTTCCATCCACCTATTTTTATGCGCATTTTGAAATATCGCATAAAAAAAAAACGCTGGATGGAAACACCAAAATGCGCATAAATTCTAAAAATGTGCATAAAAAGCTTATGCACACATTTGAGTAGGATAAACTTTTTATCCGAGCTTTAACAAGGAGTTGTGAAGCATGTTCCGAAAGAAAGGGCCTGATCTTCTTGATGTTGAATAAAGCAAATCTGCAGGACCGGGCAGTTTTAGCAATGTGGTCTGAGAAAGTCAGCTGATCATCAATCATAACTCCAAGGTTTCTGGCTGTTTTTGAAGGCGTTATGGTTGATAAGCCTAACTGGAAGGTGAAATTGTGATGAAATGATGGGTTTGATGGAACCACAAGCAGTTCTGTCTTGGCAAGGTTGAGTTGAAGGTGATGGTCCTACATCCAGAAAGAAATGTCTGTTAGACATGCTGAGATGCAAGCAAGCTATCGTCGGATCATCAGGATGGAATGAGAGGTAGAGTTGAGTGTCATCAGCATAGCAGTGATATGAAAAGCTATGTTTCTGAATGACAGAACCTAGTGATGCCATGTAGACAGAGAAGAGAAGTGGTCCAAGAACTGAGCCCTGAGGCACCCCAGTAGCTAGATGTTGCGACTTGGACACCTCACCTCTCCAAGGACCTATCTGAGAGGTAAGACTCAAACCACTGGAGTGCAGTTCCTGAGATGCCAGTAGGGTTGACAGGAGGATCTGGTGGTTAACCGTGTCAAAAGCAGCGGATAGATCCAGCAAGATAAGTATTGAAGATTTGGAATCCGCTCTTGCCAGTCTTAGGGCTTCAACAATTGAGAGCAAGGCAGTCTCGGTTGAATGTCCACTTCTGAAGCCAGATTGGTTGCTGTCCAGGAGGTTGTTCTGTGTGAGAAAGGCAGAGACTTGGTTGAACACAGCTCGTTCAAGTGTTTTTGCAATGAAAGGAAGAAGGGAAATCGGTCTGTAGTTCTCTAAAAGAGATGGGTTAAGGGTGGTTTTCTTAAGTAGTGGGGTTATACGAGCCGGTCTAAATGCTGAGGGAAAAACTCCAGTGTGAAGGGATGTGTTAACGATGTGAGTGAGTGCAGGTTCAACTGCAGGAGAAACGGCTTGAAGGAGATGAGATGGAATAGGATCAAGCGGACAAGTAGTAGACTGATTAGAAAGGATGAGTTTGAAGACTTCTGCCTCAGAGAGTGAAGAGAAGGATATGAACGAGTGTATATATTTAAGAATAAATAACTAATAAACCGCCCCCTCAATATAAAATTTGTAATTAGTTTATTTCACTTTGGATGTGAAATGTGAAAACAACATTGAAACTATATGTTTTAAATATTTGTTTAATAACATATTTTACTAAGTACTATGAATGAAGGCCAGAATCACTGATATTGATGCACCTATTAAATTTTTTTATTTTTTAGTTTATTGGGATAAAATCAGTAATTATAGCCATTCAACAGTACAGTGAAATGGAAAGCCAAATTTGTTTCACTATACATTAACAATTACAGAATATTAAAAAGTATTACATTAAAAGTAAACTTAAAGCAATGTTCACATGAACCTATTACATTAAAATGTCTCTGTTAATATTTTTTGATTTTTTGAATGAGAGCTGCTAGTTCAGTTTTCTCCACTTAAAGTTTATTTTGCACATTTGTTTTTAATTTATATATATATATATATATATATATACTTTAACCATAAATTAGTAATAAGTTACTAATAGTTAAAGTGATAGTTCATCCAGACCTATGTGAGTTTGTTTTTTCTTTTGAACACAAAACAAGATTAAAAAAGTAAAAAAAAAAAAAAATTAAAAAAAAAAGTTTAAGTTTAAAAAAATGTGGGTAACCAAACAGTTGATGTTCCTCGTTTACTTTCATAGTATTTTTTCATTACAATGGAAGTCAATGGCTACCAACTGTTTGGTCACAAACATTATTGTGTTCAACAGAAGAAAGTTTGGAAAATTGCTTATGGCAGAATTGGCTTTTTTTGGGAGAACTAGTGCTTTAAAGCAACTCTATGTAGTTATGTTTAGTATTTTTGAGTTTAATTCACAGTGACAAATAATTACAGTGGTTATCTGTACACATGCATTTGCTGCTGCGTTTTTACAGAATTTCATATCTGCTCACCAAACTGATAATATTCCCAGAACAGACATTTGGAGTGAGCGAGGGAAAGAAGCACAAGCCATTCACCTTATAAGAAGTCAGTGTACCATCTGTAACAATTCTGAAATGGACATTTCAAAGTAAAAAACATTACATAGAGTTGCTTTAAAACATTTGGTCTCAGTATTTTATGGGAGGATCGATCCTCTCATCAGGATCACCTTAATCACAGAGATGAGCACATTACTGACAGAATCAAAAACAGGCTGTGTCTTAATCTCTGAATGGCCTACAGAGCATTTTTTCCTTTGTATTTCTTTAGGTAACAAGTAACATGTCGGCTCCCTGGCTTCACAGTAACTCGCGGAAAAGAACGGTGAGTGCCTGAGATGTGCTGAGGCTCTTCTCTAGCACATAAGAGATGACTTTACTGTCACCTTCTGATGATGGCTTTAATAAAAGGTGTAGTGTTTATTAAGCTGCAGGACAGGACGCAGTTCAGCGACAGAGACTTGTACACGCTGAAGCGCTACTGGGACAACGGCATGACCAGCCTGGGCTCTCTGTGCAAAGAGAAGATCTCAGCGGCGGCCAGTGAGCTCAGTGTGGACACTGAAATCATCAAGGTCAGGAGTCTGTGCTGAAATCACACTTTACTTTACTTTTCATATCTAAACTGCGTAATACAGTGACACAATACAAAATATTTTTGTTTTTGTATTTGCATAAATAATATTACATTTTCCCCTCGTAAAAAACTTTCATTATTCATTATCAATTCTAAGAAAATTAAAATAGTCATTTTCTTACAATAACCTTATAGACTGATTCCCTTTAGTTCCCCTGACATTCGAACAGATGCAGCATCACATCACAAAGCTTCAGACTTTTTTTATGAAAATATTGTCATACTATTATTTATCATTTTGCACAAAATATATTACACTAAAAAGCGACACACAGGAGATATGATGACTCTCAATGATATTCAGACACATTGTCCTTGTCTCTAAGTTACTGTCTGCTTGCTGTTTTAGTTTTAGTTTTTTGTTGAATGTGTTTCTACTGTTTAGATCTAAGAGTCATTCAATAATTTAGGGTACATTTCATGTTCATTGATGACAATTATATGTTTGTCTAATGATTTCTTCACAAAAATCATATTTTGCGAATATTAAGGGAAAACCTATCATAATCTCACAAATATTTTGTGCACCGTATGTTTCAGTTTGCTTCAGATTGCCTTGAATGTCTCTTAAATTAGAGTTTTTGCAGTGCAACTTTTGAAAACACTGATGAAATATATATCAACAGATATTACCAATAGTAATTTTGAGAAAGCATTCTCTTTAAAGAAAGCATTAGGACAGAATTTCTCCAGTGCATTGAGAGTCATCTAATTTCTGGGTCCCTGCTCCCAGAGGAGAGTATATAAGTCAAACTTCTTAAACTACACTAACATGTAAAGACCAAAAGCATCGAAACGTGAGTTTTGACAAGGAGTCTTTAAGTGCTAATGTCCATACTACTATTACTGCTCTAATACAAGGTGTTTTACGCCCATATCCACCAGTTTTATGAGCTTCACACACAGTTTAAAGATGTCAGATGCAGTGTTGGGTGTAATTAGTTACTAAGTAATTAGTTACAGTAATTTAATTACTTAAATTAAAAAGTAAAATGAAAAAGTAAAGTAAGGGATTACTCTTATGTTTCTGTAATTTAATTACAGTTACTTCTTATGTAATTGAACAACATTGTATAGACTGTAGAACATTTATATACAATAAATATTGCATATTGCAAATAATATTGCATAACCTTGTTTCTCAATCATACGACTTCTATCATATAAAATTATGCCTTTTTACTAGGGATGCACGATATTGGATTTTTACCGATATCCGATATGCCGATATTTAAAAAAAAAAAAAATTTGGCCGATAGGCGATACAGATATATTTCCTTTTGTTTGGAAATAACACCAAGTCTCTCCTGTGCAGAAATTATAAGCTAATTATTTTTAATTTAGGTTCGTTTTTAACAAGAACTTATTTGTTAGAATTAAATAAACAATTGTAGTGAATTTTGCTTTCGCCAACCTAAGGGGGCGAAATAGTGTAGTGATGTGTACTCACGTCACAGGTGACGTTATGATTTTTGGATCACGTGTCACATAAGGTGTGGTTAGGAGTACATCGCGTAAGAAAGACTGGTGGGATACCTAACTTGTAGAACCTTACTGCATTATCAACACAAGGAAGACACAAGTTTAATAAAATACATTTTATTAACAAAAGATAGACAAGAGTAATCAACAACTACTAAATGAATACCACGAATGAAAAAGGAATAAAGTGCATAAGATGCATAAAATGCAAGTGATTATGTTGGATTTTGCTATGTCAGAGCTACGTTATCTGGAAAGATAAACTGTCACTACTCTGAAACAAGTAAGGTGAAGAACCTTATTATGCATCAAACAAATACCTGAAAGATTATTTGTTATCAACTGCAATCAGCTATATAACATCTAATGTCAATTAGAAAAATCATATACTGAAAATACACAACAATGCCAAGGTCTCTGGAAGAGGTTTGGATAGGTGATAGTTATGTTCTCTGTGGTTGAGTGAGCAGTCCGGTGGCAGTGACTTCATCCACTGGTTGTGCTAGTAACAATTCAGTGGGGAAAGGAGCAGGAATCCGTTTCGACAGCCTTGAACACGAAGCACTGGAGGATGCTGATCTCCTGGAGCAGCAAAGGGTCCTAAAATCTGGAACACGCAGATGTCACGCTGAAGCAGGTGCAGAAGGTCCTTAGCCTGGAACACGCAAGCAAAGGTACCTTGGAGTGAAGGTTTGCTCGCCAGAGCTTAACCTTGTTGTAAATGTCTGTGTGTCTTCTGCCTCTCTGGGCTAGAGACTCAGAATTTGGTCGATCCGCTTTGTCTCTCTAGGATGGAGACTCAGGACATGCTGCATCTGTTGTTGTCTCGCTGGACGAAGACACTGAATGAAGTCTGAACGTAGATTATCTCTTTCCTTGCAGGCTGGAGGCTCAGAACGTGGTCGTATCTGTTGCTGCCTCAAAGCTGGAGACTCAGGACTTGGTATCTGTTGTTGCCTTTACCCTCACGGCCAGAGGTTTCAGTGTTTCTGTTAGAGTCTCTCCCTTTCGGGACTCAGACTCAGAACGGAGGTTGATCTGCTATTGTCTCACCCTTGCAGGGCTCAGACTCAGAACTGATTTATCTGTTAACGTCTTTCCCTTTCGGGACTCAGACTCAGACTCAGTCTTCCCTTACGGACCGGAGACTCAGAACAAGGAGTGTCTTTTGGGAAGGTACCTTTATCCCTTTCCAATGAGGAGGAGATTGCAATCTGGCACTTCTCCGTTTCCAGGCTGTGATTGGCTATTTCCATCAGAGTGGGGGGACACGGTGTGGCCCGCCCTTCTTTCCTCCTGTGGAACTTATTTGCATAGTCCAAACACACATTTAGAAAAGTGTCACTAAAGTTTTACCAATGCATCATTCATTTACCAAACCACAACCAGAATACCTTTGGCAATGTTACGAACACATTAAGTCCAAACATGATGGAAGAAGATTGAACTGTCACGCATGCATTCATTTGTCCATTAACAGCTGAGTTTGTGTAAGATGTTGCACTACACATTGCTGTCACTGAGAATACTTATTTCTCTGAGTAAGTATGAGATGTGTGTGTTGTAGTGTGCATCAGTTTTAAGGTTTGAGAACATAGTTATGAATGGATTTGGATGGAACTTTTTGACTCTGTTTCACCCACTGCTGCTGCATCCAGAGGTCCTAAGAAATATTTATGGCGGTCACAGGCCAAAACCTGAGGAATCAGTCTGTTGGTGGGTGAAGGGCAGAAACTGAATTTTGACCAATGAGAAGTCCTGTCCTTCCTGGGCTTTGTTCCAAAGGTCTTCTTCTTGCCCTCTCAGAGGTGTCTGGTCATTGTCCTGGCATCTTTATCTGATGGCGTTGGACAGTTTGCTTATGTTAGTCCACCAAGATCCAATCAAAATGTAGCAAACCTTTGTCCACTATAGTGAGAGAGACCATGTGTGGTCCACTACACAATAATGAAGCTCTTTTATAATGACAGTACATTGAAGCTTTGAAAATAACTATAAATAAACTATACTGTATATCAATTGCTGCATTTTTCCAGAAAGATACAGTAGTAATCTTAACGTTTTATTTTAAGATTTAACATTTGTAGATGGTCTAAAGCACAAGAGTTGTAAAAATTCTGAAAATCTTTTAGAGCTCATAATTTGTTTAAAAAATATAACATATGCACATTAAGGATTAAATCAGTATGTATAAAATTAATTAATTTACAAGTGTTATGTTTGTGATTTTTTTTAATTCATGTAAGCTATAGCTTCTGACATTTAAATCAAAACATATTCATGATTTTATGACATCAATTACTGCTTTATTTAATCAGAAACAGTCTAAATATTATTTGTGTATTTTGCTTTCATTTTATTAGAAGTAGGCCAACAGCGCCCCCTACAGAATTAAAACATTGCTGACGTGATCTAATCACTAGCACACCCTGAGCCCATGTGAGTTAGTGTATTCCTCTTATCGGCAGGACATATCGGCATTATTTTTCATATCGGGCCGATGCCGATATGTACATTTAAAGCCATTATCGGCCGATTCCGATATCAGTCTGGTAATATCGTGCAACCCTTCTTTTTACATTTATCTCACATTATTCTCAAAATCCATTGTTTCCAAGTCTTCACATTAGTGCTTAAGGTCTTTCTGAAATCTGTGTTTGCCAGACGTGGATCGGTAACCGCAGAAGGAAGTACCGTTTGATGGGCATTGAAATTCCTCCGCCTAAAGGAGGGCCAGTCACGTTCCCAAATCAGACCGCACCTCATTCCCCTCACATCCCTGAAGATGAGCGCCAGACTCCAGAGCTAGGAGAGGCCAGCGAACACAATGACGTCATGTCACTCTGTTTGTCTGATGGTGGGGATGATTTTCATGCTGTTGATGAATGAGATATTCTGATGATATTTTTTTTCCAAGCACATTTTACCAATTCCAAACCACATCAATCTTAATAACTACTATTCATTTTGTATTTAATCATTTGTAAGTGATATATAATTGTCCATGAAGGCTGGAAGTGAAAAACTCCTTATATTCAGGTGTGCAGAATTATTAGGCATGTTTACTTTTACTAATAAAATTAGCCAAAAAACAGGTTTAACTCTTTCAATCTTTTGCAGTTAACGTGTCTTTTCTTCTCCACCTGTTTTTTTCTGATAGTGCTGACCCAATGAGCATTTTGCGGTCCAATGGTCATGCTTTAACTTTGTAATTTCTGTATTGCATTAGTTTTGAATATTTCTCATGGGCATTTAATTATTTTTGACTTCAGTCTGAGTTGAACCTCTTTTTTGGCTCATTTTATCTGTTAAAGAAAACATGCTTAATAATTCTGCACACCTGAATATAAGGTGTTTTTCACTTCCAGTCTTCATGGACAATTATATATCACTCATACATGATTAAATACAAAATTAATAGTAGTTATTAAGATTGATGTGGTTTGGTATTGGTAAAATTTGCTTGGAAAAAAAAAATCATCAGAATATCAACATGCCTAATAATTATGCACGCGGTGTACTGATTTTTAATTACATCATTAACACAGAAAACAGTATTGCTTTAAGCCATTATGTCTAGTAATTGTACATTTGCCTTTTTTAAAGATGGAGCTAGTGATTTATATCTGAAAGAAAATGATGATGTGAATGATGAATCAGATGGTTCCACCCCTGCTAAACATGTGGTATGAGCACATATTCATCAACATAATCAAACAGTTTAACGGTTTAATGCTAACTCAAACATGAAACTTTCTTTTAGAAGATTGAAATCGTTGAGGAAGAAGAAGAAGACGATGATGATGATGATGGTGACATGTTGACCACTGAGATGGAACAGATGCAAAACCTCTTAGAGTTCAGGGTAAGCAGAGAGTCAAGAGCTGCATAATAATGAATAGATAATGAAGAACCCCAAAATGACCAGGACAAATGGATCTGGCCTCATATGCTTTTGTTTTCAGAGAATCACTTTTGTTGTGTTATTGCCATGTAAAGAAACACAGGTCTTTGCCAACAGCTTAAAGGGATATTTCACCCAAATTGTCATTCAAAACCTGTATGCATTTCTTCTGCAGAAAACGCAAAAGAATATATATTAGATATGGCACGAGGGGGAGTAGATGATGACAAAATGTTAATTTTGGGGTAGATTATCTCTTTAACAACTCATATCTCCCTTTACACAGTGTCCTATCCAGACTGCGACAATAAACACACAATACAAGTAACTTACCATGTTAGTCCGAGTGTTTGGAGAAATCACTTCATTGCTCAGATCTGTTACTGAGTTGACTGAACTGTGAGTCTTTTTCAAGTTATGTTTGATTCAGAAATGAACCTGGGAATAATCTAACCCTAACCCTAACCTGGGAAAAATACAAATCCCAGTTGAAGTGCACCATTCTCCATTAAATGCCAAATCTCTGAATAAAATCAAATATGTCATAACAGTTATTTATTTCAATATAACACATATAATGATTTGTCTGGTAAACAGGCTAATTCCATAATTAATCCATTTTGAGTTAATCAATGTAAAACATTAACATCGGTCAAATCTGAGAATGAAAGATAGACACCTGACATTAGAGAGGTACATGGCAGAAACACCAAACACTATGGGCTTATCTAGCTACAGTGTTGCACTGACTCTTTTGTAATGAATGTGAAAATCACTTTGTCACACACAACACTGTATTTTACATTTAATCATTCTGAGTGAGGTCCAAGCACATGACCAAAATAGGCAAATTTAGAAGACTCAATCCTGTGGATGGTAATCGATCACCACCAAAAAGGTACGAACTCATAAAAACTTAAATGAATAAAAATATTTTGATGACTTTTTGTCATATCATCTCTGGATAATATATACCAAACTTGTGTGAATTGTGGAATTGACCTATGTAAAAAAAAAGAAAAATATATAGTTGTCTGATTTCGAATAGTTTTTTTTTCTTGCGTAAATGAAAATATATTTGTCTGTTTAAATTTGGGTCACTGAAGGATTCAGAAGAAATAAAAAAGGAATTGATGCTTTCCTTGCAGTTCCAGTCCAAACCTAAATGACTTGTTTTCTTCTGTGGAACATGAAGACTGTGTAGGGACTCATTTTAATGCCTAATAAAGCACACTATAATGTCCATACAGCTCACTGATCATGTTATAGGTGTTCTGATCGGTTTTGGTGAAAAACAACCCAACCATCTAGCGCTTCACACTCCAGCACATTGTTCCCATGCTTCTTCTGTCATTGCACCAATTTAAAATGTGTCATTTTGTGCTTTATTGAGCTTTAATGTGAGTCACAATATGCTGCCTTTGTAATGAATCCATCCAACTAGATATTCATTAAATTATCACATTTTGTGTTCTGTAGAAAGAAAGTCATTTGGGTTTGGATTGGAACTGCAAGGACAAGATCAGGAATTCTTTCACCTCTGAATCCTTCGCTGTCCCCAAATGCAGGCTTCATACTGGATCCTAATGACATGAGGGTGAGTAAACGATGACCGGAATTCTGGGTGAACTATTCCTTATGTTCTTTAGGTATTAGCTGCTATTACAGCATACTTGCCTATGTTTTCAAACCAAATGTTCTTCTCTTTAATAATAGACAAAGAGAAATAAGAAATTTTCTGGATCTGTAGTACAGCTGTGTAGTTGTAGTAAAGGTTAAGAGGTTCCCTTAAGTTAAACCACTTAATGGTTTTCATGCAGCCAAGCCCAGAAGAGTCTCACTTCTAATCAATTTGCCAAGTGGTTGATAAGGCTCCTACATCAATGTCATTGGCCAGGAGGAAAACCTGCTATGCTGTGAAGGACTGAAGCTGTGTAGGGTTACATCTAGCTTGGTTGGCAAGGCATACAGTGGGGAAAAAAATTCTTTGAGCCCCTGCTGATTTTGTACGTTTGTCCACTGACAAAGAAATGATCAGTCTATAATTTTAATGGTAGGTTTATTTGAACAGTGAGAGACAGAATAACAACAACAAAAAATCCAGAAAAGTGCATTTCAAAAAAGTTATAAATTGATTTGCATTTTAATGAGTCATAAGTATTTGATCCCCTATCAATCAGCAAGATTTCTGGCTCCCAGGTGTCTTTTATACAGGTAAGGAGCTGAGATTAGGAGCACTCTCTTAAAGGGAGTAATCTCAGTTTGTTACCTGTATAAAAGACACCTATCCACAGCAGCAATCAATCAATCAGATTCCAAACTCTCCACCATGGCCAAGACCAAAGAGCTGTCCAAGGATGTCAGGGACAAGATTGTAGACCTACACAAGGCTGGAATGGGCTACAAGACCATCGTCAAGCAGCTTGGTGAGAAGGTGACAACAGTTGGTGCGATTATTCACAAATGGAAGAAACACAAAATAACTGTCAATCTCCCTCGGTCTGGGGCTCCATGCAAGATCTCACCTCGTGGAGTTTCAATGATCATGAGAATGTTGAGGAATCAGCCCAGAACTACACGGGAGGATCTTGTCAATGATCTCAAGGCAGCTGGGACCATAGTCACCAAGAAAACAATTGGTAACACACTACGCCGTGAAGGACTGAAATCCTGCAGCGCCCGCAAGGTCCCCCTGCTCAAGAAAGCACATGTACAGCCAGTCTGAAGTTTGCCAATGATTCAGAGGAGAACTGGGTGAAAGTGTTGTGGTCAGATGAGACCAAAATCCAGCTCTTTGGCATCAACTCAACTTGCTGTGTTTGGAGGAGGAGGAATACTGCCTATGACCCCAAGAACACCATCCCCACCGTCAAACATGGAGGTGGAAACATTATGCTTTGGGGGTGTTTTTCTGCTAAGAGGACAGGACAACTGCACCGCATCAAAGGGACGATGGACGGGGCCATGTACCGTCAGGGCCAGGGCATTGAAAATGTGTCGTGGATGGGTATTCCAGCATGACAATGACCCAAAACACACGGCCAAGGCAACAAAGGAGTGGCTCAAGAAGAAGCACATTAAGGTCCTGGAGCGGCCTATAGCCAGTCTCTAGACCTCAATCCCATAGAAAATCTGTGGAGGGAGCTGAAGGTTCAAGTTGCGAAACGTCAGCTTCAAAACCTTAATGACTTGGAGAGGATCTGCAAAGAGGAGTGGGACAAAATCCCTCCTGAGATGTGTGCAAACCTGGTGGCCAACTACAAGAAACATCTGACCTCTGTGATTGCCAACAAGAGTTTTGCCACCAAGTACTAAGTCATGTTTTGCGAAGGGGTCAAATATTTATTTGACTCATTAAAATGCAAATCAATTTATAACTTTTTTGAAATGCGTTTTTCTCTCACTGTTCAAATAAACCTACCATTAAAATTATAGACTGATCATTTCTTTGTCAGTGGGCAAACGTACAAAATCAGCAGGGGATCAAATAATTTTTTTTCCCACTGTATGTATCAGTAGGTCATTCTGGTACGTCGCTCTACACCATAGGGGTGTTGCAGGCATACTAGGCTGGCCTGCTCAAAGATATGGATTGTGGCGAGGGATTAGACTCAGAGGCAGTGCCATAGATCACACTCTTCATGCCACCAAGTAGAGCCCTATGCGGGACTGTTTTCTTAATCCCGCTCCTACTGAATTCCTGACCATTACCGCCTGTTCCCGCGATTTTTGTGTCTGGTCCCGCCCGCTGCCGGAAACATTATAATTTTTCATACAATTTTTGCACATCAGGGAGCCGCTATCAATATGCGGGTATTTAATTTGCTTTTGAATGAGCGCTCACTGTTCACTCTCATTTTTGATTTTGAAATCACGCAAACTTTGTGTAAAGGCAGCACATCTTACAAGATCAGATATCTGTTGTGCAGCAAATCCTCCACTATGGTCTTGCCAGTCATCTCTCCGTTCTCCCGACCCGTGATCAGTGAAATCTGACTCCTGCAGCTCGTGTTGGATGCAGGGTTGTCAAGTCCAAGTTGGATGCAGTGTTTTTTCCAAAAAAAATTGGGCTGTTTTTAAACTGTTGCCATGGGTTGATTTCCCCCCATGGGTTAAAGGTTTGAAATATTGCATAAATTACTTTTGACTGAAATGCTTGCATTGAAACATTTTGCATTCTACGTATGATAAAACTGCGCTAGATGTTAAGTTTTGTGAGGGAGGGCCACTGGTAGGAAGCTTTTTTAGCTGTGTTTGGGATCAATGTACATAACAATGACTGTAATATATGTATTTTAGGTATCTAAATTACTTATTATGAGTTTTGATATTTGGGATTAGGCTACTTTGGGCTGTTTTTGACTGGCATGGGCTAGTTTTGTCACGAAGACCTGGCAACCCTGTCTGTATGGAGTGGACCAGAGCAGACACTTTCAGTTTAGTGTAGCGTATGTTTTCCAGCTGAACTAAATGATTTCTATTTCTATAAAAAAGCAAAACGCCTGTGGAGGGTGGTGCAGTAGTTGGCAAGTAATGCAATTGGTGAACGACCAAACACTATCTAAACACCTGTTTACGTAACTCCATCATTCTTGGTATGTGCCAAATTGCAGGATGGTGGGACCCGCGCAATATTTTTTTGACCGCCCACTCCCGCCCTCAGTAAAGGTAAAACTGCCCGCTCCCACGAGATTTGCATTGGGTCCCACGGGATCCCAATCCCAATGCAGCCCTCTACCACCAAGCAAACGACCCGTAACGTTGACCATTTTAGTTCAGCATAGTTTGGTCAGTCCTTTCCTTTCGGTCTTGACCAGGTGTAGGCAAGTTCGGACCTAGAGAGTCCTGCACTCTGCTCCAACCATAATCAAACACACCCGAACAAGCTAATTAATGTCTTCAGGATTACTAAGGCTACAGGCAGATGAGGGTTTTTTTTCAGGGTTGGAGCTGAACTCCAAACCCTGGTCTAGGCTTATCATCACACACCTTTACTAAGTGCATGGATGCAGCTCTGGCTTCTTTTGCAACTCTTGATCCTAGGCTGGTCAGAAGAGTTGGCAACTTGACATTGAAATGTCGTGCTTGCCCACATGGATGACCCACGGTTTCACTCTTGGGACTCTTGCTGCCATCGCACAACACTCACGGCGGATGCCTCTGTTGGCCGGCCAGCCAATGGTCCTTGGAAGGCACTCATCTCTCATGACACATAAATTGTCTGGAAATAAGGGCAGTGAAATACTTCCACATCTGAGGGACTACCATGTGTTTGTCAGAACAGGACAACACAACACAACGGTGGTCTCTTTCAGGCTGTGTTCCTATCCCCTCTTCACAGATGCAGGCAGACACAGATGATCCTGCTCTGGGCAGAAAGCAGATTCCTCTCCCTGAGGGCAGTTTACATTACAGTGCATGAAAACCTGGGAGGGAAAATCCATGATGCAAGGAAAGGACATTTGCAAATTGGAAATTCCTTGATCACTCAAGCGGCACTTTACATGTCATCATTTGTGCTCAAAGAATCTGCCAATATGTTGCTGAGGTTTGGTTAATTAAGTAATTGAAAACAAAAAATAAGATGATGTGAAGATAGATATGAAGAGGGAGGATGCTTTACGCATGTGTGAAGTCTTTCGAGAAAAATTACTTTGCACCAGTGTTTTCTTCTTCAAGCATCCTCAGTAAGCTCTCTCTGTCCTCGATCCTTATCTCTTTGTGGCACTCTTAGATACAGTCCTCTATTCATATGTCCTCTATTATGGCAGACTTTGATCAGTTTCTGGGTCACAGGCTCAAAGGCAGAAGCGCAAAGAAACCGAGAATGCACCATTTAGGGAATGAGAAGCACCAATTACCTCTCTTCAAAAATTAAAACCTCCCATTGTCCCTTGGCTTGTCACACAGTCTTACATGTTTAACCTTAAGTCCTATTCGCACGGGATTAGTATTACCTGGTGACCTCTAGTCATGTGTAATAATTGCGGAAGTTTCTGTGATCTTAATCCTGTGGCAATTGGCCATGTCTGTAATTTGCAAAGTGAAAATTATTTTAAACTTTCAGACACAGCTTTATTTATCCACTGAGACTAACTTATTTATTGTCAAAAGGAGAATGTTTGAAATATTGTGGAATATTGTGTTTAAATATGGGTGATATGTCTCCTCAGAATGAAGAAGTGCAGTTTCTTGAGAATGAGCTGCAGAGCCAGAAACAGAAGTTCTCAAAGCTGAAGAGCTTCACGAAAAGCCTGCTGATCGCTGTGAAAAACAAAGACAGAAAGAAACAGCAGGTGAGGAAACTTAGATGAAGCTTTTAGACGAGCAATGGAAGAAATCAAATCGTAATCGGTGCGTTTGTCTCTTGTCAGGAACTGTTAGCCAGTCTACCTCAGAAAGTGAATGAGGACTGGGACCTGGGCCTGGAAAACCACAGCGAGTCTGGCGTAGAGATGCCCACCATCCAGAAAGAGTCCTCTGTATCAGAGGAGGAGGAGGACGATCAGATGAGACTGTAAACGCAGGGCAGCTTCCACCTCTTCTGTTCCTCACACACGCCACATAGTGCCTGTGGAAACAAACCAATAACTGTTGGGCCAAACCTGTCATTTTCTATGGCATATGTCATATCAGACTGCCTTGGCCGGGTTCGGTACTATCAAATAAATGCCACTAAGTCAACACAAGATTGCCTCTTCTCATTTTTATAACGTCTGTAAGCATTAAACGCACTGATTAGGATTATTATTAAGCAGGTTTACACACATCAGCACGTCTGTGGTCACATGGTGGCAGGTAGTGATGGGAGAAACAAAGCTTTTCGAAACATTGAGTCATTTGAACCAATTAATTCAAAAAGATTCACTTCATTGAAGAGCTCAAAATGCCACGCGCTGGTGACACCTGCTCAGTACCGCCGCTCCCTATATGCAGAGTATGCAGTTTGTGTAGGGCACCAACTCCCAGGGGGGCACCATCCCAGTTGCTCAAAACAAACAAAAAAAACACTTTCGTTCTATATTAGTATTACAATTAACATATACATATACATAAATAACAATCTAAACATTAACATATATATAATTATAAAAAAATGCGTTTTATGGTGAATGCAGACGCAGTAGGCCAATCACACGTGACACAGCATTTCGCATCCGCGACCACAACCGCTCGCACCTCATGTTTGCAGCTGAAAGAAAATGATCATAATTGATGGACAGCTATGCCTGTGAAAAGATATCAGCAAATCGGTGCCAAGAAAAGAAAAAGAAAAAAAAGATGAAGCCCGTGCATCACTTTTAGGTAGCCTACATTCATAATCCTGTGAAACTTTTTTGGCTGTTGATGTTAATAACGTGTTTTAATGTCGGTAATAATTTAACCACCAACAACGCATATAATATTCTCTCTTGACTTTTCATGTTCTCTTACGAAAACTAGCCATGGTTAAATATCATGGTTCTTGTAGCCATGGTAACCACAAATTAACCATGGTTTTGTTACTTCAAATATCGCTTTGTCTTAAGCAACGGGGGCGTCCCGGGGCTCAAGATTCGCAGGGTAGGAGGGGGTAGTGAAGCTGGGTGTAACTAAAAAGGTGCCATTGTCTGGTGAGGTCCGGTTGGGGAGTTACGGAACGATATCATATCGCATAATCTTATTAACTGCTTATCTCCTGACCTGCAACTTTTGTTTACCATGCTATTCAGCGCCAATCCCGTCGTGTAGCCAAATTCACTGGTTAAGGTTAGGGTCAGGTGTGGGGTAGGTTTAGGGGTTAGCATTTTTGTAGCATAGTGTAGGAAATTAACATTGTGATTGACACAACCAATAAAATCTTTAGAATCATCTGTAGGGCGGAGTTTGCGCTGAAGTTGAGTGGGAGAAAAAATTGAGCATGCGTGTCATGTGCCTGTCTGTCAACGGGAGGAACCCACACCCTATTTTGGAGCTCCCACCCCGTTTTGGAGTTCCCGCCCCCATTTGGAGATCTCCAGGCTGCAGTTAAACCCTTCTCAAAAAGAGAGGCAGATACAGTGGGGAAAAAAATTATTTGATCCCCTGCTGATTTTGTACGTTTGCCCACTGACAAAGAAATGATCAGTCTATAATTTTAATGGTAGGTTTATTTTAACAGTGAGAGACAGAATAACAACAAAAAATCCAGAAAAATGCATTTCAAAAAAGTTATAAATTGATTAGCATTTTAATGAGTGAAATAAGTATTTGACCCTTTCACAAAATATGACTTAGTACTTGGTGGCAAAACCCTTGTTGGCAATCACAGAGGACAGACGTTTCTTGTAGTTGGCCACCAGATTTGCACACATCTCAGGAGGGATTTTGTCCCACTCCTCTTTGCAGATCCTCTCTAAGTCATTAAGGTTTTGAGGCTGACGTTTGGCAACTCGAACCTTCAGCTCCCTCCACAGATTTTCTATGGGATTAAGGTCTGGAGACAGGCTAAGTCACTCCAGGACCTTAATGTGTTTCTTCTTGAGCCACTCCTTTGTTGCCTTGGCCGTGTGTTTTGGGTCATTTTCATGCTGTAAGACCCATCCACGACCCATTTTCAATGCCCTGGCTGACTTCAATGCCCTGACCCTGACGGTACATGGCCCCGTCCATCGTCCCTTTGATGCGGTGCAGTTGTCCTGTCCTCTTAGCAGAAAAACACCCCCAAAGCATAATTTTTCCACCTCCATATTTGACGGTGGGGATGGTGTTCTTGGCAGCATTCCTCCTCCTCCAAACAAGGCGAGGTGAATTGATGCCAAAGAGCTGGATTTTGGTCTTATCTGACCACAACACTTTCACCCAGTTCTCCTCTGAATCATTGGCAAACTTCAGACTGGCTGTACATGTGCTTTCTTGAGCAGGGGGACCTTGCAGGCGCTACAGGATTTCAGTCCTTCGCGGCGTAGTGTTACCAATTGTTTTCTTGGTGACTATGGTCCCAGCTGCCTTGAGATCATTGACAAGATCCTCCCGTGTAGTTCTGGGCTGATACCTCACCGTTCTCATGATCACTGAAACTCCTCGAGGTGAGATCTTGCATGGAGCCCCAGTCCGAGGGAGATTGACTATTATTTTGTGTTTCTTCCATTTGCGAATAATTGCACCAACTGTTGTCACCTTCTCACCAAGCTGCTTGGCAATGGTCTTGTAGCCCATTCCAGCCTTGTGTTGGTCTACAATCTTGTCTCTGACATCCTTGGACAGCTCTTTGGTCTTGGCTATGCTGGAGAGTTTGGAATCTGATTGATTGATTGCTTCTGTGGACAGGTTGTCTTTTATACAGGTAACAAGCTGAGACTCCCTTTAAGAGAGTGCTCCTAATTTCAGCTCCTTACCTGTATAAAAGACACCTGGGAGCCAGAAATCTTGCTGATTGATAGGGGATCAAATACTTATTTGACTCCCCTATCAATTTATTTAATGCAAATCAATTTATGACTTTTTTTTAAATGTTTTTCTGGATTTTTTTGTTGTTATTCTGTCTCTCACTGTTCAAATAAACCTACCATTAAAATGCATCACTGTAATCACATTAGGTCTTTAGGTCAATTCAGCTCAAGCTCATTGGAAAGCGTCAGTACAGAGGAGATTAGACAACAGGCTTCAAATGTGAAATGTGGGGAAGATTTAAATAATTGACCAAAAGCCTTCGAAACTGAGAGATGAACTGCGCTCCCTGGTCAGAGATCATGTCCTGGGGAAACCCATGCATCCTGAAGACATGCTGCATCAGGAGTTTAGATTTATGACTTGCTGTGGTTTGAGTGTTAGGTAAAGATATAAGACGGCATGTCTTGGAGAATCTATCCACCCGCATCAAGCTGACTGTGTTACGTTGTGATTTAGGTAGCCCAGTTACAAAGTTCAAGAAGATGCAAGAACATCTCTGGATGGGCAATGGCTGCAGCAGACCTTGAGGGTGGGCTCTTCTTTAATCTGGGCACACACAGACACGAATGCCCAGACATCATCCTGCATGCTGGGCCACCAAAACCATCTCTGTTTGTGCATCAAAGTACTTGTGACTTCAAGGTGTCATGAAAGAAAAGATGCATGTCCCCACTGCAGCACATCCGACCATACAGGGTTAGGAAGAAAGAGGCGACCCTATGGGCCGTTAGCTGGGTTGGGCTGTTGTCATTGCACTTCAGTTTCCCATTGGACTCCTGCCAGCGCTCTAGGGCTGGGAATGATGGATTCAGGCCTGTCCTCCACTTTTGGTCAATTAAACTGTCTCAAGAGGGCACGGAATTCTTAGAGCCTGGTCGGTATGGTAGGATGAACTCAAAGTTTTTACAGAAGAGAGCCTATCAGGCTTCACCACCAACAACTCCTGGTTACCAATATCATTCTTTCTTTTTCTTTTTGCCAGGAGTTACTGCACTGCACTCAAACGCTGCTTTATCAGGCAGTAGAGGCATGATGAAATGGAAATGAAATCGACCAATCACCGCAGATTAGCGTCATGCAAAGGAGGGGTTTGGAAAAATGAATCGTTGAGCGAATCGTTTGGGAGTCATTGAGCAAGTAAGGTAAAAATAAATGCATATCATAAGACAATGAAGGAGTTTTGTGACCTTGCATGCATGTCAACCTGTTGTTGGGGACTCCCAAAAACGAAATATGAACCTTTCATAACCCATAATAGGGGCACTTTAAATGCAGAAACAATGGCATTATAAAATCATCTCTGTTGAAGCATGGATCAACTTCTCAGAATGCCGTAAGACAATGTTCATATGCATTACTCACTTGATTCAGAGGATCAGAATAATTTGGTCTTTAAAGCATAACTGACTGTGTTTAGTAAAAACATGAAATTTTGATATACAAAGCGCAAAGTAGCCTATATCTCTCAAATCGCTCACGCGGAAAGTGTCTCTTCCGCAGCTCAGTGTGCTTTTAACTCATTTTTTAGTGTTGAGCAAGAACGGCAGGAGACTGTATATGACAGTCACAACAAAAAAACGAAACTGAAATTAAATCATCGTTGAGAGGAAGAGAGCCCCCTGGTGTTTTGGGGCCCAACGCAACATGCATACTTTGCGTATAGGGAGGATCGGATACACCTTGATATAATTTATATTTCAGAGCAGTCTAGACAGATTTGGCATAAAACTGTACGTATGTCATTCGCCCGTGCATGTCATGTCATATCCATAAACCAAGAGAAGTAAACAAAACGGTTGGTCTGGCGTGAGTTTGATGTTGGAGCAGAATGAAAAAATGGCAGCACACAAAATTTCACAAAAACAGATTACACAGATTACAAAACACATAAAACTGGGAATACAAGAAAAGTCTTATCCTGCACTCAGTGGCGTACCGCACATCTGCGAGGCCCCCTACAAAGAACGAGATGGGGCCCCTCCCACCAGCAGTGATGTCATGTGTGAAAATTTATTGTGCACCCATGCTGCAGCATACTACTGAGTCCATCTCCCCATTAACATAACTGATTTAACAGGAATGAATGTGGTGAATTATCATTATTATCATTATGCATTATTATTGAATAACATTATATAGGCTAATGTGAGTATTTGATATCGCTTTTTAGTCAGACTGAAATCCCTGCAGGAATAAATATTTTGTCTATGAACGTGAAGAGAAAAGTGCCGCTGCTCCGATTTGATTATTTTAGCAATAGCAGGAGGATCCTTCAACAATAATAATACACAAACACCTATTATAGGCCCACGGTCTACATATATTTCTTTAACAGTAAGCTCAATAAAATTTATGTAGGCCAGCACACGTCTCAGTTCAAACACTGGCCTAAAAAAAGCATCACTACTGTAAAAAAATAAATAAATAAATAAATAGAAAAACATACATTAAAGGAAAAAAATTAGGATATATTCTACATTTTGAGAAAAGTTAACTTTCTATATATCTTAACTTACCAACTTTTGACGATTAACTTTTCTTTTTATCAACTGACAACCACAAACAATCAAACAAACAAAAACTCTACCGAATCCTGTTTGGTGCACAAAGTCTTTCACAGCTTTAATGCAGCTTTGATGTCGATGTTGTGAGCGCGGGCATTCTCTGTACTCAGAGTCAGAAGAGCTAAACTGGACAGTCTTTTTTGTAACGTGCTCCAGAGAAATGTCTTAATCACTTTCAATTTAGAGAATGAATGACAGCAATCGCATGCAAAGTCTGGTGACAAGTTGTCAGTGTACTGAACCGCTAAAGCGTTTGCCATTTAAAACAGGTCGTTGTCAGAGAAGTGCAGCAGCGGGCCAGGGGGCGTATTACAGAAAGATCCTAACTTTAAAATCTTATCTTATCTGTTTGGTAACCATGGTAATTTCAGTTAGGACCACATTTAAGACAAAAGCTATTACAGAACAGCATCTCCTAAGTGCGTTATCCTATCTGAGCTACAGATAGGAAGGGGCTATTACAGAAACCTCCTAACTTGACAAAAAATCCTAAAAACTGTCTTAACTTTAGGACAACCCCACAGCTGTCCTAACTTCAAAATTATTTGAATGCTAACAGAAAAACTGCTTACAGTTGTGCTGTCCAACAATGGCATTATATTTATTAATAATTGAAAATGAAGAACGGAGATGTTTAATGGTAGAAAGACTCTTAGAGGACCCTGAAGATGTGTTACATTTTGATGACAAAACACTATAAGTAATTACAGACTGCCGCGCAACATGATATTACAGTTAGTACATGAACTGCAACCAGCATTACAGAGACCAACAAAAGCGTCACGGAGCATTACCAGTTGTAGTGCAAGTGACTAATGCCTTACGTTTTTTTTTTTTTTTTTGCAAAAGGTGATTTTCAAAGTGAAGTAACTTTTGTTTACCTCATCAGCAGCTCACGCAGTGTTGGTTGCTTGGTAACAGATCTGAGAGTGGATTGTCGAACTTGATGTTGCAATTTAAGATTTCCTAACTAGAGATAAGATACGATTTTGTAAGATAGGATAAGAATCCCAAAGCAAGTTAAGATTTGCTTCTGTAATATGAATTTGCAAAAAATCCTAATTTAACATATCATATCTTAAGTTAAGACCTAAGATAAGACACTTTCTGTAATACGCCCCCAGGGCACAAAAACATGCATCATCAAGGTGTAGCTATACTGAATTTAGTCTTTTACCCCCGGTTTCACAGACAAGGCTTAAGCCTAGTCCTAGACTAAAATGTAAATTTGAGCCGTTTCAACTGTAAGAAACTTGCACTGACTGATCTTAAAATATATCAGTGCCTTTGTTTTGTCTTAAGATGCACACCAGTAATGCTTTTTTCTAAGGCATGTTTAGAAAAATGACTTAAATGTCCTAATTGAACTATGGCCTAATCCTGGTTTAGGCTAAGCCCTGTCTATGAAACCGGGCCTTAATGTGTTAATGCATTAAGCCAGATTAAGCGTAATGTAATCTAAACATGCGCATCATGTGGTAACATCTTTAATAGTGAACACTCACTCATATATGCTGTGTTGACCTCATGAACGCACAATGTGGATCAATATTGTCATTAATAAAGTCGTAAATTACGTTGTGTTTTTTTTTTTTTTGTTTGTTTTTGTATTTTTTTGTGCAAACAAAGCACTCGTGTCACTTCATAAAATTGAGGTTAAACCACTGGAGTCAAATGGAATACTTCAATGATGTCTTTCCTACCGTTCTGGTCTTTGAATGTGAAAGTTGCGTTGCTGTAAATGGAGGAATAGAAAGCTCTTAAATTTCATCAAAAAGATCTTAATTTGTGTTCGGAAGAGGAACAGAGGTCTTACGGGTGTGAAACGACATGAGGGCAGAGGCGGACACAACTCTATTAGTACACAACTCAAAGTACAAAGTACACAACTCCATTACTTGCGTGAAAGTACAGATCCTGCTGGTCAAATATTACTCCATTACAATTACAATTATGATAAGAGCTCGTTCAAGTACTGAGGAGCTAAGCCATTCAGGGCTTTATAAGTAATTAACAAGATTTTAAAATCTATCCGATGTTTGATAGGGAGCCAGTGCAGTGTTGACAGAACCGGGCTAATATGGTCATACTTCCTGGTTCTAGTAAGGACTCTAGCTGCTGCATTTTGGACCAACTGTAGTTTATTGATCAAGCGTGCAGAACAACCACCCAGTAAAGCATTACAATAGTCTAACCTTGAGGTCATAAACGCATGAATTAGCATTTCTGCATTTAACGTTGAGAGCATTGGTCGCAATTTAGATATGTTTTTGTATCCATACCCTTAACTAAATATATAGCTGAAGCACCTTTACAGCCTCAAGCCTTTTTTGTTTGATGCGACAAGCTTTGCTTATCAGCATTTGGCAATTATCTGCCATTCTTCTCCTCACATCTTCACCTCTCAAGCTCTGTCAGGTTGGACGGGGGCAGATGCACATTTTCAGGTTTCTCCAGAAATATTTGATTGGGTTCAAGCCCAGGCTGTGGCTGTGCCACTCAAGGACATTCACAGAGTTGTCTATAAACCACTCTTGCTGTGCATTTAGGTCCATTGTTCTGTTGGAAGGTGAACCTTCTGCCCAGTCTGAGGTTCTGAATGCTCTGGACTGGGTTTTCATTAAGGCTATCTCAATATTTTGGTGCACTGATCTTTTCTTCTACTCTGATGAGTCCCTCAGTCCCTGCCGCTGAAATACAGCCCCACAGCATGAGGCTGCTACTAGCACACTTTACTTTTGGGATAGTACTCTGCAGGTGATGAGCAGAGCCTGGTTTGCTTCAAACATGATGTTTGGAATTGAGGTTCATCAGACCAGAGAATCTTGTTTCTCTCAGTCTGAGGGTCCTTTAGGTGCTTTTTGCAAATTCCAAGTGTGTTTTCATGTGTCTACACTGAGGAGAGGATTGAGTTTGGCCACACTACCATAAATCCCAGATTGGTGGAGTGTTGCAGTGATGTTTGTCCTTCTGTAGGTTTCCCCTGTCTCCACATATGATCATGGAGCTCAACTAGAGTGACCATCAGGTTCTTGCTCACCACACCAACCAAAGCCCTTCTCTATCAATTGGTCAGTTTGGCCAGGAGGCCAGCTCTAGGAAGAGCCCTGGTTGTTTCAAACGTCTTCCATTAAGGGTAACAGAGACTACATGCTTCTGTGAACCTTCAGTGAAGCAGATTTTATTTCTCAACTCTTCCCCAGATGTGTGGCTTGATGCAACCCTGTTTCTGAGCTCTACAGGCAGTTCTTTGGACCTCAGGGCTTGGTTTTTGCTCTGATATGCATTATCAGCTGTTAGACCTTTTATTAAGATGTGTGCCTCCAAATCATACCCATTCAATTGAATTTGCCACAGGTTAACTCCACTCAAAGTGTAGTAACATCTTCAAGCAATATGAATGCTCCTTAACCAAATTACAACTGTCCCAGATAAGGGTATGAATACTTACGCAATGGAATCATTTAAGTTTTTTATTTTTAATAAATTTGCGAAGATGTTAAAAACCTGTTTTTGCTTTACCATTATGGTGTATGGAGTATAGATTGATGTGGAAAAATAGTAATTTAAAAGCAGCTTAACATAAGGCAGCAACATAACAAAACATGAAAAAAATGAAGGGGTATGAATACTTTGTTAGTACCAAAAGTAAATTTACTTTTTTATGTCAATGCACTGTTTTATTATTGTCGTATGTAATACTTGCAATACCTCTGAAGCAACTTACAAGACATTACACCTACTGAATACACTGACTAGCTTGTAGTATCTTTGGAATAAAGAGCTTTTAGAATGTTAAAAACCTATGTGGAAAATATATATATATATATATATATATATATATATATATATATATATATATATATATACATATATATATATATATATATATATATATATATTTAACACCCCTACCCACCCCCACAAAAGCAGGATGGTAGTGATCTCACACAGCTCTGACAGTGAGTGTACACATATATGTATAGCCATTCATCCACATTTGAACAGAGTGGACAGTGAAATCCTGTAAAAAAAAATAAAAATAAATAAAAAAATAAAAAAATCAAACCTTCTTTAAAACCCAGCAACACAACTGTAGCTGTATAACTTTACAACAGCAACACTGCTTTAACAAAAAAGCAAAACAGCAAGACTTATTTGACATCAAAGCACAAATTTAAAAAATGCTGTCTAATCGCTCTCACAGCACTTTGATATCACACACAGAACGGTCTGTGCAGTACTGCTTCAAGTCCAACACCTATTGTGCTTTGTTAGGAGACGCACAACAGTTCTTCTGTGGCTTTATAGGTACACAATTTAGCAAAATCAGACAATATTGTCTAATATATACCACATTATTTACTTCTTATTATTAAATTGTTGTAAATAAAGATCACATTTGCAACTGGTCAGTGTTAAAAAATGCTGGGAATTCACTTCATGTAGCCCTACAAGAGTGATTACTGATAAATTGTCTGAAAAACAAAGAAAGTCAAGTTTTAGAGAAGAAAAAAATCACCCACTGACTTTCAAAGCTGCTACATAGTAATGACTTTCTACTTCGAGGACCTTGATAGAAATGTAGTGGAGTGAAAAGTACAATGATTGTCTTTCAAATGTAGTTGTAGTTCAAATGAAGTTAAAGTCATAAGTTTCCAGAAAAAATAATACGCAAGTAAAGTACAGATACTCAAAAAGTGTTCTTAAGTACAATACTCAAGTAAATGTACTTAGTTGCATGAGGGTGAGTAATTAATGACAGAAGTTCCATTTTTGGGCAAACTCTTTAATTCGTCCACGGTTCTGGAAAAAAAAAAAAAGAAAAAAGAAAAAAAAAAACAATGAAAGAAGCTGTTTTGGTGCTCAGTGCAGACTGGCAAAGTATGTACTAAAATATATGCTATCAGATATACTGCTCACTGAATGTTATTGCAGGACAAGAAAAAGCTGATCTAGAACTTTGCTTTCTAGCTGACAAGTGATGTTACCCTGCTAGCTAAAGTTTCTATGTACTTTCTATGTACTTGTTTCTATGGATAAAATGACATTTTTAAAGGGCCTTTATGAAAGAATTTTCAAGAATTAATCCGATTTTATTGCCAATGTCTGAACAGCATGTAACAAAATGTAAAGAACGAGATGAAGCCTGCAGACTCGGGGCGGTTTTGCTGAGAAAATCCAAGGGAAACTGTCATTACAGTGTAATTTTAATGAACCTCATCTGTCGACATGATGACATTGAGGCTCATTCGCACTCTACTATGGAGTGTGTGCAAAAGCATGAGCAATAAGTTACTGACCACAGCTCACTTAATGGCCACCGGTATCCCTAATAACAAGGGTTTCTGTATTCTACATAGAGCCCTTTAAAAGCTAAATATCAACATTTTTAGGACTTAATCTTTACTGTTGACAGTGAAATAGCTTGAGCCATCCTCTTGAGTAGAACTAGACGGTATGACAATACAATTTCGCAGATCTTAACACGCTGATAAAGAAACGATAAAGGAGTGATTAAGAAACATAAAAAATAAAGCGTAGACATGCTTGATGGTATTCAATTAAACACAGTCAGTTGTGTCTTAAGTGCACATAAGAAATTAACAGAAATATGGATCAATATATTGGATATATTGTCTAGTGTTAGGGTTAAAGAACATGTTTATAAGTTGTTCAAGGAGGGGAAAGCACTTCTCTTTGTCTTATGTGTGTATCTAACTCCAGTATTACTAAATGTCCTGGCACTGTCTCTTACACTTCAAATTGTTTTTATTTTTGTTAATGCTGTCAAACAATTAATCATGATTAATCGCATCCAAAATAAATTTTTTTGTTTATGTAATATATGTGTGTGTCCTGTCTATATTTATTATGCATATATAAATGCACACACATACAGTATATATTTTGAAATATATTTAAGTACATTTCTCACAGCAATATTTTGTATTTTAATTAAATACATTTGATGAACAATATTTGTAATTTGTAACAAAATACTTTTTTAAGGATTTGTGCCCATCTGCCTGTAGATGCTGGTGTTCCTTCTTCCCAGCTTGTTCCTGTGTTTTGTTAGTCTTTTCATTTGAACAAACTCAACTTGCACGTGGAACCGCTTCATCTCGCCTTTGCTCAGCTGCTGTAGCATTACTCCAACATTCTACACCGTAATTAACGAGTCGGTGAAGGAACACACCACCACACCTGAAACACAAAGAAACCTTACAAGTACTGTAAACATTTGGTTACACCATTAGGTATTTTCGGTACTTACCAACACTAAACTGAAAGTGAAAATATATGCTGACATAATCAGGATATGACATAAAGTGTTTTTATGTGAGCAAACAGTTTGCTGAATATAGACATTTAATGTTGAATTTAATCATAATTTTAAACTGTGCATGGTTTTACACATTTGTACCAAAGTGTCTTCTAAAAGAAAGAAATAAAAGCACAGCAGTTCATATTCCTTCAAGTCACATGACAAACTGAAGACGATTAATATTCGTGGAAATTCCAGAGCTTGAGAGACTTCCTCTTGTTATCAAGATATAGCACAACTCCTTTGAGACTTTAGACAGGTAAATCAAGAAGAGCTTTGCTGTGACAACTCCACAAAAATATGATCTCAAATGGTGTGAGTATTATAAACAAAATGTTCTCTTAGAGAAAAAAGATTCTAAGTAAAATACTTTGAGAACAAGCAAAACATATTATACTTTATGTAGAATAGGCTATTGGTGTAGTTACTAGAATGGTGTATATATATATATATATATATATATATATATATATATATATATATAAGTTGTCTTATGTAAGTTATTTCAGCATAAGTTTATTTTGCTTATATGTGATTTTTTTAAACCACAGACAGAGATGTTGCATTGAGAAAAATATCACGACTGAATTAAGAGTTTTAAAAATGGAATCATCAAGAAAACTGCTAGGCATGTATTTGTTGAGGGAGAATGGTTAAAAACAACACTAGGAAGGCTACAATTATACGTTTTTTACATACTCAGCATATTCTTTACATACTCAAAAGCGGTAACAAAATCAGTGTTTCAATGTCTCTATGTAACTTATTTACTTCCTTGAGCAGCACAGGTTGAATTTTGCCAATAACTGAATCTTGAACATTTAGGCAATGAGTGGACTCTTACACAAATATACTAATTTCCACTTATTAATTGAATATATTAGGATATTCTTTTATTCTCTTACATTTTAAAATTGGTTTTAAACAATTTGTTAAAAAAAAGTTCAATAAATATTATTATTTGAACAAGAACCTCAGAATTGTTGTTCCCTTAGAGTTTTGTTAATTGTTATGACATATTATGTAATAATCTGATAACTGCAATAGGAGAATGTATTCACTTGTGTTATCTTAAATGCAGAAACAATAGCATTATAAAATCATCTCTGCTGAAGCATGGAGCAGTTTCTCAGAATGCCATAAGACAATGTTCATATATGCATCAGGGCTCAACAGTGCGACCATTGCGTGCGACTTTGAAAAAATATTTAGGAGCACCTGTGCGACTGACCCGATCAGCATATTTGTGTTTGCGCTGAGGGAGCTTCAAAGGTTTCTAACGTACTTACTACTTGTTTTTGCAGCGTTGAGTAATGTATCACAGACATATCCTCTTATTATAACAAACAAAGTGTAGAAAGAGAGTGAATAAGAGATTAACTGTGCAGTGTAGAGAGCTGCGTTGATTATAATGGAGTTTTGTGAGATCGCGATGAACTAAGGAGAGTGACAGCTTTTAATGATTATTAAGGGAGTTTGCAAATGTGATATTGATTTAATACAAACAGCACATTAAAAAAGAAGTTAATATTAAGTGACTTCTATTGTCTGACTACTACACTATTGCCTTATTTTGCTCTATTTCGCCAACGAAACTAGTTTGAAACAAAGTAACAGCTGAGCCGCTGCGCGTCTCCATTGAAACACAGCGGTGTTTCGTTTATGAATGAGCTGTTTTTAACTGAATCTAGTGAGTCAATGATTCAATTACCCATTCATAAAGACAGTCACATGCTTCGTTCCTGAATGAATCAGCCGTTCGAACGAATCAATTAAATGAATGATTCAGTGATCAAATTAGTGATTTGCCGCCACCTGCTGGGAGTTTTAGTTTAATTTTTAAAGTATCTTTTCTGTTATTTAATCATTTAATATTTCTATATTCAAAATTTTATATTTAAAAGATTAACCTCAACATGAATTTATAAATTTAATTGCACTCATGCGACCTCTGAGCCTCATTAAACGTCTGAAAATACACCTACAAGCCACTTGTGTGCTCTTCTGTGCCACCTCTGTAGTACAAATTTATTTCTTAAATACTGTTTTCATTTGATTGGTAACTTATTCTACTTTTTATTCTGCTGTTTTAATTAGAAATGTTAAAAAGTTTATAAATATATTTTTTGAATTTGATAAAAGTTGATATACTTTTAATAAAGTTAGAAAAATGCCATTAGAAAGGTAAAAACAAAATTCCCTGTAAATCACTTTAAGGAGTCAAATATCACCTCGTAATGGGTAGGTTCATTTTTTATCAAAATTTTTAATTACTGATTAGAAGGTGCTCCTAAATGTTTGACCGTGCTCCTAAATTTTTTAAATTAGGAGCACAAGCGCTCCTAAAAAGAAAAGTAAGCGTAGAGCCCTGTGCATTATTACTCACTTGATTCAGAGGATCAGAATAATTGGGTCTTTAAAGCTAAACTGTATAAATTTATGCACATTATTAATGAGAGAGTGCACTACTTATCTAACTTTATCTGTATACATCTTGATAAGCCTACAGTATAATTTTTATTTTAGAGCAGTTTTGGCATAAAATTGATCAAAACATTTTGATAAAAATTCATCATGCCTGAAATGCCTGTTAAAGCAGCGTAAAAATTGCATATATACATCATTCGCCTGTGCATGTCATGTCATATCCATAAACCAAGAGAAGTAAACAAACCAGTTGGTCTGGCGTGAGTTTGATGTTGGAGTAGAATGAAAATGAAAGTTAGATGAGAAATATTGACCATATTGACCATCTTCAAGCAAAGAGGGAAAGTGGCACAATCAATAAAAAAAAAATAAAAACTGATTTTATTTATTTTACCAGAAATGATCACATTGAGATAGAAATCTCTTCTTCCAGGGAGACCTGGCCAAAATGGCAGCACAGAAAATTTCACAAAAACGGATTACACAGATTACAAAAAACTGGAAGTCTTATCTTACACTCATATAACTAAAATTCTAAAAATGAATAAATAAAAAAAAAAAAACACAAATATGAATATAAAATGCACATAACATATGCTTTGAAGAGATTTCTAAAAATATTTAAAGATAGGAGTGCTTCTAACATCATAATACTCTGCATTTCATTCCATAGCCTAGGAGCACAAGAGGAAAAGGCAGTTTTGCCAGACTCAGAATATGCTCTATAGGCACATTTAAAAATAATTTAGAAGAATATCTGGTCCTGTAATTATAAGTATAATATGATAAAAGTTTACATATATAAGATGACAATTTACCTAATAGCGCATTAGCAATAAACACGAGCATATGCATTTTTCTCCTCTGATACAAGGAGGACCAACCAACCAATTCATATAAAGTACAATGACAAGTACGTGTTGAGGCACTCGTCACAAATCGTATTGCAGAATGATACAATCCAACTTTTTTTAGTAAAGATAAGTTTGCATGCATATAAATGACATCACCATAATCTAGCACTGAAAGATCATTCTCTTTTTAGCTTCAATGGGAAAACATTTCTTTAAACGAAAGAGAAATCCCAATTTAGGCCTGAGCTTTTTTAAAGAAGTATATGATATATATGAATATTAAAACCCAAGCTTTCATCAAGCCATATGCTCAGGCATTTATAGCAATTAACTCTTTCTATACAGTCCCCTTCTAAGGTTAAAATAGTTGGAACATCTATTTTAGTACGACTGTGAGTAAAGAGCATATACCGGTATTTACTTTTTTTATCTATATCAATCCAATTTTAAATAAAAAAAGTCTTATATAATAGCTCTATGGCTTGATCCATGGACTGTGCTACTGTATAAATAATTATATCATCTGCTTATAAACGTATTTTAGTTGCAGTTATCCCATTACCTAGGTCATTTATATAAACTGAAAATAGAATTGGTGCTAAAATAGATCCCTGTGGGACACATTTATTAATTTCTAATTCTGTAGAAGTGAAACACACTGCATTCTTTCTTGTAAGTAATTATTGAACCAATTAATTTTGCATTAATTTAACATTGGCTAGACTTGTTAGGGGTGGTGAGAAAATTTGAAAGGATGCTTTTTTGTTACTTAACAAGTGAGATTTTTTTGAACTGCAAGATAGCCATGTAGCTAATTATAAAGTTTGACCATATCAGACTAACAATCGCTAATGTTACCAACTTGTTAACTTTTGTTACACCATTTATTTAAAAAAACATCAGTGTTTCCAATAAGCCAAAACAACAGCATTAGATTCAGTATAGAACGTGCTCAGTCAGCATCTTGTTTAGATTTCCATGTGTACACTGTTGCCGCAAATCAAAACCTTCCATGGCGAGGACCTGAAACACAACCAAAACAATATTCTTCTGTGGGAACCGTGCATTTTTATTAACTGCTAGAGGGACATAGGGTAGCTTTAAAACATTGTTGCATAGTGTAGCTTTAAAAATATGATTATTATACTATTAAGCAAAATTAAAAATATAACTTTTGAACTGAATTAACAGAGTTTTGACAATGGAGGAATCAGGAAAACTGCTGTCATCAAGACTGCTCTCCCTGCTGAAGAATGGACAATGGAAAAAAGATGATGTCGTTAAGTTGTTTAAAGCCCTCGTGGAGCAATTTAATGGCAGGAATGATGATTTTCACACATGGATGATGAAAATCATTCATCAAGTAGAGATTCATAAAATCCAAGTGTTGGATTTGACTTTCCAAAATGGTAATAAGATTGTGGATCATGTTGAGGCCAAAATTAATGAAATAGCCAAAAACAATGATGATAAAACACTGGATGAGATTGTGGAGGAAATTCGTAAACAAAGAAATATTGTTGAAGATATTATGGCACAAGTGAAAGATATTGTGTCCTCTGTGTCAAAATGTCTATCAGCTTCTACAGCACCACTTTTAAAAGGAATAAAGGAAAAGCTATTCAAAATCTGCAAAGCAGTGCAAAAAAAGAGCAAGAACAAAATAACACCTCGCCTGACTCAGATGGTGAGCTGGTGCATTCTTGTTCTTTCTAAATCAAGTCAACTGGTTCAGGTTGGAACAGGAGAAGGAAAGTCGTGCATTGTGGCAATGTTTGCAGCATATCAGGCCATGATAGGAAAAACCCCTGATATCATCTCCAGTTCTCCTGTACTTGCTGAAAGAGATGCTGAAGAATGGTTTGACTTTTATAAAGAACTAGATATAACCGTTAATGTCAACACCAATAAAACCAAAGACAAAGAGCTGAAGAAGTGCTATGAATGCCAGGTGGTCTATGGTACGACTCAGAGTTTTGCAGGTGATTTTCTGAGACAGCGCTTCCACAGAAAAGATGTAAGACCTAAAAGAGAGTTTCAGTGTGTTATAGTCGATGAGGTGGACTCGCTTATGCTGGACAAAGGTCTTGAAGTGGTTTACTTGAATAGTAACATACCTCTCATGGAACCATTGAATGGATTACTGGCTGAAATTTGGTTTGTCATCAACCAGCTGAAGCGTTTAGACACTGGAGAGATTTTAGGGCCCATTCAGATGTTCTCTGAGCTTCTGTCTGAAATCATGCATGAAAACAAAAACATTGATCATCTCAGTATTGTGCAGAAAGCTGTGGATGCAGGAATTATGCCTATAAAGTCTTCAAAGCAAAACCCAACAAATGTTTTAAAACGACTAGATAATACAAGTGTCGTGCAAGAGGTGGCATTTTTAACCATGTTTGTTGGGAATTTCCCTGAGTATTTCTTCAAATTATACCAGGAAAGGCCCGATGGGACTTTAAAGAGACTGAATGAAATCAGTCCTGCAGGAACAAATAAGAGACAAGAAATATCAGTTCTTCTTCTGGGAAATGGAAAATGTCGTGTTGTGCACTTTGAGGAGAACTCAGTAGTTGCATCAATGGGGAAAATTATTAAAATGGTTAATCAGTCTAAATCAGTAAAGGTACAAAATGAATCTAATATCCCAGGTCTTCAAGACCTCATTAATGGCAAGTGTCAAACTTGGATTGAAAATGCTCTGCAAGCCACCAAAATGACTCTGGGTAATGAATATGTCCTTCATGGAGATGGAGTTGCTCCTGTTGATTACAAATGCACTGGTGTTGTGCAAAACAACATGAAATGGGGGGAAGGTCTTCAACAGTTCCTGGAGATGAAACACCAAACTAAACTCTCCAACATGAGTCTAATCACAAATTTCATGTCTAATGTGGGTTTATTCAATAAATATGCAAATCATGTCTATGGGATCACAGGAACTTTGGGTGACCAAACAGAGCTTAACATGCTGAAGGAGCTCTACAATGGCATCGAGACGTGTAAGATTCCCTCCTTTAGACGTAGGAAACTTTATGAACTGGAAGGCATGGTGATACCTGAAGAAGACGAGTGGATCAGGAAGGTCTGTAAAGTTGTTCAGGATCAAGTGTCCTCCACAGTTTATCGAAGTCCACGAGCAGCTCTCGTCATCTGTGAAACAATCAATCGGGCAGTAAACTTTTACACGGCCCTTGCAGACACCATCTCAAAAGACAAACTAAAACTCTATGTGAATAACAACATGGATAACTCTGCAATAATTGATAACATAGTCCAAGCGGGGGATGTCATCATTGCAACTAATCTAGCAGGTCGAGGTACAGACCTAAAGGTTTGTGAAAGTGTAAATGAGGCAGGAGGTCTGTTTGTGATGCAAACCTTCTTACCTCTTAACGTCCGTGTCGAACAGCAAGCATTTGGACGAACTGCTCGCCAAGGGAGTCCAGGATCCGCTCAACTCATCATGTGCGCCAGTCATTTCTCTGACTTAGTCAAACTAGTGATGGGTGAAAACACATCTCTCACCGACTTACTCAGCCGTCTGAATAGTTTAATACAGAAATCACATAGTCTCAAAGAGATTCTATTTGAGGAAACTGTTAATTACTACCTGGAAAATCACAGCTCTCAGACTCATGATGCAATGGTTTCTGCTCTGACAGACCTCCTAACAATAAATTCATTCCCATCACAGGAAAGCAATCTGGAAAAGGCAAAAGACGCCAGAAATATTCTGGTGAACATCAGACTCTCTGGGTTTCTTGAAAAAGACATTCCAGAAATCATGAATAAGGAAGAGTTTTTTTCTGTTTACCTTGATGTTTTGGATGGCGTTTATGAAGATGATGTTTTCTCTGACCAGCGTGATGTAATGGTATCCTCTCTTCATGAGTGTTGGGGTCTGTGGCTCCTGATGCATTGCAGTGTGGAAAAACCCTTTGAGATGTTGAAGGAACAGTTGAAAGTGGATTTGTTGAGTGCAAAGCAAAAACTTTTCAATAAACAATCCCCATCCACCATGGTCTACTATTACATCAGGTCTGGGAACAATCTCCGTGAGAAGGGATGCCTTGCAGAAAGCATTGAAATGTATACAAAAGCTCTGGAGGATGGCACATCTGGAGAGATTATTCCTCTCTATAATCGTGTACTGGCCACTATTATGAAGAAAGACATTGGTCATATCACTCAAGCACTGGCTGATCTGGAAAAGGCTAACAAGGCAATAGTTTCATATAGGTCATATCTGGCACGGATTCTGACTTTCATTAAATTATCAAGCCATGAGCCAGAAATAGAAGGCGATACTTTGCTCACAAAGCAGTTTAAAATTAAGTTTATGATTGTAGATCTACTCAAGATGAACATTCAAGATGCTGTAACGAAGTTGAAGAGAGCTGAAAGCATAGGAGGAAATGTAATCCTGACTGAAAAACATCCACTTTTTTTGGTTGCACATATTATGTTATCAAGACTTTTGGATAATCTTATCAGGGAGCTTATACATACCATGTCATTGGGTCTTGATGAAGTTTTCTCTTTAGACACTATGTTTTCTGCCAGTGGCCTTTTGTCAAAAGTATTAAAATTTGTGAAATACAACACATTTCTCAAAGATCCTTAAACAAACAAGGTGCGCAAGTATCATTCCTATCACACATACATGAATTCTTCCTGATGACACATTTCACACTTTACAATTTTGAGAAAGACATTTTAAGTTAGAACTGCAAATTATGAAAGACTTTGTAAATGTTAAAAACATAGATATAATGTAGATATTAAAAAGTAAATACTTTACTGTATTTGTTCTGAAAATTGAAAGAAAATGTGTTGTATATTTATGTAAATAACTTATTTTTGATCATCTGCTACATGCATGCTCTACATGTAAATGCTCAGGTTCATACTCTGCATGTAAAGGACTTACGTGAAACACAAGGTGATTTTAAAGGGATAGTTCCACCCTACAATGTAAATTCTGTCATCATTTAATCTGTCATCATTAAATTCTGTCATCAAGTCTCATTGGATAAAGGAAATGTTGTCAGGACAGTGTTCCTGGACCTAAAGAAGGCCTTTGACACTGTTAATCACAGTATTTTATTAAATAAATTTCAGTTTAAAATGTCATCAGAAGCTTTACTGTGGTTTGGGTCTTATTTGAGTGGGAGACAGCAATGTGTTAGGGTTAATGGAGTGAAGTCACCTGTGTGTGCTAACAACATGGGAGTACTGCAAGGGTCTGTACTTGCCCCATTGTTGTTTACAATGTTAAAATTACCTACCAAATTGCTGTCCGGGAGTCAACTGCCAGTTTTATGCGGATGACACTGTCATCCATGTGTCTACTAAAACACCTAGCCTGGCAGGTGAGCACCTGACACAGGCACTACAGAATAATCTAGATGGCTTGAGTTGTCCCATTTAACTCTTGATGTTAAGAAAACAGTTTCCATGTTCTTCTCCATATGAAATAGGCCTGCAAGGGATGTATTTGAGGTGCGGATCAAGAATGAATTAATTGAAGTAGTGAATGAAGTCAAGTGTCTTGGCATCATTCTTGATAAGAATTTAAAATTTGATAGTCAGGTTGAATATTAAGAAGGTCAAACCGAATCTAAATTGTTTTCGTATTATTAGAAGGGATCTGTCATGTCAGACTGCAAAACTATACATGCATGCAATGATATTTTCACATTTATCATATTGCATTATATCATGGTCACAAGCCTCTTCAACTACATTGAAGCCTATTGTTTTAATATACAAACAGGCAATAAAAGTTATGGACAAGTAAACAATGCGATGGAATCATTTTGATGTTCTATGAAAGCATAACCTTCTTAGTTTTGATAGCTTCATTGATTTTAATTATCTTAAATTGGTTTTTAAGTGTTTGAAGAATCGTGCATCACTGCTGTTTTCCGAATTAATCAGTAGGCGCCAGACCTGTCATAGGGCAAATACATGTGGTGACTGCATTGTTCCAAAGTATAGACCTCTTTTGGTCAGTCTGTTTTCTCTGTGAAGGGGCCAAAACTTTGGAATGATTTACCTACTAATTTAAAATTAGAAAATGATGGTAATGTTTTTAATAGAGGACTTAAACAATGGTTAAAAATTAAACAGCAGTGTTTACATAAATAGTCTATTACCAGGTTATTGTTTGATCATGTCATATCATATCATATCATATCATATCATATCATATCATATCATATATCTTATATCCAGGAGATGAATCAGTAAATTTGAGTAAAATCACAGGCTTCGCTTATCCCATGTGAATGTACCACATGAAATTCAGATGTGGGGGGTAATTTCTAATTCACATGAGGTCGCCAGATAATACTAATCCTGTGCACATTTATATACTGTCATGCTTACCTAATGTAACGGAGCTGACGAGACGAGAGATGTGAGGATGCATGTGCACAGCTTTATTCAGAAACGTGGTCATGAAACAGGCATGGATTCAATAATGGCAAACAGGTACAACACAGGCAAGACAAAGAGTAATCCTAGGGCAGTGGTTCCCAACCACGTTCCTGGAGTCCCCCCAACACTGCACATTTTGCATCTCTCCTTTCTCTGACACACCCAATTCAGGTCTTGGAGTCTCTACTAATGAGCTGATGATCTGAATCAGGTATGTTTGATTAAGGTGACATGGAAAACATGCAGTGTTGGGGGGCGTCCAGGAACATGGTTGGGAAACACTGTCCTAGGGCAAGCGTGGGTCTTCGATCGGCGAACAATATCCAACAGGGCGAGGCGATGAGATAATCCAGGTACACGAGAAATAGTCCAAGAGAGGTGCAAACAGAGTCTGAAACAGCAGGTAAAGGGTAAATCCAAGATACACGGGCAAAGATCTAGACACGGGAAAACAGGCAAGGTAACACTAAGACTAGACTATGACAACTAGAAACTGAACTAGAAACTGGCTCCGTATCGCAGCTAACACTAGGAGAGTGATAAACGCAGAACAATACTGGAACTAAACAGAAACACAGAATGGCTCGGTAAAGCAGCTAACACTAGGAGGGTGCTACACACAGAACAATACTCGGCGATTAGAACAAGGAAGTCCATGGTTTATTTAGGGTGTGTGATTGTGTGATAGGTCTCTGGTGTGAGTGTGTGATAGTGAATTGGCTGCTGGGAAATGTAGTCCAGGGTGATGTGTAACAGTCTGTGCGGTGTGAAAGTCAATGTAATGGAATAGCGATCTCTGGTGGCTAGTGGATGGAAGTCCATGAACCAGATTCATGACACATAATATGCTGATAAAGTATATACTAAATATATATGTGGTAACAGCGTGTGCCTGTAAAACCTTATTATCATCACATTATTTTAAACTTTCAAACATAGCTTTATTTATCCACTGAGACTAACTTATTTGGTAACATTTTATTTAGATAATCCACGTAAGACGTTTTCTACAAGTATATTATACTACAATACACTACAGTTTACTGTAGTAAAAACTAAATTATACCTCAGTATTTATTACAGTTTATCAGTTCACTATAGTTAATACGACAGTATGCTGTAACATTCATTAACAAAGAGTTGTGAATATTATAATATATACACAGTGTAATACACTTTACTATAGTATGGTTCAAAAACACTATAGTATTTACTATAAATTACAATATAATTTTTTTCATTAAAGCTTCATTTATTGAAATCGCTTTGGTAGTTTGATACATGCTCTGAATCTCTGGTTTGTAACAAAGGTTTCAAAGCTTCACAAAGCAGTGTTTGAAAGCACTAATCACAGCGGTGCTGATATTCACAACGACAGCATGACTCCACGAGCAAGCAACTCCAGTTTCAGACCGAAATCACCCTGGTTGGTTCGCATGCTTGTTCTCTGTCAATGAAAACAGTTGCAAAGAAATGAAAGCGTCAAACTGTGTGTCAGCAAACCTCACACAGACCGAAAGCCAAACTCATGGCTTGATATTTCCTCAAAGAACAAGAAACAAACTTGATTTTACACAATACTGGCTCTACATTAGAGCTCAGTGTTGAAACAGTTCAGTCACACTTAAAATGTATGTCATTACATTTTAATGTAAATTAAAGCATTAGGTAAATTATCAAAGCAAGTGGCATCTGCAAATGATGCTAGAGCTGTTCTCAGAGATTACATTTACATGAAATCATTTGTGCTTTTATCCAAAGTGACTTGAAATGAGGACAATAGAAGCAATCAAAATCAACAAAAGAGCAATGAAATGCAAGTGCTATAACAAGTCTCAGTTAGCCTAACACTGTACAGAGATCACTTCAGAAGAAGAATAATACATGTATACAACAATAATATATTATACATTTTGAACCACACAAAGAATAATTAAAAGCTTTTCAGACAAAATCGGACATCTCTCCCTGGTTCTGCACAGAATGCTGCTGTTTTAATCAGAGTTTCCTGAAGAGCAGAGGCTCTGTCTGGAGGAGATGCTCTTCCAGGACTAGTTCAATCTACTAAATGTAAGATATTTGGGCTTTTTGTTGGTTTGGTCTCTCACACATCACTAACTGTCCCACTCTGATCATGCCCATCAAGGCCAAGCAGCCTCCTGGTTAAATAAATTAAAGTGTTTTAATAATAATAATTAAACATTTTAAAATATTTATTTTATTTTATAATATTTATTTTTATTTGTTTTATTCTTACAAACGCTGTAAGAAATCGAAGTGTGTATTTACAGTGGTAGTCGTCAGGTGGCGCTATGCAGCGTAATCTCTCCACAGCAGCAGCAGCGAAGAAGAAGAGGAAGCGAGTGCTTCCGGTTCTGTAATGAAGATAGCGACAGTGAGATGCAGAGAGTAAATAAATGAAAACATTTTTCTCTCATCGTGTCAGACATAACCCTTTTTATTTAGACTTTGCGACAAAATGATGAACCGAACGGCGTATTTCTACGACCCAGACGTGGGGAACTTTCACTACGGTAAGAGTGAGCTGTGTGTGTTAGCAGAAGCGGCTAATCAGTGTTTACATTAATATAAACCACAGACATCAGTATTAATAATATAAACCACAGACATCAGTATTAATATACACCACAGACATCAGTATTAATAATATAAACCACAGACATCAGTATTAATAATATAAACCACAGACATCAGTATTAATATAAACCACAGACATCAGTATTAATATACACCACACACATCAGTATTAATCATATAAACCACAGACATCAGTATTAATATACACCACACACATCAGTATTAATCATATAAACCACAGACATCAGTATTAATATACACCACACACATCAGTATTAATCATATAAACCACAGACATCAGTATTAATATAAACCACAGACATCAGTATTAATATACACCACACACATCAGTATTAATCATATAAACCACAGACATCAGTATTAATATACACCACAGACATCAGTATTAATATACACCACAGACATCAGTATTAATATAAACCACAGACATCAGTATTAATATACACCACACACATCAGTATTAATCATATAAACCACAGACATCAGTATTAATATACACCACAGACATCAGTATTAATATACACCACAGACATCAGTATTAATATAAACCACAGACATCAGTATTAATATACACCACACACATCAGTATTAATCATATAAACCACAGACATCAGTATTAATATACACCACAGACATCAGTATTAATAATATAGACCACAGACATCGGTATTAATAATATAAACCACAGACATCGGTATTAATAATATAAACCACAGACATCAGTATTAATAATATAAACCACAGACATCGGTATTAATAATATAAACCACAGACATCGGTATTAATAATATAAACCACAGACATCGGTATTAATAATATAAACCACAGACATCGGTATTAATAATATAGACCACAGACATCGGTATTAATAATATAGACCACAGACATCGGTATTAATAATATAAACCACAGACATCGGTATTATTAATATAAACCACAGACATCGGTATTAATAATATAAACCACAGACATCGGTATTAATAATATAAACCACAGACATCGGTATTAATAATATAAACCACAGACATCGGTATTAATAATATAGACCACAGACATCGGTATTAATAATATAGACCACAGACATCGGTATTATTAATATAAACCACAGACATCGGTATTATTAATATAAACCACAGACATCGGTATTATTAATATAAACCACAGACATCGGTATTAATAATATAAACCACAGACATCGGTATTATTAATATAAACCACAGACATCAGTATTAATATAAACCACAGACATCTGTATTAATATAAACCACAGACATCAGTAATAATATAATCAGTATTAATATATTAATACTGTATTAACATCAGTATTAATATAAACCACAGACATCAGTATTAATAATATAAACCACAGACATCAGTATTAATAATATAAACCACAGACATCAGTATTAATAATATAAACCACAGACATCGGTATTAATAATATAAACCACAGACATCGGTATTAATCATATAAACCACAGACATCGGTATTAATCATATAAACCACAGACATCGGTATTAATAATATAAACCACAGACATCGGTATTATTAATATAAACCACAGACATCGGTATTATTAATATAAACCACAGACATCAGTATTAATATAAACCACAGACATCAGTATTAATATAAACCACAGGCATCAGTATTAATATAAACCACAGACATCAGTATTAATAATATAGACCACAGACATCAGTATTAATATAAACCACAGACATCAGTATTAATATAAACCACAGACATCAGTATTAATATAAACCACAGACATCAGTATTAATAATATAGACCACAGACATCAGTATTAATATAAACCACAGACATCAGTATTAATATAAACCACAGACATCAGTATTAATATAATCAATATTAATATATCAATATTAATATTAATATATACTGTATTAACATCAGTATTAATATAAACCACAGACACCGGTATTAATATAAACCACAGACATCAGTATTAATAATATAGACCACAGACATCAGTATTAATAATATAGACCACAGACATCAGTATTAATATAAACCACAGGCATCAGTATTAATATAAACCACAGACATCAGTATTAATATAATCAGTATTAATATATTAATACTGTATTAACATCAGTATTAATATAAACCACAGACATCAGTATTAATATAATCAGTATTAATATATTAATACTGTATTAACATCAGTATTAATATAAACCACAGACATCAGTATTAATATAAACCACAGACATCAGTATTAATATAATCAGTATTAATATATTAATACTGTATTAACATCAGTATTAATATAAACCACAGACATCAGTATTAATATAAACCACAGACATCAGTATTAATATAATCAGTATTAATATATTAATACTGGATTAACATCAGTATTAATATAAACCACAGACATCAGTATTAATATAAACCACAGACATCAGTAATAATATAATCAGTATTAATATATTAATACTGTATTAACATCAGTATTAATATAAACCACAGACATCGGTATTAATATAATCAGTATTAATATATTAATACTGTATTAACATCAGTATAGACCACAGACATCAGTATTAATATAAACCACAGACATCAGTATTAATATAAACCACAGACATCGGTATTAATATAATCAGTAGTAATATATTAATACTGTATTAACATCAGTATTAATATAAACCACAGACATCAGTATTATTAATATAAACCACAGACATCAGTATTAATATAAACCACAGACATCAGTATTAATATAATCAGTATTAATATATTAATACTGTATTAACATCAGTATTAATATAAACCACAGACACCGGTATTAATATAAACCACAGACATCGGTATTAATATAAACCACAGACATCGGTATTAATATAAACCACAGACATCAGTATTAATATAATCAGTATTAATATATTAATACTGTATTAACATCACTATTAATATAAACCACAGACATCGGTATTAATATAAACCACAGACATCGTTATTAATATAAACCACAGACATTGTTATTAATATAAACCACAGACATCAGTATTAATATAAACCACAGACATCAGTATTAATATAAACCACAGACATCAGTATTAATATAAACCACAGACATCAGTAATAATATAAACCACAGACATGAGTAGTATTAATATAAACCACAGACATCAGTATTATTAATATAAACCACAGACATGAGTATTAATGTAAACCACAGACATCGGTATTAATATAAACCACAGACATCGGTATTAATATAAACCACAGACATCAGTATTAATATAAACCACAGACATCAGTATTAATATAAACCACAGACATCAGTAATAATATAAACCACAGACATGAGTAGTATTAATATAAACCACAGACATCAGTATTATTAATATAAACCACAGACATGAGTATTAATGTAAACCACAGACATCGGTATTAATATAAACCACAGACATCGGTATTAATATAAACCACAGACATCGGTATTAATATAAACCACAGACATCGGTATTAATATAAACCACAGACATCGGTATTAATATAAACCACTGACATCAGTATTAATATAATCAGTATTAATATATTAATACTGTATTAACATCACTATTAATATAAACCACAGACATCGGTATTAATATAAACCACAGACATCGTTATTAATATAAACCACAGACATTGTTATTAATATAAACCACAGACATCAGTATTAATATAAACCACAGACATCAGTATTAATATAAACCACAGACATCAGTAATAATATAAACCACAGACATGAGTAGTATTAATATAAACCACAGACATCAGTATTATTAATATAAACCACAGACATGAGTATTAATGTAAACCACAGACATCGGTATTAATATAAACCACAGACATCGGTATTAATATAAACCACAGACATCGGTATTAATATAAACCACAGACATCGGTATTAATATAATCAGTATTAATATATTAATACTGTATTAACATCACTATTAATATAAACCACAGACATCGGTATTAATATAAACCACAGACATCGTTATTAATATAAACCACAGACATTGTTATTAATATAAACCACAGACATCAGTATTAATATAAACCACAGACATCAGTATTAATATAAACCACAGACATCAGTATTAATATAAACCACAGACATCAGTAATAATATAAACCACAGACATGAGTAGTATTAATATAAACCACAGACATCAGTATTATTAATATAAACCACAGACATGAGTATTAATGTAAACCACAGACATCGGTATTAATATAAACCACAGACATCGGTATTAATATAAACCACAGACATCGGTATTAATATAAACCACAGACATCGGTATTAATATAAACCACAGACATCGGTATTAATATAAACCACTGACATCGGTATTAATATACACCACAGACATCGGTATTAATATACACCACAGACATCGGTATTAATATAAACCACAGACATCGGTATTAATATAAACCACAGACATCGGTATTAATATAAACCACAGACATCGGTATTAATATACACCACTGACATCGGTATTAATATAAACCACAGACATCGGTATTAATATAAACCACTGACACCGGTATTAATATAAACCACAGACATCGGTATTAATATAAACCACTGACATCGGTATTAATATAAACCACTGACATCGGTATTAATATAAACCACTGACATCGGTATTAATATAAACCACAGACATCGGTATTAATATAAACCACTGACATCGGTATTAATATAAACCACAGACATCGGTATTAATATACACCACAGACATCGGTATTAATATAAACCACAGACATCAGTATTAATATAAACCACAGACATCAGTACACGGTACTACTTTCAGCACACAGTAGGCTGTGTGTTGACGCCACATCTGTGCACTGTAACAGTAGAAATGATCATTTTCATGAACAAATATGTACGACCAGTGTATAAATGACCGGCTGCTGAGACACTCCCCCATCGATTTCACTTCAAATATCTCAACGTTTTCAGAAATGCTCATTTAAAAAATAAATAAATAAAAATGTTGTTTGGGTTCATTTTGTCGTTATTGGAGAGATGAACATTATAGATAGTTTTGGACAACTGTATTTGTACGTTAAAGTTAAGATGTGCAATGCTTAGTACATAGTATACTGTTTTAAACCTTTTGTGTCTAGTAGGAAATTTAATAAATGTGACCCTTGAGCACAAAAGCATAAGTAGCACAGGTATACTTGTAGCAATAGCCAACAATACAGTGTGAGTCAAAATTATTGATTTTTTTTTTTGCCAAAAATCATTAGGATATTAATTAAAGATCATGTTCCATGAAGATATTTTGTAAATTCCTACCGTAAATATATCAAAACTTAATTTTTGATCAGTAATATGCATTGCTAAGAACTTCATTTGGACAACTTTAAAGGTGATTTTTTTGCACCCTCAGATTCCAGATTTTCAAATAGTTGTATCTCAGCCAAATATTGTCCTGTCCTAACAAACCATACATCAATGGAAAAAAATTGATTCTTACGACTGTAAGCACTCTTGTGCTCCAGTGTCACATATTGTTTGTAAAGAGGCGCCTCATGTGAGATTTAAAGACTGATTGATCTTTTGATAAATCCTAAAGGACCACCACAGCTAGCCAGCATCATCAGGTATCAGTGTGATATTTGGGCACAGAACATTTATTTTATTTTATTTGGTATTTTTCCTGCAGGTGCTGGACACCCGATGAAGCCTCACCGGCTGTCTCTCACACACAGTCTCGTGCTGCATTATGGCCTCTACAAGAAGATGATGGTATGGTGAGTCAGTTTAGTCCAGTCACTTCACTGACAGCAGGTCCTGATGAGCAGAGCTCTCTCTGTGCAGGTGTTCAAGCCTTACAAGGCGTCTCAGCACGACATGTGCCGCTTCCACTCGGAGGATTACATCGACTTCCTGCAGAAGGTCAGTCCGAACAACATGCAGGGCTTCACCAAGAGCCTCAACGCCTTCAACGTGGGAGACGACTGGTCAGTTTCCTTACATTTATCAGAATCATCATTTTTGTCTTCATTAAAATATTGGCACAAGATTTTAAGCGATGTTTCAATGAATGCTAATGAAAGTAAGTAACAAACCTTATTGGTTTGATATACAGTTCTACTTTTAAATGTTTAATTAAATGAGTTTTCTAATCATTTTTTGTGTTCCCAGTCCTGTCTTTCCAGGTCTGTTTGAGTTTTGTTCGAGATACACAGGTGCCTCTTTGCAAGGAGCGACTCAGTTAAATCACAAGGTCAGATGCTGAAATGTTGCTTTTGCAGATGCTTTGCACAAAATCATAAAGCATACAGTTATGAACATGAAATTGATTTTTGCTTCCTGAAAATAATGCATTTGGTATGTGAAATGTAAGATGTGGTGCTGAAAGACTATTTTTAACTTAAAAAATAAGATTTGTGAATAAAAATAAAACTAAAACCTGAAACACAGTAAAGGTTTTGAACTCTGAATGAATTCATGGATTGTTTTTGATGATTCATTCGTTCATTGCATAGATATGTGACATTGCCATAAACTGGGCTGGAGGTTTACATCACGCAAAAAAGTTTGAGGTAAGCATTTTTTTTTTTTTTTTCAGATTAATACAAAGATGAAGAAAAACAACATTAAACACATCAGGTGCCTATAAAGCTTCTATTTTCTATTTTCTTCTATTTTCAGGCGTCTGGATTTTGCTACGTGAATGATATTGTCATCAGTATTCTTGAACTTTTGAAGTAAGTGAGAGATGGACAGGAAGTGACATCACTTTTTATAAAATGCATAATTTAAAATGATATAGAAATATATGATAACATTTAAGAATCTGTATAGGAAACTCACCATTTTAATAACTTTTTGACTGTTTTGGAATTAACTAGTATTGTGGGTGTGGCAAATGAATTAATAAAAATACTCTCAATTAAAAGGGAAGTGTGTCATTTCTGCACTGCTGCTACCGGTTTGTTTTATAGAGAATAGGGTAGACATAATAACATTGCCTCGACCAATGGCACGAGTTTGGGGGCATGTTTTTGTCTGTTGTCTGAAACTTCTTCGACAACAGTGATTGTATTTTTGCATTTTTTTTGCTTGGTGATGCTAGCAGTGATGACACTTTAAATACGACCTCATAAAAGCTGCTTCCTTAGCTACATAATTAGCAGGACACGTCTGCTGCAACTTATCTGTAATATTTTTGCTTAGGTATCATCCACGCGTGCTCTACATTGACATTGATATTCATCATGGGGATGGTGTTCAGGAAGCATTTTACCTCACAGACAGAGTCATGACTGTATCCTTCCACAAATATGGGAACTACTTTTTCCCAGGAACTGGTATGTTGTTCTTATACTGCGTGATAGAAGTCATTTATGGAGTTAGCTGTTGCTAGTACATGCTAATGAAAACACACTTTTATTGTTCTATGGTAGTAACAGTAGGTGTTTGTGTTGCTCATGTGAAGGTGACATGTATGAGGTGGGAGCTGAGAGCGGCCGCTACTACTGTCTGAATGTGCCGCTGCGAGACGGGATAGATGACCAGAGTGAGTTCATTTATCCTCTAATATATGAGTCTTCATACAATTACACTTAGAGCATAGTTTCACTCTCATCATGTGACTGTAATAGTAAAGCCGTACACTGCTGTGTTACTGGTGACATACAATCAGTTTAACCAGATCAACTCTGTGAAGAGATTAGCACCTGCTGCTAATGTATTGGACAGATAGTAAAGAAAAAGCAGCTTTATGGCAAACATGGGAGCTGCTGTAACTGTAAAATAAAAACATCCCAGGATGCACCAGTATGTTGAGAGAACGTCTGATGGAGGATTACTGAAAGCAGGTTAAATAGTTTTAGCCCTGTAAGTTTAAGTAAACAGAACTTTGAGGTTACATAAAGAGCCATAGTAAGATATTCTGTGAACATAACCTGCTCTGGAGCAGTGTAAATATTCAGAGTTTCTTCAGGACTTTGAAAGACCTTAAAAAGTCTTGATTTCATGATTAAAGGTCAGTGCAGAAAGTCGAGCATGAAAGTTTTCATGCACTGCAAGAAAATAAATATCTTTCTCAGTATTTTTGTTTCCCAATACAAATATCAGTAACACTTTAGAATAGGGAACACTTATTCGCTATTAACTACGACTTTTCCCTCAATACACTCCTAATGTGCTGCTTATTAATAGTTAGTAAGGTAGTTAAGTTTAGGTATTGGGTAGGATTAGGGATGTAGAATAAGACATTAATATGTGTTTAATTAGTACTGATAAACAGCTAATATTCTAGTAATATGCATGCTAATAAGCAACTAGTTAAGAGACCCTAAAATAAAGTGTTACCCAAATATCTAAACATGCCTAAATCAATATACATTTACTTTAGATGCAAATGTAAAATGTAGTCTTGAAACATTGAACAAAGTTGAGGTTATGCTTAAAACAAGAACAAGTATGTCAGTGGCGTAAGGAAACTTTGGAAGAAGTTTGTTCTTGTTTTAATCATAAACTCACTTCATTTTGATCAGTTTCACAGAAAAGGAGATCTCAAGATACATTTACCTGAGAAGTGTAATGACCTGATGTTTGTTTTGATGTTCTCAGGCTACAGACATCTGTTTCAGCCGGTCATCAAGCAGGTGGTGGACTTCTATCAGCCCACCTGCATCGTTCTGCAGGTGAGATCACGCGCTCTCGGTCAGTCGTGATGTGTGTGTTGTTGCTCATCTCTGTGGTCTCTGTGATGCAGTGTGGAGCAGATTCTCTGGGCTGTGATCGGTTAGGATGCTTCAATCTCAGCATACGAGGACACGGGTAAGACCACTTCTCTCAAACTGCACAGTATGTTGAAATCTTGCCGGTAAAACTCCATGTGTTTGTAGAGATTGTGTGGAGTTTGTGAAGAGCTTCAAGATCCCGCTGCTGGTTCTGGGTGGAGGAGGATACACAGTCCGAAACGTGGCCAGATGCTGGTACGTTCACTACTCACCTGTAAATCACTGTAAATCATCTAAAGAGAAAAAAGTTTGCATAATAGTTATAAAGTAACCTTTAAAGGAGTCATATCATATTATGTTTTGTGTGTTTCTCTGATGCCCCATTATAGTGTGTTTTGTTTTTGTTTTGTTTCTGCTTCTGTGAAATGAGCAAAGGTGCTTTCTATCACTAACACACAGGCTCTGGGTTTGCTGTCAAGTCCAAATAAATGTTTAACTTCTCGTCCTTCAATAATAGCCTTGTTGCAATTTCTGAATTATCAAAATGAAAATTCATACACATTGTATTAGATCCATCTGAACCTGGGTCTTTGCATCACTTGTTACTTTATAGCAGCTTCCTGTTTAAACTACAATAAGAATCTTTACCGCAGTATAAGTCAGAGAGGAACGGCATCTCAATATGCTAATTCTGCCTGAAATCACAGACATGTCTAATTGAAATTGAAGCCGTACCCTATATTTTTCAGCATTGTTGCTTAAAAAGCTGCTGAAGTTGGAACATGTTAAACTCACGTCACACTCTTTTGACAGCTACCTATTTTTCACAAGAGATCAAACCGGTCTGATCTTCATGAAGGCTTTTTGAGAAAGTATACTCTCTCTTAGAACAAAGCCAGCCATCATCTCTTATGGTTTCTCTCGGCTTATGCCCACATCATCATATATTCAATATCAGCATCAATATTTCCATTAATACTTTTTGAGAGTCGCTTACTCTGAGTTAGAAAGAAACCGGCTGAAAGTTTCAGAGGCCAAAATGTTGGTGCGTCACTAATTCATAAAAAAGTTTGCACTGCAGTTTACTGTTCCAACGTTGTAATTTACTCACTCTCCTACGATTTATTTCCTCATTCTCACCTCTGCTGAGTCTCTGATCATCAGGTGTGTTCATTTGGGAGGTCATGTGTGAAGACTTTCAGTTTCTAAGCTGTTTTTGCTGCTTGATTTCAGTAAATGCTACTAATGTGCGAGTATTCACTTGAATTTTCTCTCGTAGGACATATGAAACATCTTTGCTAGTTGAGGAGTCCATTAGTGATGAACTACCGTACAGTGGTAAGACTGTGTCACAGGAGAAGAGGACAACTATAGAGTTATTCCATGTCTTTGTTTAGACTGTTGATAATGTTTCCTCTTCTCTGTATTTGTCCTCTGCACAGAATACTTTGAATATTTTGCTCCAGACTTCACACTTCACCCAGATGTCAGCACAAGGATAGAAAACCAAAATTCTAGACAAGTATGAGTTGTTTTCCTCACATGTTTTTTTTTCATTTGTGTTTACATTGACAGTACAAGTACAGACCACATTCAAAACCTCTTTTAAACCTGGAAATGAACAAGTTGAGAAAAAAATAAAACAAGAAGCATTGTATAATGAAAAATCAATAAGACATGCAGTACAGCAAAATACTAAGACAATATCAAATCCATGTACATAATTTTTTTTAATTGAACTTTTCATTTTGTATTAAATTATAATGCAAAAAAGTGAAAAATAAAACCGTATCGAAGTGTAACACTTCCGATTATTTAAAGGATATTATAGTGTGTTGTATTTCTGAAGGTTAGAACGTGTGTAAATGTTTCGTAGGTGTTCAGTGCAGTCTTCAGCAGTAACCACTGTGTTGTTACCTGTGTTTCTAGTATTTGGAGCAGATTCGTCAGACAGTGTTTGAGAACTTGAAGATGTTGAATCACGCACCAAGCGTTCAGATCCATGACGTTCCCTCTGATCTGCTGAGCTACGAGCGGCCAGACGAGGCTGACCCTGATGAGCGCGGGTCAGAGGACAACTTCTCCAGGTGACCAGAAACTAACACTAGTGTTTAAACGCTTGCTCTGAAGTCCCTTCTGCCCACCAAGACTGCATTTGTTTCATTTAAAGAGACTTGCAGTAAAAAAATATAAATAAATAAATAAACGGTAATATTGTGAAATATTATTGTAATCTGAAACAGCTGTTTTCTGTGTGAATATAAAATATAATTAATTTCTGTGATCAAAGCTGAATTTTCAGCATCATTACTCCAATCTTGAATGTCACATGATCCTTCAGAAATCATTCTAATATGCTGATTTGATGCTCAAGAAATATTTCTGATTATTATCAATGTTGAAATACAGATATGCTGCCCAATATTTTTGTGGAAGCTGTGAGGCATTGAGACAGGATTCTTTAATAAGAAGCAGTGTTGAGTGTAATTAGTTACTGTAATTTAATTACTTTTCGCTTGAAAAAGTGAAGTAGGGGATTGCTCTTATTTTTCTGTAATTTAATTACAGTTACTTCTTATGTAATTGAATTTAATACTGTATAGACTGTAGAACATTTATACACAATACAATAGTGGATTTAACATCAAAATTTAGTCTAACCTTAAAATGCAGGATTTATGTACCCTTCTCACTTTAAATACTTTAGTGAGTTAATAAGAATATTGGTAACACTTTATTATTTATATAACAATTCTCACTATTGACTAGTTGTTCATTAGCATGAATATTACTGGATATTGGCTGTTTATTATTACTTCAAAAAACACACATTAATGTCATATTCTGCAAGACCTTATTCTAAATCCTTAATCCTATACAATTCTTAAACTTAATAACTACTTTATTAAGTATTAATAAGCATTAATTAGGAGTATATTGAGGCAAAAGTCATAGTTAATAGTTAGTTAATAGTGAGAACTGGACTTTAATCTAAAGTGTGACCAGAATAATTTATGCCGTTATCTATTATTTATTTGAAAGTATATATATATATATATATATATATATATATATATATATATATAAAAAAATACATAAATAAGTTTCACGTCTGTCCTTGTATCATTAACTTGTCGAGGTTGATATAGGATTTAGAAAGTAATTAGTAATAAGTAATTAAATACTTTTTGGAGAGAGTAATTTGTACAGTAATCTAATTACACTGTTGAAGATGTAATTAGTAACTAGTAATTAATTACTTTGTTAGAGTAACTTACCCAACACTGATAAGTAGAAAGTTACAGCATATATTATAACAGCATTTATTTGAAATATTTTGTAACATTATAAATGTCTTTACCATCACTTTTGATGCATTTAACGCATCTTTGCTAAAAGTATTAATTTCTTTCAAAAACAACTTATTTGTATATCATTATTGTACTTTACTGTTGCTCCAGAAGATAAAATGCCAGCTGCTTGACTGAATGCTGAATGTCCTGATCGTGTTGTTGTTAAACCGTCTTCTGTTTGATCACAGGCCTGAAGCGGCGAACGAGTTTTACGACGGTGACCATGATAATGATAAAGAAAGTGATGTGGAGATCTGAAGATCATCTCTGGTGTGATGGATCTCTTTCAGCCATGAAGCTGTCCATTCCTGGCCATATCTCTAGTACTTATAACTGCATTGTGCTGAGTGGATGACCCTTCTCTTTCTTTACATGCACTGTATCTGTGTAGTTTTACATGTGGAAGTTTTTATTGTCATGACAGTATTTTGTGTTCATCAAAGCCCAGCTCTAAAGTGAACTCTGTGTACTAATACAGCATCTGTACTGAAGAGGCTCAGAGATCATGTGATATTGTATGTCCAATATCCAAGTGGTTATGATTAACAGAATATGTTTTTCTTGGCCTTTTCATAATTTGTTTATAGAATGTTTCTGTAATAAATCTTTTGGATAAGAGCCTTTCTAACTTCTTAACTTCTATACAGTCTGACCTGAGGAAGATTAATGAATGAAATTAATTTTTAGACAGTTATTACACATTTTATATATATTTAGTTATTTATTTTATATATATATATATATATATATATATATATATATATATATATATATATATTAGTTCTGACAAATGATTAATCTCATCCAAAATAAGTTTTTGTTTACATAATATATGTGTGTGTACATTTACTATGTATATATAAACACACACGCATGTATATATTTCAGAAAAATGTTACGTTTATATATTAAATATATTTGTATATATTTATATATACATGTAAATATTTTCAAAATATATGCTGTATGTGCATGTATTTATATATATATATATATATATATATATATACAGTACATAATAAATATACACAAATCATATATAAATATATATATATATATAAACTTATTTTGGATGTGATTAATCATTTGACAGCACTAATATATATATATATATATATATATATATATAGTATTATTTAATAGTAACTCTGTTTTCTCATTTGAAAGTATGTCATGGCAGGAGAAAAAACCTCCTCAGAGATAAATGTATAGTATTTTCACAAAGATCTTTACTCAAATGTTCATCTCGCATCATATATAACACAAATGATATCTGTGTTGAGGACCGTAATCAATACATTTGACTAAATCCTTTGTACTAGTAACAAAAATTCCAACAAATATCATTTTCAGTACATATATACGATCATGTAGTTCTGAGTGTATCAGTGACTGCACTGCACACATATATTGAGAGACATACAGCAATCAAAGCGTTAGTCTAACAAACAATAATTAGATACATTATTTTCCCTTGTATTGGGTGTCATAAATATGCAGCTTTATGAAACTGGTAATCCATTTCCAACCAAACAACACATGAGAGCTTGTGCACCAGTGAAGTTGTGCTGGGATGATAAACTCTCGTCCAGTCGTTCCTCAGGCAAACACTGGCTGAAGTGTGTCTGACCCATAATCTGCTGAACTGGCTCATTTACAGAGAAATGTACTACAGAAAAGCGTCTACAGCTCTTCGCTCTCGTACAGCGGGGCGGTGTGATGAGGAGCAGGCTCGGTGCTCCGTGTGGAGAACTGGCTCAAGATGGGAAGAGTCTTCAGCGTCCTGACAGGAGGAGCAGACTTATTCAGCCGAGCTGCAGGGAGACACGCATTTAAGGCTGAGAGACTGCTAAAAGCAGTAAATGAGCAAATTTGGGTTGACACAGACAATAATCAATATCTGATGAGCTGATATCGTGTTCATTAGTGACAAAAGTGTCCTGTAGTATGCCATGCATATCAAGATATTTTAAGACTCATCAATTCCAATTCAAACATATTTATTCCGTGTCTCTTTTTGCAAAACATTTAATTGCAGCTGAATACCATGAACAAAAATCAGCAGGCTACATAGAAATTGGACTCAATTAACCTAGAGCGTCCCTCGAGTAGGGTTTACGTTTAAGGTCCTTGGGGTCAGATAGACCCCAAACTTTTACAGAGCAATTGCATAAGGAAATATACATTTTTTATATGACAAACTATATATCGTTTGATAGTTTTGTACCTATTTACTGCACAATTAGTCAACTACGCCATAAACTGGATTATGAAAAATTAATTTTTTGTGAAAAAAACACTTAAATTATGACCTAAATTAAAAATAAATGGATTCTAGATATTGGCCCATGTGTTAGGGATAGAATACTGCCATCTGCAGGTTAGAATAAAAACTTTAGGGATTACAGTTAAAGAAAGAACGTGCAATGACCACATAGATCCAGCAGAGGTCCATAGAGACTCATTCATTTTCAGTTCAGTTTCAAGTCATTTTTTCTTCATGTTTCAGCTTCTCCTTGCAACTTTTTGATATATATTTTGTGAAAATATATTTAAAAATCCTAAAATATATTAACAATTTTTGTGAAAATATTTTTGTCAAAGGTTAGAATTTGTTGTTGTCGTCTGGTGTCTTCTTAATTGTCTGCTTTTGCAAATTATGTTACATAAATTTGCAGAAATCTCTCTCTCTCTCTCTCTCTCTCTGTGTGTGTGTGTGTGTGTGTGTGTGTTATGTCTACCCCTTCACATTGTTATGCATTTATGTTCTGTGCATTTTATTTGCCAAAATCTAAAAAATGCACTGGACACCTATGTCATACCTCTGTGTGTGTGTGTGTGTGTGTGTGTGTGAGAGTGAACATGCTTGTCCCACTTTGCATTTGTGCTCTAGTACCAGTCCTTCATTTATGAGTGGAAATTTTCAGATTTATGCCAAATTTGTTGATTTTATATGCCAATTTCTATAAAAATGCACTCTATTGCAGTCACACACACGTGTGTGTGTGTATGTGTGTGTGTTTGTGTGTGTGTGTGTGTGTGTGTGTGCATGAGATAGAATGTTCGTTCCAATTTGCATTTGTGCTCTAGATCCAGGCCTTTATAAAAATGTAAAACTTTTCAGATTTATACTGGGTTTACTACTTTTTTTTGACAAATGAAACAAAAAAAAAAAAAAAAAATTTTTCACTTTTCCCATTCATTTTCAATGTGGGGTCAATCTGACCCCGAGGACCTTAAACGGTAAATTTTTCTTACACCCCTTTAGAACAACCAAATCAAGTCCAGTTTTTTTGTGTGTGTTTTAGAAAGATTATTTAGGAAATGTCACAGAGTCTCATGCCCCTGAGATGAAGGGAACACTTTTAAAAAATAAAGAAAAATGCCACTGGGGTCAGATAGACCCCAATTACCGATTAATTAAGAGCTGTTTGTGTGCAAAATAGAACTGCATGATTCTGGATAAACGGAGACTTCTTTTTTTAATGGATGTTGTAGTTCTCTCACAATTCTGAAGAAAAAAAATTAGACAACTAAACAAAATTTCATGGAATTTATGAATTGAATGATTCAATGACTCACTTGTTTCATTACTGGATGAATTTTTTTGAACGAATTGTTTTTGAACGAATCTCTTGAATGAATGAATCAAAGACAAATACATTTTTAACAGCTCATAAATTAATTTGTCAAATAAGGCTATGTAAAAACGTTTCTTTAGATATTTACAGCACATTCCTACACACTTCTCCTATACATTAATATCGTTAACCCCTCTGGTGTTTTTGTTTTTTTTCCGCTTCGATGAAATGAATGTACTATTTTAGTTTGATAATGTTTTTTTATTTAATATTTTTAAGTTTAGGGGCTTTTATGGTACTAAATTATATTTATGGATCAGTTATGATCTATTTATTTCCTGTTAACTACTTTTTAGACCTGCCATAAATCTGGAATGCTTTGATTTAAAAAAACAAACAAACTTATGAACATTTATGGTCAGCTTTTGTTTGGGCGTCGTAACAAATGTTTCCACTAGATGAAATTCACTTCCCATTCATTTCCTACGGCGGTCATTTTTGACTTCGAACAATATGGTCCTATTTCTTTTAAGACCATTTAACTGTTTCGAATCATTATATTTTATTTGTTTATTTTTGCTTTGTGTGTGTCTGTTAACCTTAAAAAAAAAAACAATGTAATTTTTTTCAGTCAAAAATGACCAAACAACACCAGAGGGTTAACTTTATGAATAAAACATATAAAGTTTTATAATGTCAGTGCATCTAAACGTAAGAAAGAGTTTTCGGCAAAAGTCTAAGCAAACAGTCTTCACTCACAAACTTTCAAACAAGTCTTAAACATAAAGCGAGCAGAGCAAACTGAGTAAGTGCACTTACTGGCCACGTCTAGCCTGGCGTTGCATGTGGACATGCCTGCTTCATTAATGGCAGACACTGTGTACCAGCCTGCGTCAGACTTTATGACTGGATCAATCACCAGACACTGCTTTCCTGAAGCGTCCTGAGAGAGACTGACACCAAACACACAAACATCACACAACTACAGAGACTACAGTAACAAAACTTTCAGATGAGAAGATCAACTGACAATCGTCTGTTTTTAAAAAGCTCAAGGGAGAATCGCATTACGACCATGAACATTTCTGCAGTTATGTGTAATAAAATGGAATTACACAGGGAAAAAGTACTGAAATACTGAAATGTATTTAATACTTTGTACAAAAGCCTTATAACGACAGCTTGAAGACGCCTCCTGCAGGAGAAACTAGTGGCATGCATTGCTCAGCTGTGATTTTGTCTTCAAATCTTGAAGGGTCTGTGAGTCTCTTCTATGAACTCTGACCTTTAGTTCTTATTTTCTATTGGATTCAAGTCAGGTGATTGGCTGGCCGTTCTAGCAGCTCTATTTTCTTTCTCTGAAACCAGTCGAGAGATTCCTTGGCTGTGTTTGGGATCATTGTCTTGTTTCATCTTCATCATCCTGGTACTGTAGCTGTTGGGACTGAAGCTAATATTAATTTCCACTGACGAGGGGCAGGATTGATTTCTAATTACTGATAGATTTCAGCTGGTGTCTTGGCTTTCCATGCCTTTTTGCACCTGCCTTTCTTCATGTGTTCAATACTATTTCCCTGTGTTATTCCATTTTATTACACATAACTTAATTTCTGAACTTACTTGTTTTCTTTGTATGTATGGATTACTTGTGTTGTTACCAACATCTGGTGAAAATTTCATGTCAACAACACCTTTAACTTTTATGTGAATTATTCCTTATACTGTCTTTAAAACACAAAAATGGAACAAAAATAATCATTTAAGTGTATAATATTTTATCTTTATATCTTGAATAATATGTAATTTGCAATGTTCTCTTGGCAGGTCTTCCAGCCAGTTCTATCAAACCTTTACAATTAATCCAGAACGTGGCAGCAAGATTAATTTTTAATGAGCCAAAAAAAAAAAAAAAAAAAAAAATGCACATCACACCTCTGTTTATCAATTTGCACTGGCTACCAACAGCTGCTCGCATAAAATTCAAGGCATTGATGTTTTCTCACAAAACCATCACTGACTCTGCACCCCTTTACCTAAATTCATTACTTCAGACCTATGTGCCTCTAGAAGCTTGCGTTCTGCAAGTGAACGTCGCTTTCCTCCCAAAGAGACACAAAGTCTCTTTCACGGACTTTTAAATTAAATGTTGCCTCCTGGAATAACCTGCCTAACTCAATCCCAGCAGCTGAGTCCTTAGCTATCTTCAAGAAATGGCTAAAAACACATCTCTTCCATCTTTATTTGACCCTATAACTCTAGCACTCTCTATTCTAATTCTATTCTTTAAAAAAAAAAAAAAAACCTTGCCCCTTTTAGGCTTTCACTGTATTCATTTACTAACTGCTTGTTTTCTTAAAAAAACTACTTCCCTATTCTTTTTGTATTCTATCTATTTGTTTTCTTTTTATTTATTATACAATTAACAAAAAAGGCCTCTAAAGCTAGCTTGCGCTATTCTTTTTCTATTCTATCCGTTTTCTTTTTATTTGTTATATAATTAAAACTGAAAAAAAAAAACCTTGCCACGTGTACTGTGTTAAGCTAACTGAGACTTGTCACAGCTCTTGCATATCATTGCTCTTTTGTTGGTTTTGAGTGCTTCCATTGTCCTCATTTGTAAGTTAAATGACTAAATGTAAATGTAATATGATAATATATAGTCTGTGAATACTAGGAAACATGTGGGATCCACAGTGCATGATGGATGTCAGACCTCATTCTCCTGGGGTCGATGCGCAGCATCTCCTTGTCTTTCTTCCAGTAGATCTGCGGCGCTGGAGACGCCATCACCTCACACTCGAGCCGCACGCCGTCGCCCTCCAGAACCCGCGAGTTCCTCATCTTCAGCACAAACGAGGGAGGACACAGCTGCTCCTGAGCTGAGGACACACACACAGCAACCACATTCACCTCAGCACGGTCTCATGATAATGCATATAAATTGTACACCAAATAAAAACAAAAACTCGTGGTATTGATACGCAAAAAATGACTTTGGTGTGCATATGATACACAGTTTTCGCGTGCATATGATATGAAATTTGTTGGCGTGTATATGATACACAGTTTTTGCGTACATATGATACGCATCTACCCACAACCCTAATCCTACCCATTGCATAGCATATACACACCAAAGTCAATTTTTGCCTGTCAATACCACAAGTTTTTGTTTTTATTTGGCGTACTATTTATACGCACTTTCGTGAGATCAGGTTGGTGAGTGTGGCATCCAGTCATGAACAGTGCTGGGGAAACTTACTTAAGTAATGCATCACAATAATGAGTTACTCGCTAAAAAAGTAACTAATTGCATTACTTAGTTATTTTTATGGAAAGTAATGCATTACGTTACTTTTTCTCACATGGGCTGGGCTTACTTGTATGTTTTTGATATAAAAAAAGTTATATTTTAGGCATATGAAAAAGCCCTTTCACCCCAAATGTGAAATGAACAAGCCTCAGGCTGAAGGAAATGTAAATCCAATTATTAACATATTTAATTATTGCAGCTTTGGGTCATATTCTGAGTTTGCATTTCAGTTTTTATTCATTTTGAGGAATACTAAATCTGTTTTTGTGCAAGTGAGATGAGTAAATGCATGTTCAAATTTAGTCTAGAACTACAGTAACCATCGTATTTACACATTGCACACATCGCCTCTGCACTTACTCCTGATTTCTCTCAACATGGCAACACCAGAGTTGTCAGTAAATACATGGGAAAACAAACTTTTTATTTGAAAAAGTAACTTCCGATATTTTACTGTACACTGAAAAAAATGATTAATTGAATTTACAAATTTTTTTAACGTAAGTGGTTGCAATCAATTTATTTTAGCTACATTTAAATAAACAAATTTATTTGACTAACTTTCAACATATTTTTTTTAATTAAATGTAGCTAAAATAAATTTTTTGTGACTGCTTACCTTAAAAAAAATTTGTAGCATTTTTTTCAGTGTAAATTAAAAAGTAATGCATTACTTTACTAGTTACGTGAAAAAAAAGCAATCTGATTACGTAACTCGCGTTACTTATAATGCGTTACCCCCAACACTGGTCATGAACAGACAGATAACCAGATAACCTCTGAGCTACAGCAGCACTAACCTGAATTTAACACGTCACTAGGCCTCTAGTCATTGCTCTGACATTTCAATTTGTGCTTGTATGAATAAATTCAAATGACTTTACTTCAGAAGCTTTTTAGAAACCTGAAATGCTCGCACACACAGCACAGAGCGGATCTCGTGAATCATTTGAAGCAATTTATTGGTAGAAAAGTGCATCTGTTTTGGTTTACAAAACATTTCACAAAATACAACTTTCTTAACAAGGCATAAGGATCATTCCCACATACAGTATATTTGAATGTCCTCATCGTGTCTCTTGTTTCCTTTTAACTAAAATCAGTTTCTCTTGATCTCATCATGCAGGATGGAAGGAAGGCCACAGATTGAATAATACTGTTTCTTACTAGACACATTTAATTAACAATTTTTAAAATCCCTGGTTAAAAAGTCTATCATCCCCAAATCCATGACTCCATGTTCAAGGCAACGACTGTCACTCAACTCTTGACCATCAGTGTTGGGAAGGTTACTTTGGAAATGTAATAAGTTACAGATTACAAGTTACCCAGTTTAAAATGTAATAAGTAGTGTAACTATTTCAATTACTTTATTAAAGTAATGTAACTGATTACATTTGATTACTTTTCTAAATTTCTAATAAATGTTTTCAACTGTTAATCATTTTCAAACATGTAAAGCAACCTTACAGTAGCACTCAAAACTGATCACTGTCAGACTTTCAGAATCCTTCTTCACTTCAATTAAGATTATAATAATTTAATTTTAAAGCACAGACTTTAGCACCTCTTCTTACTTTGAGATCATTCTGAGGTTAAATGCAGATTTGAAATCATAAAATATTCAGATAACAAAATATTCAAGTAGCTGTAATTTAATTACACATTTTTTTCTGGTAACACTTTATTTATTTCTGCATTATCTAAGATGGCGCCGCAGATGGCAGCTACTGTGCTTTGCTCTTCAGTGTTTGTACTGTTTTTGTTCGTTTTTCCTGTTTTTTGTTTCTCAAACACCATCAGTTTTACTAGGGATGATCTGCTGAACATTCGGCAGAACACACCACAGAATCTTTTACCGGTTTTTGATTATTCGGACGTTTTGCTGGACATTGTTGTTGGCGGAGCCGTAGCTGTGTTCAAACGCTTCAGGACGCGCAGACGGGGGAAGCGAGCCGGCGCGCTCGTGAAGCTCAGACAGCGCGGATTTAGAACGCCGTTGCCTAGCATCCATCTGGCGAATCTCCGCTCTCTACCCAACAAAACGGATGAACTCCTTCTGCTCTCCCGGACAAACAGGGACTTTTCAAACTCTGCTGCTCTGTGTTTCACGGAAACCTGGCTGAACGACGCCATTCCGGACAGCGCGTTACATCTTCCGAGCTTTCAGCTGTTTAGAGCGCATCGGGAGGCAGAATCAACGGGGAAATCACGCGGCGGCGGGACGTGCTTTTACATCAATGAGAGGTGGTGTACAGATGTAACTGTGTTAAAGAAGATGTGCTGTTCTGATCTAGAAACGCTCTTCATTAACTGCAAGCCTTTCTACTCGCCGTGGGAGTTTTGCTCGTTCATTCTCGTGAGTGTTTACATTCCTCCGCAAGCGCACGTGAGCTCAGCTTTACAGAAACTAGCTGATCTGATCACAGAGACTGAGCAACAACACCCGGACTCTGTTTTAATCATTCTCGGGGACTTTAATAAAGCAAATCTCTCCCGTGAACTGCCAAAATACAGACAGCATGTTACATGTCCCACCAGAGACAGTAATATATTGGATCACTGCTACACAGCGATAAAGGATGCACATCACTCTGTCCCACGAGCAGCTTTAGGACTCTCTGATCACTGTTTGGTTCATCTTATTCCTACCTACAGGCAGAAACTCAAATCTGGAAAACCTGTATTAAGAACTGTTAAAAGATGGACTAATGAAACAGAGTGGGATTTACAAGCCTGTTTCGACCTTACTGATTGGACTGTTTTTGAAACTGCCGCAAATGATCTGGATGAGCTCACAGAGACTGTAACATCTTACATCAGTTTCTGTGAGGATATGTGCATTCCTACCAAGACTCATCTAACTTACAACAACGACAAACCATGGTTCACTGCAAAACTCAGACAGCTCCGTCAGGCCAAAGAAGATGCTTACAGAAAGGGGGATAAAGTCTTGTATAAACAGGCCAAATACACACTGGAAAAGGAGATCAGAGTGGCAAAGAGGAATTATTCCGGCAAGCTAAGGGAAAAATTCTCTTCCAGTGATTCTGCTTCAGTGTGGAAAGGTATGAAAGAAATCACCAGTTACAAGTCACCATCCCCCAGCACTCTGGAGAATCAACACCTGGCAGACGGTCTGAACGAGTTCTATTGCAGGTTTGAAAAAACACCCCACACCCGCCCTGAACACCTCTCCACACAACCATTCACACAACCATTCACACCTCCAGCAACCCCCGTCTCCCCCACACCTGCAATTCAGATCAGCGAAGATGAGGTGCGCCAGGTCTTCAGGAAGAACAAAAGAAGGAAAGCACCAGGCCCAGACGGTGTGTCACCAGCCTGCCTAAAAATCTGTGCTGACCAGCTGGCCCCCATCTTCACACAGATCTTCAACAGATCTCTGGAGCTGTGCGAAGTCCCCTCATGCTTCAAACGCTCCACCATCATCCCCGTCCCAAAGAAACCCAAAATTACTGGACTTAATGACTACAGACCTGTGGCTCTAACATCTGTGGTCATGAAGTCATTTGAAAGACTGGTTTTGGCTTATCTGAAGTCCTCCACTGGACCCTTACTGGACCCCCTGCAGTTTGCCTACAGAGCAAACAGGTCTGTGGATGATGCAGTCAACATGGGACTGCACTTCATCCTGCAGCATCTGGACAGACCAGGGACTTATGTGAGGATCCTGTTCGTAGACTTCAGCTCCGCTTTTAACACCATCATCCCGGACACCCTTCAGAATAAACTAACTCAGCTCTCCGTCCCCACCTCCGTCTGTCAGTGGATCACCAGCTTCTTGACAGACAGGCAGCAGCTAGTGAGGCTGGGAAAATACACATCCAGCACTCGTACGATCAGCACTGGAGCTCCTCAGGGCTGTGTTCTCTCCCCACTGCTCTTCTCCCTGTACACTAACGACTGCACATCTAAAGACCCCTCTGTCAAGCTCCTGAAGTTTGCAGACGACACCACACTGATCGGCCTCATCCAGGACGGTGACGAGTCTGCCTACAGACAGAAGGTTAAGGAGCTGGCTGTCTGGTGCAGTCTTAACAACCTGGAGCTCAACACGCTCAAAACTGTGGAGATGATCGTGGACTTCAGGAGGAACCCCTCTGCACTCCCCCCACTCACCATCATGAACAGCACTGTGACTGCAGTGGAGTCATTCAGATTCCTGGGCACCACCATCTCCCAGGACCTGAAGTGGGACAATCACATAGACTCCATTGTGAAAAAGGCCCAGCAGAGGTTGTACTTCCTTCGCCAGCTGAGGAAGTTCAACCTGCCACAGGACTTGCTGAATCAGTTCTACTCCGCCATCATTGAATCCGTCCTCTGCACTTCAATAACTGTCTGGTTCAGCTCAGCTACCAAATCTGACCTCAGAAGACTACAGAGGGTAGTCCGGACTGCTGAGCGAATCATTGGTACAACCCTCCCCACTCTCCAAGAACTGTACTCATCCAGAGTGAGCAAAAGGGCTGGCAAAATCACTCTGGACCCCTCACATCCAGCACACTCCCTCTTTGAACTGTTGCCGTCTGGTCGACGCTACAGAGCTCTGAGCACCAGAACTGCCAGACACAGGAACAGTTTCTTCCCTCAGGCAATCCATCTCATGAACACTTGACATTAAAAGTGGAACACACAACACTATTATAAATTATTTATTCAACACACATACTTATTTTTTTTTTTTTCATTTCAGATTTGCACATATTAGACCTGTACATCATAATTGTCTATATATTGTGTTTTTGCTATTTGTACATTGCCTATTTGTAAATTATTCTTTTATTATCTGTGCCCTGTCCTGTTGCTGTCTTTCTGTTGCACTGTAGAGCTTCTGTCACAAAAACAAATTCCTCGTATGTGTAAGCATACCTGGCCAATAAAGCTCATTCTGATTCTGATTCTGATTCTGATTTTAAGGTGTCCTTGTTACACATTACATGTACTTACTATTATAATAACAATAAGTTAAGTACTTAAGTAGTAAGTGCATGTAGTTAATTAATATTACTCAGTAGGCTACATAAATGAATAATTACACTGTGACAAGGACACCTTACAATAAAGTGTAACCTTTTTTTCTCAGTAACTGTAACAGATTACGCTTACATTTATTTTGTAATTCCGTTACATGTAACTAGTAACTCTGCCCACCATATGTAGAGATAATTACAGAAGCACATCTTTACCATCTAAATATTTAAATGTACAGTAGATGAAGAGATATTCAAAGTCTTTGAAATTTTATGCTGAGGAACACTATTCTGAAATTGTTCAACAATTTGTAGATGCAGTTTTTCACAGAATGGTGAACCTCTGTCCATTTTTACTTCAGACAGACTCTGCCTTTCTAAGATACTGTTTTATACCCAACCATGTTAATGACCTGTTGCCAATCAACCTAAGTAGTTGCAAAATTATTTTTCTTTCTTTCTTTTTTCTTTTTACTTTTGCAGCCTTTTGTTGCAGCCATCAAATTCAAAATAACCTATTTTCCTTAAAATGGTACATTTTCTCAATGTAAACATTTGATATGTTTTCTATGTTCTATTGTGAATAAAATATGGCTTCATGAGATTTGCAGATCATTGCACTCTGATTTATTTACATTTTACACAGTGTGCTTTTTTGGGACAACTTTTTTGGAAATAGGGTTGTAGATTGATGTGATTTTTTAAAAGCATTTTAGCATAAGGTTGCAACAGGGCAAAATGTGGAGAAAATAAAAGGGCATGAATACTTTCACAAGGCACTGTATTTAAATAAAATAAATACAATAAATAAATATAACGCTATCCAGGTAACAGAAGATTGCTCACCGATCACATCCAGACGCAGGGAGAAGTGGCTCTCTCCGGCACGGTTCTTTGCTACACATTCATAAACACCTGCATGATGAATCGTCACAATCTCAATGATGAAGGAGTGCACGCTTTTCTCACACACCAGCATCTTATGGTAATCATCGGGTCGGATGAGTTTCCCATCCAGATACCAAGAAATATCTGGTGTTGGCAAACCTACAACCTGCAGGATAGAAAGAAAAAAAAGCAAAACTTAAAAAAGTTAAAATGTTGGTTTGTAAAGATATTACTACAACTGTATTTCTGCAAAAAAAAAAAAAATTCATAAACTCGTATTAACTACCGATGTTTGCGGTATAATATTATTTTCTGCATCAGGTTATAAATTATGTGTTTTTTTATTTTTTTATTTTGTGGACTGTTTATTTTTGTATGTTTTACTGCCCAGGACAGCTTCATTAATATTTCAAGCGTTGGAGCAATATGTAAAACAAATGCATGCAGGGTGTTTTATTATATCATTAAATGATAGCTACCTTAAAATCAATCCTGCAGAATTGTCCCTCTTCAACAGAAAGATCTTGCGGCACTTGTATAAAACGAGGAGCAAAACACTTCTCTTGGATGGTCAAGGCCTCTGTACTGTCTCCTCCGGGACGATTCTTTCTGGACCTGTGCAAGAAAAGGTGGAAATGAACTGAATGGGACAGAAATTCAACAAAACAAACACAATAATCAAAGTTTACACAAAGCAACACAGGCAGGGCTCAGAGCATCAGACGATCACCCACAACAAGCACAAAGTGTCTGTTTTAGATGGTGTCACTCAGTGCTTGATGCATTCAGTAATGATAATTCACTAATTAACTCTAAAATGTGTCAGAAGTGTTAGGTGTGCATGCACAATAATAAGATGAAAACTCTTCAGAGACAAACTCCAAACTGATACTCCTAATGCAAAGAGACATTTACCATATTCCTCCAGGCTGGAGACCTTCAGGAGAGCCTGGCTGTTAGAATAGTGCATAACATTTGCTTGAATAATATTACAAAACATGATGGATAGACAGACAGACAAACTAAAGGAATTGAGGCCTTAGTGTATGTGCACATGTGGTGGTATTATAATAACAGCATCATGATGAATAGGATAGCTGCAGAGCACATGGGTTTTGCTCATGCTATTTTAGGCCTGTGGACAGACTGTTATCTGTTTGGTCTGGCTTTGAAAATTCCTGGCAACTAGAGTGATGGTAGCAAATGTGAATAAAGTATAGCTGCATAAACTGACACTCTTGTCTCTTGATTACCAGGGGTTTTAGCATTACTTGTGGCGTTACTAATATAATATCATGTAACTGATTCTCTGTAGGACACTTTAGCTTCTTTGCACACATAGCAGATCATGAGCACCTGGCTATAAAGCCATGATCACTGCATAGTGTTTCCTCTTAACAAGCTCTAACATTAGTGACTCAAGCTTTAAAAGGTATTCTGCAGTTGCATTAAACATACAATAACTTTAAATGACAATACCTGTGCAGGCTGTGAACCAAATGAATTTTCAAGATCAAATACTGAGGCTGCATTATCTGCTCCCAACAATCTTCTCGCCATCCGCTCCTCGTAAGACATCTTCTGAAGGGTCCTCTGTTGAGGAGCTTTGTTCCGTAGCTTCTTTTCAAGGTCTTGTATAAGAGCATCTTTTGAGCCCTGAATATCTTCATCTGTGGCGCGAGAAACTGGTCGGGAAACAGTCTTCTTCAAGATCGGCTTTGGCAAGCTGTGAAAATAGTCCATGGGAAAATGTTACTTTTTAAGCGTTTTTCTTTTTTAAAGGAGTAGTTCACTCAAAAATGTAAATTTGCTGAATGTAAAAAATGTAAAAAATGTAAATTTGGACTGAAGTGTTGTGGATTACTTGTGGATTATTGTGATGTTTTTATCAGCTGTTTGGACTCTCATTCTGACGGCACCCATTCACTGCAGAGCATCCATTGCTGAGACAGTGATGCAATGACACATTTCTCCAAATCTGATGAAGAAACAAATTCATCTACATCTTGGAAGGCCTGAGGGCGAGCACATTTTCAGCAAATTTACATTTTTGGTGAACTGTTCCCTTTTAAGCTCTGAAGACATTGGAGATTTTAGTCATTTTTCATATTTCAAAGTACTAACTTTATTAAATTAAGATCTTTGGCTTAAAGCTGCAGTCCGTAACTTATTTTGGTTAAAAATGATCCGAAATCAATATTTGAGCAAGTACATAACCAGCCAGTGCTCAAAACTATTGTCTTACTTTAGCCCAATTCACAACGGTTAGATTATAATGTTTTCTAATTTGAGTGGTATGGGTAGATTTTCGTGTGAAATTCGAGCATGCTGCCGCGTCATTATGTCACGTCTGTAAACATAAAGAAGTTGTCCTGGCTGACAGGCTATATCTCATATGAGGATGCTGCAGGTGGCGGATCGTTTATAGCCTTTTCTCACAGCAGCTGGAATAATTAAATTTATTATTTTGATGGAAGATTGTAATCCAGAAAGGATTATGTGTTTATGAAACATGTGAATGAAATTAAATTATATTCCAGTTTTAAATGTACATCTGATTACAGATAGCCTGGGATTACACAAGATTTGTATTTTAAAGAAAACCAGTTCGAAGGAAGAATAATTTGCTTTTTGAGTTAAAATAATTTCTTAATATGAAATTCGAATGGTATGACAATTAGAGATTAGACTGTACAGAAATTGAAATCTACACGCTAATACACACTATAGGCAATGCTGATGTTGTTAGCATTAATAATTTGAGAATAAAGTACAACAATAATAATACTTTGCACGGTTTGATGTGATATGAGCTAACCGATCTTTAGATTTAATCACCACTGGTAGCGCGATTTATTGTAATGCTTTTTTCCTCAGTTGGTCAAAACAAAAGTGGCAGACTTGTTACTTGTTCAGATGACAATATACGGTGAAAATTCATATTGGGGTCATATATTCCAACACATAAGCTAGAATCTGTGAGTGCGTAGTACAGTAAATATCCACACCGGTGCGTGACTGACTGCCACACATATTCCTCAAAACATTAGATTCATCCACACTGGAGCCGCGCCGGAGCACAACCCACGCAAGCGAGATAATTCTGCAAACAGCTGCAATTGCAGGTTTCAAACAGAGATGGCGACAAAGAGGCAAAACTTATGGACTGCAGCTTTAAGTAAAAAATCTCATTGCTTTTTAGAATAAACAGCTAAGACATTAAAAATGTCTAATTTTTGAGTTTTCTTTCCTGTAGGAGGATATTTCCATACATTAGAGTGTTTAAGATAAATGTCAGCCGTAACACACTCACGTGTTGGGTGTGTAGCTCATGTGAGACACAGGTGGGGGCTGTGGAGGTGGAGCAGATGTTTTTGGAGTATCTTGAGATATCCGGGGTGGGACAGCTGCAGGAGCGTGATCCAGCGACTGACTTGGAGGAGACAGAGGCTGCTCCTGGGCTCTCGGTGTTGGGCTGGGTGATCTAGGGGAGCGCCGCGGAGATGGAGACTGAGGTATGGACATGCATTTGGCCTGGGAGCTCGGCAGGGAAGGCAGGACAGATGAGAGGAAAGCTGCTGATGATAGTTTCTCATTGTTTGAAGAGCTCTGTGGTTTAGGAATCAAAGTCATGCTTGAACTCATGGAGGTTTGAGCGGGTCCAGGCTGAGGAGGGCTCAGTAACGGAGCAGCCATTGAACCCGGGGGACTGAGGTTGTTGGGTTTGCTGATCTCACTGTCAGGTGTGTGGAAACTGGGCAGGGACTGGATGAAATGGCGAGGGCGCTCATAGTTAAAGGCACTGGGGGGGTACAGTGATGGCGAAAAGGTGGGCAGGTCAGCCATGTTCATGGCACTGCCTCTGGGCTCCGCTGGTTTACTCAGCTTGCTGGTGGGAAGGAATGGATGTGGGACACTGTTTTTAACCCCCTTTGCTGGAGGATCAGGTTTGCTCATTGAAGAGAGCTCTGCAGCTTCAGTCACCTGGCTGGCAGGAGCCTGTTTGCTCTCCGTGTCCACAGGAGACTCCGGCACCCTGGTGGGAAAATATATTTAACTTGGACTAGGTAGTGCAAAAAAGGAGTTCACACTGATGATTTGCAGTCAAGTGAATGAATTCAAACAAAAGGAGTGTAGATATTAGGCCAATCCTGGTCCTGCAGAGTTTAGCTCCAATTTGTCCCACCATACCTGCCTGCAATCTTGAATATCTTGATTACACTCTTAGAAATAAAGGTTCCAAAGGGGGTTTTCACAGCGATGCCATAGAAGAACCAGTTTTGGTTCCCCAAAGAACCTTTCTTAAAAGAACCACTTTTCGTTAGTGTGAAGAACATTTTAATAATCTAAAGAACCCTTTTCCAATGTAAAGAACCTTTTGTGGAATGGAAAGGTTCCATTGATGGTAAAGGTTCTTCATGGAACCATTTCCAAATAAAGAACCTTTATTTTTAAGAGTGTACTTGATTACTGCTCTACAGGAGAGTGGCCCTCCAGGAGCAGGACTGGACCTCCCTGCTTTAGGCAATGTTAAAAGTTAAGTATTGTAGCAAATTAGCTTAAAAGGGAATTGCATATAAATAATTACAATTAATTATGATTAATTACAATTATTTATATCGGCTGACAGTAATAACTGTAGCAAAATTAAATTGCCATCAACTAATCTGTCCGTCCAGCGAACATTCAGTGTAAGTTCATATCAACTCTAAGAAAGGATATTTTCTTGGCCACAGAAAATACTTTCCTAAATATTAATACATTAGAGCATGTAGTAAGGATCAAAAATCGTAAAGGAACATTAATTTGCAAGGCAGAATCAGAAACTCATGTAATTTGTGCACACAAGCTTTATTAACTAAACACTAACGCAAACTAGTCTAACAAACAAACAAACAAACATACAATCACTCATACATGGGGAAAGGGCAAATGAGAGTTGATGGATGAAACCATCAGGGAACCAGAGAATGAATCTATGAAAAGAGTCAGTTAACCACCTGAATAAAACCATCAGTGCCGTTTATAACGGGGTCTATAACTTATACTAAACCTCTGTTTCATTTAATTAAGTGTACAATACTTGCATTGCCTTTTGGTCGTTGAACGAGTGTCCAGAATGCAGTCTCAGATGAAAGTTCTGATGGTTTAAAGGTTTGGTGTTGTTGGAGTTCTCCAAGTTCTTCTGTGTTTGAAGAGTGATGAATTCCAAAGATGTCCTGACTCACTGGTGATTGGGAGCTTCTTCCCAGGTAGAAAGTGAAAAAGAGCTAAGAGAGACATCAGCTGAGATCTTAGGATCTCTGGTGAATGGAAAGTCAAGGCCGAAGGCCTGGCACAAAACTTAAGGGTCCAGAAGAGTTCTAGCTCACATCCTCCTCATCCTCTTAGAATCTAAAAGATCCGCCGACTGGGTGTGGTGAGGCCTGCAAGACGCGGTAGCGCCGGCCCTGGGATTTAGCAACCAGAAGATGGAGAGGGGATGGGAGATGAGTGAAGAGACTAAAAGCTAAAAACTAAAAAACTAGGCGGGTCACTGAAGTAAGGTCTTTTAAACCCTATGGAGGTCACACCTCTGGGGTGTCAAAGAGCCAATGGAGTCCTGAACTTTTGGAGGGAAGGTTTTACGACTCTTTGTCTCTGAGCATGGTAATTTGCAAGGGGTTGAATTGGAAGTTGATATACAAACTATTAAAGATTCTTAGAACACTAATATGTTGCATAGTTATCAACATGCAATATACACTGTCATTTAGATCATCCGAAGACGAATTGATAGAGACCAAACATGGAATAAATGAGGTGATATTAACTAGTGATCTATCATAAGCATGCATAAAACAATATACAGTACAAAAGACAATATACAAAAACAGTAACAATATACACAATGACCTGAGGATATGTGTGTTCATTCAAAGAAGGGTTTTTCAATGAATTAATTAGAGAAGAGTCCATTTTTATGTGCATTATGTGTCTTTCCTATGGAAATAGGTTGCTCTGCCTGCATTCCTTTGAGCAATAACTAGTGTTATCAGATTGGTTCCCCTGGTAACTGAGCCCTTTAGGCTGCTCTTTCAGGGGAAGGGTCCATAGACCCTCACAGATTATTTGCTGAAGGAGAGGGTTTGCCGGATTGTTCATTAAATATAATGAATGAATGTATGTCTGATTGGTCCAAACGCTACAGTATAGTTTAACCCACTTGATTGGAAGCCTCATACAGTTGAATACAGCAGTAAAGCAGGATCTCCTACTAGCAATCAGTGTTGTGTACCATTCAGAACTGAGAATGCTTTGAAATTACCATTCACTTCCATTTAAACTGAACTCATAAACTCATAAATAATAAAGAGGATGCTAAAGACTAGGCCAAAGGGAGTGAGGTAAGTTTACCTGCACATCTATTACTAACTGGCCTCTGTTACACAAACAGGAACCAAAGAAATTCATATAAGCCCAATAAGTAACACTTTGCATGACAAGCATTAAGGGCCAGATTTATTAAAATATCATGAGACCAGAATGGCCAATGGGAGTGGAAAGTTTTGCAGCTGATTTACTGACAATGAGCAAATTAAAGAGCACAGACGCAGCCAGATCATTAAATGACCAACACAATCTATCAAAAGCAGTGCAAAATTCATTTGCAAAACTCAAACTGGGTTAAGACTTGCTTTCTGGCATTAAAATGGTGCAGATACCAGTAAACTGACAAACGTAAATCTTAGTAAATCACATTGCATGATTCATTTAAATACTTTCCTCACAAAAATGTTACTTCTGAGAGGGAAACTGCTACAAATGCATATACAACAAGGTCAGCTGCAAAAATAACTGTCCATGCTTTTTCATCACTAATTGTTCACAGCGTATCTTTAGTAAATCCTGACAGAATTAGTAAGTATCTGCATTACCAAACGGATGCAAAACTAAATGACAGATTTAGACATGTCTCCTGAGCCCACCCCCAAACACATAGCTCCGCCCCAAACTCACACCATTGGTTGACTCTGTGTTGCTGTGTCATGCTGGTTTGGCTGCTCAAACAAACAGCAATGTTATTGTAAGCTTGATTGATGGCTGCTCTCAGCAACTCCATGCCTCAAGGAGGGGAAACAAGGCTAAATAACACAGTAATTAGAACACTAATACATTTATCTTTCTACATCACTAAAGTATGTTCGTCTTTGTCTGTGTCTACATATGCCTGATATGTAAATGACCAATGATCATATATGCATAGCACCACACACACAAGCAATCTAAGAGACATGTTAAATTTCTGAAATCATTACTTACTTAACCTAAAGAAAACTACAAAGTACACATTTAACATTTGGAAACACATTCAACAAGTAAATAATCTTTTTCACCATTAAATGAACATGGCAGGGGTTCATAACTGCATACTGCTGGTGTTTCTGTGAGAGAGAGCCATGTGGCTAAAAAAAGTGTCATGAGGCTCGAATGACAGACATGGCAGGTGCAGTTCATTTACAGCGACGCTGGCACTCACTTACCCTGTTTGGAGGTCATTGTGAAGAAAGGCCGAGCTCACTAAATGTCATTCACTTCAGTAACAGTTCAGTAACGTTTAACAATGTATATATTTGTGATGGTAAAAGCACTGCTCAACATAGAAGCAGGTGCATATTGATATTTATATTATTTTATAATTAAGCAGGATATAAATATACAATAGTATGTGAGCAAAGTGTTTATGAAATTAAAACAGGAATGGGACAAAAACAAATTAATGGTTGTGCAATTCAGATCAGCAGCTACAGTCAGAAAGTGTTTGATTGTGATAACTGTTTATGTTAGCATCATAACCTGGTGTCCAAAAATGGATTAAAAAAAAAAAATCAAAATAATTTAAATTATCAGCATAACAACTTGAATATGATAATGAATTTTAGAATATCCTAATATTTGATATGTCCCATTTACTTCATTGACAGCAGCTCTCGATCTGTATGAACACATCTGATCATGATCTGCAGCATAATAATTTAAGAATATATAGAAGAGCATCTTGTGCTTCGATTGGAAGCAGAAACTGACTGTCTGTACAAAGGAGTTTGCAGTCAAAATCCTAAAAGTTTGATTATTTGCAGGTTTACATTCAATTTTCAGGCTTATGCAGGTTGAAAAAACATAAAAGTTTTCAGCCTTGAATAGGATATTAAAAAAGTCTTTCTTTATCACAACACCAGGACCAGATCATTAACACAACATATTAAATAGTTTCAGAACCAGCAATGCATCCTATACAAACACAGCAGTGAGTGAACGGTGAAAAAAGCTTCAGTGATGAACAGCGAGTCACACTGTATGACCTACAGGGGTCAAATTTACAGAATCTAGATTTTTATAAAGCAAAGAACATGTTTTAATTTACCTACTGAACACAAAATGTGAAAGGACTGATCATGCATTAATAAAACGATTAAACAGATCAAAATCGCTAGAGTTGTTAGAACAGATGTATTGATTTTTGGGTCATTTGCAATAAAGTGTAACAGATTATAATCTAGATTACAAATCTTGCGCTTACCTGCTCTTTAAAATTAGTTTGTAAGCCAGTAAGATCAACTGTATGTAAAGTTGGTTTGAAAGGTTGAAGGTGTAGAGCGATTCTCTATCATCTGTTCTCTCAATGAGATACTGTCAGGCTGTTTATCTATAGAAAGCTATGTGAGTCATGAGCAGCAGACTCATGCCCCCACCATTCTTGAGGAACCACCCATTCAACCCACGGACAATGTATGGACACCGAATAATGAGAACATCTGAGCAAAAGTGGAGAAATCTGTTAACTTGATTTACTCTTGTCGTCAAGACTAAAGGTGAATGTTGCATGCCTCAAGAACCAACTGTCAATCAGCTACATGATAGTTTTGGTTGCTGCAAGTCAAATGTGGGAATAGAGGGCACATGCACGCAATTTATAAGGATCACTATGTCACAGTAATAGATATTCCTGCTTGCAACCTACTTGAAGCTATTAACTTTGACTACAAAAAGAAAAGAGGAATCTTCACAAAGATTATTCAACAGACTGAAATAGCTTTTACAACATTTTTATGAGCTCAAATTAGTCAGTGACACTACAACTTCAAATCAACGTAATACAAATTTGGATTAATGTACACTATTTACGTTTACTATTGTCTTTTTAGAGCTGCTTTACAGCAGAATTGAATTCTGTTCGCAATATTGAATTACTTTCTTGTTCATCACTGTAAAGCTGTTTTGAAACAATCTGTATTGTATTTAGAGCTATATAAATAAAGGAGACATTTTCATCTTCTACAGCATCCAGTGGTTGTCAAGTTTACCAGAGGTATCTGTCTACCCACATATTAGTTGTGTTTACCTGGTTGTGATCATTATCCTCTGTTCCCATTCTGATTACCAACTTGGGTCTTTGAAACAATCTGTATTCCTGAAACTTTAAAGACTTTGCTGGATCATTTTCATCCTCAGTTATTCTTTTATATTACTTATTGGCTCTGTATTTCTGTGGTTCGCTTCCTGCATTACAGACAGAACAGAACTGCTAGAATAGGGAACAGCTCCTATTTGTATACATCCATTATCTGTGGGGTACCTCAAGGTCCTGTATTGGGCCCTATTTTCTTTTCCTTATATCTTGTTATTAGTTGTTTGTTCTTAGTGTCTTAGTGTCATTATATAACACAATTTATCTGTGTGCAAGCACAATGTTTTTAAATCTGTTCCATAATTTAATTATTAATTTAACTTGATTTACATTTGAATTGAAATTTTTGATCACTAACACTTTTGATGAACCTGTACCTGTTATCCAATTAACTAACATTATAGTTGTTACAGTATTCATGAATACATATAAATATATTCAAAACAAGAAAGTTCATTTACAAATAAAATGTTAATATACCTGTATAGCTAATGTGATATAATCAAATGAACATATTAAATGTATTCAATGTTATCAATATTAAATAATTTAAAGAAACATTTTATAGTCATAAATATCCATTTCACCTACACACACAAAACAAAACAAAATAAAACAAAACAAAACGATTGTCACTGTGCTGCACAAATAATCTGTTGTTTCCACTTGATCAAGCCACTCTCCTTTAAAACGTAACAGCCATGATGATGTTTTTTTACGTCTTTGAATTTGCATTGCCCCTCCTATTGTTTGGAAGCATTCGAATAGTTCAACAGTGATTGATTTGACTCACATTATTCTGCTTCTATGAAATGATAATGAAACAATCACTTACACTGCAGTTATTCATCATTCACTATAATGCAATCAAATGGCTTTCTCCACACATTTAGCTTCTGCCCTCTACATCTGCCTTATTTTGTCTGACAGCAAGGCACCAAGCAAAATTGTCATCTGCACCTGGACAGCTTCATATCTTTTTTGTAGATGTCTTTGTAGCATTACTATACTGTGTGATTGTGAGCTTTCTGTGAATTTCATCCTATAGATTTTAACTCCGATCTTTGGACTACATGTTGACTTGCACATCTTAACATTTTGGCAATGCCTGAAATACTGAAAAATGTCCTACCCTGCTACAGGGGTGGCAGTCTCTTCCTCAGAACTGTCAGGCCATTCTGGAGGAGGAATTAGTGTGTCCTGTAGTAACAAGGGCTGTTCATCCGGCTCTAGTCCAGCTGAGCTTAGAGAGGAAGGCTCATCCTCCAATCCCAACACCTCCTCTAGGTCTTCAAAGAACAAAATCATATTATTAAATATTGTATTATTTTTCTTTCCCTTACCCTAGTATTTGTTTGCAAAATGGTGACAGCAAAAATTCTAGATAATAAATAAATAAATAAATAAAGATTAGATGTAAAGATTAAAGATTTCTGTATTACAAATATTATTGGAGGTGGAAAGTATTATCAAATTGGGTGAAACATTTAATGTACAAACACGCAAATGGCAGGGAAAAGGCAATGCATCATTTTATAAAATAACAGGTATTATGACAAAAGTAATATAAAATTAATAAGTTAAATAAGACATACGTACATTAATTTAGATTTATTTGTGCCATGTAAGCATGCATAAAATCAAACAACAAAGTTACCTGTATATACTTCAAGCATGGCACTACATGTTACTGTTCCAAACTGATTTGATGCTGTGCATTTAAATATTCCAGAGTCTTCTGGATACGCCTCTGTGATCACAAGGGTGCACAATTCCTCTATAATAAAACAAAGAAGAGTTAAAAGTCTAGTAAGTCCATCCCCTCATCCACCAGATAAATGTTTACTCACCAGGAACAGAAGCTGAACTTGCCTCTGAAAAAGGCAAAAAAATACAGTAAGAAACCGTTTTAGTTCATTGGCTTGTAATAAAACTTGTAAGGTGGTCTTTTGTCTATTATTGTTTTTAAAGAAATACTTAAAATTAAATTTCTTGAAAATTTGAACCTATATGCTGGTAATTTTTGCATGTTTTGTATCCATAAAAAAAAAAATGCATAAATGTCACTGATACCAACAAATCAGTTTTTGCATCTTTTTTGAATTCTGAATGCAAACTTCAAACCTGATCTTCACACAAAACTGTTGTATGGCTTTAGATGACTTAAGGAATATAGTGCTAAAGTCGTAGTCCATACGACCCCATTTTCATTTTGGGGTGAGCTATTCCTTTAAACGACATGTAAAGTAATGCTGTAATCAGTCCAGCTCTCACTCACTCTTTCTAAGAATGCGGAAGTCTGCCGAGTCGATGATCTCCTCATTCTCTCTGAACCAGGAGATCTGCAGCGGAGGCGTTCCTCTGATCCTGCACTCCAGGACCACCAGCTGCCCCTTCACCGTACTCACATCATGAAGACACTGAGAAGACACAACCACACCAATAACAACCTGACCCTGATCCACTCAGTTTAAGGTATACAGCATGTTATTGTTGCTTTACCTTGACAAATGTTGGAGACACTCCAGTATTCCCTGAACCCTGGTTTGTGTTCTGAACCTGAACAAATACACAGAGCAACAAATGTGTGTTTAGGCTGGAAGTAACATACACATACCACACACGGCTCACAACTTACTGTGCTTGGCTTAGTAAAAATGGTGGATGTGTGTGAGATTGCTTTGTCACTTTTTAAATACACGTCACGCAAGTTTAATGCTTGAATGTGGTAAAAAAAAAAAAAAAAAAAAAAAACTAAATAAATCATTTACTGTAATTCATACTTGTACAGTGAGAAGAAGACACAGATGAGCTGATTACACTCTCAGAAAAAAAAGGTACAAAAGCTACCACTGGGACCCCTAAAGGGTGCATTTTAATACCTTAAAGGCACATATTTGTACCTAAGTATTCATGTTCATACACAGAGGTGAACAGTAGTGAAGTATTTTTACTCTGCTTTAAAAGTACTTTTCAAGTGTCTTTACTTTATCAATGTTTTTCTTTAGAAAATTTTACTTCACAAGATTGCAAAGCATAATATTGTACTTTTTACCGCACTACATTTTATATTAAATATCATTTAATACTAACATTAGAAATCTATTACTTTCTTACTTTTACTCAAGCAAATGTAATTCAAAGATTTACTTGAGTACAAGAAAGTACTACATTTTTAATGTTCTTAAGTATTAAATGTAAAACATACAACAACTTTTATTTATGAAATGTAGTGCAGTAAAAAGTATGACATTATGGTTTTGAATGTAGTGAAGTAAAGTTTTCCAAAGAAAAACACTCTGATAAACTACAGATACTTTTTAAATTTCCTTGAGTAAAGTAAAAATACTTCACTGTCCACCTCTGTTCATACCTAAATGGTACATTTTAGTACCTTTTGAAAAGGTATACTGCCTCAGTGACAGCTTTTGTACCTTTTTTTCTAAGAGTAAGGGACCAGGACAAAAAGGGGTTGGAGTTATTAATAATCAGTGTCTAACCTGAACAAAAGGATTTATTTAATTTTATCACCTGTATAAAGACATGAATAGCACAATAACAAAACTGACCTCTTTGGTCATTAACTATTAAATGCATCATTTCATTATGCATCTGATCATACATAAGCAGAGTTCTCCAAATCAAAAACCCATGATTGGCAGATCAACATACTACGTCTTTTAGCTTCAACATGACAGGAAGAATAGTTGAGTAACATAAATTGAATGAACTGAAATGCGGAGTGTGTTCATGAGGATGCATGTAACTTTGTGAAAAAATGGTTTGTGATTTGAAGACACAATTTTATGTTGCAAAACTTACCTACTTTTCAGATCCTGATGAAAAACTTATGTATTTTGTGTTCTTACCATTTGAGGACTGATGCAGACAGGCTGTACTAAACTGGAGTGCCTCTGTATTGTTGTCGAGGATGAGGATGATGAAGAGGAGGAGGACGTGTCTCGGGAGCATGATGATATAGTTAGGGACATAGTGGAGGTTTTTTTCTGAATCCTAAAAGATTTTAGAACACAACTGCATTATTTAATTAATTTCATTACATTTATAATAAATGCCATAGTAAAGAACTATTTAGTGGCACATTTACATGTCATTTCGAATTTAAATATTAAAACTATTTCTTTGAAAGCACAGTGTGTCTCTTACTGTGCCATGTTTCCTGTATCTCAGAAGAGTGTTGGTGAACCCAGTAGGAGGCACTAGAAAATTACAAAAAAAATAAAACAGAAATACTGAGTTAAGGACAACAGAAGGGCATGAGTGGTTCATTATGTTCATTTCTTTAAATAAATGTGACCCTGTCTGTGAAATCCAGGCTAAAGTCTCAAAATCTAATTATGAGATAACAAGCATGAAAGTTTGCTTTCAACCATTAATTCCACTATGATTTCAAAATTGAAATGGCCTTACTCGGTCAGTATTAAAGATATCAAGGTTATATTTTCACAGAATGTTCTTTATCTTATGAAAGATCTTTTTTTTTTTTTTTTTGTAGAAAACAGTAAATCACAAAAAAATTACTTTAGCTGGGTTCTCACAGCCAGTGTCACACATTTGCTTTACATAGAGTTTTGTCTTAATGCACTTATAACAGTTTGCGGTAGGGGTGAAGTCTGTCGTATCTGTTCTTGAAGTCTCGCACACCTTTAATACACAACCATTATAATAAGATCTGAGAGCAAGAGTTACAATAGAGCACCACTGAATCTTAAGTTTCAGAAAAATCCTCCTCTCTTTTCTGCATTCCCAAACTCTTCTGCTTTAATTATTCTTAAGCAAGATTTGTAAACAGATTGTTGACTTTAGGTGACTTTATCCATAGAAATGCAATCAGTCTAACCCTGTACTCAGAAGAGTGAAGCAACGAAACCTGAGCAGCTCCCTGGGCTAATTTGGTTGTGACTTCAGAGTGTTGCATTTAGAAACACATGGTGTAGGATAAATCTTTCACCCTGCATTGGACTGGAAAGTGCCATCTCAAATAATAATATATAAAGAGTTTTTATATATATATATATATATATATATATATATATATATATATATTAAACAAATAATCAGAAATATTCCTCATCACTGTATCAGTTTGAAGTCATATTGATCACAAATCACACCTTGTGATTGTATAGTACTTTCACTATAGAGTCATTCTATAGTGAGGTATACCTTAAAAATAAAGGTTCAAGTCCAAATAAAAAAAGCATTTGTAGCCTGATGTCATAGTAAAAAAAAAATCCATTAATCCCACTATTTAGAAAATCACTTAAGTAATGGTGCGGTAAATAATCCAAAAGCAAATATGTGATGAAACATCAAGAACTCCAAAGAACCATATACAGTAGCAACTCCGTAACCCATACAGACAGAAAAGAGCAAGAAAACCTGCTTAAACTGCATATGATCAACATATGTAACTCTGCATCAAAGGTTGCGTTCTAATACAGTTGGTCTTTTTAGTACTGTAACGATCTGGATAACTATACAGTATTCTAAATATTGTATTTTTTCAAAAAAAAAAAAAATTTCATCTAGGATATTGCTTTTAGAAGAGTGGAGTGAAGTGTAGCAGCTACGAGCAGATGTTTCAGTATCAGCATTAAAGCCAGATATATTTTTGGCACAGCCATGTAATGTCTAAACATGAGCAGGAATACAAGGTCCTCTTGCAGCAACTCAACATATATATCTAAAATTACAGCAGAACCGCCTATAGGCTGAACACAACCAATGCTCTCCGTCAAAGCAACTAATTTGCCACCTCTCAGGCTATGAAAAACAATTTCTTTGCATGGGTCCCAGCAGTGCACCTGTTTCACAACCTGGAGTCTTACCGGTGTGTCCTCTTAGTGTGGAGAGGACAATTAAATCCACTGGGCTGACAACACCAAGACTGAAGGGAGTTAGGAAGACCACCTTGTTGCACTCTTCCCCTCTCAACGAGAGTGCACTGCTAGTCTGTTTTGCCTCCCTCTTTGACTGGATGTCTTCTGCCTGGTAAAAGAAATGGAGAAGCGGGGACAGGCACTCAGACTGGGCTATTGGTAAAGAGATTCACAAGCTTGACTGCAGGTTGTCTGGGAAGGTATAAGGTGCAGAGTAAAGTGAGGAAGTGTGTTCAAATCTCATCTCACATTACAGTCTGTCCATCACACACAGCTGACTCCACAGTAAACGGGTGAACCAAACACTCGGGTGTCAAATATAGACCACACTCATGCACTCGGCCTCAGGGATGGAAATAGCTTGTGCAAGAAACTCTAATATTAATCATTGTCCAGGAAGATTGGTAAACTTAAGTTACCACTATTACCAATTATGAAAGAAAAAAATATAATGTGGCATCGGAACTTCATTGATCCCCATTTTGGCATTTAACCTTAAATCACTTTGTATGTTCCAGTCATCCATGCATGTGCACATCAGTACCAGTGTTGGGCTAGTTACTCAAAAAATGCAATATCTTTACTTCTTTCAAAAGTAATTTTATTACTTTACTTATTAATTTCTGGCAACAGTAATTAGTTACACTACTTTTCTTTCATGCCTCACATAAGTTTCATATATTCCCCATAAAATTCTTCTAAAATGTTACTAGTAATATATTTCTGTCTCATCATTTGACCAAAATCCACATTGGATCGCAGTCAGAAGTTATTACAAATATGATTAATAGTAACGTTCATGTAAAAGTGTTGTATTAATCTTATTAATTGTCATGTGTAGCTTGAAGCTAATTGTAGCTATACACCTCTAGCTCTGTTATACGCATATACAATTATATTCCATGATGTATTTTATCAAGAAAAAAAAAAATCAAATAAGTTTATAAGAAAATGTTTCATTTTCTAAAATGATTTTATACAGTTGATATCAGGATCAGAGGGATGTGGGCAAGCCATGTAATACCAAAGTAAAATAATGCCACAATTTACACATCAGTGATCATCTTTTCTCCTGAAAAGTCAATGTAATGTAATGGCAAAATTTCCATCTGCTTAATGTAAGATTTGTCATATTCCATAAGCCAGATGCACTGGTGACTTCATGTGTCTGTGCAAGTTGTGAAAATTATGAAAATAAATCTAGGAGTTATTGGATTGTTGGACTTCAAATCAGTAGGGGTTGAGGCATCGAAAGTAACTAAGTAACGAGCTGTTTTATGGATGGTACCTGTAATATTAGTACTGAAATCTTATTAGTAATTAGTTACACTTCTAGTTATTGCAAAAAGTAATATTACTGTAACTAGTTACTGCCCAACACTGATGAGTACAGAATTTCCCAATGTATATGACTGATAAGTAAATAAAAAATAACTAATCAGTCATTGTGCACCAATTTAGTACGACACAAGACTGCCCCAGTTTTCCTGGCTGCATCTGTCAGGAATTGGGACTTGTTTTGCCTTGTTTTTCCCCTGTCCTTCCTCAGTTTCCTTTTATGGTTATTTCCCTGTTCTTGTTTAGCTAATTGATTATTCCTAGCACCTGTTTCAGTTTTCCTTGAGCACCTCCCATGTGTTTATAAGCCCCAGTGCTTTCAGTTAGTCTTTGTCGGTCCTTGAATGTCTTCCCTGCCTGTGCTCTGTGTTACCCTGTTGGATAATAAAGACTCTTGTTTTGTGAATTCCTCGTCTCCTTGCTCCCAGCAAAACGTGACAGCATCAGCTTCTCATGGCAGAGCTATCCAGTGCATTGACCCGTCTCCTGCTCAGCCCGGCTACCCAAGGTCTTCCCCCAGAGTCTCCTGTCTTTCCTCTGCCTGGATCTCTCTGTCATGTCCCCTGTACTGCCCTAGTGAAAAAAAGTATACTTTATTGTATTTGTAATATATTCCTTGTTTTAATAGTACATTGCAAATACACTAACAAAAAATGTAATATTTTTAAATATATAAAATGTATATTAACATCATGCTTTTGCCTGTTTTCACAGTACAACTTTTAACACACTTTAAAATAATTGTAATTTAGCATATTTTCTAAAAAATATATATTTTACAAAAACATACTTGAATTGAAAGTTCTGTTTATTTTTTATGAGTATATTTATTTGCACTTTACTTAAATATATTTTATGAATAACTGTGTGCTGAAAATGATCATTTTGACAATTAATTAAAAGTATACTCTCAAAGTACATTATTAAATAATCTGAAGTTGTAGTATGTTTTAAGTCACATTTTTGAGTAATTTATAAGTTGACTTCATGCTTAGAATTCACTTCTGTTACGGGGCAGATGAGACGTGAGACGTGCGGATCCATATGCAAGCTTTTATTCAAAGACATGGTCATAAATACAGGCAGGGTCGAAACAATGGCAAACAGGTATGGCAGGGACAAGACAAAAAGAGTAATCCTAGGGCAAGCGTGGGTCTTCGATCGGCGAACAATATCCAACAGGGCAAGGCAGAGAGATAATCCAAGTACACGAGCAGTAGTCCAATAGAGACACAAAACTGAGTCCGAACGGCAAGGCAAGGGTTAATCCAGGAAACACGGGCTAGAATCAAAACACGGCAAAACAGGCAAGGCAAGACTAAGACAACTAAGAGGGCTTCGTAGGGTAGCTATCACTAGGATATTCGCTATACAATACTCGGCAGTGAGGGAGAGGAAGTCCAAGGCTTATAAAGAGTGTCTGATGGGATTCAGCTGTGCATGTGTGATCAGTGCATTCAGCTGTGTATGTGCAATCAGTGCAATGGATGATGGGAATTGTAGTTTGAGGTGATGTGCAACAGTAGTGTAGTGCATAGTCAATGTGGTGAGCGAGTGACCTCTGGTGGTGGGTAAACGGAAGTTCATAGGCCGGATTCGTAACAGAGCCCCCCCCCCCCCCAAGGAGCGGCTTCCAGACGCTCCTAATTTAATATAATCCAGGAGGGTGGTGGAGCGGAGGCGGAACAGGGGGAGGGATGGAGGGCAAGGTCCATATGAAAGTGGAGAGGCTGGGGACTGAGGCAGTGCCGGCAGGACAGAGGACCAAGGCGGAGCAGAAAACCAGAGTGAAACCGACAGAGCAGGGAGCCAGGGCGGAACAGGTGGAACAGGAGCCCACCAGGGCGGAGCAGATGGAACAGGAGCCCACCAGGGCGGAGCAGATGGAACAGGAGCCCACCGGGGCGGAGCAGACGGAACAGGAGCCCACCGGGGCGGAGCAGACGGAACAGGAGCCCACCGGGGCGGAGCAGACGGAACTAGAGCCCACCAGTGTGAAGCAGACGGAGCGGAAGCCCACCAGGGTAGAGCAGACAGAGCAGAAGACCACCACGGAAGAGCAGACAGAGCAGAAGACCACCACGGAAGAGCAGACGGAGCAGAAGACCACCACGAAGGAGCAGCCGGACCTGAAGACCACGGCAGGGACTGGGACCTAGGGAACACTGAGACACAAGAGACATGATAGACATACACTGTCTCAGGGAACACAAATAACTTAATGTTTTCCCTGGTGATAATCGAACGAGCAGAAAGTTCATCATTGGAATCGTTGACAAATACTGGTTGAGTTGACAGTTCATAACTAGACCTATTGACTGAAACTGGATTAGCAGAGGGTTCGATGACTGGAACTGGACCGGCAGATAATTCACACTCCGGTCCCTTAATGGTAGCTAGACAAACAGATGGTTCAATCTCAGACATATTCAGGGAAACAGAATGGGCAGATGCTTCATAGTTCAGCTCCCTGACTGAAACTGGTAAGACTGACAGCTCAAACTCAGCATTATTGACTGGTTCTTGACAGACAGGGAAATCAAACACATGCTGGAACACTAGACAAGTTGACAGTTCACAGTTAGTCTTATGGATGGGACAGACAGATTGTTCACAAGTGGTCTCTGGACTCGTGACAAGGTTAACAGGGGATACAAAGAGTTCATTTAAGGTTTCCATGGCAGTGACAGGTAGGGAAGAGAGTTCCTGAACGGCCCTTGTAGCCGCAGTAAAACAGTCAGGAAATTCACAGTCTGTATCCTCAGAAGTGACAGACAAGGCTGAGCGTTCGGGAACAGCCCTTCTGGCTGTGACGGGACAGGACAAGGATTCACAGACGGCCTTCTTAGCCGTGACAGGGCAGGACGAAAGTTCAATAATGGCCTCCTCGGCCGGAAAAGACAGTTCACAGAGTTCCTCACTGGGCACCACCACCGCGCAAGGAACTGAGGAAAGTGTCGCCATCTCGGGAGGTTCTGCAGCCTGTGCCGCCACCTCTGAAGAGATTGCAGCGGACACCATGGCTTCTGGGAGCACAGCAGCGAGCACCGGTACCTTGGGAGGTTCCGCAGCGTAAGCCGCCACCTCTGGAGATGTTGTAGCCGGTGCTGCCGCCTCTAGCAAATTGGCAGTGGTGTACGTGGCCCAGATACACCATAAAGCAACCCCCCATACGGGAAGTGCTGCAGACAGGGGAAATAGTTCATGAACAGAAGGGCTGGAGTGAACTGGTTTGGGGATACCAGCAGCACGTGCAGACACCAGTGGTGCATCCCTCACACTGGATACCAGACTGAGAAATCGAAGCACTGACCTTGAATATCTGGGTGTGGTGGACAGGACGTCACAAGACTCTGGATGATCAGCGGTGACGTGACGTGGTTCTGGAGGGTCAGTGGTGACGTGAAGGTACTCTGGAAGGTCAGCGGAGACATGGAGAGGCTCTGGAAGATCCACTGAGATGCGAAGAGATTCTGGTAGATCAGTGGAGGCGTGACTAGACTCTGGTAGATCAGCTGAGACATGACGAGACTCTGGTAGATCAGCTGAGACGTGACGAGACTCTGGTAGATCAGCTGAGACGTGACGAGACTCTGGTAGATCAGCTGAGACGTGACGAGACTCTGGTAGATCAGCTGAGACGTGACGAGACTCTGGTCGATCAGCTGAGTCGAGATGAGAGCCTGAACGATCAGCTGAGACGTGACGCGACTCTGGATGAGCAGCTGTGACATGACGTGTCTCTGGATGAGCAGTTGTGACGTGTCTCTGGATGAGCAGCTGTGACGTGTCTCTGGATGAGCAGCTGTGACGTGTCGTGTCTCTGGACGATCTGCTGTGACGTGCCGAGACTCTGGACGATCAGCTGAGACGTGCTGTGACTCTGGACGATCAGCTGAGACGTGCTGTGACTCTGGATGATCAGCTGTGACTTGGCTTGACTCGTGAAGATCAACGGTGACTTGACTGGGTTCATGAAGATCAACTGTAGCTTGATTTAGCTCATGACGATCAACTGCGACTTGGCTTGATTCATGAAGATCAACTGCGACTTGGCTTGTCTCATGATGATCAGCTGTGACTTGGCTTGATTCGTGAAGATCAGTGGTGACTTGACTTGATTCGTGAATGGCAGCAATGACATGACGGGGTGTTGTTGTGGCCGCCATTTTTTGAACGTGCTCTGGTTCGGCCACCATTTCAGTCATAGATGCGGTGTTGTGTGCCTCATCCGCGACACCCACAGTGAACAAAGAGCCCACAGACAGCAAAGCAAAGTCCATAAACTGCGCTAATGATGAACGCGGACCCTCTCGAAGAAGCTTGGATCTGAGCGGTTGATTAACGCCATCACAAAACAAATCAATTAAAAAACAGTCCGGCAACTCAGAGTCATTTGCTAAAATTAAATATTCCTCTATACACTCCTCAAGTGATCGGGTGCCTTGCTTGAAGCGTAACAGTAGACGTTCTGTGTCCATACCTGGCCAATGTCCACATGAAAAGCTGCTGGATCCTTGAGTGGCCGAGTATTCTGTTACGGGGCAGATGAGACGTGAGACGTGCGGATCCATATGCAAGCTTTTATTTAAAGACATGGTCATAAATACAGGCAGGGTCGAAACAATGGCAAACAGGTATGGCAGGGACAAGACAAAGAGTATCCTAGGGCAAGCGTGGGTCTTCGATCGGCGAACAATATCCAACAGGGCAAGGCAGAGAGATAATCCAAGTACACGAGCAGTAGTCCAATAGAGGCGCAAAACTGAGTCCGAACGGCAAGGCAAGGGTTAATCCAGGAAACACAGGCTAGAATCAAAACATGGCAAAACAGGTAAGGCAAGACTAAGACAACTAAGAGGGCTTTGTAGGGTAGCTATCACTAGGATATTCGCTATACAATACTCGGCAGTGAGGGAGAGGAAGTCCAAGGCTTATAAAGAGTGTCTGATGGGATTCAGCTGTGCATGTGTGATCAGTGCATTCAGCTGTGTATGTGCAATCAGTGCAATGGATGATGGGAATTGTAGTTTGAGGTGATGTGCAACAGTAGTGTAGTGCATAGTCAATGTGGTGAGCGAGTGACCTCTGGTGGTGGGTAAACGGAAGTTCATAGGCCGGATTCGTGACAACTTCATTACTTGGACATACATTGCTTTCAGAAAGTAAACAAATAAAGTGAATAAATAAAACAAATGCATTATAAAGTGTACAGTCAAGTAAACACTGTCTATATTGCAAGGCCAAAAACTGAAGTTCACTCACTTTGCATTAATATTATATTACTGCATTATTATAACATATCATTATAAATTTTATGGAGAAATAAAGCTGAAAAACAACAATTGGCATTGATATCTGTATAAAGCTACAGAAGTCGTTCCCCAGGAATGAGTTTTTAGTCTCTTTCAATATTGTTACCACGACAGTGATATTAAAAGACCAAATTCTGTACACACCTTACTAATACAGAATAATATCTGCAGAAAACTGATGAACCCAAAATATGAACTTTAAATACTGTCTTAATGCATAAGAGTTTTCTTCACTACGACTTTCTAAAGGGAGGAAAACGCTTAATGTGTAATTAAACAAGTTACGTTAATATTCTGGCCTCATCTGCATGTCTTTTAGCATCACTGTCTTACTACATTAAACCAGCATTTTGAAATGCTACAAAACTATTCAAGCTTCCAGTGATTTAATTTTAGTTGTCATTTGTTGAAATAAATATAAGTGTGCTTGTGTCTGTCTGTTGAATGTGACTCACAATCTATGATTCTCCTCCGTGGCCATGTAAAAATTAATATTTACAATGACAACAATTATACCTATTAATTATTCGTTAAAACGTTTCCAACAAAGAAATGGATCGACTTCTGTCAGCTTGTTGAACAAACACTTTATTTGGATAATCTACCATATGGCGGCAAGCAGCAGCGCGCAACACTGTTTTCACGGTAATCAGATCAAAGTAAACTAAATTCTACAAAACTTAAGAGAAAAAAATCTAATTATCATGCAAAGCCATAAAATAGCTTCTCTTCCCTGCAAACGATCCAATGAAGAATGTGAATTATTTAACTTAAAGGCAAAAACAAAACAATAGATAATCAGGTATCCGTATTAATTTCAGCATTTGTAGCAGAGGGTGATCCCGGGGAAGTAATGTTCGGTGACTGAGGCGAACACTGGTCGGAGGAATTGGCGGGAAAGATGGCGGAAGGGAGAGTGGTGTGGGGAGATACTTCGGATGGCGACAATGATCAAGACATGGAATATTAGGAAGTAAGATATAATAAAAGGAAAAAAAAGAGCAGCTTGGGTGATTGATCTGATTGTGAGCAAACAATTAATAAAATAAGACATGCGAGAAGTGAAGTTGATAAAGAGGTGGAAGAAAGAGAAATCAAAGTGATAATTACTTTTGCTAAGCAGTCAGAACAACAAGCTCATCTTGTTAAATTATCGAAAGCAATCGAGAAAGAGATAGGAATAGTGAAAGCTGTATCTTGTCTTAGCAATGGAAGAATAATGATTAAATGCAAGGATGAAAAGCAGAAGCAAAAAATTCTGAAAATAAAAACACTAGCAGGAGAAAGGGTAGCATGCACAGAAATAAATAAATAATAAAGTTCCAGGAGTTATTTCAGGAGTACCTCTTAATGTAAGTATGGATGATATTAAATGAAGTTTGAGTGGAGGCACAGTCATCGCTGCTAGAAGATTGCAGACGTGGAAAGACAATAAAAGATGTGAAAGCAAGAGTGTAATGATTCAGTTTGAAGGGAGTACTCTGCCGATAAGGGTGAGGCTAGGATTTGTAAGCTTCTCGGTACGAGAGTTCATACCTCCCTTTGAGATGCTTCAAATGCCAACGCATGGGGCATACTGCAAATCTTTGTAAAGGGAAAATGCGTTGTGCAAAATGCGGGGGAGAACATGAATATGGTAAATGTGAGGAGGGTGCAGAGATTAAATGTTGTAATTGTGGGGGAGGACATAGCGCAGCATTGGCAGGATGTCCTGTACAAGAAGAAGCTCGTGAAGTACAAAAAAAAATAAAAACAGTGCAAAATTTAACATATGCAGAAGCAACTCGTAAGGTAATATGTACAGCTGAAACAAAGAGAACTAATGTGCAAAGAATCAGGGCTGAATCCTATACTCAGAAAGGAGTAAATTCTGCGAAGAATGAATCAGATCTACATATTTTGTTGAATAAAATTGACTTTGTAGCATTCATCTGTGCGGTGGTAAATGGTACATCACAAGTGGAAAGGAAATCGGACAAGTTAAAGATTATTGTAGGATGTGCTAATAAATTTCTAAAGTTAACAGGAGTTACGGCGGAGGAGGTCCATTGGGTTTTTGAAAGCAAAGGAAGGAGTGGCTGCTTTGGATATGACTCCGAGTAATAGTACGTAGTTGTACGATGTCTTTCCTACTACTACATTGGAATGCCAGGAGCTTAATAGCAAATGGACAAGAATTTAAAAAACATATCATAGAAATGGAAAAGATACCAGACAGCATGTGTATTCAGGAGACATGGTTAAATAGTTCCTTGGATTTTAAGATCAATGGATATGTAGTAGAGAGGAAAGACAGAGAAGTTGGAAGAGGTGGAGGGTGTGCAACATTTATTAAAGAGGGCATAGCATATAAGAGAATATACAAAAGTATTAATGTAGAATGTGTCAGTATAGAAGTAATGGGAATACATGAAGGAATCAGAATTATAAATTTTTATAATCCATGTAAAGAAATAAGTAATACTATATTAGAGGACGTGATGGGTGATGCACATGGTAATATTATTATATGTGGGGATTTTAATGCACATAATGGTTTGTGGGGTAGTAAAATTACAGACAATAATGGAATAATTATAGAAGAATTTATAGAAGAACATTCGTTTGTATATTTGAATGATGGGAAACCAACAAGAATGGATATAATAAAAGGTAGCATGTCATGTTTAGATCTCACAATAACATCAGCTGCTTTAGCTAGTAAGTGTTCTTGGAGTGTACATGAAGATAATTTGGGCAGTGATCACTGGCCTGTACTATGTGAAATTCAGGATGCAGTTCAAAAGCAAAACTTTAATCGGTGTGTAAGATGGGGGTTTAAGCAGTCAAAATGGAAGGAATTCTATGTGTTGTGTGAAGAAATTTTTAAAAATATGAAGCTGGAAGGGAGTATTGAGGAGGAATATAATAAGATAGTAGGAGAAATCATGTCTGCAGCAAACCAATCTATACCGTTAATAAGAAGTAATGGAAAGAAAAAGAAAAGTGTACCGTGGTGGTCTGAAGAGTGCACAGTGGGAATTAGAGAAAGGAATAAGGCATTCCGGATTTTAAAAAGGTTAATAACTCAAGATACAGTAGTAGAATATCAGAAGAAAAGGGCAGCTGCAAGAAGGGTAATTAAAAGTGCAAAGAGAAAGGCTTGGCAGGAATTCTGTAACACAATTGGGAGAGAGACTGGAATGCATGTAGTATGGAGAATGATTAGGAAAATGAATGGTATTAATAATTATAAACAGATCCCTGTAATTGAAGAGGAAGGGAAAATGGCCATAACGAATAAAGAAAAGACAGAAGTCTTAGCTAAAACTTTTTGTTAAAGTTCATAGTATTGAAAACTTGAATGATAAGTTCTTAAAAAGAAGGCAAGAACTAAGTAAAATATATGAGAAGGTTCGTATGAAAAAACAAGGAGCTGATAGTAATATGGATGAGGATTTTAATGCTTTTGAGTTAAAAATAGCCATTAACAATTCAAAGAATTCAACACCAGGAAGAGACATGATCAGTTACAGTATGTTAACAAATTTGCCAGAGGTAGCCATTAAAGCAATATTGGATTTATACAATTATATATGGAATGAAGGCACCTTACCCAAAGATTGGAAAAGAGCAGTAGTGATACCAGTAGTGAAACCAGGTAAAGATGCAACAAAATCTAATAGTTATAGGCCAATTGATCTTACATCTACATTATGCAAGGTAATAGAGAAAATGATAGTAAGAAGGTTGAATTATTTTTTGGAGAAAAAAAGAAATATTATCAAAAGCTCAGAGTGGTTTTAGGAAGAAGAGATCTACAATGGATGCCTTGATATTATTTGAAAATTATGTTAAAAAAGCTCTAATAATGAAAGAATTTCTTGTTGCTGTTTTCTTTGACATTGAAAAGGCATATGATACTTTATGGAGGGAGGGACTGTTAATTAAGTTAAATAAAACTGGTATAGGGGGGGAAATGTATAATTGGATATTAAATGATTTGTTTGAGCGTTCATTCCAGGTTAGAATAGGTGAAGAAATGTCAACATCGTGTGATATCCTGAATGGGACTCCACAAGGACGTGTAATCAGTCCAATTTTATTTAATTTAATGATTAATGATATATTTGAAAGAGTTAAGCCAAGCATTGGGAAGGCATTGTATGCAGATGATGGTGCAGTATGGAAAAGTGGTAGGAATTTAGGAAATGTAGTTAAAGGAATACAAGAATCAATAAATGAAGTTGAAAGGTGGTCAGTAGATTGGGGATTGAAGTTTTCGGTATCAAAGACTCAATATATGGTTTTTACAAAGAAAAAGAGAATGGAACAAATGACAAAATTATATGATCAATTGTTAGAAAGAGTGACAGAGTTCAAATATCTTGGATTAATCTTTGATGAGAAACTTACTTGGGAAAGACATATTAAGAAAATTGAAAACAAATGCAAAGGCGTAATAAATTGCATGACTTCAATAGCTAATTATGAGTGGGGAGCAAGGAAAAGTGCACTGTTACATGTATACCAAGCCTTAATACGTTCTAGCATAGATTATTGGGTGTGCAGTGTATGGTGCTGGAGCTAAATCACAATTAAAGAAACTGGACAACATACAATCTAGAGCACTTAGAATCTGCTGTGGAGCAATAAGATCAACCCCTCTAGATGCCATAAGGTTTGAAATGGGGGCGATGCCATTAGACTTAAGAAGAAGAAAGCTTGCGATGATGTTAACTTACAGGGTAGTAATAAGAATCATCGTACATGCACAATTTTAAATGACTGTTGGGAATATAAAAAGAATGGAGAAAATAGATTTGGATGGAAATATGAACAGTGGGTCAAGGATTGTGGTCTGGAAAATGAAGTAATCTGTCCTAACATGCCGTTAAATGGTGCATCAGTATGGAATATTCCTGAACCTATTGTTGAAATGAGATTATTGGAGACCCGGGAAAAAGCAGAAGAAAGATATAGTAATAGTTATGAAATCAATGTTTTTATGAGAGAACATTTTTATTCTTTTGTACAGATTTATACAGATGGATCTAAAGATCCAATCGAACAAAAAGTGGGCATAGGAATGTACATTCCAAGATTTAAGACAAAAATAAGTTACAAATTAAGTGACAAATTGTCTGTATACTCTACAGAATTAACTGCTATAATAGTAGGATTGCAATGGGTTGATCAGATTAAGCCGAATAGGATTGTTATTTGCTCAGATTCTTCATCAGCTCTTAAAAGTATAAAGTTGACAAAAACTGATAGAGAAGACCTGCTAGTAGAAATTTATACATTACTATACAGACTGAGAATAGAGGGTATAACTGTATATTTTTGTTGGGTACCGGCACATATCGGGATAGTAGGGAATGAAACAGCGGATAAGTTAGCAAAAGAAACATTAAAGAAAAACTTGGTGGATGTTAAGGTACCTCTTGGAAGAAGTGAGATAAAATCAGTGATTAATAAGAAAATAATAAGTATATGGCAACAAAGATGGGAAAATAGCAGCACAGGCAGGTGGTATTATAATATTGTAAATTCAGTAGGGGAAAAAAAAAACAGTTTTATGGAAGGCACAGAAAGGAAGAAGTAATGATTTCTAGATTAAGGATGGGACACACAGGACTAAATTCAACACTTGCATTAATGGGGAAGCATGAAAATGGTATGTGTGATGAATGTCATGTGTTAGAAACAGTAGAGCATGTGTTTTTTAAATGTAGTAAATATGATGATCAGCGTAACAATCTTTTTAGCAAAATAAAGAATAGGCCAGTGAGTGTCATGGACCTTCTGGGAAAGGGTTTGAGTGATAATCGGATATGTAAGGTGGTTTTAACATTTTTAGAGCTTACATGACTAGACCACAGGATTTAGGACTATAGTGTTTGAGGATGGGGATCATGATGTTTCTGCCCATCTGGAAGGTTGAGGAGCCCAGTGCAGAAGTTGGAGGAGCTGAACACGCAGCGCCAGCTGAAGCCTGGGTTCTGATCCTTTGGGGTGGGTGGGGCATTATACAAATTTGTTTTAATTTTTTTTTTTTGTCTTTATCTTGACAGCAATACAGATTCATCACCCATGTGCGTAAGACATACAGTAGGTGGCGGTAATAGTCCTATGGAGTGAACGGCCACTGAACAAAAGAAGAAGAAGAAGAAGAAGAAGAAGAAGAAGAAGGGTGATCCTCTCAAAATGGCGGCGCCCCAGCTTGCAGTGCGGCGTGACATAGGCCACGTACACACTGTAGCTAAATTCGGTTGTCAGTTCACCTTTTACTCCTTAATCGCATTCTGTACACTCATAATTAACTAGTTGTTAATGACGTATTTAAACGTCTTAGTTTGTATGAGAGATGCAAAAAATAACAGTGAAAGAAGTCTAGCACATTTTTGACACGGGGCTAGTTGTCCTCAAGAGCCCTGTGGTAAAGTGTCAATGTTGCCAGATCTTCATAGGAAAAAAAAAACAACGACAAGCATAAAAAAAAAAAAAACACTAAAACACCCAAATGCTTTGTTTTAAAACATCAAACAAAAAAAAAAGAAAACTATATATCTCATATCCGCAACAACCACTTTATTAACTCCGTAAAGTTCCAAGCTTTATGAACTAAGACCAGACAACATGACTAAGAGCGCTTGTAAATATGAGGACATGTAAAGCAGCCTCCCGAGAACGAAACACAGCACGTCTATCCGCGGTAGTTTAGTTGAAATCGACGGACAAAAAGAGTCTTTATCCAAAGAATGGCTGATAAGTAACAAACAGTTAAATTTTTATTTACTCCAGCAAGACACCAAAATGTTGCTATGCTCAGCAGATTCGTTGACAGACACCGGCATAAAAAAAATATATATATATACATTCTCAACAATTATGCTTTAAGTAGTGTATTAGTAGTTAGTTAGTATGCTACACTCTTAGAAAAGTCTGTAAAAATAGGGCACAATCTACTATGTTAATATGAAATAATTTTCCATATTGGTTTTTTACCTGCATTTTAAATTACGCAATGTGTTTTCGGGTTACAGGGTTATCATGGATAATGGATAATGTCCTGGAAAATTACTAGTAACTTTTCCATTTTTCTTACAGTGTACTAACTGATCAACAATCGCAGGTACAAGCTACTAACAAAGTGTACCATAAATGAACAATTATTAAATTACTATTATTATTATTAAATTGAACAATTGCAAATAGCAGTAACTCAATTCACGTGATGTGTGTACTGCTTGGCATCTTTGGTTTCCTCTTTTTGTGTAATTTGGATGGAAAATGTGTGCATTTTTATTGTCTGAGTCACTTATCAAAAGTTGCTAAAAGTTGCCAAATAAATTTTAAAAAAAATTGCTAAATTTGTTGCTAGGTGCTTTTGGAAAAAAATAGCTGCTAGGGTAGTCTGAAAAGTTGCTAAATTTAGCAACAAAATTACTAAGTTGGCAACACTGATGATCACTTCCATTTGGAACTGCCTGTGAACCGTTCGATACACAATACGCGTATCGTTACACCCCTAATTTTTTTGAACGTTTATGATTTATTTTCGTATCTTATTATTTTAACCAGCTCAGCAACGCTAATGCAAAGAGGAACTAACACGCAATTACATCAAAGTTATCAACGGCAAGTGTTAAATATGCAGTGTTTTACACCACAGTTTGTCAGTGGGAAAATAATAGAAAAAAAATTGTGATTTTTCTTTCTAAGTCGTACACAGACAAACAAGTCTTTTTGTCTTTTAAAGCAGGAAGACGGCTGACAGAACTAACCAACACTCCAGCACAGAAACTAAAGCAACAGGTAAGACAAACTCACCCATTCACTATATTACAGTAGTTTTAAACTTTGTGTTAATCGTTGTTTATGATCCACTTCGTCAGTTTCATCTAGCATATCCATGTTATGCTAATTAAGTTAAACGTTACTGATGCAGCCGAAGCCCCCGTAACGTTAAACAAAGCGGCTCGAGGAGCATTTATGATGGCTGTTTTGCTAATGTTATTTACCATTTCAGACTGATATTTGCTCCTCACGTTTTTTTAATTTGAAACTCATACTTGCATTTGTTTTTGAAATCAATGTTTTCAGAGCAAAGGCAGCGTGGAGTGCTGGGATGTCAAAGGCAACAAGATGATGTAAGTAGAATTCACATTGACGTAATTGATGGATTTTAGTGTTATGCGAGATGTAAACCATCACTTTCTGAAAGGTTTTTTAAGTATATTTCTTCATTTTTGGATGAATTGCTATTTTTACAAATGTAGCAGCACAATGGGTCTTCTGAAGCAGAACAATATTTTAGACTGAAATTTAAATCATTGATCAACTCATGCTTACACAGCCCAGACAAAAACTGGTTCTTTCACACCACATGAAGGACATCATCATATCCAAGGATCAAGGATGTTATATGTAATGTAGTGTGCCACCATTTTTGATTCAGACTGTATTAGCAGAATGAATAACATATTAAATTTCAGTTTGCCGGTGATTCAGAGTCATTATGATTCACAAGAATACGAGTTGGGTCTTGAAAGTTCTAGTTCTAGTAGGCTTTCTTAATATGGATTACAATATTAAACCAGTCTTGTGTGTTATATTTCCACTTGAACCTATCTTAAAGTTGATTTGGGTTTGTATAAAGGTGTGTTGATTTATTATTTATATTTATTAAATTATATTTATTTATTTATTTATTTATTTGGATGTTTTGTTAATAAAAATTCAATTCCAGCTCAAGAACATTCAGCTGATACACCCCTGAAAGTTTTTCCCAAATAAATCCAATTGACCAACAGCTCTGGAAGACATGTTGTGAAAATTACTACAAGTTTTTGAAAAGTACTACAGGGTTTTAAATGGGCACACGCCCTACTGAATAAACTCTACTCTGATCCTTCACACCTTTATTTTCATTTATGAAATTTTAAATCTTTCCACACAAGGGTTTATTTTGATTTGTTGTGACATACTAACACATTTTATATATATATATATATATATATATATATATATATGTATTATTATTATTATTATTATTATTATTATATATATATATATATATATATATATATATATATATATATATTTTTTTTTTAATCCATTTAGAAAAAGGAGCCTGAGCAGGTGCAGAAGGCAGCAGTCTCCATCATTGCTGTTGAGGAGGAAGAGAATGTCACGAGGGAACCCACTGGATGTTTTGATTGTCTTTGAAGACGAAGTGGTGATGCCAACCAAGTCTAGTGTCAGTGCACTGCTGCTGTTTTTGCACTTTATGCCCTTATTTAGAGTAGATTAACTTCTCAAAGCAGCTTTACAGAAAATGCATGTCTCTACAATTTAGCCTGATCTGTACTATAAATACTATACTTTTCAGCTTGAATAGTGTTGTATCATGTGATTTATAGTGATGCTACATGGGTTGTACTCACTTCTGTTGTATACTGTATGTTTGACTAATACACTGGAAGCAATATTGATGTGACATACTGATACAGTTCCACACTGCTAATCATGATGTTCATTCTATTAAGTAGTATGGGTTTAATACAGGATATTTACAGTCTGATGTAGTAAAAAGAATAAGTTGTATGAACATGCCACGCACAAGTACAACTGATGTGCGAGCGGCCATCAGGCCCAAGTGTAACAAGGAGCAATTCTTTGCAGAATTGCAATATTTTTTGGACATGTATAATTAAAAATTGTGTTGTATTGTTTTTGTTTTGCTTTATTGTATTTATTTTACATGTTCAAAATAAATTCTCAAAAAAAGAAAAACAAAAAGAAAAAGGAAATCAAATTCAGCAAAAAAGTGAAGTTTGTGTGTTGCTGTTACAAAATGTTTTTTATTTAGGTTTGTTTCTTTCAGCGTTCTTTTTATTTAAAAACATGGTGCATTTTATGTTTTGTGATGCTAAAACCGTTTGAGGTTTAAATAAACACTGTTTTAATTGTTAATAATGTGTCTGTCTGTCATTGAAGTTATGTCTTTACTGTAATGACCTTAAAAAGTGGATTCAGTATTGGGGAAATATTAACATATTTTTAGTCAAAAATAATACATTTATAGTATATTGCTCGTGTGTTTCAAAGACACTCATAATTAATTTGTAATGTACTCGTGATACAAAAAAGTACACTTTAATATCACTAATCAAGCATGTAAATAGGCATATACTTAAAGTGTACTAAGTATACTTGAAGTTGTTCCAATTTAGCATCAAAAAGTACACTAAATACACTTAAAGTGATACTTTAGTATAATTTTATTACAACTAAAATACACTTAGTACAAAAATAGTTTATCCAAAATAGCACACTTCAAGTTAACTAATCATTAACACACTTGAAGTATACTGACAATTAGTCCGGCTGCAAGTATACTTGGTATACTTTTTTTTTCACTAGGGCAGTCTTCTGTCAGTCAAGATGTTGACTGAGGAAAGCCAGAGAAGAGCAGAAGCAGGAGACGAAGTGATGATGGTAAAAAAGTAACAGAGTTTATTGAACAATCTTGGTTGTGTATGTTTCAATGTTCAAACTTCGTCTGACCAGCACAAATTCAACGTGCTGTTATACCAAAACTGCTTCACAGCAACATCCCATAAACCTCTTTATTCATACAGACAAAACAGTTCATGAAACCCCACAAGCATGAGACTGAACAACAATGAAAATGCATAAGCTAGGGAAAAAGAAATATAAAATATGAAATATAGAAACATAAATGAATGAATGATGAAATGAATAAACAATAAACATACATGATATAATAATAAATAATAAAAAATAATTAAATAATAAATCATATGAATGACTAATGATTATAAAATGATTATGTGAATAAATGATTATAAATGAATTAAAAAACATGAAAATAAAAACACAACACACACAATTTGCATGTGAGGATCTAAGGATCCTTCAGTTTAATGGCAGCTTCATTTGTGACAATTTACCCCATACAGTGAAACACAAGAGGTTAATGTGTGTTAACAGGATAACAATGAAAATGTCTATTAGATTTTTTATTTATTTTTTAGTCAAGACTTGTGTTCATACAGAAATTGACAATAAACCCTGGGAAATATTCAATGGAGTATAAGGTGTGACAGCTGAGCTGTGAGTCATTTAATCACAGTCTAGTTTGATTAGGACAGAGAAGAAAAATACAAGAAATACAAGACATTTATATTTGGTCTGCTTTGAAATCTGGTCAAAAGATGCAGATCTTGAGGTCTTCATAAGCTCCTGTCAGGTGAAAACATGGTCTCTGTGTGGAAGAGATTAAAGAAACTGCTGTTATAGTCATGATTTCATATGTCTATTATTGTCACAAATCCGATTCATGGACTTCCATTCGCTCGCCACCAGAGGTCACTCTTCCATCACATTGACTCTCACACCACACAGACTGTTATATATTACCCTGGACTGCATTTCCCATCATTCTTTGCACTAAGTACACACAGCTGTCTCAATCACATGCTCACACCTGAGAACTATCTCACAATCACACACCCTATATAAACCATGGACTTCCGTTCACAGATGGCCATGTATTGATCTGTGTATAGCACTCCCCTAGTGCTAGCTGCCTTAACGTGCCATTCTGTGTTTCCCTAGTCCGAGTCTGCCATTCCGTGTAACCTTAGTCTTTGTATTGCCTTGCCTGTTTTTTTGTGTTCTGACCCTAGCCCGTGTTTCCTGGATTTACCCCTTTGCCTAGCCGTTCGGACTCTGTTTTGCCCCTGCCTGGATTATTGCTGTGTACCTGGATTATCTCTCTTTGCCTCGCCCTGTTGGATACTGTTCGCCGATCGAAGACCCACGCTTGTTCTAGGAATACTCTTTGTCTTGCCTGTATTATACCTGTTTGCCACTGTCCGACCCTGCCTGTGTTTTAACCATGTTTCATAATAAAAGCCTGCAGATGGATCCGCATGCCTCACATCTCGTTGTTCCCGTTACAATTATTATAGAGTAAACATTGAATCTGTTCTCAGGAAAACAAAACAGCTGTGATTAGATGTTGAAATACAACTCATACATGCACATGAATGATAGCGTATATTCATACACTATGTTAGTGCAAGTTAGTGTATTTAAAAAGTTTGCATAATGTGAGTTTTCATTTCATTCAGCATTTCATTTAACTATTTATCTGAGTTAAGTTAAATTAAGTAATCGTTTATTTATTCAGCTAAAGTTATGAGTGAGATGGTCTGGTTTATTCAGTTATCTTGATTTGTTGTATATCTCAATTAATAACACAGATGAAATGAAATAAAAAAAACATAATGTCAAAACGCATTTCCTACATTTTGTTCATTCATGACCAATGTTTCATTGAGGTCCGTTAGAACAATCTTTGAATACAGTGTTAATATGGAAGTAACAAACAGATAAACCGAACAGACACTCAACTCACATTTGTCTGACATGACTACAATTAATTTACAAGTAAACATTTGTGCATTTAAAACATTTAAACATTTTAAAAGAATGTAATTTTATTGAATGTTGTACCTCATGTTTTTTGGCAGCTCTTCTTTGTTCGTTTAATGGTCTGAGTCTTCAGTTGTCTAATGCAAGACCTTGTATTATTTCTTCCAGTTCTCTGATTTCTTCCTCATTTATCTCCGTCCGATAACTTCGAAATTGTGTACAAAATATACTCAAATGATTAAAATCACCACTGATAACAATCACATCTCGGATGGGCTGTCTACGTCGTCTGTGAGTCCATTGAACAGTGAGGTTTTCATATCTTTGTCTGATTAATCTCATCCACCGGATGGGATCTGACGTTGGTCGGAAAATCAGACTATGTAGATTTTCCAAATCAGTTGGATAAACTGGTTTATACACTTTTAAGAGAACATCATGAAATCGGTTCACCTGATTTTCTCTGATTAGTTTTCGTTCAAGGTTAGTCCACTCTCTAACATCCAGCTTCCAATACATGTTTTTGACAGCTTCTTCTGCCATGTCTCTGATCAATATTTCAGCTTCATATTCCACCTCACTCTTATAAACCATTGTTATTACACAAGCCAAACAGAAGATAATAGAAACTAGTTCAGTCAGCACATATTTGATTCAGTGCCCAGATGAGCACCTGCCTCCAGACCAGGTTTGTCCACATAACTCTGAACCTGAAATCACAGTACAGTGATGATGCTAATACCATGGTACTTTAATATATACCACAGTATTGAATGATAACCATATTGATATATCATAGCAACTGCAGTGATACAAAGCACTCCAAAGAGTACCATGGTAAAACCATTGTGCTCTATAGGGATGTTAACCTGGGTTAACATTTTTCACACTGTTCAGCTTTTATCCTGGGTTAAGAACGAATTCTGGATTTCCAGGTTTTTAAGTTTCACACTGTACATTCATAAACCCTGAGTTAATGTCTTTGCATTTCTGCTGTCAGAATCACTGATTGCATGAATACAGTATGTGATCAGTCTAAATAATGGCTTGTCTTGCTCTTGTGCATCAATTGGGCTTCTGTATTCTTGTTGGTCACATCCAATTTGCCATGAATAGACATTTTTTTTTTTTTTTGGACAATAATTGTACAAATAAATAGATCTCTTCTTCCCTCCCGCAGAAGCAGTGTAAATCTGGTTCAGCAGGTTTGACATTGACATTCAGTCCTCTGGATTTGACTGCAACTCTGCAAATATGATTCATTCAGAAATAAAAAAAATAATATGGAGTTAAACATCTATCAAAACCAGATCTACAACATAGCTAAGAGTGTCCAAGCTTACATGAAAATGAAACTTCATCAGAAACATTTCAGAGAAGAACTGAAGTTTCATGAGAAGAGTAGAATCACAACTGAACTGCTGGAAACAAATAAACAAAAAAATAATAATAATAAAAATAAATAAAATAAATAAATAAATAAATAAATGCACTGTGTAAATAAGTTCAGATCACTCATTTGTGCACTGACATGGTTGACAACTGTTAATGCACAATCACCGTTTTAGATTGACTAACTGAAATACTGTATAAGATCTCCATTCGAACTGAAAGCAGAATCTAGACTATGCGCTGCCAGTTTCAGAGCAAAATACAAAACTGTGACACTTCATTCACTGATGCGCTTCACTCGGCAGCACATACTGTATATACTTACTTGTGCTACCTCCCATTAAAACAGTAGGAAGAACAATTTGACAACAAAAAATGCTATCAGATTGTGCTTTATTAACGTCTACACCTACCCCAACCCTAAACCTACCCTTAAAATAATGCAAATAGAGAAATTCTGTATTTTTCAGTGTGACAGAAATGACACAATATTGATGTGCGCATGCGCAATAAGCCCTGGTAGGACAATCTGACAGGTAGAATGTCACCTGCCAAAATAAAATCTTGCTGGTTTTAGGTTTGACGATGAAAATTCATTAAAAAAAAAGTAAAAAAAAAAAAAAGAAATAAAGGAAAATGAAAATGTAAATATTAGCATTGTATTTTTAAGTGTACTATAAAATAATGGTATTTTTATTTAATGTTCACTTTTTATTTTAAAACATAATAGTAATATCACATTTTGTTTATTATTTTATTAAAACAAAACAAAATAAATAAACTGAAATAATACTATTATTACTATTATTGTTTTATTATTTATAGCTATGTTTAATGTGTGGAGTGTAAGCGTCAAACAAAATCTCCATGTGCTCTCATGAGAACCAGACTGAAAACGTATGTGCACCCCTGAAAACAATGTTAAATGATGAAATGTGTGAGACAAGACATAAAGGTTACAATTCACCCAAATCACAGGCAAATGACTGCAGTTACAGCAAACTCTCAGCCCACAAAAAACACATTGATCTTCTTGATGATGATTTTCTCCCTGCTAACAGCTGAGGACTCATTGTGACTGTGAGCATATACATTAAGCTACTGCAATGTTACTGGAACAATCCACAATGCTTAATCTCACAACATAAAATGATCCCATCGCAAACAAACATTTACATTTATTCATTCAGTTGACACTTTTATCCTAAATGAGGAACATCACAAGCAATTTATCATGTTAACAATAATAAACTACAACAGTGCATGAAGCAAGAGCAGATGTCAAATGCAGAAGAGAATATATATATATATATATATTTCTTTTTCTTTTTTTTATAAATAGGAATAATAATAAGTTTCTTTAAACTGACTTCTAAACAAAAGAGACTAGTTGTTGTAAGAAGGCAGGACATGTGAGTTTGAGGAGCCCTGTCTCTTTTGTTGTGATAAATTTCAAGTTAGAATCTAGAAAAACCTTTTAACTCATTCCTCTGGATGCAAATAAACTAATACTGTTGCTATGAGGTGAACACAATTAATGATAGAAACTGATGCAACTACATTGATATGAGCACTGCACCCTCATGATGATGAAGCAGGCTCTCTGCATCCTGGTGATTTACTGAAAAGGAGTTCATTTAAGGGAAGTCAGGTGACTTAACAGGAATCTTAGAACTGTAACACCCTCAAACTCAAACTATTGTTTTACACATCCCCGTTGAAAAACAAAAACAAAACAAAAACAAAAACAACAACAACAACAACAACAACAACAACAAAAAAAACGCATATGCTGGTTAGGTAGGTTTTGAAGCTGGGATGCTGGTCATGAACTGGTTTAAGCTGGTCCTTAGCTGGTCATGTGCTGGTCCTAAGCTGGTCGACCAGCTAAGGACCAGCTTAAACCAGCTCATGACCAGGGGCGGACTGGCCATCTGGACATTCCAGAGAAGTCCAGTCGGCCTGCCTGGTTCATCATCAAAGACAAAGTGTAAGATTATGTGACGTTGATGGCCGACAAAAGGGGCACTAATGCAATCCATTTTTGCTTATAATAAACCGAAACTGACGCGAAGGAGAGTGGGCTCATGATGGCAAGCAAAAAACGTGAAGATAAAGGGTCTGTGTAGCTGGGAGCCAACGGATTTTCCTTTTGAAATTAGAAAACCAAAATCGGGAATCAAGCGTTCACTCATTTTTTTTATTTAATATTGAAAGTAGAAAAATGTGAAAACAGCCCCTTTTTGGTTTTTTAATTTTTTTCCAAGAAACGAAAAACAAGAATTCAGCTTAATTTTTCATTCAGGGGTAGAAAAATGTATAAACAGCTTGAATATTCGATTTCTACACATGGGCGGGAAATAAACGCCCCTTTCTGCTGATTGGTCAGCCGAAGATCACACCGTGCCATCATCAGTTCTTGCGCCGTTTCACACAGCCGAATAATAGTCCTCCCTGCTGCAGGTGTACGGATTCTTGATGCGTTTTTTGCAACTACATTTCATCTTTTTTTTCATCAAACATCCAGATTAATGAATAGCTCGACACAAGTTAGGGTACAAATAAAAAAGGTTAAACTGTAACACAGCTTTATTCCTCTAGTCGTATCAAGAGTCAGGATTTTTCTCCTCCTGTCTCTGTTTACTGCTATTCCACCTATTTGAGTTTAACAAAACCAATGGGATTAAAGTGATTTAATGTGGGATTTAAATGACAGAATATTCAGAATTAGTAAATAAAATTTTGCACACGATTCTAAATGATGCTAGAAAAGCAAATGAATTGAGTGAAGTTCTTTTAATTCAGTCTAACTAAAGCATTTTCTAGTAAAATGTACAAACTGTCTGATAGATTTAATGCTGCATTTCTATGAAGACTGGACAGTTTCTGCATGTTTGCTTTGTAGGATGCTGTTGAATGTGTGTGTGTGTTGGGTGAACCCCAGTGACATACATTATAATACTTAATGGCAGCGTCATAATAGTCATATGTGACAACTTACCCCATACAGCGTGACACAAGTGGTTAATGTGTGTTAACAGTGTAACAATGAAAATGTCCAGTAGAATGTTTGTAATCAAGTCTTTAATAAAGTTTGTGTTTACACAGAAACTGACCTTCAACAATTAACACACAATGAGAAATATTCATTCAGATTTGATTACAGTCTGGCTTAAATATATCCAAGAAGAGAAATATAAGAAATTCATATTTGGTCTGCTTTGAATCTGGCCAAGAGATGTTATTAGATGATTGAACAGCTGTTAGAAGATGAATCACAACTCACACATACGCTCAAATAGTGCACATTCTGGAGATGTTTGACACACGTTAGTGTATCTAGGACTGTTTGCATTTGTATTGATCTTCTTGAAGGTACATGATGTGAGTTTTCTCAACATTTCATTAGACTGTTCATGTTTATTTATTCAGCTAAAGTTCTGGTAGGTGAGATGGGCTGGTTGGCTCAGTTTTCCTGATTTGATGAATCCATCTCTGGTAAAACAAGCATTAAAACAAATAGATGAAATGAAAGAAAAAAAACAAGCACAGTGTCAAAACATGTTTCCTGCATTTTGTTCATTCATGACCAATTCATGACCAACAGACACCACACACAATTGTCTGATATGACCATAATTAATTTCTGACGTTTTGAATCATTTCTACAATATTTGAAAGAATGTGATTGCATTGAATGTTGTACCTCATGTTTTAGGCAGCTCCTCTTAATTCTTTTTATTGTTGTCTACGTGTTCTGTTTTCTAATTCCAGATCTTGTATTCTTCCTTGCAGATCTTGTATTTCTGTTTCCAGACCATGAATTCTTCCTCTCTGATGTTGTATTACTGAATTTTCATTTACCTCATCTTGAAACCTCTCCAGATGATTTGGAAACGTTTCACAGAATGTTTCCAAATCTTTTGCTTTACCAGTGAGATTAATCATTACTCGGAATAGATGGTTAACATGTCTGATATTCCACTGAGCAGAGATTTGTTTATACCTGGTTTGAATTAAGCCCATCCACCAGGAGTTTTCAGTGGCATTGAAAGACAGAATATGCAGACGGTTTTGTGAATAAATTCTGAAGAGAACATCTGGGTTTCTGTTCAGTTTATTAATTCTGTGTTGCTCTTTTTGTCTTCCAGTCATTCGTTGAAAATCCTGAATATTCAGCCCTTCATACATGTCTCTGACCCTGTTTTGTGTTTCCATTTCTAGTCAGTGCTGGTGTGTGAAGGTTGTGAAGGTCCTGTTTAAAACCTCCTGTAAACCGCCTCATGCTTATAAACCCTTGTGATTGCGCAAGCCAAACAGACAATGATAGAAACTATTTGATTCCCAGATGAGCACGTGTCTCCAGACTGGTTTGTTCACATGAATTTGAAACTAAAACCATGGTACTGTGATGACGGTAATACCATATTACTATAATATTTACCACAGTACTGAATGATAACCATATTCATCTATCATAGCAACTACAGTGATACAAAGCACATCAAAGAGTACCATGGTAATACCATTGCACTTTACAGGGCTTTTTTTTACAGGTTAACCCTGGGTCATTCTAAACTCAGGTTGACATGTTTCACTGACACTGACTGTTCAGTTAAGAATTAATCCTGGATTTTCAGGTTTTGAAGTTTCACAATGTACAGCACATTCATAAACCCTTTAATAGTTAATATCTTTATTCACACCACTGTCAGAATCACTGATTGCATGAATACAGTATGTGATCGGTTTAAATAACAGCTTGTCCTGCTCTTGTGCATCAGTTGGGCTTCTGTATTCTTGATGGTAACATTCAATTTGCCCTGATTAGACTTTTTGGACAATAACTGCACAAATAAATAGGTCTCTTCTTCACACCCGCAGAAGCAGTGTCTGAAAACTCATCTCTTTCATCACTATTTGACTTAAAAAAAAATCTTTGACTTCTCTTTTCTTTAATCTTTTCCTGTTTAGCTTGTACTTACTTGAACAATGCCTGAAACTTGGTATTAACGAGCACTTCCTGTGTCTATTTGCCTCTTTAAGATGAATCGCTTGATGTATTCCCCCAATTGTAAGTCGCTTTGGATAAAAGCATCTGCAAAATGAATAAATCTAAATGTAAATAAGCATGTCTGTCTCTACTTGAAAATGCAGCATCATTCCAAAAAACATTTTTCAACATTTTAGAGAAGAACTGAAGGTTCCCCTTTCAGTCGGTCACTCCGAGTCACGTCGGATGACCGACGAAATTGGGATCTCGCCAGAGAGACCAATCCACTTCAAGTGTAACTAAACGAGCCAATGGACATTGGCATGCGATTATTGCATCCAGCTGCCGCTGATCACAGCGTGAGCATAAGAGGCAGCTGATGCACCGCATCAATCATCCTTTCGCTTCGGAGCCGAGCGGTAGTGGTTGAAGCTACTGCTCTCCCTTCCAAGAGAGTGTTCTGCGAGCGAGTGTGGGCGTTACGGCGCGGCAGCGGTGGTCACGGTGTCCGGGAGAGAAAGATCGTCTTCCTGCTGACAGCCACACTGGGAGTGTGCGGTGGCCAGTTCCCCTGCGTGCTTCAGCACTAAAAGAGCATTTCTCTGAAAGAGCAATTTCTCTAAAAGAGCAACACGGGTGATCGCGTCTTTTTAAAGATGTCTTTTCACCCGTGCGTTTCTGGGTGTGGTCGTTTCCTGGCACCTCAGGACGGTCACGATCGCTGCCTCACGTGCCTGGGCATTCAGCACGCTGAGGTGGCTTTCGTGGATGGTTCATGTTCTTCTTATGGGGACATGACCATCTCGGAGTGCGACTCCGCTATGTCAAACATGGCGGAGTCCCTCTGCCTGCCGCGATCCGGCGTGCACACTGGATCCGGTGGAGTCAGAGGTGATTTGAGGATTACGGTGAGGGCTTCCCCAAGTGGAGCTCCTCACCCCTCAAGTACTCCGCAGCCGGTGGAGCTGCCGAAGGAGCGCGCTGGCCACGCGTTTCCTTCGGTGCCCCCTCTGATGACCAGATGTCGATCACTGCATCGGAGGGCGGGACCTCTCTCTCCGGGGATGATGACCCGGCTGCGTTGCCCCCTTCGGGTGTGGTAGCGTTGTCCGTGCCAGACCCAGAGATGACGGCTATGCTTTCCCGGGCCGCCGAGAATGTCGGGCTCGTGTGGAATCCTAAAAAGCCACCGTGTCCCGATCCTTCGAGGCTGGACGAGTGGTTTCTCGGTGGGGGTCGCGCTGGTTGGAGCTTACAAGGTCGTGGAAGGCACCTTTCACTGCCCGAAACAAATCTTGTAGTTCCTCCGCTCTCACCACCCTCGATGGTGGGGCCGCTTTGGGGTATGCGGCATCCCCTCGGTGGAGCGTCTGTGGCCATGCAACTGTGTCCAACAGCCGATTCCACCCTGCGGGGTGACCCGTGTCTCCCCTCACGGGCCTGTAAGTATTCGTCAGGTCTAACTGGCAGTGCTTATAGAGCCTGTGGGGAGGCGGCTTCTGCCCTCCACGCCATGGCGTTACTGCAGGTCCACCAGGCCAAAGACCTGAAAGACCTGCACGAGGGTGGTCACGACCTGGCGGTTCTACATGAGCTGCCGTGCTGCGACGGACCTCGCGCTTCGAGCGACGAAGGTGACCGCACAGTCTCTGGGTCGTGCGATGTCCAGGAGCGCCATCTCTGGCTGTGTCTCGCTGACATGAAGGAGCAGGAGAAGGTACAGTTCCTGAATGCTCCCATGTCACAGACCGGCCCTTTCGGCGACGCTGTCGAGAGCTTTTCCCAGCAGTTCTCGGCAGCCCAGAAGCAGACTGAGGCAAACACATCATGCGCCGGAGGAAACCTGCTGCTTCCACTCCGGCTGCAGCCACTCAGCCTGCTCGTCGTCCAGGCCCCTGCCAAACCTGGCGGCAAGCGCAAGTGCAAGAGGCCCTGGGACGGTCGACCCAGAGATGGAGGAGACTGCTCATCGGGAGATGGTGACCCGGCCCGGAGGAGGGCCGGGTGGAGTATCTTTTGTTCATTTTGTTCCGCCGCTGGCCCAGCAGCCAGCGGTACCCAAAACATCAGTAAAGAGCGGTCTCCTCAATCTCTGGCTCTCAAGAGGAGGAGAGAGGTGATCCGTGCATCACAGGATCGCTTCCCTCCTCCTCTCTCGCCAGCAGGCAGCGGGTGGTTGCCCAAGAGCACCCCTCCTGCCCATTCGTGGAACCAGGTAAGGGCAGTAGCACTCCAGTCCCCGCTTCAAGTCGTCAAATGCCGGGCTGTCACAAGCCTCAAGCCGGGTTCCTGTGTCTCCTCCCACGCGAGGAGAAATCAGGTGAGTGCTACACTACACACCCAGACCCCGCCCCCTGCCGTCACAGGCCAGGCCGTCACAGGCCCTGGGGCCGGTCCCTGTGTTCCACCTCGCTGCCCCACCGCGGGCACGTCGGTGGGCCCGTTGGCCCCGCTGGTGCGGTCTCTCGGAGCCTGGTTAGTGCTCCCCAGTCCGCCCCGGTGGCTCCTGCGGACCATCAGACTCGGCTATGCGATTCAGTTCGCCCGGCGTCCCCCCCAAGTTCAGGGGCATCCGGTTCACTTAGTCAAAGCCGTCGATGCCCCTGTCTTGCTCGCGGAGATTGCAGTCCTACTGGCGAAGGATGCAATAGAGCCGGTCCTTCCAGCCGATATGAGGTCGGGGTTTTACAGCCCTTACTTCATTATGCCCAAGAAAAGCGGTGGGTTACGACCGATCTTGGATCTGCGAGTTTTGAACCGTGCACTTCACAAGATGCCATTCAAGATCTTGACGCAGAAACGCATTTTTGGATGCGTCCGTCCCCTAGATTGGTTTGCAGCAATCGACCTGAAGGACGCGTACTTTCATGTTTCGATTCTCCCGCGACACAGGCCATTCCTGCGATTCGCGTTCGACGGTCGGGCATATCAGTACAAGGTCCTGCCCTTCGGGCTGTCCCTTTTCGCCTCGTGTCTTCACCAAAGTCACAGAGGCGGCCCTTGTTCCCCTGAGAGAACGGGGTGTGCGCATTCTCAACTACCTCTACGACTGGCTCATACTTGCACAGTCTCGAGAGCTGTTGCGCGCACACACAGGGACCTGGTGCTCAGGCACCTCAGCCAGTTGGGCCTTCGGGTCAATTGGGAAAAGAGCAAACTTGTGCCAATGCAGAGGATCTCTTTTCTCGGCATGGAGTTGGATTCGGTCAACCAGACAGCACGCCTCACCCAGGAACGTGCTCAGTCGGTGCTGAACTGCCTCAAGACTTTATCAGGCAGGACAGCGGTCCCACTGAAACTCTTTCAGAGGCTCCTGGGGCATATGGCTGCAGCTGCGGCCATAGTTCCGCTCCATATGAGACCGCTTCAGCACTGGCTCCAGGGCCGAATCCCGAGGTGGGCGTGGAAACGCGGTACTCACCGGGTTCAGATTACACCGGCCTGCCGCAAGACCTTCAGCCCGTGGTCAGATCCTTCGTTCCTTCGGGCAGGAGTGCCCCTGGAGCAGGTATCCAGGCATGCTGTGGTATTCACGGATGCCTCGGCCACCTGCTGGGGTGCCATGTACAACGGGCACGCAGTATCAGGGGTTTGGACGGGCCCCCTTCTGCGTTGGCATATCAATTGCCTCGAGTTGCTGGCAGTACACCTTGCCCTGTGCCGCCTCAGAGGGCGCCTTCGGGGCAGGGACGTTCTGGTCCGTACGGACAACACTGCGACCGTTGCGTATATCAACCGGCAAGGCGGTTTGCGCTCCCGTCGCATGTCGCAACTCGCCCGCCACCTCCTCCTCTGGAGTCAGAAGCATCTTCGTGCCATCCACATCCCAGGAGTGTTCAATCAGGCGGCCGACGAGCTGTCTCGAGCGGCACTTCCTGGGGAGTGGAGACTCCATCCCCAGGCGGTCCAGCTGATTTGGAGTCGGTTCGGAGTTGCTCAGGCAGACCTGTTTGCATCTCCAGAAACCACCCACTGCCAGTGGTTCTACTCCCTGTCCGAGGCAACGCTCGGCATGGATGCACTGGCACACAGCTGGCCCCAGGGCTTGCGCAAGTATGCGTTTCCCCCAGTGAGCCTGCTAGCACAGACATTGTGCAAGATCAGGGAGGACGAGGAGCAGGTCCTGTTAGTGGCTCCATATTGGCCCAACAGGACCTGGTTCCCGGAACTCATGCTCCTCGCGACAGCCCCTCCCTGGCCGATTCCTCTGAGGAAGGATCTGCTTTCTCAGAGACGAGGCACCCTCTGGCACCTGCGTCCAGACTTGTGGAAACTTCATGTGTGGTCCCTGGACGGGACGCGGAGGTTCTAGGTGACCCACCCCAGGAGGTAGCGCTCACTATCGCTTCAGCACGAGCACCGTCCACAAGACGGGCCTATGCGCTGAAGTGGAACCTGTTCGTCGAATGGTGTTCCTCTTACCAGGAGGACCCCCGGAGATGTTCGATCAGAGCCGTGCTTTCCTTTTTGCAACAAGGGTTGGAGCGTAGGCTGTCCCCCTCCACCCTTAAGGTATATGTTGCTGCTATTTCTGCCCACCACGACCCCATAGAGGGGAGGTCGGTGGGGAAGCACGATCTGGTCGTCAGGTTTCTTAGGGGGGCCAGGAGGTTAAATCCTCCGAGGCCTCCCTTCCTTCCCTCTTGGGATTTGGCTTTGGTGCTAAGAGCCCTACAAACTGCCCCCTTTGAGCCCTTTGCTGTAAGTCGAGTTGAAGTTTCTTTCTATGAAAACCCTACTCCTGACTGCATTGGCCTCAATCAAGAGGGTGGGGGACCTGCAGGCATTTTCGGTCGACGAGTCGTGCCTTGAGTTTGGGCCGGCTGACTCCAGTGCAACACTGAGGCCCCGGCCCGGCTATGTGCCCAAGGTTCCTACCACGCCCTTCAGGGACCAGGTAGTGAGCCTGCAAGCGCTGCCCCTGGAGGAGGCAGACCCAGCCCTAGCTTTGCTCTGTCCTGTACGCGCACTGCGTCAGTATGTGGATAGAACTCAGAGCTTCAGGACCTCAGAACAGCTCTTTGTCTGTTACGGAGGACAGCAGAAGGGGAAGGCTGTCTCCAAGCAGAGGATGGCCCACTGGATAGTGGATGCCATCACCTTGGCTTACGAAGCACAAGGTGTGCCCTGCCCGCTCAGGTTGCGTGCTCACTCCACTAGGGGTGTCGCATCGTCCTGGGCGCTGGCTCGTGGTGCCTCGCTAGCAGACATCTGTAGAGCTGCGGGTTGGGCGACTCCCAACACGTTCGCTAGGTTTTATAGCCTACGTGTCGAACCGGTTTCCTCCTGTGTTCTCACCTCAAACGGGTAGTGGCACTGAGAGGGCCGGCTCAGAGTCGGCTTGCGGCATCCTTACGCCTAATTCTCCAGAGAGTTCCTTAACCAGGCAAACCCTGTTGAGTCCTCCAGCACTCCGGCGTCCGGACGCGGCGGGGCGTCCGGCGCCAGGCCTTCAGCCAATGAATTCCTGAAATCTGGTGCGAGGCTAGTGCCCATATCAGAGACCCTGCCGGGATCCCATATGTGTATTCCACGGTATGCTTATTAGAGCCGTGTTTCCCCTGGCAGACCACGTTCTGCCATCTCTAAAGATGCAGCCTGAGCCATCTCAGAGACTTCCATGTGCAATAGGGCCCTTCGGGGTTACTTCACATGTTTGAATGTCACTTAACCCCCTCTGGGAGGAGGTGACTCCGCAGTGTGCCTCTTCCAAGTGGAAGGGCACGCTTCCCAGTGTTATCCTAGTCCTACTGTTTGGGTTGCTCAAGGAACACCAGTAGTTGACCTTCTCTGTGTAGAGCCCGGTCCTATCGTCTGCCTTATAGGAAGGGTCAGGAGGCCTACACAGGGCACTGGAAGCGGCAGCTCCTGTGGCGCTTTGGTAGGGATCCCAATTTCGTCGGTCATCCGATGTGACTCGGAGTGACCGACTGAAAGGGGAACGTCTCGGTTACGTATGTAACCCTCGTTCCCTGAAGGAGGGAACGGAGACGTCACGTCCCGTCGCCACAGTCGCTGTACCACCGCTGAGCTGCCGGGTCGCCGGCTCGGCTCCTCAGCGAAAGCATGATTGATGCGGTGCATCAGCTGCCTCTTATGCTCACGCTGTGATCAGCGGCAGCTGGATGCAATAATCGCATGCCAATGTCCATTGGCTCGTTTAGTTACACTCGAAGTGGATTGGTCTCTCTGGCGAGATCCCAATTTCGTCGGTCATCCGACGTGACGTCTCCGTTCCCTCCTTCAGGGAACGAGGGTTACATACGTAACCGAGACGTTTCTAAGAAGAGCAGAATCACAACAAACACTGAGTTAACAGTGTTACTGGAACAATCCACGACACTTTACTCCCCTCTAAATAATCCCAACCCAAACAAACATTTACATTTATTCATTTTGCACAAATGAGGAACGTTACAAAGCAATAATCATAGTATAAAATGGCAAGATAAATGTATAAATTAGAATAATACATAAAGCTAGAGCAGTGGTGAAACACAGATATGAAAATAATTTATTTTTAATACATAAGAATTATAATAACTGGGGTGAGCAGAGCTCATTAGCATTTAAAGCAACATGGACTAGAACAGCGTGCTGAAAACAGAGCTGATTTTGACAGGGTAAAAGGGTGTTTTTTACATTACCTTTGAGAAATTTTAACCAAAGTATGTTATAGATTTCATTAAGACCCTAAATAATCATATCAACTTGTGGAAAATGGGCATCCGATGACCCCTTTAAATCATAGCTCTTAATCAATCAATCAATCAATCAATCAATCAATCAATTGGTATTCTATATTCTTGATGGCACTTTCCATTTTGCACTGAACAGAAATTTTTGGCCTGTAACTGTACAGATATAAAAGGTCTCTTCTTCACTCTGATTAATGCATTTTACATCAGGGTTTGCAAAAGCGGTTCATAACACAGGGTTAAAGAATATTATAAGTGTGAAACATTTGTTTACCCTGGATTATACTGAAGTGGGGTTAAAAAGAGAATGACCTGTGGTGTAAAAAGCACTTTTGGGTTTCCTAATGAATTCACTGCATTGATTGCCATGACAAAACCTGTTCCAGTTTGTCCCCAAACCACAGCTACGGTAAGTGAACAAACACATATAATCACAAAAGATATATAGTTAAAATAAGAAAGCATGTTGAAGTATCTAATAATCATCCTGTTCTCGTGTTTTTTTCAGTCACATATCTGATTAAATGTAAATCTGGTTCAGCAAGTTTGACACTGACACTGTCAGTCCTGTGGTTTAACTGCAGATTCATTCAGGGGGAAAAAAATCTAACAAAAACCATACAGGGAAGCATACGGAGTTTAACATCTGACACAAGCAGATCTACAACATACTGTATACCTAGGAGTGTTTGTCTCTGCTTGAAAATGCAGCATCGTTCCAAAAAATATTGTTCACTATTTCAGAGCAGAGCTGAAGGTTTATATGAGCAGAATCACAACTGAACTGCTGGAAACAAACTAAAGAAACATTAAATGATGAAGTGTGTACGTGAGACAAGACCTAAATCTCCCAGCCATACTAGTGCACTTACAAGCAGCAAACCCTCCGTGCACTAAACTGATGAAGTGACCATTTACTTGCTATCAGCTGAGGACTCATGTGACTATGAGCACCAAGACATAACAGTGTTCCTGGAACAATCCACTACACTTCACATCCCTCTAAATAACCCCAACACAAACATGCAAATAAACATGTTGCTACAAGGTGAACATAATTAAGAATGCAAACGTTTCTCTAACATTGATATTAGAGTGTCACACCCTCAAGATGATGAACGCTCTGTATCCTTGTGATTTACTGGAAAGTTCATTTAAGGGAAGACAAATGACTCAATGGCTATTTTAGTGGTGTAACACTCATATTGTTTTACAAGTATGCAGTATGCAAACAAGTACAGCCAGTATCTATTAATCTCCAAAACTGTTTTGGCAAGATTACACTTCAGTAACGTTTCAAATCAGCACTAAAATCTGACAATAATGATATCATAGATTTTGTTCCTTTTGCTCAAATCATGCAACACTTTAAGATAAAAAACCTATGAAGGTAATATGATGCCATAAAGATTTGCATGCGCAGGGTAGGAGTTGTGAAAGCGTACATAAGACTGTAAGCTTAAATTAAATTTGCATGCGCAAGAGAAGCTTTGTAAAGGTGTAAAACGCGTTTCAAGCGCAAGAAAAAAAATGATTTACAGCATTTTACTGTTACTGGTAAGTGTAATTCATGTATTGTGAAACTGCAGCTTCATGCTAACGCAAAATAAATATGATCTGCATTCTTCTGACTTCCATTTTTCCACGCTTACACTTTTGGCACGTTTTTTTTTTTTTTTTCGCCAAAATACGGTCAAAAGTACTGCAAGCCTGTGAACAGTGATTGCAAGCGAAAACAACAGTTTAAAGAACTGCAAAACGGATTGACTGCATACAGCCAATCTGTATGTGTAAAAAACAAACTGTGTCAAATGTCTAAATGACTTGTTGTGTATGTAGGGCATGAAACGCTTCTCGGGCATGCAAGTGCAGCTACTATCTCTTTGAATGGGTAAACATAAAATTCTCCAAAACTGGTCACCAAGCTTACGATTAAATTTCATATTTGAAATCAGCAATGAAATCTGACAACAACTGTATCATAAATGTTGCATATTTTGCTCAAATAGCATTATAAAAAAGCTTATTTCTCAGGCTAGACCCGCCAGTGCGCATGCGCAGTCCTGAGCGTACATCTGGCCAAAGCCACTAGAAGGCAAGCCTGCAACCATTAGCCGAAAATGCGTAACGGCTAAAGCTAACGCTTACAGTCTGTCAGTACGTGGGAAAGGAGACCAGAGGCCGTTTTTTTTTTTTTGAATGGATGTCAATGGAGGAGAGGTTTCACTACGCTGAATAAACAGCTTTTTAGAGAAAACATCTTATCATTTAATGAATCGACAGCCTATCTGCTAATCTACAACAGGTTTCACACAACACAATATTTTACCATGAAAAAAATGCCGTTTTATAAGAGAAGTCACTGACTTTTTGCGACAGGTGGGATTCAGCTTACGGCACTTCCCATTCATTCCTATGGTGTCCGTAAACGGCGACTGAGTGTCGCACAACTCTGACTGAAATTCAGTGACGTCAAGGCTGTAATGTGATTGGTTATTAAGGGACACGTGGTCCGACTTAGGCATTACGCTAAGTAAGTAATACAGACTCTCTCATCTCCCAGACAATGGTCTGGTCTGGCTGACTGTTTCTATAGCAACCGGGACTTCTAACGGCTGCTGCAGTGATGCGCTGACTTTATCGATTATCGATTGGCTCTTTTTCTCAGAAGGCGGGGCTTCGTTCGATAGAGCAGCCATATTGAGCGTTGCATTTTTCCCCATTCAAAACTATAGAAACACATATAGGGTTTTTGTTTATTTTTTTTTTTATTGAATGCTTGGAAAAACAAAAACAATTGTCATCATTGTCAAATCATAACAATACAACAACAGTCAGGGTCATGCAGTCTTTCAGTCCAGAGGAAGTGCCAAGTCCTTTAGTAAAGCCATTGTTCTTATTGCTTTTAAGTTCGCAGAGAACTCAATAGATTCAAAATACATTTTCATTTCAAATTTGAATCTTAAAAAAAGTGGTTTGCATTTAGAAAATTTACATTTATGAATATGATATTTAGCTAACAGGAAAATAAGGTTTATGAAATAAGTATCACCTTTTTTTTCACATTCATGAAAGCCAAAAATTACATTTCTATAAGTAAACTCAAAATTAGGATTCACATAACATTTGATAAAATCAAGAATGTCACACCAAAATGATGTTGTATAAGAGCAATTCCAGAATAAATGTTTCAGGGTTTTCTAAACAAAGAACAGTTGGTATTAATATCATTCTTAAGTTTTTTAAGAGAGCACTTATCCAGGTAAATTCTATGAATCAACTTAAATGCAATTTCTCTCATTTTGTTAGTAATTAAATATTTGTGAGGTAATGACCAACCTTTCATCCAGGGAATATCAGTTACAGAACCATTCCAATAAGAAATTACATAAGGCACAGAAATCGACTCCATCTGAAACAAAACTCTGATTTTCTTATTGTTTTTTTATTTCTTTTTATTTAGATGACGAAATTATTTAGTTTTGTGACAGGAGATTGGAAAAGAAAGACCTCTAAAAAGATATGAGAACTCCATGTGGCACTGCATCAGCAACAATTGCAAACTCTTTCAGACTAACAAGAATTCCATGCATAAACTAAAAACTCAAAGTAATTACAGATTGAACCATTTTGATTGAAAAGTTGAGACACAAAAATAATACAATTTTTAATCCAATTTTCAAAAAAAAAAGAGATTTGTGTTTACACAGTAGATTCTTATTATTCCAGATTAGATACGAGTGAGGTGTAAAATTGTGTTTAAAAATGAGGGACCAAGCTAAAAACATTTGCCTATGAAAAAGAAATAATTTGACAGGGATTTTCATGATGTTATAGTTACAGATTAATAAGAAATTTAAACCACCTAGTTTGGAAAAAACAACAACATTAGGCATCAGATTCCATATAGACGAGGGCTTATTGATACAGTTTTTTATCCAATTTATTTTAAAGGTGTTGTTTAAAGTGGTGAAATCAAGAAAGTTTAAACCCCCTTTCTCAATGGTGTTCATAAGTACAGATTTTCTAATAAAATGAGTTTTATTCTTCCGAACAAAGTTGAGAAGCATTGTATCAATTTTTTTTAAGAATGGCAGTGTCAACATTCAAAGAGAGAGCAGCATATGTTAACCTTGACAAACCTTCAGCTTTGGCTATAAGATTCTTCCCTTCAATGAGAGATCATGTTGGAGCCACATATTCAGTGTTTTCTGAGTACTCTCAATTAACGGATTAAAATTTAAAGAGTATCTTTCTAATTCATTTTTTGTTATAATAACATCTAAATAAGATACCTGGTCTTTGATTTGAATATTACAAATTTCTGACAAATTACATTCCTTGATGAACATCAGTTCACACTTTGAGAGGTTCAAGAACAGGCCTGACACGTAACACATCTAGAGTATTCTATAGATCCTTTTAAGGCCGACGTCACAGTTACGTCACAGCGCTAGCTGGAGGCAAAACAGAGGCAACCCATTCAAACCAGCACAGATTCGGCGACACAAGGAGCTTAAAATATCATCTTCTTGTGATGTTGGGTGCCAGAATCGATATGATAGAGGCTTCAATTTGAAATTTTATCGCATACCTGCTGCCTCTGCTAGACTAAAAAAAAAAAAAAAACGACAACAGCTGTGGTTTAAACGCGATAAAACGAGCGGACTGGACAGAAACGATCGTCAAAAATGCTCACATTTGCAGCACACACTTCTTATCAGAAAAGGTTAAATAAAGTATTCTTTTGTTGTTATGGGCTCGTCTAAAGATTTCGGTAACACTTTAGAATACTGTTCCTTCATTAATGAATAACTACACAGGAACAAGTGACTAATGCATTATTGACACTGTAGTAACTACTATTACCTAACAAGAAACTCTGATTAATGATTTAGTAAGTAATAGCGCTCAGTTGAAACTGGTAGTTCACTATTAGCTAATCAATAACTACTATTTTATATATATATATCCTGGAGAACTACTAAGAACTACTGTATATAGGTTCATTATTAATGTGAATTATGCATAATGTATAATTAATTCATTATTGTATAATTAATTCATTATAAGTAACCCTCTAGTAATGACTAGTAATCAATAATTACCAAATCCTTCTAAAGGAACTACTAATTACTTGGATCAGTATTCTAAAGTGAAAAGCATCATAACTCCCTAATATTGACTGACGTCCTTGTAAACTTTTGAGGTATATGTAAGGTTTTGGATAGTAATGACTCATGTGTTACTACATCATTCTGAAGAAATTACTAATTGTTTGGATCAGTATTCTAAAGTGAAGATCACGGTAACCCACTAGTAATGATTTGTGTTACCAAATCTAGCAAAATGGATTACCAACCAAAACCTTACAAAAACCTCAAAAATTTACAATGACGTCAGTAATTACTAGGGAGTTATCACAATCTTCACTTTAGAATACAGATCCAAAAAATGAGTAATTCCTTTAGAAGGATGTAATACCACCTGAATAGTTACTATCCAATGCTTTACAAAACTCTCAAAAGCTTACAATGATTTCAGTCATTACTAGGGAGTTATCATGATCTTCACTTTAGAATACTGATCCAAATAATTAGTAATTCCTTCTGAGGAATTTCATTATACTTGAGTCATTACTAGTGGGTTACCATGACCTTTACTTTAGAAGTAATTATACATTATGTATTATTCATATTAATTATGAACCTGTATACAGTAGTTCTTAGTAGTTCTTATGGAGGTATGAAAAAATAATAGTTATTGATTAGCTAATAGTGAACTACCACATTCGACTAAGCACTATCACTTACTAATTCATTAATCAGAGTTTCTTGTTAGTTACTAGTAGTTACTAGAGTGCTAATATTGCGTTACTCATGTGTTCTTGTGTAGTTATTCATTAATGATGGAACAGTATTCTAAAGTGTTACCAAGATTTCTTATGGATCTCACCACTATGTCGTGTATGAAATAATGTATGTGTGCATGTGTGTAAAACAACAAACTGACAATTTAGATGCTTAATCATTTGTAATTGTATATACATTGTTGTGATTAATTGTGGCTGGAATAATAATGTAGCTATAAAAATAGTTGCCTATTGAAATTGAAATATATACGACTAGATAGACACGTTAACTTTGTCTTTACTATACACGTTAGATGTGAGTCACTCAACCGGAGGGAATCCTGTCAGAGCAACCATCATTTGAGTAAAAGCATGTGCGGGTAGGCCAATCTGGTTTCGTCCATTAAAGTTACCTTTTCAAATATCAACCCTTACCAAAAAGTAGTATACTTCAAGTTTATTTTATTAAGTATACTTAAGTAAAGTTCAAGTGTATTTTTAAGTATACTTTATGTAGTAAGTATACAAATATCAGTGTACTAGTAATATACTTGTAAGTGTACTATTTCAATACTCCTTAGGACTAAACTGACCCACTTTCTAGTATATAAAAGTACACTTTTAAGTATACTTTAAGTATAACAGTAGTAAACTTTGAGTACACAACTAGTTTACATCAAAGTTTTTAGCTTGTACTGCAATTATACTAAAAGTGAACTTCTAGGTATACTAATAGTTTACTAATTAAATACTTGTAGTAGCATTTTTAGTACACTTTGAAGTATAGTCTCAGTAAACTACTAGGTTAGTAGTTTAATATTGAAAGTATACTCGTAATTTTTCTTTAAGTGAACTTAACGTCGTACTTTAAGTATACTACTATGTCCCTATTTAGGTATTAATTTGTGTATATTTTGTAAATGAATATCTGAACATATAACACATCAAAATAAAGAAAAGGGTATCTACTTGTAAAGAAAAACATTTTATTCTAGCTTCATGCATTCTTTTTTTTAAACACTTGAATGTGGGTAAGTTTCATAAATAAAAAATAAAGAAATAAACAACATTTTGAACAAAAAGTTGAAAAAGGAATATGAATTGGATTCAGAATGATAATCAAAACGTAGATGGTGTCGATCAACACTCCAAAGCTTGACAGTCATTATTACCTCTTCATTGGACGACATTTTATTCCATAACGTTACACAGTTTCGATGCTGTTTTATGTCAGATGATTGTGTTAGATTACATGTGGAAGCATCTGTTGTTTCAGTTTCTTCTTCACTTGTGTTTTTTGGAAATTCTGTATAGAAGATGTGTACTAGTGCCCCTTACCATATAACAATGAAAACACGGATTCTATGAGCACAAGTATAGCTCAAATATATTTAGACTTTTTCTAAGTATAAGTCAAGTATACTTAAATGTCATTTTAAGTATATTTCTGAGAAGTACATAAAGCCCATTTCTGAGAAGTACATAAGTAGACTAAAAGTATACTTGCCTAGATCCCCTAGTTTAAAAGAAGTATACTAATAGCACACTTGAATAAACTTATTTTTCGTAAGGGAATCACGGTCCCAGACAGTGAGTGACCTTACATATGCAGGTAAAATCGGAATTTATCCAGTTATTGTTAAAAAAACAAGCTAACAAACTTCATAGGTAGTGTTAGCGAAGCGGTCAGGGGAGTCTTTCTGCCTCCAGCTAAGCTCCGCCCACAGAAAAACCTCACAATGTTTACTAACAGAAAAAGGGTCTATAGCAGGGATGGGCAAACCCTTCCAGGCCACTTTCCTTCCGAGTTTAGCTCCAACCCTAATCAAATACACCTGAACCAGCTAATCATTGTCTACAAGACTACTAGAAGGCTACAGGGCACAGGCAGGTGAGTTTTTTCAGGGTTGGACCAAATCTCTGCAGGAAAGTTGCCTGGAAGGGCCGAGTTTGCCCATCATGATGTCTATAGTCTTTGATTTAGTTCAGGAACGTTCTCGCTGCTGGAATAGTACTACTTTTAATGTACACATACAGTAAATAAATAAATAAATAAATACCAACTTAATTAAAACAAGATATTTTATAAGTTGTGTTCCTTTAGGCTAGACCCTTATGTGTTCATACTGAATTGCGAGCTAGTGTTAAAATTATTTGGTTTGGTTTGGATTTACATTGAAATTTCATAATCTGCTTACACCACTGATGTTAAACTTTACAATCAAAATGATGTTATGTGACAGTGCTCAACACTATGGTATCAGAGTGCTATACTTTGTAAAACCTTTTTTACTATGCCAATAAAGCTACTTAAATCTGAATTTGTCCATTTTCAGACCATGTCTCTGTTTATGGTATTTAACACTCAATTGTATATTTTGAAATTTTGGTATTGATTCTGATTAGTTTCATGTGACCGATCAAGCTATTATATGAGGCAAGAATGAGTGACAAAAAGCTTTCTTTGTGTCCAGATTTGACTAATGCAAAACCTTTGATGAATTTGTATTTAATGTCTAAATATATATCCAAATTCAAGTAACTAATTATGTGGGAATCCAAAGTTCCCAGCCACACAACCATGTTTATATGTTTATCCTGAGACCCAGCTATGGAGTTTTTGCCTCTGTAGTGGACATTTTTTTAGTGAATTTCTCTGAGACCTCACATGTCACAGTTGTAAGTCTGGATGTCCTGTACAGAGCACATTCGGGGCTTTTTAGAGATACTAAATGTTTGGAAGTTTCACCATGACCACACCCGCTCCTAGGTCTTTAAAGATGGCTAAATTTAATTTAGTGAAAATTTGTACATCCTTATGGAAATATGATTATATTTTTTAATTGTCATTTAAATCTGAATAATTTTCAAATTGTTTGTCATAAAGCAACATCTCAGGAAAATGTTATGGGTTTTCAAATTCAAATATGACTTCCTGTTATGAAACAGGACATCATTTCATACAAGTCCACTGTAGAGGACACCAGGACTAAAAGCATGTTTATTATGCATTTTGGGAGACATAACAATTGAATAGGAAAATTAATTATTTATCAATTGTCTTATGAAATATTAGATATTATTATGAAAATCTGGCCATTTATTACTCCCATTATGACAATTCTTTTTTCAACATGCTGTCCCAACAGCAACACATTAATATGCAAATTAGATGCAGTGTATAAATACACTGTGTTTAATGGGAAAACCAGTTTATGGAAATTTTTACACACATATTGCATAAAACAAAATGGTATATCAAATCATTTTGTTATATATTTTAAAACATAGTTGAGAATCATCCTTAAAAATTGATTGGTGATTTAAAAAAAGAAAAAAAATCCCATTGTTTTGCCTTTTTGATGTCTATTCATGCCATTTTATTTTTAGAAAAACTGAGTCCTAGTGTCCTCTACAGAGGACATAGAATAAAATACGAATAAAATATAATTTTTCAAAAATGTTTTTCAATTTTTTTCTTATGGTCTAAACAATGTAATGACATGAAAAAATACTAAATTCACAAAGCACAAGGGGGGGGGGTCTCAGGAGGATATAGAGAGCTAAACAGCTATCTAGTGGTTACATGATGCTATTACAGATGATAAATGGTAAATAAGTTAGAGAAAAATTAATAATTATTTTAGTAATTTGTAAAGTCCCCTTAAATTACAACATGTTAAAGAAAAAAAATATTACTGTTGGTTCTGTTGGTTCAGTTATTATTGAACCAAATTTTTGTTAAAAGATGGAACCATCCCTGATCAGCAGACAGGTGAAATTATCCATGTATTAGGCTCATGCAGATACTAGTCCTTCTTTAAGTATCATCAAAATTACACTATAATATTACAATGAACTAATATATCATATAGTCTGTTGAGGAAGAAAAGGATACTACACATCTCGAAATTCAGTATGAACACATAGCCTAATGATACACAACTTATAAAGTATCATGTTTTAATTAAGTTGGTATTTATTTATTTATTTATTTTTACTGTATGTGTACATCCATACCAACACACCCACACAATTATAGCTGTATTATTTATAATATGCAGAAGCAGACAACAGGAATAAAACGAGTATTTGCTTTATAGACTAAACCTGAAAAAATGGCACCATCTGGTAAAAAATAGTAAAAAAAAATTACATTTTAAAGCCTTGCCAACAGAATGAAAGCCTGTTAATGAAAATGGCATCATTTTACAGTTAAATGGCACTGCGATTAAAAATAGCAGTTTTAATGGGTATCAATGGGGACATTTTTGTCTGAAAGGTCCTGAAAGGAACTATTTTGTGTACCTAGTGCATAAAAATTTGAAGCTTGGGAGCACAGAGTTAAGTTTGGTCTCATTTTAAAGAAGACCCATGGTAGATTATTGCTGAAGGAAAAAAAAAGTTTAAATGTCATTTTAAGTACACAGTCATGGCCAAAAATATCGGCACCCTTGGTAAATATGATCAAAGAAGGCTGTGAAAATTCACAGCATTGTTAATCCTTTTGATCTTTTATTTAAAAAAAAATCACAAAAATCTAACCTTTCATTGGATAATAAGAACTTAAAATGGGGGGAAATATCATTATGAAATAAATGTTTTTCTCTAATACACATTGGACACAATTAACGGCATCCTTTTATTCAATACTTTGAAACCTCCATTTGTCAGTTTAACAGCTCTAAATGTTCTCCTATAATACCTGATGAGGTTAGAGAACACCTGACAAGAGATCAGAGACTATTCCTTCATCCAGAATCACTCCAGACCCTTTAGATTCCCAGCTCCATGTTGGTGCTTCTTCTCTTCAGTTCACCTCACTCATTTTCTATAGGGTTCAGCTCAGAGGACTGGAATGGCCAGCAGAAGTTTGGTTTTGTGCTCAGTGACCCATTTTTGTGTTGTTTTTGAGGTTTGTGTTTGGATTATTGTACGGTTAGAAGATCCAAACATGGCCCATTATAAGATTTCTAACAGAGTCAGTCATTTATTGATTTTTTATCTGTTGGTATTTGATAGAATCCATGATGCCATGTGTTTAAACAAGATGTCCAGGACCTCCAGCAGAAATATAGGCCCACAACATCAAAAATACAGCAGTATATTTCATTGTACACATGGGGTACTTTTTATCCCTGTGTTCACCAAACCCATCTTGGGTGTTTGCTGCTAAAAAGCTCATTTTTTAGTTTCATCTGACCATAGAAGCCAGTCCCATTTGAAGTTCCAGTCGTGTCTGATAACTGAATATGCTGGAGTTTGTTTTTGGATGAGCTAGGAGAATTTTTCTTGAAACCCTCTCAAACAACATGCGGTGATGTAGGTGCTGTTTGACAATTTTTTTTTTAGGTTTTCTGACCCCGAGACTCAACTATTTTCTGCAGTTCTCCAGCTATGGTCCTTGGAGAATCTTTGGCCACTCAAACTCTCCTTCTCACCGTGCATTAGGACGATATAGACTTGTCTTCTTCCAGGCAGTTTCCTAACATTTTATGTTGATTGGAAATTCTTAATTATTGCCCTGATGGTGAAAATGGGAATTTTCACTGCTCTAGCTCTTTTCTTAAAGCCACTTCACTAATTTGTGAAGCTCAATTATCTTTTGCTGCACATCAGAAATATATTATTTGGTTTTTCTAATTGTGATGGATGATTAAGGGAATTTGTGCTTTGTTTTCCCTCCTATTTATATTTCTGTAAAACAGGAAGCCATGGCTGGATAATTTCATGTTCATAATCACCCTGGAGTGCTCAAAATTGTGAATGTGAATGGGAATATACTTCAGAGATATTTTACTCATAAGAATTTCTAGGGGTGCCAATAATCGCATCCAACATGTATTAGAGAAAAAACATTTATTTCATAATGATATTTCCCCCCATTTTAAATTCTTATTATCCAATGAAAGGTTATATTTTTGTGAATTTTTTTAAATAAAAGATCAAAAGGATTAACAATGCAGATTAATTTTCACAGCCTTCTTTGATCATATTTACCAAGGGTGCCGATATTTTTGGCCATGACTGTATTTCTGAGAAGTACATTAAAAAGTAGACTAAAAGTATACTTTCCTATTTTTAGCTTCAAAGAAGTGTACTAATAGCAGACTTGAATAAATTATTTTTCGTAAGTGACAGCCCATAGGGTCGCCTCTTTCTTCCTAACCCTGTATGGTCAGATGTGCTGCAGTGGGGACATGCATCTTTTCTTTCATGACACCTTGGAGTCACAAGTACTTTGATGCACAAACAGAGATGGTTTTGGTGGCCCAGCATGCAGGATGATGTCTGGGCATTCGTGTCTGTGTGTGCCCAGATTAAAGAACATAGAGCCCACCCTCGAGCAGGCCCGGCTCCAGAATCAAAACACTGAGGGTGCTTCTTAAATTAGTGAGAGTGCTCTAACATATATATATATATATATATATATATATATATATATATATATATATATATATATATATATATATACACATATATAAAAATTAGCTCAAAATTAGACCGTGCGCAATCCGACTCATTTTGCCAGCACGGGTTTTATATATATATATATATATATATATATATATATATATATATATGTGTATATATATATATATATATATATATATATGTGTATATATATATATATATATATACACATATATATATATATATATATATATATATATATATATATATATATATATATATAAAACCCGTGCTGGCAAAATGAGTCGGATTGCGCACGGTCTAATTTTGAGCTACAGACAAAAAAAAATTAAAATAAATAAAAAGTGAAAAATTTCAGTTTTGGTCGAATTTGAGGTTTTCACAAAATTTAGTTAATTAAACCCTCTTCTAGCGAACCCAATGCTCCAAATAGTAATTAAACATCTAAAATGAAGTTTATTTGTACGTTTTCTGAGAGGAGTATTTTTTCTGTGTCGCTTCTGGATGACTGCTGCTGCTCACCTCGTCTATTGTTGCAAAGCACAGCATTCCAGCTTTGTGAATATTTATATCGAATTCTCCATGACTTGAATCCAAACCAGTGAAATGTGATTTTTAAACCCATTTTGATGAAAACAAAAGGATCTGACTGACATTCACAAGGCGTGTACATAAGACGTGCCTTTCTGAGAGCGTGCAATCTCCCTTTAAAGTATATTATTGTGAAATATGGCTTGGCAAGATTCACACAAGCATAATTGTCTTACATGTTTAGTTAATGGTTGGGGGAAAGTCTGATGTGTAACATTATATTGTATCCGTGCATTAGGTCTTAATATAGATCTGTCTCAATGTTAATCAAACATTAATAGAAAAGACGGAATCACTCGTTGCTCTTGATTAAACAACTGTTTATTTGTAGTTTTGTTCTTGTTTTTAATAACAACGATAAAATAAAAAATACCTATTTTAATAATTATGTAGTAATTATTCTAAAGAAAAGAATAGGAGGAAAATATGCAACTTTGCTTGGTGATTTTGTTTTGAAATCTTCAGAAAACTTAAACTGGATATTTCTCAGAATTAACTCTGCTGACTCTATCGCCTTCAAACTCATCATTTGCTCAGTCATTTTTTGTCCGATTCCAACAAATCATATATCATTTTGAAGGTATTTAAATGGAGAATGTAAAAATAAAAAGAAATCATTTTGAAAAAATTGCTCATTACCGACTCATTTGCCAGCACGGGACACACACACACACATACACACACACACACACACATATAGGCTCCCTTTCTAATCACTAAAAGGCTGTCATTCATCTTAGTTCATCACGATCTCACAGACTTACGTTATAATTAATGAAGTTCTCTACGCTGCACAGTGAATCTCTTATTTACATCGCGTCTACACTTATGAGATTATTCGTACTGAACCTGAACAAAAACTCTGGTAATTTAAGTGGATTCTATCTTAAACGCCTCTGATTTGCTGTTAGGTTCAAGAAATCAACAGATATATCTGTGATTGGATACAATGCTCAATGCTGCAAAAACAAGTTGAAATAGAAACCGATCTCCAGAGCGCAAACCATAACATGCTGGATAGTTTACCAAATCTGCAATAAAATGTCATTATTACAGCTTTAACTGAGGGTGCTTTTGATTTCGTTTGAGGGTGCTTAGCACCCTCAAGCACTCCCGTAGAACCGGGCCTGTCCTTGAGGTCTGCTGCAAAAATGCATTGTAGTAATTTTAGCTGAAGGTCCGAAGTTAAAATTAAAAACATATATTCACCGAACATATTAAATTGTGCTCAGCCAATCTATCAAGCAGAAGTGAAAAATCTGTGTTAGCCGAACAAGCTTTGCAGCAAAAAACACGTGTACGCATGCGCCTGAGAGAAACCATTGCTGTAGTGAATTCAAATTCCTGTGCGCGGGAGAGCGAGAACTGACTTACAACAGTTCAATAAACAAGAAGTTAAGATTAAAGGGACTTGTGTTTTAGACACACTATTGCCTGTTTTTGCTCTATTTCGCCAACAAAAATCATTCCAAACATAGCCACAGCACTGTTTAGCGTCTCTGAGCAACAAGACGGTGTTTCGTTCCTGAATGAAACAATCAACTGTTTAAATAATTCGGTTCAATCGCAATGACTCACTTATTAACAGTCACTTGCTGCCACCTGCTGGCGGTTTTAATTTCACATTTAAAGTATCTTTTCATTTTTAAAATAATTGTAAATATCAATATTCAGCGTTTTATGTTTAAAATATTAAAACATTATTTATGCATGTGTAACTGCAGGTTAAATGCATTCATATTCTGCATTGAACTAAATTATTTTCATCTCACCTTATGATGAATATATGAAATGTGCAGGGTTCCCATGGGTCATGGAATTTCTGGAATATCATGGAATTTTAAAAGGTCTTTTCCAGACATTGAAAGTCAGGGAATTTTATATATTTTTTGTCCAAGTCATGGAATATCAGGGATTTTCATTTGTTGCTTTAAATTTTAGTTTTCATTAGGGCTGGAAAATAATTCAATATCAGTATGTATCGCGATTGAATTTCTTTCAATAACGGTGATATGATTTTTAAACATTTCCGATATTTCAATATACACTACCAGTGTTTCCTATCTGTGGCGGTTGACTGCGTTGAATAAACATGAGCATAGCACTTTTCAAAATCAAAACACGGCACGGGTGTTTTATGTGAATGTGTCTTTGAAGGGAAACGACTCTCTTCAGAAAAGTTTCAAAGTTATTTTATCTGATAAAGTAGCGTTCATGAGCAGAGCTTTGCTTTGTTTACAGCCCTTAAGGGGGAAACCACTGTTTCTGCCACTCTAAAGCACCTCCTGCTGGCAGAGAATATATTTGCATTTTTAATAAGCCCCTCTCACTGTTGTTGCTCATTCTTTGTTTCTGTTTTCTGCAGTAACTCTGAGCACTTTTCATATTGGCAGAGCACAATATTACCAAGCACAATATTCTTCCACCAGTCCTGACTTCTGGCGCGAGTCCACATCGTTTGGCGAGGTCTTGTGGCTAACATTGCAGAAACAAAAACGGCTGCTCTCCTCATCTTTTTGCGTCGTCTCATTTTGCGAGTATACGACAGTTGTGTGAGCTTATTTTGTCCATTGGATTAAAATTACTGAAAAAGCCCATACATAAACACAACCCTCCCACTGTAACCCTCCCGAAAGCAGAGGGACCCGCCCATCAGGGGCGGTTCTAGACCACAGTAACTGGGGGGACCAGACAGGGGCCACTTGTGCTTTTAGTGGGCACAATTTTTAAATTCATCTTAACCTACTTTAAGTATTATTCATTCAGTTATTTTTCACCATGTCATGTATCGCTGCAATCTCTGGAAGTAATCTACAATTTCAACTAAATTAAATATTTCATCATGTTTCATTTATTTAACAAATAATTTTGTATTGTAGTGTCAGGGGGATCATGCACTCATTATTTTTGAGGGAACACGAGTGAAAGGGGGGGGGGGAGCTCTCATGCTTGTCATGTGACAAACAGCAGCCACAATACCACTGTATAACTGAAAAAAACAACAAAAATAATAAAACCATCACAGAAAATTTTAATGGTTTACACTACAAATACCATTACAAACCATCAACATTTAACCATTAAAAAATGGTTTTCTGTAGTGTTTTAAGACATATTCCATTAAGATTTATTGGTTTTAACAAGCCACCAATAGAAGGCAACCAATTACCAGAAGAGACCAACAGGGTCCATTACAGTTTCCAGTAAAACCAATACAAGTCCCATTATAACCAGTAAAACCATTACTAATTTTGTAATGGTGTCTATTGTTTTTTTTTTTCAGCAGGGATTTTATTTATTTATTTATTTATTTTTATTATTTGATATATCCCTAAAATATATCATGAAATATCTTGATTCTCAAATATGTGTAAGTAAATGAATTTTGCACCTTTATAGATTGTTATTTGGTCTATAATGGGCGATGGGCAAAGCCTAATACTGTAATCTATTAACTACACATAAAAGCCTGTCTTTTTACTCAAGTACCAGATATGGGTGTCATGCCATAAAATATTTTTAATATGACTGACTTTGTATTTAATGTGAATTTAATAAAAACATTGTAAGTAACTAATTAGCCTATAACATTTTCAGTGTACAAGAAGAGAGCAAAGAACGTTTACAATATCAAAGAACATTTTCACTTCAGTCCAGCGAGTTCAAGCACTCTCAAAAACTGTCATAATAATCTCTAAAGCTGTTTACACTGTGAAATTAATAGCTTACTTACATTCGTACTTCTTCACTTTGTTGTTTCTGATGAAAGAATTAGAATTCAGTCAGCGCGCGAAGTTACAAAACAGCGTGTTTCAGCGATGACTCACCTGAACACCTCTGATTGGTCCTTGCATTCATAAGCTCAACAAAATCGTATGTAATTGGTTATAATGCGCAGCGCTTTAAAAACGTGCGTACCTCTGGCTCTGTGCCAGCCAGTGAACGCAGATTTGAATTTAGCAACTGGTGATTTTTTCCTTTTTATATAGATAAAGGACAGGACAAACTGCGCATTTCACCCAAAATTGTTTGCTGTAATATGATTCCAAATTTAGGGGGGCCAAAGGGGGGGCCAAGCTTGTTGACAGGGGGGCACTGAACCCCCCCCCCCCCAGAACCGCCCCAGCCGCCCACAGACCCTCCTCTCGATGGAATCAGGACAGAAGTGGTTTAGAGTGAACAAAAGAGACACATTGCCAGGTGTGAACGGCAATGTGTCTCCTTTGTCCACTTGTGATCGGATCGACAAAAACACGTTAATACCAGGTATAAACAGGGCCTAAAGCAAACATGCCAGGAAAATGTCAATTTCAAGAGCTTTGGCTACAAAATTACCACTTCAAGGACTGAGTGTTAAAAGCAGAAGACAGAAAAGCTAAATGTAAAGTTTGTAAAACTACTATCGAGCTATCAAATATGGGAGAGGGAGCAGAACAGCGGCCTGTTTTTTCCGTTCATTATAGGTCATGGAAATTCAGCTTTTTTGTCAGTGAAAGTCAGGGAAAAGTCAGGGAATTTGACATTTGGCTAGAGTGGGAACCCTGAATGTATGAGACACAAGGAATACGTTTCTGCTATTACTATTTTTTTGTTCCCATTAGTGTAACCCACCATTGCTAGGTCTGAACTCATGAGGCACTATTTGTTGTAGAAAAGGAACAACTATGAATTTCACAGTGAGTATTTAACAGTAGTTCTTATTGGATATATGTTTATTCCATATTAGTGTCAAATATTATTAGCTCTTAGATGTAATTTGTGAGGAGTTGCTTTATTGAGTGTTGCCATGAGACATGGCTCGGTGTAATGTAGGCTGCTAATTCCAATGTAGACTTAGTATTGACATTGCTTTTATATATATATATATATTTTTTTTTGTTTTATTTTATTTTTTTTTTTTACAGAGTACAGAGCCATTGGAGAACCACACAACTGTAATGAAAATGGGAATTCTTGAAATAGTAAGCAGCAGCAGTTGCACTCCAAGGGCCCTGTCAAGTGTGCTGAATGTCTCCGTTGTCCTGGAAGAGGAGGTGGTGCTTGACAACTTAGGAGACTTTGAACATGCATTTATTGAACTTTTTTTGGATTATTGTATGCACTCATCCTGGAGTACAACAAGGACTTAAAGGGATAGTTCACCCAAAAATGAAAATTCTGTCATTAATTACTTACCCTCGTGTCGTTCCAAACCCATAAGGCCTTTGTTCATCTTCAGAAAACAAATTAACCCTTTCATGCATGGTGTCCACATTTGTGGACAGTTAATTTAACTCCATTTAGGGTTCATTTATCGTGGTAATTTTTTCCAAACCAGTTGAGGGCAGTGTCAGTAGATTGACAGCAATATTGTAACAGTGGCTACTATCTTGCATTCCAAGGGCGAATTCCAAACGGAAGTGAGCACCCCTATGCCCTACTCCCTTCGAAGGACAGAGCCCTTGAAGTGTGTTCTTTGAAGGGTGTAGGGCATTACTGTCTCCTATAAATGTTTGGAACTCCCTTGGCGAAGGGAATGACGGACAAAATGTTACCTTGACAACGCTAAGCGTGCGTGCAGTATTCAGCGCTCCAACAGTTGTTGCAAATAAATATTTCTTCTTATTGTTATTATTTTATTCAAATACTGTCTAATTGTGTCTTATTTACTATTAAACTTTTTCAAACTAAACTTGCTTAAACTTGCTTACAATACAGTCTTAAATCATATTTCTATTACTGACGAAAATATTTTGTATTACATGAAAATAAAGACAAATTTAATTAGCTTATTCTACTTACGCTTGTGTGTAAAGTCAAAATAAACCCCAACTTTGCTTTAAAATGCATTGCAAGATCTCCTAACTGAAGATCACATGATCACAAACGGAAATCACTTCTGTGAAGTGACCATCGCATGTTCCCTTCGCTAACAGACTTCTGGAAGGGCCCTTTGTGAAGGGATTAAGTTGTTCACTTTCGTTTGGAACGTCCCTACAAATGGCGTCCCCTTCCCGAAGTGCCCTTCAAGGGCGCAAAAAAGCCATTTGGAATTCGCCCCAAATATTCATTGCTTGATGACATCATTAATCCAAGATGGCTGACAGCAATAGCCATGTGCTAAATGCCCCAGGCATATCTGTGAAAAACTTTATACAAGGAGGTCATTTGAGGTAAAAAATAAAAATAAAAATAGTAATATGTACAGTAAAGTATGATGAATATGTTAGTATTTTATAAACGTTTTATAAACGTAGTTTTGTAGTTTTTATTCACCAAAAACCAACTGTCCACGTATGTGGACGTCATCCAACAGTGGAGTCAGATTGCATAAAGTCTGATTTCTGTAACCTGTAAATATATCTATTCTATTTTTTCAAAGATGTTATGAATTTTCTTATATTGTAATAAAACAGATGTTTAACAAATATATCAACATAAATAACCATTTAATGACATACATCATTCAATGGCAACTTTACACACACATATGGAGACAATTTTGCATTTTGCCTTCCAAACAGGGACAGCATAGGTCAAGGAGTCAGTCCAGTATAATAGGGAATATCCCAGAGGGATAAGGATAAGTTGTTACAATCAGCAGTGAATGTTTTCCATGATTTGCCCATATTGCTAATAGGTTTCCACATGTAACTACTGTTATTGTTCCTACAATATGTGTTTTATTGTTATTATATTGTAATATTATTGTTTTTAATAACTGAGCTGATATAAATAGCATAACATGCCATTAAAAAAAAAAAAAAAAAACACACAATATTCCATATTGTCAACTGAGGCTTTATGTCCCATTTTACGCCCTCTTATGGTGTCCACATACATGGACAGTTAAATAATTTTTAAATAACACTGAATTTTGTAAAAATGAAAATGGATTTCAATTTTAGCATCATATTAAAGTAATAAAAAGAATCATAAAAAAAATCTAGGTAATGTTTTCCATAATTCATGCATGAAAGGGTTAAGATATTTTTGATGAAATCCGATGATGAAATTTGTTTGATGAAATCTCATGAAACAACAGTCTTATTGATGTGGAACGACATGAGGGTAATTAATGACAGAATTTTAACCTCAAAGTACCTCTTATGAGTTTTTTTGGCAAACATTTGAAGTGTAAGATGCAGTTTCATGAGCTCAGAGTACCTTTTGTGAGAATGGTAATATTCAGTTACATTAACCTAAACACTGGTTGATGTAACCTCAGATAAATTATTACCATTATTAATTAAATTATTATTATTTTATGGTGTTTGACATTTTTGGCATGTTTGTGAATGTATTAATGTATAAGGTGCAATTCATCAGCTTTGTGTATCTTATGAGAATTAAAATGCATGATTTTGTAAGGTATACTGTGTAGAAAATTCCAATGTATTTATAATTTTAAGGTATTTTCACAATATTGTTGTATATTTCATTAAAAGTATTCAAATGTGGCAGTGTTTAGTGCATCATCATTTAATTTACTTTTATTTTTTTTCCTTTTCTTTTGGGACAACAGGGAATAAACCATTCAGTAAGGCTGCTTTAGCAATATATATTTACCAATATACATTTTTAAATTAGGTAAAACAAAAAAATGTATGCTACTACTATTTAAAATATTAAATTGGGCCAATAACATGGTTTGGTAGACTTCTTTTTTCCCAATTGGCTCAACATATTATTTCTCATTGAGCCAATGTTAACAGACTGTTGCCACAATTGATAAAATTCAGTTAGCAGAAATTCAATTGGGCCAATGGAAAAATTTAGATGTAATCAGTCACTAGAAAATTTTGAGTTGGGAAGGTCTGAAATTTTTTACAGTGTAAACTCCTGATGACTTTTGGTCAATCTATTGTGCATTTTCCCCACATTTCACGTTCATAGACTGATGTTGCATTAATTTGTGGACAGAGTCAAAATAAAGGTGCCTTTATATACAGGTATCAATTTATTTTTATTTTTTTACGTATTGCATTGCTATATTGTATCATTAGACATTTGATCGATCCATATCGATGGGTCGTTACACCTCTAGTGGATGCTAGTTTGTGTTATGTTTTCCCAGAAACCATCTTTTGTATTAGATATGGAGAACAGATTGTTGCAGTCAGAAATACACACACACACACGTTTCTTTTATGACCTGCTTCAGTCTAGGGTTGTAGAGGAGTGAGTGCTGGAGATTCCTTCTGTTCCAGCAGCGACAGGTCATTCAAAACCAGAAAAACTTTATTTGCATTATTGAGCTCACAAGCGGATAAAGACAAAACAACATACACAACAGAGTAATTGTGGAAGTCATTAATTAACTTAAATGCACAGATAGATAGATAGATAGATAGACAGACAGACAGACAGACAGACAGACAGATAGATAGATAGATAGATAGATAGATAGATAGATGTGCAGTGGTTAGGGATAGTGCATTGGAGAAGATTTGTGTACATCAGTTATGATATAAGGTTATGAAAACTATTAACATATGTACAGAATTATATGAGAATACAGTGAAGGGGGCTATTATACAATATGTACATGGTTATAGTAGTGAAATCCTGAGTTTTTCTTTTTTTTTTTTTAATATACATTGTGTAAGCAGTGCATGTGTGTGTGTGTGTGTGTGTAGGCCTATACTGTATGTATGTATATATATAGACACACACACACACACACAGACACACACACACACACTCACATATATATACAGTGGGGCAAAAAAGTAGTTCTCCCACTTAAAAAGGTGAGAGAGGCCTGTAATTTTCATCATAGGTATACCTTAACTATGAGAGACAAAATGAGAAAAAAAAAAAAAAATCCAGAAAATCACATTGTAGGATTTTTAAAGAATTTATTGGTAAATTCCTCGGTAAAATAAGTATTTGGTCACCTACAAACAAGCAAGATTTCTGGCTCTCACAGACCTGTAACAACTTCTTCTTTAAGAGGCTCCTCTGTCCTCCACTCGTTACCTGTATTAATGGCATCTGTTTGAACTCGATATCAGTATAAAAGACACCTGTCCACAACCTCAAACAGTCCAACTCCAAACTCCACCATGGCCAAGACCAAAGAGCTGTCAAAGGACACCAGAAACAAAATTGTAGACCTGCACCAGGCTGGGAAGACTGAATCTCCAATAGGTAAGCAGCTCGGTGTGAAGAAATCAACTGTGGGAGCAATTATTAGAAAATGGAAGACATACAAGACCACTGATAATCTCCCTCGATCTGGGGCTCCACGCAAGATCTCACCCCGTGGGGTCAAAATGATCACAAGAACTGTGAGCAAAAATCCCAGAACCACACGGGGGGACCTAGTGAATGACCTGCAGAGAGCTGGGACCAAAGTAACAAAGGCTACCATCAGTAACACACTGCGCCGCCAGGGACTCAAATCCTGCAGTGCCAGACGTGTCCCCCTGCTTAAGCCAGTACATGTCCGGGCCCGACTGAAGTTTGCTAGAGAGCATGTGGATGATCCAGAAGAGGATTGGGAGAATGATGAAACCAAAATAGAACTTTTTGGTAAAAACTCGTCGTGTTTGGAGGAGAAAGAATGCTGAGTTGCATCCAAAGAACACCATACCTACTGTGAAGCATGGGGGTGGAAACATCATGCTTTGGGGCTGTTTTTCTGCAAAGGGACCAGGACGACTGATCCGTGTAAACGAAAGAATGAATGGGGCCATGTATCGTGAGATTTTGAGTGAAAACCTCCTTCCATCAGCAAGGGCATTGAAGATGAAACGTGGCTGGGTCTTTCAGCATGACAATGATCCCAAACACACCGCCCGCAACGAAGGAGTGGCTTCGTAAGAAGCATTTCAAGGTCCTGGAGTGGCCTAGCCAGTCTCCAGATCTCAACCCCATCGAAAATCTTTGGAGGGAGTTGAAAGTCCGTGTTGCCCAGCGACAGCCCTAAAACATTACTGCTCTAGAGGAGATCTGCATGGAGGAATGGGCCAAAATACCAGCAACAGTGTGTGAAAACCTTGTGAAGACTTACAGAAAACGTTTGACCTCTGTCATTGCCAACAAAGGGTATATAACAAAGTATTGAGATGAAATTTTGTTATTGACCAAATACTTATTTTATACTACAATGTGATTTTCTGGATTTTTTTTTTTTTCGCATTTTGTCTCTCATAGTTGAGGTATAACTATGATGAAAATTACAGGCCTCTCTCATCTTTTTAAGTGGGAGAACTTGCACAATTGGTGGCTGACTAAATACTTTTTTGCCCCACTGTATGTGTATATATATATATACATCCTTACATATATTTGTAATTACAATACATACATATATATATTTTTCTATTTTGGTACGGTATAGTCTAGATTAAAGTGTGATATGTATATGCTACTCCTAAGTGTAAACATGCTAGCGTCTTTAAGTATTTAACATCGTGTGATGAACATCAAAGCGAATACCAAAATCTGAAGCTGTGTTGTAAATCCTCCGATTTTTCGTGACTGAAGAGGGTTTCAGACACAGAAGGCGTCTTTGTTTTCAGGGTAGCGCGAGAGTTTCTGCTTTTCTAAGCGACATCTACTGTCTGCGGGTGAGTTTGCATTGCATTCATCATTTCATTCACACGCATCTTTAAACCCGCAGTGTGTCAGCAAGCGATGGCCGCTTTCCAAGCACTGCTTCGTGAAGCTTCGGAACTTTTGTGAATCATTTGTTATAAAATTAATATAAAAATTATTATAAAATTTGAATAATAATAATAATAAAAAATTATATATATATATATATATATATATATATATATTATACAGAAACTTTATAATTCATTATTTATTGCATTTAATGTATTACTCTTTTCAATAAAACATTTGCAATGGGTTTTTAAAGGCTGTTTTTATACGTTAATTTAGAGTTTTTGTTGCATTTACACACTTTTGACCCGCAGGTGTCACCAGCATGATGTTTCGAGCGCTTCGGAACAGTGAATCATTTTGTGAATCAATTGATTCGAAGCTTTGAAAAGGTTCGTTTGTGACAGATGATTCACTGATGCTGTACAGAAACCGAGGAGAGAAAAAGGACCAAAATAAACTTTTAATGAATGACTCTGAGGTTTCGCATGAGGTCTTTATATCAGTTTATTTTATTTTTTTTATTTTTTATTTTTTTTTTACAGAACAACAGCGGGAAAAGGCTTTGTTCGTAAATCCACACCAATGAATGTGAAATGTGACTGATACATGAATGGCAATGTAATTTATTCAATATTAATATTTCAATACATAATTATACATAATTTGTAAAATTCTAAACGACCATATATATAAACAATAGCCTATATTAATAAATTTGAACATGAAGCCCCGCCAAAGTAGAGCTTTATTATTAGTTGAGACTAAATTCAGGTGATTAATTAATAATAATAACAAAATATATTTTCTTTTGTAGGACCTGATCAGAATATGTAACAATAATAATAATGATGTAATGACTACGAAAGATTTGGTATGACCTTCAGAATTGCAGTCTTTGATGTCTACAAACATGCCTTATTTATTTTGCCATTCAAATATTATGAAATGCTATGTTTGTCTCAGATTAATATCATTTTAGACAACAATAACACATAATACACAGTCAATAATTGCATTAAAGAACACTGCTTTTTAAAATGAACGCGGAATGTCGTATTCTGTTCAGGCGCTCCGTGAGCTGCTATGAGGTCCTTCGGAACGCCATGTGGTGTTGGATAATTCTAGAAGAGCGTCAGAGAGACTTCAGTTCTAGCGCTACTGACCGCACAGGGCCAGAGTTTGACCAGCAGAGCTCATTTAACTAACTCTCAGCGGCTTCACAAAGACCTCTCACTCAGCGTTCATCTGAATTCAGCGATAAATAAGCCAGAGATGTTGTCCGCGGCGAGAACAGCAGCGAGGAGTGTGTCTCAGAGATCCTGCAGCAGCGTGTCTGATCTCATCAAGAAGGTGAGCGACTAACACACTACTACTGAGTGCCCTTAAAGAGTGCTGTCTTCAGCAGAGGTGCTGCTTCATCTCTGTCGGTGTGAAGAGAAGCTTTAGATCAATCATTAGGCCCTTTCATCGGCGAGGCCTGACTGTTCATGTGATCAACCTGCTCTCTGATTTGTGACAAATAATGCCAGCGCTTCAGGAGATGCGGTGTTTTAATGATAAAGAGCAGTTGTTACACGATCTCGAGAGTGTTATTAATGTGTAAACAGCAGTGGAGGTCATTCATCTGTGTGTGTGTGTGTGTGTGTGTGTGTGACCTTCATCAAGTGTCCTGACGCAGTTATGAGATGAGCTTCCCTGCATCTCTGTGTCTTTCTGATAAACAAGTTATTCAGGAGTAATATATACTGCATATTTGAAGCGATGTTGCCATTGTAGTCAGTTATTGTAACCCACGTGATTCTGTTTGCGTCAATATGGCTTTAAACCACATGGTCAGAATTAAATGTGCCCCTGGAGCACAAAAGCAGTCATAAGTAGCACAGGTATATTTGTAGCAATAGCCAACAATACAGTGTATGGGTCAAAATTATCCATTTCTCTTTTATGCCAAAAATCATTAGGATATTAAGATCATGCTCCATGAAGATATTTTGTAAATTTCATATTGTAAATATATCTCAACTTAATTTTTGATTAGTAATATACATTGCTGTGAACTTCATTTGGACAACTTTAAAGGTGATTTTCTCAGTATTTAGATTTTTTTTGCACCCTCAGATTCTAGATTTTCATATAGAGCCAAATATTGTCCTATCCTAACAAACCATACATCAATGGAAAGATTATTTATTTTTTAAGAAAATGACTCTTATGACTGTTTTTGTGATCCAGGGTCACATTCTGTCTAGCTCTGTCATTTTGCACAATGTGATGTGATTCATTGCACACTACAACTGTTTTTCCTCTTATTGTGTTTTTATTTTATTTTGAAATGATTATATTGACACGTTCCTAAATGACCGGTTTTGTCTGTGTTTAGGCTTGTTGGAGTGGACTGACTCAGCAGACTCTCCAGACGGTGTCCAGACGTCATTATGCGTGAGTATGAGCGGCTGGTTAAGAGCGTCTCCTGATGATTGAAGGACGTGTTTCTGAGCTGCTGATGGTGTTTCAGGTCGGAGGCGATCAGAGGCGCTGTCATCGGCATTGACCTGGGAACCACCAACTCCTGCGTGGCTGTGATGGAGGGAAAACAAGCAAAGGTGAGCGCTAACTCCTCTTGCTCACATTTAGTGGATAAAACTTAGACCTGGCAACATAAAAGCTTGTAGAATGAGCTGTCACTGATTTGTGCTTGATCAGATGCTGAATGTTAACTTTAACACTAAATACAGTAGTTAACATTTGAAGTGGATCAAAAAAGTTCATCAAAGTTGTCCTGAGACAAGAATGCATTTTGGTTTTTAGTGTATTTAGAATTGTGTAAAACTAATATGCTGTGTTTCTGATCGCCTCTCATGGATCCTGTCAGTACAGTAGCTAAAATGCCAGACAGAAGTTTCTAGAGACTTGGCTATGAAACGTCATGATAGTTGTTCATAGTCAGAGTATATATATATATATATATATATATATATATATATATATATATATATATATATATATATATATATATATATATATATATATATATATATATATATATATATATATATATATATATATATATATATGCCATATTTAGTTTAGGTGAATGAAGCTGTATGCATTGACCGCTGTCTCTTTAATATTACTCTCTTGAGACGTGGGACACACAAATATACCTGCCTGTAGTTTTGAAAATGGCTTCATTTTATATTTAAAATTAAATATTACTGTACGTCACTCATGACTGAGAACGCAACAGTGCACTTGAGTAAACATTTGAAGCATTTCACTGATTGTGAAGCTACTGAATGAATGCACCTCTTCTTAAGAAGACTTTTTTTTTTAATTAAGACATGAACAAATCTGAATGAATCAGTCAGCTCTTCTTTATTTCTATAGCATGTTATAAAATGCAGATTGTGTTAAAGTAGCTTCAGTCATAAGCAGTAAAACAGCAGAATCATTTATGGTAATTCATAGGGCTGCATGATAAATTGTGATCACAGTTTCTGCAGTATTTGCTCACTGGTTATTTATACTGAAAACTTGAGAGGATTTTCCATTTGCTTTATGGTTGCGGTTGCCAGATTTCATTAGTAAAAAATCCCCCGATCAGAGCTTTTTGCTTAAGTGTTTTCCCAGTGATTTACTTCATCTCCCCAATCTGGCAACCATGTCTACATTAAGGACAAAGCGCTGATAAGCTGAAAACACAGGCAAACATTTAGCAATCTCTATTGAGATATTCTGCTCAAATAAATGTCGCACAATTAAAAGTTGCATGGTTTGCTCGCAGATTTAGTCACAGCAAACAGCGCAGAACGGCAAAAGACTGGTTGTATGACAATACTGCTGCGACTAAATCTGCCGGCAAACCATGCAACGTTCTGCTGATTTGTGCTTTTGTAAAAATGCTGTAATTCTGAGAAAATGTAAACAAAAAAAAGTTTAATTTTTTGACCAAAATAATTGTGATAAAGAGTTTAACCATTATCATGCAGTGCTAGAAACTCATTTATGGAAGGTGTTCAGATTCTGAATGTCATTCTTCAGCTCAAGTCTGTTCAGTTTTGATCAGTTCAGCAGTCAGACTGATGTTTAGTGAAGAGCTGTTGATGGTCACAGGTCCTGGAGAACGCGGAGGGAGCGAGGACGACGCCGTCAGTGGTGGCTTTCACAGCTGATGGAGAGAGACTCGTGGGAATGCCGGCCAAACGCCAGGCGGTCACCAACCCCAACAACACGCTCTACGCTACCAAACGCCTGATCGGACGCCGCTACGACGACCCTGAAGTTCAGAAAGATCTGTAAGACTTTCAAAATTCATGTTCATATACAATTGTGGCCAAAATTATTAGTACACTAGTATTTTCAGCAGCTAAAACCATTTTTAAGTCAGTTATTTCTATCTTTTGCTGTAGTGTGTCAGTAGGAAATATCAGCTTACATTTCCAAACATTCATTTAGCCATTAATTGTAATAATCCAGTGAGATTTGTGCTCCACACAGAGATCTGATCATCCAGAAACAGAACAAACTGAGACAGACTAAATCCAGAAGAACTGATGCTTCAAGAAAGCTACCTGCAAAGCTCCTGAGAAACTCTGCTCAAGTGCACCGAGAGCAAAAGCTGCTTTAAACACAAACGATGCTCACAACAAATGATGATTTCATTTAGTTAATATAAGTTAATTGATAAAGAAAATCTATTTTTGACAGCATCCTCATTTTACAGCATTTTTACACAAGTGCCCCAAACTTTTAACAGTACTGTAGCTTTGCAGGTAGCTTTCTTGAAGCATCTGTTCTTCTGGATTTAGTCGGCCTCAGTTTGTTCTGTTTCTTCATGTCGTTCCAGACAGACTGATGATGATCAGATCAGATCTCTGTGTGGAGCAAACAAGAATCTCACTGGATTATTACAATTAATAGCTAAATGAATGTTTGGAAATGTAAACTGATATTTCCTACTGACACACTACAGCAAAAGATAGAAATAACTGACTTAAAACCATTTTTTTTGTTGTTGTTAGTGAAAATACTAGTGGCCTAATTTAGGCCACCACTGTATATTAATATTTATTTACTGTGTGCAAATAAGCACTGAGCTTTGCTGTGATTGACAGGAAGAACGTGCCCTATAAGATCGTGCGAGCGTCTAACGGAGACGCCTGGCTGGAAGCCCACGGTAAACTGTACTCTCCCAGTCAGTCTGGAGCCTTTATCCTCATGAAGATGAAGGAGACCGCAGGTCAGTCCCTCCGCACGAGGAAAAGACGCATAAAACAAACGATCCGCAGCTCCATCAAACCACTGCTTGTCTGTTTTCAGAGAACTACCTGGGTCACGCGGTGAAGAACGCTGTTATTACCGTACCTGCTTACTTCAACGACTCCCAGAGACAGGTGCCTCACAGCTTCCACTAGATCAACTAACCTGTTTGAGCATCTGTGCTGAGAACACTGAACCAGCTTTGATTCATGTAATCTGTTATGAATTGACTGTCTTTAATATCTGGTGTGTTTATAGGCGACGAAGGACGCCGGGCAGATTGCAGGTTTGAATGTGCTGCGTGTTATTAATGAGCCGACTGCTGCTGCTTTAGCCTACGGACTCGACAAGACCCAGGACAAAATGTAAGCATTAGATACTCATACTACATTATTGCATCATATTTGTGTACCAGCATAGTTAGGGATACTCTATCACGTCGTCATGATCGATACTGATATTGCAACCTGAAGAATCCGTTATGAGTATGTAGACCATTAAATCAGTTCATTCAGAAATGCTGATTGTTGTATGTATTTGTTAGAACATATTAATTATCAATGTTTTAGCATGTTTTGACAGTAGCTTGAGTTGGGATGCTGATGTGAACTTATTTACATTGACAAAAATGTAGGTAAAAATGGTAACAACTTAAGTTTTATAGGGTAAAATTGAAATATTCTAGACTCTAGTCTTATTAAAATTACCCATTGGCTTCCCATAGTGTCTCATATTTGTATGATAACCCCCGGGCAAAATCATACCTGGCACCTCTCTAACATGGTAAAAAATAACTACATGGTTTCTGTGGTGTTTATGAACAAGAGTAGCCCAAGTTCGTTTAGTTTACATACAGATGCACAGAAATGTTGTAATTATATTCCATTATTCCTTTAAAACATTTTAATGTGTGTACATTAATAATATATTAAAATTAGTCAAATCCTAGACAACACCATAGTTAGTTAGTTATTACAATAAATCTATAAATTGAAATCATTTGGACAAATTTGTAGTGAAAGCACTACAAAACAAAATTTAGTCACACACTGGCAAAGTTTTCAAAACGCAGTCATTTAGTCTCAGTTTGGAGCCCTGCATCTTTAAATCATTCTAGCTGGTCATGATTAATCTGTCAAATGCCATGCTTTTAGTAAAAAATGTAATGACATCAACTGAGAAGTCTTTCTGAATATTACTTGACATGGATCTGCTTACTGATATCATGCTTTGTGTTCAAATGAATACTCCTGTGGTCTTCTCAGAATCGCAGTCTATGATCTGGGCGGTGGGACGTTCGATATCTCGGTCCTGGAGATCCAGAAGGGTGTTTTCGAGGTGAAGTCCACCAATGGAGACACGTTCTTGGGTGGAGAAGATTTCGACCAGCATCTTCTCAGACACATAGTGAAGGAGTTCAAGAGAGAGGTTTGTGTGCATCCTCCCTAACAACATGCGTGTGTATGTGTATTTATTAGGGCTGTCAGTTTAATGCTCTAACTTAATTAGTTATGAAAAAATAACGCGATTTTAAAATATTTTAATGCACTGGTCCCGCCCCCAGACTGGTACATCATCTTACATTTCATACAGTTGACTGATGACAAATATGATGCAGGACAGCAACTCCACAAATGCAGTCATGCCCTAAATTCAAGATATTGGGGCAAAAATGCCCTTGTATGAGTTTTGTCTCATTTATATAATACAATATCACACGAGTGCTGATTTTATCCCGATCTATCACGAGCTTAAATGTAATTACCTTTAAAGCCACCGCAGAATTGTTGTGCATCTTCGAGCAAGACAGCGGTGTTTAGTTTCTGAATGAATCCGCGTTTTGAACGAATCCTGTGAATCAATGATTCAAAGCTCCATTCATAAAGAGAGCAGTTTACTTCATTCCTGAATGAATCAGCCATTTGAGTGTATGAATGACTCAAAGACATTTACTGCCACCTGCTGGCAGATTTAGTCAAGTCAAGTCACCTTTATTTATATAGCGCTTTTAACAATACAGATTGTGTCAAAGCACTTAACAGTATCAAATTGGAGGATAGAGTGTCAGTAATGTATAATAATAAGATTAAACACTCAATTTTCAGTTAAAGGCATTTCATTATTGAATTCAGAGATGTCATTGTCTAGCTCAGTTTAGTTTAAATAGTATATATGAAATCAAATTGACGATAATCGTTAGAAATTAAGTGTCCCCAACTGAGCAAGCCAGAGGCGACAGCGGCAAGGAACGAAAACTCCCTCTGTGACAGAATGGAGAAAAAAACCTTGGGAGAAACCAGGCTCAGTCGGGGGGCCAGTTCTCCTCTGGCCAGGATATTATTATTTATTTTTTTTACTTATTGTATTAATTAAATTTTAAATGTATAAATGTATTATATTTCTATTTTTATATTGTTGCAATTTCTAACAATAATAGTATTATGTAGTTAGGTATTTTATTATATTATAGTTATTTTGTTTAATTTTAAGTTTTATTGTATTTAAGTCGAGGTCTTCACTGGGGATATGTCCCTGGGGCTCATCCAGGTGTCCGGCCTCCGCCGACGGTCAGGGTCGCAGACATCATCTCCCGGCGCCATCTGATCCGGACACGGACTGAGAAACAGAATAATAAAGAAATAGACAAATATTAGCGTAGATGCCATTCTTCTTACGATGTAACGAGTACATCGTGTGTTATGAGGAGTGTTCCCGGTTCCGGTTGATCTAATTAATGCAGCCTAACAATCCTTTAACGAATTTGAATAATAGAAGTGTATTAGTGTGTTATGTGTAAGCCAGGCTAAAGAAATGTGTCTTTAATCTAGATTTAAACTGACAGAGTGTGTCTGCCTCCCGAACAGTGTTAGGTAGATTGTTCCAGAATTTGGGCGCTAAATAGGAAAAGGATCTGCCGCCCGCAGTCGATTTTGATATTCTAGTTATTATCAAACGGCCAGAGTTTTGAGAACGCAGCGGACGTGGAGGACTATAATGTGATAAGAGCTCGCTCAAGTACTGAGGAGCTAAGCCATTCAGGGCTTTATAAGTAATTAACAAGATTTTAAAATCTATCCGATGTTTGATAGGGAGCCAGTGCAGTGTTGACAGAACCGGGCTAATATAGTCATACTTCCTGGTTCTAGTAAGGACTCTAGCTGCTGCATTTTGGACCAACTGTAGTTTATTGATCAAGCGTGCAGAACAACCACCCAGTAAAGCATTACAATAGTCTAACCTAGAGGTCATAAACGCATGAATTAGCATTTCTGCATTTGACGTTGAGAGCATAGGTCGCAATTTAGATATGTTTTTGAGATGGAAAAACGCAGTTTTACAGATACTAGAAACATGGCTTTCAAATGAAAGATTGCTATCAAACAGCACACCTAGGTTCCTAACTGATGAAGAAGAATTGACAGAGCAGCCGTCACATGTTAGATAGTGTTCTAGGTTATTACATGTGGGGTTTTTAGGTCCGATAATTAACACCTCTGTTTTTTCAGAATTTAGCAGTAAGAAGTTACTCGTCATCCAGTTTTTTTATATCGACTATACATTCCGTTAGTTTCTCAATTTGGTGTGTTTCACCGGGCCGTGAAGAAATATAGAGCTGAGTATCATCAGCATAACAGTGAAAGCTAACACCATGTCTCCTGATAATATCTCCCAAGGGTAACATGTAAAGCGTGAAAAGTAACGGCCCTAGTACTGAGCCTTGAGGTACTCCATACTGCACTTGTGATCGATATGATACCTCTTCATTTACTGCTACGAACTGATGGCGGTCAGATAAGTACGATTTGAACCATGCTAAGGCACTTCCACTAATGCCAACTAAGTTTTCTAGTCTATTCAAAAGAATGTTGTGGTCAATAGTGTCGAACGCAGCGCTAAGATCCAGTAGAACTAATAAAGAGATACAACCATGATCAGATGATAGAAGCAGGTCATTTGTAACTCTAATGAGAGCAGTCTCAGTACTATGATACGGTCTAAATCCTGACTGGAATTCCTCACAGATACCATTTTTCTCTAAGAAGGAATATAATTGTGAGGATACTACCTTTTCTAGTATCTTTGACAGAAAAGGGAGATTTGAGATCGGTCTGTAATTAACTAGATCTTTGGGGTCAAGTTGTGGTTTTTTTAATGAGAGGCTTAATAACAGCCAATTTGAAGGTTTTGGGGACATATCCTAATGACAATGATGAATTAATAATAGCCAAAAGAGGATCTATGACTTCTGGAAGCAGCTCTTTTAGTAGTTTAGATGGAATAGGGTCTAACATACATGTTGTTGGTTTAGATGATTTAACAAGTTTATACAATTCTTCCTCTCCTATAATAGAGAATGAGTGGAATTGTTCCTCAGGGGATCTATAGTGCACTATCTGATGCGATACTGTAGCTGACGGCTGCATGGTTACAATTTTATCTCTGATAGTATCGATCTTGGAAGTAAAGTAGTTCATAAAGTCATTACAGCTGTGCTCTTGAGAAATGCCAACACCTGTTGATGCTTTATTTTTCGTTAAATTAGTGACTGTATTGAATAAATACCGGGGGTTATGTTTGTTTTCTTCTAGAAGAGACGAAAAGTAATCAGATCTAGCCATTTTTAATGCTTTTCTGTAGGATAGGGTACTTTCCCGCCAAGCTATACGAAATACCTCTAGTTTTGTTTTCCTCCAGCTGCGCTCCATTTTCCGGGCTGCTCTCTTTAGGGTGCGAGTGTGCTCATTATACCACGGAGTCAAACTGTTTTCTTTGATCTTCCTTAAGCGTAAAGGAGCAACTGTATCTAAAGTGCTAGAAAAGAGAGAGTCCATAGTTTCTGTTACATCATCAAGTTTTTCTGCGCTGTTGGATATGCTGAGGATTTGAGATAAATCAGGAAGATTACTTACAAAGCAGTCTTTTGTGGTAGAAGTGATGATTCTACCATACTTGTAACAAGGAGTAGAATTTACAGTTTTAGCTATATGGAGTTTACACAAGACTAGATAATGATCTGAGATATCATCGCTTTGCTGCAGAATTTCAACACCACTAACATCAATTCCATGTGACAGTATTAAATCTAGAGTATGATTTCGACAATGAGTAGGTCCTGAAACATGTTGTCTAACCCCAATAGAGTTCAGAATGTCTATGAATGCTGATCCTAATGCATCTTTTTCATTATCGACATGGATATTAAAATCACCAACAATTAAGACTTTATCTGCAGCCAGTACTAACTCAGATAGAAAATCAGAAAATTCTTTAATAAAGTCTGTGTGGTGCCCTGGTGGCCTGTACACAGTAGCCAATACAAACATCACAGGGGATTTATCACTAACACATGTTTCTCTAGATAATGCTATACGCAGCACCATAACTTCAAACGAGTTATACTTAAAGCCTGCCCTCTGAGAAATACAGAGAATATTGCTATAAATTGTAGCAACACCTCCCCCTTTACCTTTTGGACGTGGCTCATTTTTATAGCAGTAATCTTGGGGGGTAGACTCATTTAAAGTAATGTATTCATCTGGTTTTAGCCATGTTTCTGTCAAACAAAGCACATCTAGCTTATGGTCAGTGATCATATCATTTACAAATAGTGCTTTTGTAGAAAGGGACCTGATATTCAGTAAGCCAAGTTTTATCAGTTGTTTCTCTGTATTGTAAACATTTTTTATTTGTTGAACATCAATTAAATTGTTACTATTACTTTGGTTTGGACGTTTTCTGTATTTTCTAGTACGGGGAACAGACACAGTCTCTATAGTGTGATATCTAGGTGAAGGAGTCTCTATGTGCTGAGAATTAACTGACTTCTGTGACGTGAGGCGGCTAGCAGACGGTCGGTTTAGCCAGTCTGTCTGCTCCCTGACCTGGGCCCTAGTTAGTCAAGTACGAACTCTAAGACGATGTGCCATATTTCTAGAGAGAAGAGCGGCACCACCCCAGGAGGGATGAACACAATCTCTTTTCAACAGGTCAGGTCTGCCCCAAAAACTCTTCCAATTGTCTATGAAACCTACGTTATTCTGCGGGCACCACTTAGACATCCAGCCATTGAGTGACGACAGTCTGCTATGAATCTCATCGCCACGGTGAGCAGGGAGGGGGCCAGAGCATATTACAGTGTCTGACATCATACTTGCAAGTTCACACACCTCTTTAACATTATTTTTAGTGATCTCCGACTGGCGAAGTCGAACATCATTAGCGCCGACGTGGATAACAATCTTACTGAATTTACGTTTAGCATTAGCCAGCACTTTTAAATTTGCCAAGATGTCAGGCGCTCTGGCTCCCGGTAAACATTGGACTATGGTGGCTGGTGTCTCTATTTTCACGTTCCGTACAATAGAATCGCCAATTACTAGAGCACTTTCATCAGGTTTCTCAGTGGGTGCGTCACCGAGTGGGGAGAACCTGTTTGATGTTCTGATCGGAACGGAAGAGCGGTGTTTTGACCTGCGACTATGCCGTCTCACAGTCACCCAGTTGCCCTGCTGCACGGGCTCAACCGGAACCGAACAATGTACAGGAGTCCCTGAGCTAGTCGCATCCAAAGCAGTATCTACAGCTCTCACATTCTTACTATCCTCAACTAAAGTTTGGATGCGTGTCTCTAGTTCTAAAATCTTCTCTGACAGCCTAACTATTTCCCTGCATTTATCACATGTGAATCCCTCGTCGCCGACGGAGAGAGATAAACTGTACATGTGGCATGAAGTGCAAACAACAAGAGAAGGAGAAGCCATTACTCACCGTGATTGATGAATGATACCAACTTAACTTACCACTGTTGTTTGATGAACTTGTGAAAAACGGCGCGAGAGAGAAATGAAAACGGAGCGAGAAAAAATAAAACAATAATAGGCGCGAATAGAAATGTGAATGGAACCGCCAGTAACAAGCTAACCAGCTAACGCGCTGCACGCGCGCTGCACTCGCGGTTTTAAAAGCGAACGATCAAATTAGTTAGATTAGTTTGATAGATAATACCAGAAATATGGTGGGAATTAAGTTATATATTATCACTTTAAACAACAGAGAGTGAAAGTAAGGTAAAGATTCAATAAAAAAGCGGAGCTACAATCGCAAACCTCTCAGCAGCACAACAGACAGGAACAGGTTTCTTATTTAGTTTCATTTCTTTAAAATAAAAAATAATAAAAACATTAAAGGGATAGTTCACCCAAAAAAATAAATAAATAAATAATTCTGTCATTTACTCACCCTCATGTCGTTTCAAACCTTTCTTTTGTGGAACATAAAAGAAGGTATTTTGAAGACTGTTGGTACAAAGCTGTTTTGGTTACCAATGACTTTTTTATTGTATGAACAAAAAATCAGTCAACTGATGTTTCTCAAACTGTTCTTTTTATGTACCATAATTTGTTAGGACGTTGTAGCTTAAATGCTTATATGTAATACATTTTATGTTGAATCAAGTAAAATATTTCTTTTTCAAGCTACTTGGTACTTTCTCATTTAACACAAAAATAGTTTTAAATAATCTTTTGTGGGTATTTTGACAGTCAAATTTATTTTGTGATTAAATAATCAAAGCATCATGTAATTAAATTGATTAAAAATTTTAATCGACTGACAGCCCTAGTATTTAGTGGTGCACTGATCAGCAAATTTGAGGCTACTAACGATCACTGAAATTTGATGTTTAATTGTAAAGGCACATAAAAACCCCCATTTTTCAGCTCGAGTCTGTGTTGCTAGAAGTGGCCACACTTTTACAGGTTAATATGCTTCATCAAAATGTACGATGCTCTAAAATTTCAAACAATTTACATTTTGTAAAATACTGAAATTACATTTAAAAGCTGTACTGTTGTTACTATCAAAAATCATTGTGACGTGCTGGCAGCCAGCGGACAGCATGAGATCAAATGCAGCAGTGGTACAATCAAGAATAAGAGAGATATCAATTACATATGAGTTTAATATTTCAATTTTTAAAAAAATCAGAATTTGTGCAGAATTGGTTTTCATTCTAGGAACTTAGTTTTGGGGAACTAAATTAGGTCCTACTTCAGAGTAGGGTCTAAAACAGTTCTAGAGGAACTACCAGTGTATGCTGTTTGGCCAAACGCATACGAAACACCGGCTACCCAGCACTTTTCAAAAGCCATGTGAAAATATTTACTCCACAAACATGGAAAACAGCGATAACGGCATTTAGCTGTTGTCTGCAGCCTTGTGTTCTTTTCTCAGCCTCAATGATGTGGACCACTGCAAGTTGTCATAGGAGATTTAGATTGTTTTTGTGCTCTTTTAATCGCGTAAATTGTGCCTTTACAATCCATCTCCGTTATCACGAAACCCACGACACACAACAAAAACAGCTCTGATCACGGCGTGCTCCATTGACTGGGTGTTGACGTTTGTAAATGCTGTGAATAAAGACATCTCTGTCGGTGCGATTGCTCCGAGGGAGACATTGGTTCTCTAGGAATGACCCTGCTGGCTAGTTCCTAGAACTACGCGGTGCGAAAGCCCCTATGTCCTCTTTATACAAGACTGTAGTGGGTTGTTGTAATAAATAAATTTTTACATATTTTCTCAACTAAAATGCATTTGCCTTTTGAATTCTACTTAATTCTACATAATTTCACTGTAGCCAAGTTTGCATTATGGATGACATTTTTGCACTTTCGTATGATTGGTGAGGCATTCTATAGATGTAATATTTGTTAATTTTATTGTTTAGTGAAGAGTACTGAATTTTGTTTGATTAGAATTTACTCTAGTCAATTTGTCAGAGAATGTAAGTTCATTTCATTTGTTGTGATTAATTCAGGGTGTTCAGAGGCTGCATGTGTTGTGTTTTAAGTAGGGTTGGGTATCGTTTGAATTTTGTTAATTCCAATTACGTTTCTGCTTATCGATTACGATTCTTAACAGTTCCCAGTTTCAGTTCCAATGTGGTTAAAAAAATAAATAAATAAAAATAAAAAATGAAGTCAAACATTTAGATATCAAACATTTATTCTGTCTCTTTTTCCAAAACATTTAATTGCTGCTGAATACCATGAACAAAAATCAGCCGGCTACATAAAAACTGGACTCCATTAAGAGCTGTTTGTGTGCAAAATAGAGCAATTCTGGATAAAATTAGACTTTTTAATGTATTTTTTTTAATTGAGGTTGTAGTTCTCACAATTCTGAAGAAAAAATATTCGACAACTAAATCTCATGGAATTTATGAATGGAATGATTCAATGACTCACTTGTTTCATTACTGGATGAAACTGTGTTTTTGAATGAATCTCTTGAATTAATTAATCAAAGACAAATACATTTTTACCAGCCCCTTTTCATCACCTAAAAAAAGATGCACATACAGGAATTATGTGGAATTGAATTTTTAATTTTACAAGTATCTGATTCCTGACCTTAAGTGTCCGTTTCTGGAATTGATTTGATTCCCAACCCTGGTTTTAAGTAGTACCTAATGCAGCATTTTCAAACTGCATAGAGGGATAATGTAAAGATGATCAGTGCCGTGTTTATTGTTGCTAGTATGCTCTGGTGAGCTGGTCTGGTGTGGTTTGCGTGTGGTCTGAAGTCGTGTGTGGTGTCGTTGCAGTCTGGAGTGGATCTGACCAAAGACAACATGGCGCTGCAGCGGGTGCGAGAGGCGGCTGAGAAGGCCAAGTGTGAGCTGTCTTCCTCTCTGCAGGTGAGTGCATGTTTAATGATACTGTGAATTCAGACACTACTCTTTTGGCATACTGTTTTTCACATACTGTATAGTCTCCAGAAGCAGGGTTGAAGAAATGTTATAAGCAACACAAACTCTCAGCCTTTGCAGACAGAAGGGAGATTGTGTGGAGCAGCATAAACTAGTCTAAGACACTGAAATGGTGAATAACATGCACTAATGTGTGTGGTTTTATGTAGTTATTTATGCACTTTTTTTGTTTGTTTGTTTATGGAGCTTGGCATTAGTAAATATTCCACCCTGGCTGAGGGTTTCCAGCATATGGCCACTAGATCGTGCCACTAGCTCATTCAGTGCTGTTTTTAAAGCAGTGGTTCTTAATCCAAGGCCAAAGCCATTTATTAAGAGCATTTACAGCCCTGTCTATTTTAACATTATTTCAAGTTTTCTGAAGTCATATAATAACCTTGGGTGATGAACAGCCTGGAATTTAAAAGGACAAAAATGTCGTCATTTACTCACCCTTATGTTGTTTCAAACCTGTTGCAGTTTCTTCTGTGGAACATTAAATATTTTGGCTACCATTCATACTTCCATTCTATGAACAAAAACAACCTTTTATTTAGAAAAGGTCAAACAGGTGATGTGAGTACATGACACCATTTCTTTTTTTTTTTTTGGGTGAAACATATCTTTTAAAGGGATAGTTCACCCAAAAATGAGGATTATGTCATTACTCACCTTCATGTCGTTCCAAACCCGTAAGATCTTCGTTCATCTTCAGAACACAAATTAAGATATTTTTGATGAAATCCGAGAGCTCACTGACCCTCCATAGACAACAAGGATATTACCACGATCAATGCACAGAAACGTAGCAAACACATCGGAAAAGTAGAAAGTAGACAACGCCGATTACGTTCTGGGGTACTCTCCAAAATGACAGAAGACGGTAACTAGGGGAGAAGAATTGCTGAATAAATTATTACTATTTTATTACTGTTTTCTTTGCGCACAAAGTATTTTCGTAGCTTCGTAAAATTATGGTTGAACTCCTGATGTCACATGGATTATTTTACAGATGTCCTTTCTATGTTTCTGAGCCTTGATCGTGTTAGGATCCTTGCTATCTATGCAGGGTCAGAAAGCTCTCAGATTTCATCAAAAATATCTTAATTTACGTTACGAAGATGAACTTAAGGTCTTAAGGGTTTGGAACGACATGAGGGTGAGTAATTAACGAACTGAGTAATTTTTGGGTGAACTATCCCTTTAAGTCTGAATTTACTACTCCTCTTCCCTTCCACTGAAGCACTCAAATCAGTTATAATTTTAAATGGAGAATAGCGCACAACACCAGGTTGAACATGTCAAACCTGATTGCCATCTTTACTTATTAGTGAATCGTCTGTATATTTTTTGGCAAAAGATTATGCCTTTTTATTTTGGAATTTGCAAAAGGAAAGGCTACTTCTGTTGTTCCACCAATCGAGGTTTGACCATTTGGGCATATATAATAGTTTATAAAATAGTTTCAAAATGTCAATATCATATGTAATACTAGCTTTTGATGATGAATTAGTTAGTTGGGATGAGTTTTCAGCATGCAGTGGTTATTGCAGGTGTAGAGTGTGGATGTTGAGTAAGTTTTAGTAACAGTGTTGTTATATTTCTGCACACAGACGGATATAAACCTACCGTACCTAACGATGGACGCCTCTGGCCCCAAACACCTGAACATGAAGCTGACCCGCTCTCAGTTCGAGGGCATCGTGGCGGATCTGATCCGCAGGACTGTGGCGCCCTGTCAGAAGGCCATGCAGGACGCAGAGGTCTCCAAGAGTGACATCGGAGAAGTGCTGCTGGTCGGAGGAATGAGCCGCATGCCGAAGGTGAGCAAATCCTCAGAGCTAAGCTTCATTCTAGTGTTTGATCCAGACCCCACGGTTCGGCGCGCATGTGATTCGCCGATTAACTTCAAAATTCAACCATAATAGAGTGAACGTTTATCAATTGTACGTAGGGCTGGGCGATATGGGCTAAAAAAATATATTTTATTGCGATAACGATATCAATGACGATAATTCAGGGAATCCTGTTTCTTTAGAGCAGTTGTTGTCTTGTTGTTTTATACCAAGTACCACCTCAGAAAATATTGTCTCTCCAATTACCACTATAATGACCAACATTAAAATACAGTAGCATAGTAGGCCTAACTATTCAGCTACAGCTCTGCACAGTTCAAAAACGAGGCGTTTTATTGCTAATACAAATATTTATTGTTGTCAGCCACTTTTAACATGTAAATACACAATTTGAATATTAACACTGCACTGTGATTACATACAGGTAATTAAAAAACTTAATGACTAAATGAATGTGTTCTACCTAAAAGTTAAATAAAAACTATACTGTACTTAAATGTAAAAAACAAAAACAAAAAAAAACATTACTCAATTAAATTAATATGTATTCACCCGGTTTCACAGACAAGGCTTAAGCCTAGTCCCAGACTAAAATGTAAGTCTGAGCTGTTTCAACTGAAAGAATGAAAGATGCACACCAGTAATGTTTTTTTCTAAGACACGTGTATAAAAATTACTTAAATGTCCTAATTGAACTATGGCTTAATCCTGGCTTAGTCTAAGCCCTTTCTGTGAAGCCAGGCCATTGTGTTTTAACATTAATTTATATTTAATTCAGTGATTCCTCTGCGTACCACTAAGGGAGCCTGAGTACCGCACAGAAGTAATAGCACTGAAGACGCTCCAGGAAATCCCTAATATGGACAAAGATATCCAGTTACCGCTGAATAAAATGCACAAGGAAGATAGAGAAATTTTAACTGATGAAACTAGAAGACAATAAACATACGATTGCACAAAATATATGGTTTATCTGTGTTCTTCAATCTTGGGTATTTTTATAAGGAAAGTTTGTATATAATGCAATGCTAATTGACAGCCTTTATCACTGTATCACAAAAAGAAGTTATTTCAAACACTCATCTGTTAAGTTAATTTGGAAAAAAGCATGTCAATAAATGACGTCTTTGTTGGACAACAGGTTTGTAAACAGGCTCATACACATGCAAAACTGTATCGCACACCTGCTATTGTACTACATTTATTCATACCGATTTTTTTTTTTTTGTCGCACTGTACAGCCCTGACCAAACCAGTTCCAGATTGTAGAATGAGTTCCTTGTTTAGCGATTAAACTCCTCAATTTCACGTCCGCTTTCCACGATGTTGCGCACAGAAATATGTCAACAACTAGACTTCATCGTTATTATCGCGGGAAGACTAATTCTTATTGTGGGAAGAATTTATACTGGTATATCGCAAACGGTAAGATATCGCCCATCCCTAATTGTGCGTGTTTACTAGGGGTGTAGCAGTACATGTATAGAATATCAAAAACTTCAGGAGTCAGCTGTCTATGGCAGTCCTTATGATACCAGCGCGATAATACACTCAGCAAAATATCGTCTAATTATCGTTATCCATAAAATCCCAGAAAGTATTGAGAGATTATATTTTGTCAGTATCGCACACCCCTAGTTGAGCCGCTGCTTCATCCCTGCACGTGTGCGTCCTCAGGTGCAGCAGACGGTCCAGGATCTGTTCGGCCGCGCTCCCAGTAAGTCTGTGAACCCTGATGAAGCCGTGGCCATCGGAGCGGCCATCCAGGGAGGCGTTCTGGCCGGAGACGTGACCGACGTGCTGCTGCTGGACGTCACGCCTCTGTCCCTCGGCATCGAGACGCTGGGAGGAGTCTTCACCAAACTCATCAACAGAAACACTACCATCCCCACCAAGAAGAGCCAGGTAGGCTGATGCTTTCTGAAGCTTGTGTCGCTCGCACCTCGTCAAGATGGATGTTTTTATACTGAATTAAGCTTCACTATCAGACATGGCTTTCGAGGCACTTTTTTTTGAAACTGTCAGTTTCAGTATCTGAACCAAGAGGTTTTTTTTTATTTTTTTGTTATTTTGTCATTTTTCAAAAAAAAATTGTTCACTTATTTGAAACATAAGGATATTTTAATGAAACCTTGCATATTTAAATTTCACCCTAACTTTGCTTCAAAAAGTTAATAAAAACATAACATAAACACAATTCACAGGGCTCCAGACTGCGACCATTTTTTCTGCCTGTGCGAGTAGCTTTTGTGAGCGGTCACACTGGTGCAACCACTGCGTTGTTCAGCTCATAAGTGCTGCCGTTTCTGTTGCATATGGGAGAAACCAGACGGCAAACGAAACAAAGCATAACGAAATTGTGCTACTCCTTTGAATGGCGAGACATTAAACTGCTCAATTCTTATGAAACTTCAGCATAAAATGATGATTGAATTTTGGTTTAGCACTTTAATAAACCTATGCAGGTAAAAAAAAATGCTGTTTAATATAATTATATTGGTGCATGTCAATGTACTAATATAAGATAAGTTGGTAAAAGGCTGAAATATGATTCATTTTATCTGTTGCTGAGCCCTAGTGTGTCCGTATGGCTTGATATTAACTATTGGTGTGCTCCTCAGGTGTTCTCCACCGCTGCTGATGGACAGACTCAGGTGGAGATCAAGGTTTGTCAGGGAGAGCGAGAGATGGCCACAGACAACAAGGTTCTGGGACAGTTCACCCTGGTGTGTACTCTGAACAGATTTACACACACTGTGCAATACACAATGAAGAAGCCCGCTAGAGAGTAACCCTGTTTTCTCTTATCGACTGGTGTTTGTGTGCTGAACAGGTCGGCATCCCTCCGGCTCCTCGGGGCGTCCCGCAGATTGAAGTCACCTTTGATATCGACGCTAACGGGATCGTTCACGTCTCCGCTAAAGACAAGGGCACCGGCCGAGAACAGCAGAGTAAGTCCAGACAAAATCAATGATATATGTGACGCTGGAGCACAAAACCAGTCTTAAGTCGCTGGAGTATATTTCTAGCAAAAGCCAAAAATGCATTGTATGGGTCAAAATGATCCATTTTTCTTTTATGCCAAAAATCATTAGGATATTAAGATCATGTTCCATGAAGATATTTTGTAAATGTCCTACTGTAAATATATCAATTTAATTTTTGATTAGTAACATGCATTGCTAAGAACTTCATTTGAACAACTTTAAAGGCGATTTTCTCAATATTTAGATTTTTTTTGCACCCTCAGATTCCAGATTTTCAAATAGTCCTATCCTAACAAACCATACATCAATGGAAAGATTATTGATTCAGCTTTCAGATGATGTAGAAATCTCAATTTCAAAAAAATTTACCCTTATGACTGGTTTTGTGGTCCATGGTCACATTTAATCTGCATATAAAACATAAATGAGTTATGTTTACATTTTATTTCGTGTTTGACTGTTAAAGCAAAAAATGATTTGTTTGTCTTAATAAATTGGGTAAATTAAAAACACTGGTTAAATTTAAACTTTTTTGCTCTGTTTTAAAAAAGGTTATAAAAATGTCAATAATTATTGATACTGAGCGATATGAAACATTGTATCGTTGATGCATTTTTAGCTATTCACCCAGCCCTACCAAAAAATGTTGAATTTGTCTTTATGAAAAACATTGATCTCTCATATTATTTTATGCTTGTGCTTCCAGTTGTCATCCAGTCGTCTGGTGGCCTCAGCAAAGACGACATTGAAAACATGATCAAGAACGCTGAGAAGTACGCAGAGGAGGACCGGAGACGGAAGGTAGCGTCTCTAATCTACTGCTGCACTTGAAACCGCTTGGAACGTGATCTGATGTCACACCTTAAACCTGTTTTAACACCTAAACGATTGATTTTGTGTTAAAGGATCGCGTGGAAGCGGTGAACATGGCCGAGGGCATCGTGCACGACACCGAATCAAAGATGGAGGAGTTCAAGGATCAGCTGCCGGCCGACGAGGTCTGACCCTGCTGTTGTCTGATGGTCAGTCTGAAGAGATAAACCACGCTCTTCCAGAGGAGTTTAACGCTTGATCTCTTTCTGCAGTGTGACAAACTGAAGGAGGAGATGGCTAAAGTACGAGAGCTGCTCTCACGGAAGGACATGGAGACGGGAGAAAACATCAAACAAGCCGCCACAAACCTGCAGCAGGCCTCGCTCAAACTCTTCGAGATGGCATACAAGAAGGTCTGCTCTTTACCCTCATAAACCCTGCTCTCTGACTCAGAGCTGCTGAGGCATTTAAAACTCGTTTTGACTTACACCTGCTGATCTGACGAGCTTTCACAACATTTCACGAGATTTATATATGGAAGAAATTTTAATTGTTCATTTTATTGTCTGTTAATCCAAAAATTGAGATTTTATTGACAAACAGTTGACTTTTGAAAGCGCATTACGATTAATAATAATAATAATAATAATAATAATAATAATAATAATAATAATTTTCAATAAATTGACTGTTTTGGAAGAGGATTTAAAAGATTTAAATTTTCATGATTGTTGTTATTGTTATCATTATCATCATCATCATCATCATCATTATTATTATTATTATTATTATTATTATTATTATTATTATTATTATTATTATTATTATTATCATCATCATCATCATCGTCATCATCTTTTTTCAATCAGTGGACTGGTTTTGGAAGAGCATTAGTCATTTAAAATGTATTATTATTATTATTATTATTATTATTATTATTATTATTATTATTATATTCAATCAGTGGACTGTTTTGGAAGTATTTTTTAATTAATAACAACAACAACAACATTTCAATAAATTGACTTGGAATAGCATTATTTTAAATTTAATAATCATTAATAATTATAAAATTATTAAATCTAATAATAATTATTATTATTATTATTATTATTCAATCAGTGGACTGTTTTGGAAGAGCAGTAGTTATTTTACATTAATAACAAAAAATATAATATTTCAATAAATTGACTTGGAAGAGCATTATTTTAAATTTAATAATAATCATTAATTAAAGATAATTGTTAAATGTAATAATAAACAATAATAATATTATTCAATAAGTGGACTGTTTTGATAGAACATTAGTTATTTTAAATTAATAGTAATAATAATAATAATAATTATTATTATTATTATTATTATTATTATTATTATTATTATTATTATTATTATTATTATTTATTGTTGGGTTTTTTAAATAAATTGTTTTGGATGAGGATTATTTAAAATTTAATAATAATAGTAATTGTTGTTATTTTTATTTTATTTTTTCAATCAGTGGACTGTTTTGGAAGGGCATCAGTTATTTTAATTTTATTATTATTATTATTATTATTAATAACAAGAATAATAATAATAATAATAATAATAATAAAGATGTTTAATAGTGTTCAGGTTTATGTAGATTCTCAGAATTTCACCTGAAATATTGTCTTTTACACTTGATGTGATATTTTTGTGCAGGTGTGTAATAATAATATGTGCTGTGTTTGTCAGATGGCGTCGGAGCGGGAAGGCGGCTCTGGCTCCGGCTCGGGCTCCGGCTCCGGAGGAGAGACGGGAGAGAAGAAGGAGGGCCAGCAGTGAAGCTGGAGCGCTGGAGTGTGTTTGGACTGAACGGTTGGGGAGCGTGAACGAGTTTCCCTCAGCAGCATACTCACCTTACTCTCACACACACTGTTTCTGGCAGTACATTCTACAAAACTATATTATCATGGCTCCTCATCCCCCTTCCTTAATGTCTACAAGTTCAAACTGAGTTATTGTGTCTGCTGAGAATAATCAGCATCAGTCTTGAAGTGTGTTTGATTTGGGTTTAAGGTGATCATAGACACAACTCCAACCATTCAGACATGCATTCCTGCCTGATGCCTTTGTTAAAGATGTGATTTAATGCTTTGATTTGGATTTTTTTTTGGGAATGAATGAGGCTGAATGGCTTCAGGATGTCTCTAAGTATTTAGAATATCAGGACTTCATTGTTTCAAGACACAAATGTTTTATTTTTAAATGGCGTAATAGCTATTCTGTCCATCAGTTCTGCTTAAATTGCTCATTTTGTAAGCTTGTGCACATGTTTGAGCTGAGAGGATGAAACTATGAATGATAAACTCAATAATAGAAGAATATCTGATGTGGAATTGATAGTTCAGTCTAATTGTCATATTTGTTCTGTTATAATTTGCTGATCATACCAGCATTGTGAACCAGGAGCGCACTTCTACAGCAGTGTTCTTCCAGAACAGATCATATTCTAGAGAGATGAAGCAGAACAGAGACATTTGTGTACGCAGTAAAGGCCATCTGATCTGCCTTTACTAGTGACTTCTGCTTGCTTTATTTAAATCAGTGATGTGGTGCTGTTATGGACGACTCTGAAAGCGAATTACATTTTGTCTGTTTGTCTCATAACAGCATAATATATCACAAAGCCCATCTGCTGTCTGCTTTTCTACATGTGACTTTCTGGTTCATCACAGAAGATTATCCTGTATCCACAGTAGCTCTGTACAAAGGCTGATGTCTGTTGAAACTGTTAAATGTTCATTATGGAATTGAATGATTTAATAGGTTTAAAGAAAGTAATATTCCAATGCAGTCTTTTATAATAAAATTGTGTTTGAACTCATATGTGAGTTTTGTTTGGTTGAGGTTTGTGTTCTGAGGCACGTGAATAAATGTGTGCCATGTTGAGGAGCTCGAGGCAAAAAACTTTGTTTATTGCCCTGAATAGAATCAGAATGATTTTCCGTCTGTAATCATTTGACTTTGGACAGGGTTCCTATGCGGTTTGGAAAAGTGTGGAAAAAAGAAAACTGAGTATGGAAAAATGTGTTTCAAGACTTCTGCCCATTTAGTTTTTATTATTTTATTTTTTTTAATATAATAGAAAATTAAGAATTTAATGAAAATAAATTTATCATACGAGAAGTGAGATTTCATGGCAGCTGTTTAGTGATTCTTTAGTGATTGCCAAATATGACTGAATGAATTCAAGGTGCACTTTTACATTATGCAAATGAAAAGGGTTTCTTCACACTATATACTTAGCACCATATTACAAAACCTTAAGGACCTTTGCAAAAACAAAAAATATACAGACTTTTATGTGCACACAAGAAACCATTAAACCCAGGCCCGGCTCCAGAATCAAATCAATGAGGGTGCTCTAACATATATATATATATATATATATATATATTTCGTGCTGGCGAAATGAGTCGGAATGCGCAGGGTTTAATTGAGCTACAGACAAAAAAAAAAAGGTGAAAGATGTCAGTTTTGGTCGAATTTGAGGTTTTCACAAAATTTAGTTAATTAAACCCTCTTCTAGCGATCCCAATGCTCCAAATAGTAATTAAACATCTAAAATGAACTTTATTTGTACGTTTTCTGAGAGGAGTATTTTTTCTGTGTCGCTTCTGGATGACTGCTGCTGCTCACCTCGAGCAGGTCTATTATTGCAAAGCACAGCATTTCAACTTTGTGTGAATATTTATATGGAATTCTCCATGACTTGAGTCCAAACCAGTGAAATGTGATTTTTAAACCCATGCTGATGAAAACAAAAGGATCTGACTGACATTACATTTACAAACTTCAGTCAGTCACACTGAAGAGAGAACAGTGCTGGTCAGTCATCAGATAATAGGGTCAAACAAGCAATCGAGGAAGTAGGGATGAAACCATAACGTTGTTGTGAATATGGTAGAGGGTAAAGATTAGAAATATAGCAAAATATATGAGAAATGTTTATTTACCATAATTATCCAAAATCATGATATGTCTGTAAAGGGAAAAATAGGCAAATGATAGCATAGGCTAAAATGTGATCAGAGAAGGAAATATGCAGTTTTTTCCTCAAGCAGACAACATTTAAAAAATTAATATGATTTTAAATATAAGCTCATAATTATCGCTAACATATGAACACAAATTCATGTAGTTTTTAAATTATTTTCTAATTGTAGAGGAAAGAAAAGATGGATACTAAACAGTTCTATGGAAAACAAAAAAGCAAAGCTGTGATTCCTATTCATCCAGAAGAGTCAGATGTAGAGGATAGTGAAGATGATGATGTTGAGGATCCTGATTATGTACCAGGGCATGCAGGTTGCACCGATGATGACACTGAAAGTGAAGATATACAGATGCTAGAGCAGGGAGACAGAGACAGTACCAGTAGCCACAGGAAGACAGGAGATAAAACAAGACTAATGTATGTCTCAAATCACAATAAAGACAGTGTGACCAACACCTCCAGTATTCATAAGCTTTGGAAGAAGGTGGATATTACACCATTCAGTACCCCTGACACTGCTCCCCCAGAAATCAGTGAGCTTGGTTCTCCTTTTGCTTACTTCAGCAGGCTTTTCACTGATGAAATGGTGAATTATATAAGTGAGCAAACCAATCTCTGCTCAAGTGAATGGATATCTCATCCAGACAAATCCAAAGGAGATCCAAGAGTTTCTAGCCATACTGCTTTGCATGGGAGTTTATAATTTCCCATCTTTGGATGATTATTGGGATTCACACAGCAGATTTGACCTGATTGCAGAAATCATGAGCAGACGGAGATTTATGGCCCTGCGCAGATTCATTCATTTTGCTGACAACAGAAGCCAGGGAAGCTCACAGGACAGATTCTACAAAGTCCGGCCTATATTTCAGATGCTACGGCAACAGTGCCTTCGCCTTCCAGCCAGCTGCAAGCAGAGTGTAGATGAAGTCATGGTGCATTACAAAGACACAAGAGCTGGCAATCTTCAACAGTATATCTCAAACAAGCCTGATAAATGGGGCTTTAAGCTCTTCTGTCGTGCTAGCTCCACAGGAATCATTCATTATTTTCTACTGTACCAAGGGAAAAGCACCTTTTTCAGCATCCCTCAATCAGAGGAAGACAAGGCCATGCTCATGGGAGAAAGAGTAGTCACAACACTCTGTAAAACTGTGCAATGCCCCGAGTCCACTGTTGTCTTTTGTGACAACTACTTTACTAGTGCAAACTTATCCAGGACCCTTGCTGAAAAAACAAAAATACGGTCCTTGGGTACAGTCCGGACGAATCGCACAGGAGGAGCTGGTGACCATCTGAAAACAGACAAGGAACTGTGCAAAGAAGGAAAGGGTGGCCTACGACTATCGCTCTTCAGGAGAAGTGAATTGCTGTTAAGTGGTATGACAACAAGTGTGTCACCCTGCTTAGCAATGCTTGTGGTGTTGAGCCTGTTGGTTTAGTCCAAAGGTACAGCAAAGAGCAAGGCATGAAGATTGTTGTCACCTGCCCTGCCGTAATAAAGGCATACAATGAACACATGGGTGAATTGATTTATCAGACATGCTCGTCCACCTGTACAAATCCCCAATAAAGTCAAAATGTTGGTACCTGGCTCTTTTTGGCTATGTATTTGGATTTATCTGTGTGCAATGCCCTGGCTTTCTCTACAAACAAGACCTGCAGTACTTTGAAGGAGAAACTGATGCCACTCAAGCGGTTCAGGATAACTGTGGCCCACACCCTTGAAGGTCTACACAAGATGCCAGCTCGAGTTGGAAGACCACTGTGTTACTTCACCTCCACCTGCGGAACTGCAGCGGAAATGCAAACGGCATGCAACACCTGTGGCAGATGTCCACTTTGATAACACAAGCCACTGGCCCTACTTGTGGTCCACAGCGTGGGAGATGCAAGTTCTGCCCCAAAACGAGTGTCAAGATGGAGGTGTGGAAAATGTGAGGCGTTCTTGTGTTTGAACACAGCTCAGCAGTTCTTTGCGGCATAGTCACATTGAAATGAAAATCAAAAGTCACAAAAAAGTGGGCATATCACATCCATTATAAAGTCAATGCCCAAAATGAATTTCAAAATGGAAGTTACAGCAGAAGTGGCGTGTTCTTGTTTTTGGACAAAGTTAAGCCTGATTTTGGCATATCACATCAGATGAAAGCTGAATTGGATTTTGAGGTTGTTGTTAGAGAATGTTCCAAGATTCCTTGCTTCTGGAAAAAAAAAAAAAAAAAAAATGCTCCTGTTCTGGAAAATAAATCTGAATGCACTGATCTTAGTTACTGTAATAAAGTTTACTGAATTCACTCTAAATATCATCAATATTTTGATCAATTTACTGAAACTGAACGAATGAAGACTTTGTTCATAGAATAATATATATATATAATATATATATATATATATATATATATATATATAATATATATATATATATTATATATATATTATATATATATATATTGATGTGTATTTTATTGACTGCAATCAATAATCCTCAAATCTGGCCCACGAGATCCACTTTTCTGCAGAGCTTAGCTGTAACCCTAATCAAACACATCTGAGCATGTCTATCAATGTCTTCAGGTCATTAGAATCATTAGAATCATAGGTAGGTGAGTTTGATCAGGGTTGGAGCTAAACTCTGCAACGCATTGGCCCTCCAGTGCAAGATTTGAGGAACCCCTGATAGCATGCGGCTATTATATTATACAGATTTTTGTGGACCCTGAAGGTTATGAAATGTATCCAAGACCTAAAGGATTGTTTATTATTGGAGAATAACTCATGAAATAGTTCTCTGGATTTAAATCGAGATTTACCATAGGACTGACAGCTCAACCGTATGGTAGAGTTAAATATCTTGTATATAAAAACATAAATTTAAAAAAAAAAAAAAAAAAAAAAAAAGCTTGAGGCTATTTAGTAGACATCTACTAATAAGAATTTTAAGTTAAAATAATTTTTTCATTAGCTCCTTTTAGGGGTGAAAGTTAAAGGGTTAATAACGATAAAATAATAAAAAAAAATAGCTATATTAATAATAATATAGTAATTATTTTAAAGAAAAGAATAGGAGGAAAATATGCAACGCTGCTTGGTGATTTTGTTTTGAAATCTTCAGAAAACTTAAACTGGATATTTCTCAGAATTAACTCTGCTGACTCTATCGCCTTCAAACTCATCATTTGCTCAGTCATTTTTTGTCCGATTCCAACAAATCATATATCATTTTGAAGGTATTTTTGATTTCTCTGTCTCTCTCTCTCT